>JACAXG010000001.1:35482620-36082620 GCA_018881555.1 Amblyornis subalaris | reverse complement strand
ACTAGAAAGGGATGAACCACCAAACATGAAAATCAGATCAGGGCCCATGAATAAAAAAAATCAGTGAAAAGTCTGCTTCGAAAAATTGATGGGTGAAGGACAGAATCTATCCTTTGGAGGACTGAATTCAATGAGGCTGAATTTGACTTCAGAGGTACCCTTCACTCCCTTAAGTGTTTTTTCCAGCAAGCCATTAGAGACAAACATGCTGACATCTGCCATCCAGGGAAAAAACAGTGCCTTGGCTTTACTACTTAACAACACATTTTAATCCTTTCAAGATTCTCCAGCCATAATGCCACTCTAACAGAAAAGCACAGCCAATGACAACAAACTGAAAACATAAGAGCATTTTGGGAAAACAGAACTTTTCCAGTAATTTAAATGGTCAAACAAAAACTGATCAAGAAATACTTCCTGTTTACTGATATAACTGAGTATCTTGATCTGAACACACCACTGTAGTATCCAGCAGCCACTAGGCTCAAAATTACAGAAGGTCTCCAAATGGTTTATTTACTATTGGACTCTACTCTGAAGTAAAAGCAGAGATCAGTGCGGGCCTAGGACAATGAATCTAGGAGGAAACATATGGTGGTGTTCCTCACAGAGGGCTTCACAAAGGACTTAGTCCAAAGGCAGCTGAAAAGTGACCAAGGTATTTTAGTGATCACGAAATCAGAACACAATGTTAATTTCACTAGAAAAGTAATGATTACTTCAGCATAGGTTTTTCAGAAGCAGGACACTTGTGTCCAGCAGCAGTTGCCACAAAATGATGTGCTAAACATACATTTATATAAAGAGAATTGAGAAGCAATACAGAAATGGAAAACATGAAAGTGGCTAAACACACAAAATTGCACCTACTACTAAATTCAAGTCCATCTATGGTTGGACTTGATGTTAGGGCTCTTTTCCAACCCATATGATTCTATAAATTCACGTAACAGGAGTTAAGAATACATATTCAATACACACTCAAACAATCTGTATTAGTTTAGTCTAACCTGATGCTAAGGCAGGTACATTTGACATGCGTCCTGCATAAAGTTACACCAAAACGAACACAGGGCTGCTACAAAACATTGGCTACTCCTTTCATCAGTTGTTGCTACCTCCACTGTTGTGCTAGCAAAAGAAATCATAAGCCTTCCCTAATCCACTTACAGTAAACTTGGGCAATTTAGTTTAAAGCAATGAAGTTGTGTTTGAGTCTTGATTGAAGCAGGTTTGAGAACAGAGGCAGAATAGCTCATGCCATAGCATGCCTAGGTTCCTGGATTGCCTCATTCTGCACCTGTAATTAGTTCATAAAAATGTCTGAATTAACAGGTCTTAATCAATTATACAGTCCATAGAGCTTCTGTCTTGGGCTGCAGCTGGAGCTATTGTGAACTGCACCAGTCAAGTCTGTATAGAGATGGCCCTACACAATCCAGATAGCAACATATTAAAGAAGCCACAAGATCACACATTTGCATTTGCTGTCCTGAATAGATTTTCTTCTGAGAGATCACTCTCATTAGAGGACCATGTCTTACATAACTGAGCAACCTTCTTTTGCCACAATCTAGACTGATCAATTAAAACACAATCCCAATGCTGTCACTCTTTAAAAAAATCATACATACTTCAATCCTCAGATGTACATTAGCAGATAACAATGGTGTGTGATTTCATGTATAATTCAATCCTTATTCTTTCTTACAAAGCCTTCATCCCTAAAGGAGCATGTCCAAAATTTCCATCACTTGCTATCAGTATTACCACTCCATCAGGTAGCCTTCCTTTACCTGAAGCAGTTTTAAGAACACGGCCTGAAAAGGTAAAGGTAAGACCATGAGCTAGGACTGAAGCAGACCCATTTATGTCAAGCTATTATCTAGTAAACAGCTTTTCGCAACATTCAGTATTAAAGAGGTTCTTTCAAATGCTAACTTCAATGTATTTGTGTATTTTTACAAACACATGTTTTATACACACACACAAACATATATATTTGCAGGTTCTAATGACAAATAGCTGATACTGAAAAGCTGCAATGAATAATTTTGGGCAGCCATTAAGGCTAGAAGAGATAATCCCAATAGTTGTTGCCAATCTCAAATCTATTTACTTCCTGTACTTGTGACCTACCAAGATGCAGAAGCAAGCAACACAAAGCAGAGTAAGTCCCGCAAGTTAAAGAGTCTCTTTCCAAAGAAAACACATTGAATTTAAGGTTTAGAACTTTCATTAGTGCCCACAGCAATTCAGAATGAAGAACAAACTTTCTCATGAAGGGAGCAGCACAGGTAGAACTCCAAGTTCTAAACTTGGTGTTAAAGAGAATTTAGCTACTCTAGACACTGCCAATCTAAAACTAGATCAAAATCATTCCTGTTCTGAGCATGAGAAACGACTGAAGGACCTTGATAATCACCTGATTCACAAAGGCATACAATAATAAGCCTCCCTAACAGTCTGCTGAGTAAGTGCCAAGTCTGTTTTACAACCACAGATTAAAGATTTGTCACCTGCAAACAGTTACATCTTCCAAGAGAGGATACTGCTAGACCAGCCCCAGACARACCTCTTCTAAGATGACATCATCCACCCTGCTCCAACATATTCCTGTGAACAAAYTTCTGAGTGCTGGATTTGCAGTTCACTTTAATAAATGCTTTCACTTTTTACATATTTTATAAAACAGACAACTGCTCTGAGAAACTGAAATGGTGCAGCTACAAGATGTTTATGGAAACTCCCTCCTTCAGATAATGCTAAGGGAATGATTTTCATCTCATTACCCTATCCTAGGACACTAACTCAAGAYAAAAGATCTTAGACTATGTAGAAAGATCAAGTATAAACGATTACTTCAAAATCCATCACTGCTAGATTAGTCTAACAACACAAATCCAGACTTCAACAAACTTCCCACTTTAAGTGTAGACTTCTGACATCTTTGTTGGAATCTTGGTTCCTAAAATCACAGAAATTATAATCTTCTAGCACACAATAATCAGTCTCTGAGAATCTCAGAGGAAATCCTACAGTACTGAACAGAATCTAAGTAAAACCCACTATGACCAAAAAAGCAACACAATGGTTTAATGCCTATTCCTTCCAAAACAAGGAACAGAAGGTACTGAGCAGGTAGAACTGMAGTATATCCTTCTGACGACACCTTTCATCTGTTAGCCAGACATCACTCGCCATTTCACACTAAAGAAAAAACAGTTCCTCCATCTTAAAGGAACTAACCCCACTAAACACAATCCTGTTCTCCACAAGACTCCTTTAAAACTATTCTTATAAGTTATACCCTTCAGTATCCCATTGCTGAACTAGTGCATACACTCACAGGAAGGACTTTCACAGTACTTTGATAATCTCTGAGAAATTAAAAGGAAGGGGTCTTTTTTATCCCTGTATTTTTTTGTCTCATTTTTGGATTAAGAACTCATCTTTCGAAGTATTCTTCCAAGGCTTAACAGGAACTTTAGAGATAGYTGTGATCAGGCTAAAAAAAGAAAGGATTGAAAAAAAAATTAAAAACTTGTGCATAGTGCAAGCACAGATTTGCAGGGGTAAAACGCTACAGCAGTTTACGCTAATTTAAATCAAGACATCTTTGTCCACTCTTTACCAAAATAACTTGTTCCTACCTCCTTCACAGTACTGGCACCAACCCTTATGGAGTTAGACATTGAGTGGAYCTGAACAAAAACTCATCAGAGAYGATGACTTGTCAACTGGGCAAGGACCTAAAACCTCGGAAAAGAATTTTGTTCGGGGACAGAAGGAATAACAGAACTAAATTAATTAACAGAATTCTCTGTTAGATATTATCTGTAGACATTATCTACATACACTTGACAGGTAATTTTAGATACCATAGGAATATGTAATTAAGTCTGGATCTAAGGAGGCTGTACTCATGAGATCTGATTCAAACAGCCATCCTATACGTTCTATACAATTTTCCTCCTAGCTTCATCAMGCAAGTTCTGAAGGTCTGTGGTAGCTCATAGAAAATATCCCTATAAGACATAGGGGTCAGATAACTTAAAAATATTGTCAGCTTTCATTTCCATTGCCAAAACATTATCTCTTGTAAGAATTACATTATCTCAGCCYATATTAACTCTTCTAGAATTTAATTCTTAACAACTCTGATAGTGTACAGCTATTCTTTCTTCTATAGTTATTTGTTTCTACAAGATTAATGCTAGGAAGAACAGTTCAGAGCCCCTGTTGGACTTGAATTTTTTCTTCTTTCCCAGAGTACTATTAGCAGTGATTAAAACATTGCATAATATATGCAGCTTCTTCTCCTTCAGTCCTCAGCAGATAGAAAGGAACAGAACTGGAGGGCAGTAAAGATTTTTGACTCTAAACAATTGTGGCTCATGCTGGTATTCAAATGGGTCTTCAGGCAAGTAAGTACACAGCTCCTAAAGGAAATGACAATGACAGTTCTGCAGAATCACACCTATGCCTGGCCAAGTACGAGAGTCATGATGGACACAAACTCAGAGCTACAAACACATCTGAGATGTGGTTAGACAAATGAGTATCATAGCCAGCAAYCCATTCTAGGGAACTATGAACATTCAGCATATTGAGTATTTAGAAAGGTGCCAGACTTCAGCTCGGGATCCATGGTATTTGCTTTACAAGTGCTGTACATAAGCAGTCTACACACAAGATGTGACAGTATGGACTCTGAGTGCCAATTACATTCTAGAAATACTAGTGCTGAAGTCCAAATTAACTGAAAATTGACTTTGTTAAAAAGCTGATTTGGAATTTCAGCTACTTGTGACAATCTAAATAGAATATAAACTGAGTACTATAAAGCCGGAAATTTTCCTGAGGCACTTAGCCAAAATTAAGCTTGATTATGTTGAAGGTTACTGAATCAAAACCAAATCTCAAAAAAAAAAAATTTATGTTAGGTACTTTCAAAAGAACATGCAAGTCTAACTAGCATTCTCTAAAGATCCCTATGCAGCACAGAAGCCAGATATGCAAAGCACCCTCCACACCACCACCGTGATCCAGCTGGTCCCCAGTGTGTATTTGCAGATACACACCCCTGTTCCTGTGCAGTTTCTGTGGCACCGCCCTGCAGGACAGGTACCTCACCTGGGCCATCTCCTTCCCATATGGTGAGATTTATCTGAAGTATGGCACCACAGATTGTGGTGGGAGAAGCCACACCTTTCGTTCTCATTCCCATAGTGAACAATGGAGAACTGTTCCTACTAACAGCCCCGCTTMCAAGATTTCCTGGAATTCTTTCTTTCACTGTCTCTCAGTGATGTCAGTGAATCTTATTATGTACTCAACACAGTTCTAGATCGCCAAAGCATTACGCAACTGCACTCTTTGCACACAATCCAATTTACTCAGGCTAAGACTCTCGGGGGACTTCAGGTCCATATCCCTTAGCCCTCCTACATGACTGTACCTCTACACCAGCAACAGCCTCTTCTCAGTGCAGCTCCTTAACTGCTTTGACAGACTAACGCAAGCTGTGAGAGCACAAGCTTAGCCAGAGCTCTGGAATACTGCAAGAAGTGTACAAACTTACCAGGCAGGAGAGGGTCTTCAATACATAGCATGGATGGTCTGTATCCATTAGTCATGACTTTCATGATTTCTTCTTTGGCAATATAGGCACCTCCATTTTTTATTCTAATACCAGTTTTCAAGTAGTTAAAATTCCTTCCATAGAGTTCAAAAAATTCTATTAGAAGCATTCCAAGGTTTTCATCAGCTCTTCTGGCATCAATTCTTGGATGTAGCTGTGGCACAAACCAGTTTTTGATTATTAAAAAGTAACAGTTTTCAGACCATAACACAGGGCAACAAAAAGCTCTCATTTAAATAGCTGAGTACTTCTTCACACAAGTCTCAACTCTCATTSACTCTTCATGAACCTAAACTACTTTCACATAACCGAGAGGGGGCAGCACTTCAGCAGTATCTGGAAGCCAAAGAATTCTTTCATCCTTCCTCAYGCAGCTTTTTGAGGATTAGGGAATTGTTTTCCCTAAGTCGAAAGCCACAAAGAAGAACTGCATACTAAATTATAGCTTAGYTGGTAACAGAGTAATAATCGATTTTTCCCAGAAACTCCATCCTTCAATGTTTTCAGAAAGSGAGGGGAAATCTAGTTGCCCCAACTGAAATACAGTTCTTGTAATATTTCAACCATCACCACCAGTAGCAGAATATTTAGGTTTTTCCATTACCACAGCTGCTGAGAGACTCTAACTCTATACTTCATCATACCTGTAAGAAGCTTATTGCCACAAAAATGTATTGGAAGAAGTTGTAACTTATTTGTAACAGTGTAACTCGGCTATTTCATCAGTCATGTACAGCATCTGCCAGTCTTAAGCATGTCAAAACCTAACCAACATGTAATTAAAAAACCAACTTGACTGTTGGATTTCATCATTTCCATAAACACAGAAATCAACTGCTCTGCACATTCCGTATCAGTAGTCTAGGAAGCAACAGACAAACTGCATCCCACAGATTTACCAAACACCCTTAAGGTGATTCAGGTACAGGCCCTGGTGTGGAGAGCAACGCACAGCCTCTATGCCTTTCACAAGGCTCCTGCTGCTGTTTCAGTTCACACAAGGGAGAGAAGTTCTCAGATGTCTGAGAGGCAGTCCACAGGAGCCGTCAACAGTCAAACACTCAGAGCCAGAACAGTAATGCTGTGCATTGCAAAAGGGGTCTGAAGAAACAGTACAATAAAGGTACAAAACCCGAAGTATTTTAAAGAACACAGAAACAAACAGGGAATGGACTTACCTGCAGGAAACTAATTGCCATTAAAATGAGGCTGTAAGAGCTAATTCCACCAGTAAAAACTTCATTCAAATCCCTCTGAAGGAGGAACTGTTTTAATACTAAAATCAAGTAAGGTAGCAAAGAATATTTCTGCAAAGCAAAATAAGTCTTATCAATGACAATGTCAATATTCCAAAACAAATAAAGAAGTACACAATCTCAACATACAAAGATCCATCTAATACAAACATATTTTCGGTGGTGTGCTATACAGTGATGCCACAGGAAGAACTGAAATATGCTTTTTTTACTCTAGAGACAGATGAACAGACTTCAACTCTTATTTGATTGAAGATCAAATTTATTTCCCACCCAAACAGTAAGATTAAGATTTTTATATCCTTCTTTGAATGCCAGTGTCACTTACTGTAGTCAAAGCTTTCACTCTAAATAGTACTTTTACTACAGAACATAAAAGGAAACTTTTAAGTGTGTAGCTACAGAAGAATCAGTTTTTGACAGTTTAGCAAGACAGTATTCATAATCCAGCATCACTTAAATTCAAGGTAAGCAAAACTTGAAAACCGACTTGCTTTAGAAGCAAAGTTTATCTGCAGACCTAGACATGATTGTGAAGTCCTTTCACAGTGCACAGGTTTCAAACACCTAGCACTCAAAGGGAACACTGAATAGACACCAATAGAAAATAAACTAAAATATCCATGTTTAATTAGTATCACTGAAAATAGTCTTCAGCAATAAACTTTCAAGCCATACCAAAAAAGGTTAGCTAAGCATCTAGCACATCCTTGGTAAGTAGCATAACATTCACTATACGGCTGATACCTTCATGTATTCCTTGATAAATCGAGCTGCCTTCACACCAGTTTCTACATTAAAACTGATGTCAACTTTCACTTCTGTCTCCTGGTCAGTAAGTTTTATTATTGGTACCTGAAAAGATTAAAACAAGATTATGAATCCCCAGAAATACAACAGTGCTGCTATTCCCTAGCTTACTGAAGACACATGGATACTACCAGTCCAAATGAATGCAACTATCAAGTCTATCTGAGAGGAGGTAACAATCCTAACCTGACTGACAAATGAATGCTTTTCAGGGAGGTGATTAATGCACAACCACATTAACTTACAATCACTGTTGTGCTCTCCCACAGCCACTAGCTATCCGCCTTCATAGCTGCAATAGCAGTGTTTCATATGAGAACTTAATTTACTTAATTTAGTGACTCACTCCAGTTAACAGGAGATGTTCTAATCTCATAACCTGTGGGAAYTGCATTCCTCTGACCCAGCACTGCACCATTCACTTGCTAAACTGACAGAAGTCCAGCCTAGCAGAAAGCAATGTCTGTTGGTCTATCAAGAYGAACTGGTTCACTGTAGAGCCAAATGAAAGCCAGAAGAGATAAAGCATAGCAGCAGTAGCAATATGGCAGGAAAAAATTATTATAAAAAGACTGAATATGTAGTTCAGCTTCACACCACCCGGAAGGCAGTACCTTACAAAGTCATCTTACAATCATAACCTAAACTTTAGCTGATAACATTTATTTTAAATTGAACTCCTCGCATTTTTAATCTGAAATGAGTAACAAAAAAGAGCAGAAGTATAGCATCATTCTCTATCAACATCAGAAGAAATAAAATAAGAAAGGCTAGGAAAATTGTAAGCCGAGTATAGTGCCATTTTCCATCTCTAAYAGTAATACAGATTCTGAAAATCCCATTAGTTCTCAGGTCAACCAAAGACTACTAAAGTTGCTGTTATGTACTGCTACTCTAATAAAAGCCASAGGAATATTTTGAACCTAAAAGAGCAAGCCTGTTTCAGAGACCACAAGACAGAAGTTGCTAACAAAAGTTTGGAAATACTCACCTTAGCCCCTGGAGAAAACATCACTTGCTTAGTAACATCAAATCCTCATATATTAACTTTTTAACATATTCAACATGATTCAGGTTTACAAGACAGATGCAAGAGATAATACACAGTGTCACAAATGAAATAAAGCTCTCAAGTTGTGTATTTTGGAAGGGAAAAAGCAATGTTAGGTTTGGAACACCACACTATGCCATCAGAAACTAGATGACCTGAAAACCATGTTGCAAGCTAGACAGCTCTAATTACTGGCCTCTGGCTAACCAAATTCCCCTCAAAGGTGAGTGAAAAAACGTGCAAATAGACAACTTATTTTACTGGATATTTTGCAAATACTAATTTTCAGATCTTTATTGACAACATAACTATAAAGGATGGCCTTCCAGCAAACACAGTACACAGAATTACCATTGCCCATGTAAAAGACTCCATCCTACTGCTAAGCAGATACAGATTCTACTGAAATTTTGCACAGAGAGCTTAAGACAATATAATTTGCTTCATTAATTAAGAACACTATTTATCACCAATATCTTAAGGGGTCTGAAAGTTTTTCAGTTTAGCATTCCAAGACTATCACTTACCGTAGCTTTATCAAGTACTTTAATGGAATATGGCTCAGCCACATTGTGTTTTCTCAGTGCTTGCTCCAACAGCTGTAAAGGGGGTCGTTCCCATTTCCCAAAAACAACTAGATCAATATCACTAGACAAAACGAACACAACATGAAATCCATTAAGTCTAAAGCATAACACACTACCAAAAAAATATGGTAAAATTGGCATTCCACATACTACAAGTCATAGAGGGTGATAATTTTGCAACTTGCAGTGTAGGTTTCCAATAAGCTTCTTTTAGGAATGCTAAGCAAGAGAATCTATGGTGCATGGAGACCCAAAGCAGTATTCCAGTTTCTTGCTTCCAGTTCTCTGATGAGTTCTTTGAGCTCATCTCCCTTTTACTTTTCTTGCTCCCTCCCCTCTGACTTCCACAGCCCAATTCTATCCCTCATCTATCTACTCATATTGACAGGCATTTTAATAAACGATACAATTTTTATCGGTGATTGCTATTCATAGAAATGAAGTTTCCAGTGCTTTCCTACTGAAATTTTAATTGATGTAAAGACAACATAGTCTTTAAGACAGAGCTACACCAGTTTCCACATCCAATTGAACCATTAAGAGATATAAAATGCCAAATTAAGTAAGACATTTTGCTCTCCAAAAAGATGGGAATACACCACTGTCATGACTCGACTTTACAGAATAACTCTGTGATAAGTGATACATTCTCAGTAATTCGTCTTATTTAACAAAACACAACCTTTACAACGGAAATATTAAACATTCAGTTTCATCGTATATTTAACAAAAAAGCCAAAGACTAACCCCAGACACAAGGAAGAAAAGGTAATTCACCAAAGAGTCAATAAGCAGARCAGTAAGATGATACATCAAATACTTATCTCAAATCTTTAAGTTCAAAAGCTCTTCCTTTTGTCACATAAAGTATTAGGTAAAAGTTCTACTGGAAGTTTGACAGGTTTACACATTCCAGTCCAAACTCCTCTTTGAAATTTATCATTTCACTGAAAGAAGACAAACTCTTATATAARAGTAAACTATTACTTACCTAGTTGGAAGATAAAGCCCTGTACTAAAGCTGCCAAATATCTGGACCTGAAAAGAACACAGCAGGAAAATATCCGGTAATTATGAATGCTCACTTCATTTTACTTTCACTAAACTTAGTATTTTTCTCGACTTGTTAAGGATATAGCCAAGTAAAAAAAGTTACTTTACTATATACTCTCTTAAGCCTGTACAAACACATTTTTTCTTACAGATGYAACTTTAGAAGAAATTGGGCTTTTTAAATATGAAATAACTACCAATCCTGCTAGCAGAGAACAAATTTAGGCACTATTTATTTCCAGTTTGACAGACATATAAGCTTTTATCAATTTCCTTCCCTCCTGTCCTACAGGACAGCTTTACTGAAATTRAAAGAGTTTAAGGGAAAAATTTTCCCAAATGTATAGGTTTAAAAACCAGCAAGTACATCTAAACATACAATTCAGATAAAGATAAATACTCCAAATTTTACTGTTAAGAAGTMGCAGTAGGTGTTTGTGAGTAGAAAAGAAGGCATGCTGAAGTTACATCCACAGGTCACATCAAATACTTTCAGTGTACTCATAATATAAAGAATTGAGATGTTCTTCCCTCTCTGATACAGCACAGCTCAATTTACAAGCTCACTGAATTCTTTCCTGGGCAACACTGGGTCATTTCAGTGCTTATATCTATTTCCACAAGGAAGAAAAATCTTACTATGAAGGAAAAAATATGGGTGAGGATGAAGTAGACGAGCTTCACCATATTTTTATCTCACTGCTGTGGCCTGAGCCCTCACCCTCTGCCATGGAAGGCTATGAAATCACAGTGGTCTAAAATATTTTTCTGCTTGTTAATGAGAAGGCTACTATCTGATAATCACAAAGGTGATGCTAGAGATACAGTTTACAATATATTCTTTTTGGATAAGCAAACTTATTCATTGGGTAACGGTGTTGGAAATTACACTAACTTAGATTGCAAGGTATCTCCAGGAGTGCAATTTTCCCATTACAGTAGGGCTGAAGTAATTCCCTGAATGTCAAATTCATGAAGAGTACAAAAAAAAAATCTGCATTTAACTGCTCCGTTGTAAAATATTTTTATTTAAAAATATCCAGAGAGTCAGGACTCCTTGCAGAAGGAGAGCAGATACATAAGTAGTCAGTCTCACTTTAATATTTAAAATTAAATTATACAGAGACAATCAATTTAATAAGCTTTTACTTTAAGAAATGCACTACTAAAAGGYGACAATTCTTGACATTCCCAGTTCTCAAACTGAAAAAAATATTCAGTAGCATTCATTAACCCAAAATCCAGGTTTTTTAATTTCYCCACTTTGTAAAATAAATTGCCGAATACTGCAAGAGCTGCAATATTAAGTCAATTGCCTTAAGCTTGAAGAGTTATCTGCTCATTTCTAAAACAAAGACAATAGCAAGGCTAAGTGAACTAAGCTCTACAATCTACTAGGAAAGCAAATCACAACTTAAATTACACTCACATCAGCTGTAGGCCAAAGATCTTTGATGACTGTTTCTATTCTTTTTACCACCTCTCTTCTCATGGCTGCTTCTTCGGGACGAGGGGACATGAAGTCATAGAAGTCAATTATTTCTTCATGTAGCCTAATGGAGAAAGTAGGATCAGTTATAATGACAATTTAAYTATTACAATAAATTTTACCAGAAACAAGCTTTATTTAATATCATCTTTTAACCAAAAGGCTCAGAATGCTAACTGTACTAGACATTTGCTAAATTTCTCACTGGCTCAACAGTGGAAGMCAAATTCAATTCCTGATTCTCAATGATTATCTTATTTAAAAAACAAAACTGAGTCCTAAAAACTACATAATGATGCAAATGTGAAGCAGTACCAGAACAACTGAAGTCTTCACACAGGTTTATTCTTCCAGTGGTTCCTACTTCCGTGTACGTGGCAGCTTACACAGACTTGCAAACAGGCCACTGGCACTACTGAGTTTTTGCAGCGGGCAATAAAAAGGACATTTGAGTATTTCTTGATGTGAAAATGTCCACTTTGACAAATGAAGATTCCTTTGACATTCAAGCCCTTCATTAGCCATTCATTTATATAGAAAGTGACCTTCCAGCTGAACTCAAAGTGAGAAACGTTAAATATATTCTCAAGTGTAAAGTATTTTTACAYCGGTATTACATGAGGAGTTCTGACACTGGAACCTTATACACCTATAAAGCCCTTTTGTTTCCCATCTACCAATACTACAGAACTCTTGGTGCCAAATTTGACTTTTCAGGTGAATGTCACGTTTGCCTTCAATGGAAAAGCATCAAGCCATGCCAAACAAAAAATGCAAATAACTACTCCTGTGACATTTTTCAAAACCATCTTTTTGATGCTGACATATTTCTAAGATTTCTGTGTTACTCAAGAAACATATCTAGTCAACACTGCAGTGAAATCCAAATACTGTCCTAAACCCAATAATCAATCTTTAGTTTATATACTTAGCCTTCCAAAAGGAAAATTTAATTCTTCCCTAGTAGAACTCTTAACTCTTCACCTGAGACTTTTGCAACTCATTTTACTAAGTAATTCCACCTCTGACAGATAACCTCCAAGAGACCATATGCCTAATTTTAAGTGTCGGTATTCCTTTCCATACACAGAGATTTTAGCAGCAAAGCACAAAGACATTTCCAAAAAGCATACATATTTAGAATTACTATTTGTCTGTTCTCTTATCTTAAACTGAGTCTGGACCCACAACTGAACATTTAACTACACAGCAGACTTAACTAACGTTTTTATTTGCTGGTGAATCTACTTGACTCCAGAATTTTAGAGCAARATAGAAAATGCAAACTAACATGCTCCTATTTTGTTTTGTTTATAGAAAGTGTATTTTTTTTTTTTTTACTTTCCAAGGCAACAAGACCAATGAATAAAATACTTCATACATCTAACAGCAGTGGGAGCAAATAAAGATTTCCCGTTCTCCTGCCTATAATAATCTGCAGTGGGTGAAAGCGAGGAAAGGCAGGAAAAGGCAAAGGGACAGCCATCCTTCCAAGCCTCCAGTAATTTTATGTGGCATACTTTCAGGGTGAATCCCAGCCATGATASATGTTAGCTCAAAGGACTTTTCTTCCATAGATTTTTCCACATCTTTTAGTCCATTTCTGCTTTGTCATTTATGGCATTCCATGAGAATTTAAGTATGCATCAGAATGAAGAGTGCTTTATTTTAAACTGCTGCCTGGTAATGATTTTATCGGCTGCTTTTTCTTGGGGCAAAAAAAGTTGTTACTGGCAGTTCATCTCAAAACACAAGACTCCTTGGGCTCTCAATTCATATCCATTTGTCTCTATCCACCAGCAATTTTCCAAGCTACTAATCCTCATTGGTTTCTGTCTCCTTATACAAGAGCAAGTCTGAAGTTTGATGACTGCTAACCTTCTTCAGCTTGTTTTTAATTTGCACCACGTTTTCTGACAGGTGGGCAGAAACACACACAGAGTCAACACAATTCTGCCATTCAGTCCAGGATACACACCTGTTTCCATTTAATTGTCCCTACACTTGTGAATATTGCTAACTGCTACTTCAGGGTATCTGAGCATACAGCTGCTCTTTAAAAGAGACCATTATGAAGTATCTTCAAGGTGTTTTCTGAGCAAAACCACCAACATTAAGCCCACCCACCAGGTATAGTCAGCCAGAATTATTTTTCTTCAGTCATGATTCTATATTTACTAGAATTTAATTTTACCAGCAATTTTATAATCTAATGAACAATGAACTCCCACTGCGTCTGTCTGCTGTCAGCTCTAGCTTTCTATTATCCTTTCTATCATTTTCTCACTCATTTCTTCCCTCCAGGTATTTATGAATATATCGAGCAACAGTCTTGAGTAATTCTATTTGTAACCTTCCCTTATTATAAAGTAAATAATTTATTCTTTCCTTTGGTTAATTCTAAGCAGCTAACCCATAAGCCCAGTAAACCTATAACTGTTCAGTTTTTACCAAGTCTTCAAAAAGAATCTCAGAAACATTCTTCTGGAAAAAATCCAGCAGTACTGTTTTATCAAACTGAACACAGGAATATAGATTAACAATGAATCCTTCAAGAAAACGAGACCTGTGAGAGACAACCAGCTTTATCAAAACATGCACTAGACCCTTTCTTTATGTTTGCTCACACCAGAAGTTCTGTTTTGTTATGGTATCAGCCCCATCCAACCACTTCAGGGGAAAAAATGACTTCACAGTAGCCATCCTGTATTATGGAAGAAGGAGAACAAAAGGGGTCTCAGTCCCCATATGCATCACAACCTCTACCATACACAGCACAGCCTTTCAAAAGCAGCCCCAGTGCATCAGTGAGCTCAGAAAAAAAAGCCAACACACAAGCAGTCTCCCTTYGATGCCTCACTGAGCTTCTCTTCAGATGATTAACACTGTCACAACTGTTAATCACGTCATGAAAGACTCACAAAAGTATCACCCATCACTAGCCTACATTTCCTTACCTGATCTGCTTTTTAATATGAGKTCAGGTTCATATTTTCTACTTTGCACTGGCAAGACAGTACTTGGTTTAATGCTCCAGTCTGCATGGGACAGCAGCAATGAGCTAGATAATCAAAGCTCATTTAGAGTTCAAGCCATACTCATGGCTAATTCACCTGAAATTCTTTGGCATATACCACAAGACATGGGTGTACAACTGGTATTATTCTGCTGATTGGATTTAAACACTCTTACTGAAATTTAAAATGACAGTTGCCTGGAGTCAAAGAAAGTTCTGGTGAGAAGTCTCTTAAGTCCTTCTCTGACAGAAAGCAATGCAATTAGTTCACTTAGTTCTTACTACCTGATCTGATTTCCCCTAGGTGCCCTTTCATGTCTCTCTCTGAGCCCTACTGACTCTGGCAAGTTTCTTGCTTTTGATGTGCAAGACTTTCAGGTCTTAATGCACTTAGCAAACCAGTTCTCAACCCTCTGTCTTAACAGACTTCCATTTTCTTTGCTCTTTCCAGTTTTCCTTAATTCAACAGCTTCTGCTTCTTAGAGATCATCTTCCTGGTCTGTGTCCTTCTGGATAAGAATCAATACCGTACTCACAGTCAGCATATGACAACACAATCACTGTAGCATTTTACCTTTTGGTTTTTACCTGAAGAAGCTTCTCAAAACAGAGATGCTTTCTTAAAATTTAATGTTATGGTAGTTTACATTTTTGTAAGCATCTTTGCTCAGACAAGGTTATTTGAACACAGTCACCAAAAAACCCAGTTCTTATGTATATAAAACAAAATCCTGTATGCTGTTCAGGACTAATCCCAAAGTGACTTCTCCACCAGCTGAAGGAATAATGCAGTGTCTGAAAAAAMCAGATAACAGTGGAATATTCAGCCAGCCAATACAGGGACAGTTTTTACTTCAGTATTTTGTCCACATAGCCTCTATGATTTTCATAAGCACTTCTTAAGTCAGGACCGTAACAGTACTTTAACCATTAGGAACACAATTTCCATTTGCAGCACATGACTTACGTGCAGGTACAAGTAACATCCTAACTCTTCTGGTTTTTTATAGAACTTCCTTCAACATACAGCACAAGTCAATCTTCTCAATTTCTTTCTGGCTTCTTAAAGAATCTGGACTCCCAACACATGCCAGCACCTAGCTATCTCCTATAACATTTTAAGATGCCTATTGTATTACTTTACTATCAAATGCAGGCCTTTTAATCCGTTTTTTTTCACAAGAAAGTTTAACTGTATTTATAGAAATACCATGAAAGAAACTTGTTGGTGAGCTACAACTGTACTCTTAATATAAGATGGAAAAGATTAGAATGCAGGGATGCAGAAGAGAGGCTACACTTAAGACTATTCAGCTTGCTAATTTTAACAGCCTAGAGGAACCTACCATTCACTGATGTTATTACTGCTAAGCACAGCRAGTATCTGCTGCTTACAAGCTAAACTATGCAACAGAATTAACATCTTCTGTTTATCAAAAAATTACCCCTTTTACTGTTTAAGGAAAGGCAGATACACTTCTAGTTTCTACGTTAAAATAACACTCAAGTGACATTCTCAGACTTTTGCAATGTTTTTCCTTAAAGGCAGGTTTCTAAGAAAGGAGATCATCCATTTTACTCATTTACTGCAACTATTATTATACATAAGATTGACTTATTACTTCAAGGGCTAACTTCAATGCAGTGAAATGAAATTCTCAAACTTCATCAACAAACTAGAAGGTAAATGAAAAGCTACAGAGACTTTGTTCCCTCAAGTAAGCATCCTGTTCCTTTTCAACATGACTGTGCTACTAAGCACATTAATTTATTTTAAAGGAACAGATAGAAACACGACTGCATCTTTTACATGGAACAACTTACTCTTTTTAAAAACATACTCTTTACTTACTAGAATGAGTATTTTTCCAACTGAAAAGTCTTAACACATCATCCAAGAATCCTTACAAAAGGAAAGAACAGATGCCACAGTTAAAGCATGGGGGTCTAACACTAGGGGTGTGTAGAAAAGGGAAGTAAAGAAAAGGGAAGGTATAGGCAGCATCTCAACAGAATCTTTGCTGAAACAAAGGTTACAAGTCATAGAAAACATTCCTTCAATGAAGCATAAACTCCAAAATATGTATGAGGCCTTCACTGTCTCAAGATTAAATGGTGAAAGGCACAGCAGTCATTGCACATATTTTGGAAATCTTTTAACTACACCTTCACCTATGACTAGGGCAAAGCACAACTGCATTATCTTGGAAATGCAGGTGAAATCCCACACTACAACCATCAAATGCATTCAATAGTTGAAATCAGTCTTACAGTCTAAAACTAAGGAACATAGTTCAGTGAAATAAAGGAGAATTTACATATAGATATATATATCTACGTATATGAGCAAAAGCAATAGTATATTCTGAGACACAGACTTCTCCCAGTACGATCTGCAATTAACACATCTGCAAAAGTAGCAAAAATACAACTACAACCAAAAAGAGATGAACTACAATTCTTTACTTCCCATTCCACTCACAAGACCCACCTTTGTATACTTGTCCTCCTCAATATCACTAAGGCTCAAGCAGTACTACTCTATGCCCTATGCAATGTGCTAAGCTTACAGATGAGAGAAACTACAAAAGCACAGTGCTACATTCAYAGACTGTACTGCTGCACCGAATCAGTCTCATATTACTACGTTATTCAGAAAGCAATTATCTTTGTCACTGTAATTGTATGAAAGGCAGCAAACTTCAAAGACTGGCAGAATAGGAAAAAAATCTCAACTATATAGAACTTATTAATCAGAGCTCTGAAATGTTTTACAGACAGGTACGCTAAATACCAAACTCAAATAAGAATCAAGCTTACTTTGCAAGTTAGCTACAAAGGAGAGAATGGAAGAAAAAAGTACTTTTGTTCTCATCCACAGAACAAAGAGTAGTTTATAAAATATATTGTACTTTTTCCACAAGAGACCATATTGTTCTTATGTCTCTCCCTAAGCTTTCTCTTTGCCCCACAGCCATGCAAGTCAGAGCTCATCCTAACTTTAGACCACGTTTCTGGCCAATTAGATTTTACCTCTTAGGAACAGTTTGACAGTTGATGTGCTCAAGAAACTAAGTTTGTTAGATTGATTCACACCGCAAATTTCCAGACTTAAGTAACAGAATTTGTCCATATTTTGAAAAAGAATCAAAAACTAATCTATTTTTGCAAAGTACGTCAGTCCAATAAAACTTAACCAATTACCTTATTAATGGCTGGATGTACTTTGAAAAAGCTGCACTATAAAAAATTTTAAAAACAAGCAGATGTACATCTTCAATTTAATACATGGCAAAATACATCTGCTACGTAAGCTTCCGAAGTACATTACTCCTGACTTGGACTGCTGGACTTCCCTACACCACCAAGAAACCATCACAATTATTTTGTGGCACCAGTGAAGGAGAATACCGTATGTGAAACCTTGGAACTGAATCAGCAAGCTCGCTATGCCAATAAATAGAACCACTAAACCCCGAAATTCCTGTCTTAATACCATTCTTTTCCAAACGCCCAAAGATAGCAAGTGATTAACATCCCAGACAAGTCAGATTGGAACAGCAGAAACGCATTAGTGATGAGAGACTAATTATGCCCATGTAGATCAGGTATTCATTACACCAGGTTAGCCACTGAAACGTTTAAGAGAAGCAACTCTTGACATAATCCTGAGCAGCAGACTCTAATTCAAAATGCATCCACCAAAGTACTACTAGGAGCAAACCCTGCACATTCAAAGTCAGCAKCTCTGCAGGGCAACAAAAGCCAGAAAAGTATTTTCTGGATTTAAGTACTGCTGTAGTTTCCCACATGAAAGAGGAAGCTCCTTAAGTTAAGAATCATAACCAAAAGAATAAGGTGTTTCAGGGACTGTTAAAGATATCACACTGGTTGTTCAGCATGCATCACTAATCAGGTTTTACGGGAAAAAAGAGCTTTTACTACCTTGTCACAGGATTCCATCAGAAGATGTCTTCAGAAACCCTRAAGTCATGTACAAAGCAGGAAAAGAGGATTGGAAGATTAAGGATATCAAAAACGATTATGAGGAGCAACTTAACAAGATGCAAAGCTATGCTTGAGAAAGGCTAAAGTAGTTCAAGAGCCCCAAAACCTGCTTCTGATAAGTGAATTATGTGATCAGTAGAGAGAAAGTTAAGTGATCCCAATGCATGATATGCAGAGAAGCTAGTATTTTATTTTTTTTAAGCCCTCAGAGGTTTCCCTAATCCACAAAGGGAGAGCTCGTCCCAAACCAACTTTTTAGTAGGAAATACTTCACAGCAAAATCTATCCCTGGTAATTTGGTATTCACCGAAAGTCACACTCAATTGGTATTGTATTTGTACCAGAACAATAAGMAATTATCTTTCTTTTTTTAATTTAAAAGGATTAGTTTTGACATTCAAAACAGTCAAAGTAGCCTAAAGTCGAATCAATGCACCAAATGAACAGTGAACAGTTATGACTTGCACTTGCATAAATGGAAGCAGTGTCTTAAAAAAAAAAAAAATCAAGAGCTACCTGGAAGAATCTGTTATTTACTTGGATTTCTCAATGGCATTTGACAATGACCCCACACGTCCTTATGCAGGCTTATGAAGAATCTAAGCTTACATGGGGTGAGGGGAAAGACCCTCCATATAGACAAAGAATTGTTTTAAACAGGAAATAAGCAGCTGGAACTCTTAGTTTCTGCATTAAAGGAAGATCACTAGTGAAGCCTCAAAGCACAAATTTAACAGGCAAGTCCCACATTAGTAAGCAGAAGACAAAGTACAAGATAGAACAAGATAGCCCAAGATGCAGGAATACTGTGACACTATCACACACAGGTCTGGTTCATGTGAGTCCCAAAGATAAAGCAGAACTGCAAAGCATACAGAGGAGATAAATATCTGGAGGCAGGAAACAGTTTCAATAGAAGGAATGATTAAACAGACTAGAAAACAAACAACTGTCAGGTGATTCAACTTTTTCCCCACCTTTTTCAAGTCAGCTGCAAAAAGCAGCTCATCGTCTGCCTCAGTAACGCACAGACCTGCAACTGGCAGCCACTACAACCCTAGTGACAGCCTCAGGACAGGAAAAAAAAAAAAAGGATCTTTACATATTGCATAGCTTTACTGAGGAACATCTTCCCACAGGTCACTGCTGATCCCAGAAAATTGTACAAGATCAAGACTAGACAAATTCATACATGAAGTCTACAACAACGTAACACTGCACTGCCTATAGCCCAGGTAGTCCAAGAACCACAGATAATTTAAAGCTGGGAGATGCTTCCAGGAAATACCACCACAGGCTCATTTTGATATTTTAATATATTCTTCTCCCAATATTTGGCACTGGCCTCTAAYGGTCTCACCCAGTACAGCTGTTGATGTTCTTAGTGCCAACTGTCTCTACTGCCAAAGCCTAACAACTGGCAAAAACATCATGAAGCTGGTGCCAGAATTAAACTGCTCCAAACATGTCCCATGCTCCTTCATACACAGATGTGAGCACCTGTCATGCAAGGCATTCTCATGTTTTACTACTGTAGCTCAGCCTTTCTGACCTCTAGTACCTCTCGAGTCTACTGCTGCCAAAACATTCCTTTCAYTCCACTCCCCAAAGCATCAGTCTCTAACTCTATACTAGGTATCCACTTTGCATGGAGACTTTGTGCTTTACCAAGGCAACTTACCTGGCCACAGAAAAGAGTTGTTCTGTTCTTTTGACAATTCATCCAGCAGCTATCCTGGAACTTTCCTGCATACCAACCTTTAGGCACGAAAACAATCCATTCAGCTACATCCTGATGCTCTCTCCAGAAATTTACTATAAATAGGCAACTACCACCTCACTTCCCCTCACATACTACAGTATATACTGCCTAGTTCTACCCTGATCCTATAGCCAAGCAAAACAAGAATTGAGTGTACAATGCCAGCACWATCTGCCTCCCACACTAATACCTCCACTACCTGTGTCCACCTAACACTGCAGATAGCAGACACCAAGGACTGAACAGTAGTGTGGATAAAGCACTGCGTTGATTCTTTACTAGAAGGTGTTGGAGCAAGACAGAATTGTCAAGTACAGGGAGGAGTAACCACCCCTGGGAAGCCCCTAAAGCCCTTACAAGAGCTGGACATCCCAGTGCAGACAGTAAAGGCTTCTCAACATTTCCAAATTCTACATTCTTTCAGCTCAAAGTACAAGAAAACAAAATTCACAAAAAAGGCTGACAATGTGGCATCCCCACACATTGATTTACACTTGACAGCTCTGATAGCAGGATAATAAGAAGTAAGGGTTGACAAACATGCAACTGGAGCTAGGCAAGATCCTGAATCCAATGCATTTTTAACAGTGCATTGCACAAAACCATAACTAAATTTATCTTGGTCAAAGTTCAGAAATGTATCAAAAAAGCAAAAAACCCTTTAAGACTGGAATTAGAAACACTCCATACAGGTGAAGAAATAAAGACAACCTAATTTAGACTTAGCATATAGGAGCACCACCATATCTCTGGACATCACTTTTCATACACAGTATCATTCAGCTGCAAACTGGTGAACACTGAAGCAAGTCTTCTGGGGAAGCACTGTCATAAGCTTACCTTGCTTATGAGAACTCTCCCCAGGTACCTGCTGTGGTCATCAGCGAATGCTGGCCTGAATCCTCCTTCAGCCTAAGGAAACGTGGAGGTGATTGGGCTCTTGTGCTCTACAGCAGAACTTCTGTGTCATTATCAAGAGACAGTTAAAAACAACAGCTATATAGGGGAAAAAATGAAGGCAGGAAGTTATCAGACACTATGCAACACTAATTAGTCCAGGCAGAGCACCCTTCCAATGTATCATAAAAGTTCTGGTATCTAAACTAATCCTCAACAAGCCAATTCTGTTGTTTCTGCACAGCACTTTACTGTGCCAAGCAGATATGCCAGGTATTTCAGCACTAATCTCATTCAGCATCTACAATTAGTCTGAACACTTAGTTCAAAGTATTATGCAGAACAGATTCATATTGTTAAAAATGGTTTAATTCTTTACTTACTTCGTTAAATTCATATTAAGAACCAAAATAATTAAATCTGATATGATTTTATACTATTCACAAGCTATTAGCTACACCTTTAAAGAAAGCACTCTCTTAGCTGTGCTTCCAAACAATAGCAGTAGAGTCCTCAGTAAAAAGTTTAGAAGAGCTTGATGCCATATTTCGAAACAAAATTTGAGCACTTCTAAACTCTCTGGATGCTTAAATTGCTCAGGTATTTATAAGATACTGACTTTACAAAAACAGAAGGTATGTCCTGTACAAAGAACGCACACCCTAAAAGGCTAAATGTAGTTTTAAACCATGAGAGGACAGTTTACAATACCAAGAAATAACAGCTGGTAGTTCAGAACTACCAATAATATAGTTCTGAAGATCAGTCACAACAGTTTGAATTATCCTCATAATATTAAAGGACACTTCTCTGCCTTGCATCTGAAACCAATCATTTTATCATCTGTAGTCCKGAACTAAACCCAGGTATATAGGAATTTACACTGTTGCTATATTAATCACTCTGCTGAAGCACTGGAATAAAAAAGGCTTCAATCTCCTAACTCCTTACCTTCCAAAGTTCTGTAAAACGATAACACAGAACAATCTAGGGCATCCAAAAGCATAGCTTTAGGATGAAATCTAATCAAGCACAGCTATTCACACTTGTGTTTTATGAGGAAAATTTCCTTTACAAAGATTGTCATGCTGCTGTCAAAGCAGTGAAAGCATGAGTTCACTGGAAAAAAAAGGAATGCTGTATACAAAACAGAGGAAAACACTGCTTTTATAACATACAGCATTCCTAAATATCACCACACCTACCATCACAAAGCTACTGACTATAAGCAGTGTGAAAAAAATGATGACTTGCAGTGCTACAGACCATCTTCAGCTCTGAATGTGAAAGCAGAAAGAGCACAGTACTGTTTCAAAGCATGCAGGCAATTCATGAGAAGTACTACTGCAACCTGGGAGAGGGCAGAGATTACCCTTCTTACTCTGTTACCAAAAGACAAAACAGTAACACTGTGAGCCACTGCGTATCACTTGGAAATTTCAGCATGTTTTAGAAAAACATTCTTCCACGAACAATATTCACAGCAGAGTAAGCTCTACCATTCAGGCACAGGGTAAGCATAAGGGCACCTATGATCAAGTCCTTCCTATAATCGATCCCCAAACCAGACTGCAACCAAAGATTTTAAGGATTACATTTTTCAACAGTAGCATACACCAGTATGGCACCACTGAAGATGCTCTGACAACAGATGATGAGTTATCAAAGTGATACTTCAGGACTGGGCTGACAGTTCCAGGGAACAGCAGGCAACTAAACAGGAACATAAGGGATCCACAAGAAACTCCTACTGGGATCTCCCCCCACCCTAGCCTTTTCAGTGCATTTTTATTTGAATCACCAAATAACACTTCAGGAAGAAGTTAAGCTCACCACTGATCAGGAATTACTGTAGAAGACAGATACCTAAATCCAATCCATCAGTGACACTGTTCGTATTTCAATCATGCAAGTACTTCATGAAAAAATACTAACACTAAACAGAAAATCGTTTTAGAATACACACTTGTCCAAGATACACCTTGGGTAACAGAACTCAAAGCTTAGGGCAGAAACTGCTTCTCATATTTAGGTCTATGGTTTCAACATTCATGCTCTCCTTCAGCACTAGTTCCCTGCTACTTTAAGGAAAGCTCTGGAACTACATGATCACACATGCTGTAGTTACTGGTATCCCACTCCCAGAATCAGGTCCCACTTTCTTAATAGAGATCCTTGACAGAAGATCAGGAAACACAGCTTCTGCTTTCAAAGATATTTAGCAAAAAACTTGTCATTAACACATCAGCAAAATAACTACCTGGACTACAGATCTGAACAGTGCAAGTGAATCTCAGATAAACAATTTCCTTGTGTATAGATTCTCCAAAAACTCATAGTTGAAGAGTGGCATATCCACTATTTAAGGAAAGCCAAAAGAAAACAAAAGGGCAAAAGGTGAAAAACAAAGATATGTGAATGGCATAGGTGGTGTTGCCTAACAGCTAGAGGACAGAACCTGTAGTGCCTGGATTTGATTCCCAGATTTGCTATAGATCTGCTGGGTGACCTCAGGCTGCTCCTTCCTCCACGTGCCTGGAGATCTCTCTCACTTACACTGACTTGTCTTACACAGATAACTTGAAAGGTTAACTCAATCTACTGCATCTCTGTGAAAATAAAACAAAAACTTCACACTATTTTTAAGATACTACTGGAACTTTAGACATAAAAACTTATTAGTATAGGATCCAAAGCTCTTAGCGCAACACACCTCTTAAAGATTCAAATTCTAGCCTCCTGTAAGAAATTTGAATTTTCAGTGTCAGTCTGGAACTAAAAAGCACTAGTCACAAGTCTTGTTCTCCCCAAGAGAGACTATGGTTTGCAAAAAYAGAACTTGAAAAACATCTTTTAATACTTCTGAATAACTTTAACATACTCAACACCTGACAGTACTACATAAAAGAGAAGACACTGTCTTTAAGTTAAATCTCTCACTTAAAAATCCCCAGCTCTGAAAGGCTACCCTATTATCTTTAGCTACTTCCCCTCTACAAATATGCAATGCCTTTACTCCACAGGCATCCAATGGTCTTGGATTTTAGTAATTCCAAGAAACTATTTTTGAAGTGACATCAGAAATCGGTTATGGTCAGTCAATGCAGCTAGCATTTTTTCGAAAAATAAAATACTCTTAATGTTAGGAAGCAACATTTCCCCTTGACCGAATGAAACTTGACAGGTAAAATACAACAACTTCATAGAGCATCCCAGAGGTGCTTTGTTCAATTTTGGTCCCTTCTCCATGCCAATCAGATCAAACTCAACCCTCAGCCTTGCTAACTACCCATTTATATGAGAAAGGTATGGCTTACAAGGTAGGGTAAGCTTCATAAAAGTGCTCTTTTCCAAAAGACAAGATTTCTGTATGGATATTGGCTGGCTCAACCTACCCTACAGCTAGAACACATTTGAGAGAAATGTTCAAAGACCACATTGACTTTCACGCCTATTTCAGACAGAACTCGGCACCTCCCTTTCAAGTGATGTTYCTAACACTCCCCAAGCTAACCATGCTGCTACAGCCTAAGCAGAGACATTTAAAAATTAGCACAAGGATTTGAGTTTCCTCTGAATAGAAGCTTTCCACTTCCCCCTTACAATCTGAATTGACCCCTGGTAGCTGTGACAAGCATCCTCTACCCATCCTTGCCTCAATTATTGTAGGTGACCTCTGGTAATGACCTGACAACTTCACCTCTCAACCTACTACAAGGTAAGGCCTAACCTCCTGTATCTGTGGGTTCCCTGGCCCAGCCTGAACCGCTCCTTCGGCCAGGAGCCACCCAGCCGGCACAGACCAAGGTGATCAACAAAAGAGCACGGGTTTGTGCCCCGCCATCCCCTACCACTGGCCCCCCTGCCGCGGCCGGCGCCGGAGGAGTTYGTGTGACACCAACCCACCGCCCCCGCGCCCGGAGGGGCCGCAGGAGAGGCGGCCGAGGCCCCCCTTCCCTCTGGGGCTGCAGCAGCCCCAGGGGCCCCGGCTGCTCACCCCTGCACGCCCGGGCTGTATTTCCTGGTCTTCCAGGGAGTGCCGGGGCTCTGCAGCGCTGGCTGAGGCGGCTGCCGCTGCTGGTGGGGGGAGTTGTTGACGGCGACGCCGCGGCTGCCGGAGAGCAGGTAATTCATGCCATAGGTGCTGGCTTTATTCTCCCGTTTCCTGCGGCCCGGGTGGTACTGGTGCTGCTGGGGAGATGCCGGCGGCGGATGCGGGCTGCGCGCCGGGTGCGGCGGCTGGTGGTGCCCATTCACAGCGTTCACTTTGTTCTCGTGGAAGTTAAAAAACTCTCCGGGTCCGGCCCCGCTGCCCAGCAGCCCGGGAGGAGCCACTGCCACCGCCCGGGGGCCACCGGAGGAAGAGGAGGAGCCGCCGCCTCCGCCGCCGCTGCACGATCCCGAGGAGGAGAAGCCGGGGCTCTCGGTGCCGGACTCCACCGACGAGCAGGAGGACGAGGAAGACACGGAAGGCGACTTCTGCAGCCGCCGCCCTCCCTCGCCGCCGCCACCGTTCACCGCCGCGGGGCCGGCGGGGACAGCGGACACCAGTCCGGTCAGCAGGGCCGGCGGGGAAGGCGAAGGCGAAGGCGGCGAGGAAGAGGAGCAGCAGGCGCCGGGCGCCCCGAGCCGCACGCAGCCGTGCCCGCGGGGCGGAGAGGCGGCAGAGTCCAGCGCCGGGGAGTTGAGGCAGAGGTAGTGCGGGAAGCTGGCGCCGCCCCGGCCCCCCACGCCCTGCGAGGTCTCCCAGATCTGCATCCACAGCGCATTCGCGGGTCCTTTCTGCTCGGGCTGGATCCAGGCCACGCGGGGATCCATCCACGCCCGCCCGCCGCCGCCGCCGCCGTCCCTCAGTGCCCGGCCAGAGCTCCGCGCCGCCGCCCGCTCACCGCCCGCTCCCTCGCTGGCTCGGCCCGGCAGCGGCGCTAGGAGCGGCCCGGCAGCAGCGGCATGTGTCGCGGGGAGGAGGGAGGGAGGGAGGGCGGCAGGGCGGCCGGAGGCAGAGTCGGACGAGGCGAGCGCGGCTCGGGAGGAAGCGGAGACGGTGCAAACTGTACCCGGCGCTGCCCGGAGCGCTCCGCTCGCCGYTCCAATGTGGCGTGTCCCCCTCGCCAGGGCCAGAACCAGCACTGCGCATGTCCCGCAGATTTTAAACCTTCACCGGAGACGGCCGCCCTGGCAACCGCACATGCGCGGGAAGCAGGAGGCGAAGGGAGCCGGGAATGCTCCTCGGCCCCGGCGCCGGCCCGCCTGCGCCGGCGCGGAGAGGGGCGGCCGTGCCTCACACCCGGCGGGCGAGGAGGGCGCACGGCGGCGGCGGCAGCTCCGTAACTCAGAGRGTCACAGATTGGGGCAAGCTGGAAGGGACCACAGTGAGGTCAACGGGTCCAACCTCCTGGCTCAAGCAGGGTCGCCGTAGAGCACATGGCACAGGATTGCGTCCAGACGGTTCTTGAGTATCTCCAGTGAGGGAGATTCCACAGCCTCTCTGGGCAAGCTGGTCCAGTCTGTGGTCACTCACACAGGAAAAAAGTTTATCCTCACGTTCAGTGGAACTTCTTTGCATCAAGTGCTGCCTGTTGCCCCTTGTCTTGTTTCTTGGCACCACGAAGAAGAGCCTGGCTCCATCCTCTTGACACCTTCCCTTCAGGGTTCCTACAGACATTGGTGAGGTCCCCTCTCAGTTGTCTTCATCTCCATGAGCAGCTGGTGTGGCCACGGCCCTGCCCCTGTGGTGTTTTCTCACAAACACCGCATCGTCTGACCCCTCAATGCCACAACTCATCCCTTTGGACAAGTGTAGCCCGGTTCCCACAAAAATAAAAGGGTGGATTTTGAAGACTAATTCAGAGCAGAAGCGAGTGCAGACAAACCTCTTTGGGAGTCTGAGTGGCCGGGAGTGTGGGGCTGAGCGGCGCCGTTCATCCGCTGGGGAAGGGGGACACCGAGGTGATGCGACTGGGAAGCACYATGCAGTTCATAACCAAGGGAAGGCTCTCCTTGTCTTGGTAGCACCAAGACAGCACCRCAAAGCACCACAGTTCCACTAGGTACTTAGGTTTTTGTTGGGCTTGAGTCTCAGGAAGACAGTTCCTGTCAGTGCCTGTTCCAAGGGGTGTCTCTAATGGATGGGCTACATGTGCAGTGATCTCTGAGTAAAATGCATATGGCTATTGGAATGGGATCCAACATGGATATACCATGGTCTAAAGATGGGCTTTAGCAGACAGCCTCCCAGAATGATGTTCATAACTGTTCTCTTTCTAATCCAGTGATTTGGCCTTTTCCTTGAGCAGCTTCAGCATGCATATGGATAGGGTCCTCTCCTGGGCTACCCTCAGAGTCTCCAGTGGTCCAGGACTCCCTAGTCCGTTGGATACAGCCCTTAACTTGACTGCAGAACAGCAGAGAGAAAGGTTGTACATGCATAAAGACAAATACTGTCAGGGGATCCTAGTTAGAACAGCCCTCCAATGCAGATGTGTGGTACATCTTGAGTGATCTAGCTGCTGCAGACGGCGAGAAAAGGAGAGCTCCCACTCTCCATAATCTTGCTAATTCCTTTTCCTGCTCCCTTGCACAAGCCCTGATATTGATCAGTGAGCCAATTTAACTTGTTAATTCAGAGAAGACTTCACTTGGAAGAAAAGTAATAGTTTTCAGCAGTTCATTTTGAATTGGCTTCCTTTGTGAACAGAGCTGGTACTAAGGAGGGGGTGGAGAGAGGATGAGAGAGCAAGACTCATTTGTTAGCAGAGGGCAGTTGTATTTGATGCAGTTGTTTTCTCTAACTATACCCTTAGACTTCAGGGCAAGGGAAACTGATGTGAGGGTGACAGCGTAATGTTTATTATTGGAAGTCATTTAAAATAGCAAAAGCAGGTCATTAATTTGTTTTTGTTAAGGAACAGGCTGCTTTCCAGGACTAACAGCCAAAGTACCCATAGAATTACACAATAAACTAAACAAAACCAAACCACATGAAAGAGACATTAAGCTTATCTCACATAGGAGCATGTTCACCACAATTTCCGTGTGATGAAACCAAAGCACCCTTCTAACTTGCGTGGTCAATGAAGTATTCAGGTCTTCAGCACAGATTTCAGCTGCTTGATTTAGTGATAACAGTCCTTGTTTTTATGGTTCATCTTCTGAAGGATTTTGGATTGTTTTGGTTTGGTTTTAATTGAACTCGAATGGAGACAAATAAATAGACCCTTCAACTCTGTTCTTTTTATATAATTGCCATAAGAAATAAATCACAGAATTACACTGTCTGTTTCTTCTTTTAGCCCTGAATACTTTGCATTCTCACCTCTGTGATGGCCCAGGTACAGCAAGGAGAGGTGAGGATTGACAGCAAGCTTAGCTGGTGTGGTATGCTAGTGGTTGGAAAGGTTATTTTGTAGATTGACTGTGAAGTACCAAGAAGGCTGAGGAAGCTGTAGAGCCCAGATCTCAACCTTTTTAGTTCTATGTTCTGACTTGTCATACAACCAGTTAAGATCACATCTTCAACCTGCTGAGTTAGAAATAAAGAAATATTGATCAGTGTTTTCATACAATCATAGAATCACGGAGTGGTTTGTATTGGAAGGAACCTTAAAGATCATCTAGTTCCAACCACCCTTGCCATAGGCAGGGCCACCTCCCACTAGATCAGGTTGCTCAAAGAGGTGGAAGGGGAAACCAAAAAGACACAAAAACTGATCTTACAGAGGCCTTTCCGAGCTCAGCAGTTTCGTGACCTGTTTTCTTTATTTCCTTCCCTGCCATGCTGCCATACTTTAAAAGTCAGCACTTTCAAGGGGGTTTGATTTTCCACTTTGCTAAAATTATCTCCAACTTCATTTTGAGGTCTAACTGGTAGAGTCCACTGCCTTGTAAGAGGCAATAACTCGAAAGCAGCTTTTGATTGAGGAGACTCTCACCAATCCCAGCACTGTCTTGGAAGAGGCTAGGCTGTTTCCTGAAGTAGCTACAGAAGGAGTTGTATCTCACTGGCTTAAGCTGTGTTTCCTGTAGGCAGAATTTCTAAAGCTACAATAGTGCTTCATCAGTTTTTTTCTATGGGTTCAGGGCAGAAAATACCATGTGAGTGTAACAGAGAGCATAGGATGGATGGGTGGGCACAACATGCTCGATGGTCCACATTTTAAGAACTTGGAGAAGAAGATCATCTCTGAGAAGTCTCTAAGCAATGGTTTGRTAATATGCCAATTCATTCATCTAACTGCTGATGATTTGTCAAAGCTTGTGGCCCATCACTGAAATRCCTCTGCGGAAAAGGAGATATTACGTTTCCTACATAAGTGTGTACAACATGAAGAAATAATACCCAATGGTCTGTTGTGGCATGAGGACAAGAAAAACTATCATCTTCTAACATCAGCTTTTACTCTCTTCTGCTTGTAGCCTCTCCAGTGAGAAATCTAAATAAAGCATGTTTCTAATCTTGTCTCCTTAAAGTGAGAATTTCCCTCTAGAAGTAGCAAGTGAGAATTTCCTTTGCAAGGATTAATTTTTTTAAAGGTCTGGTTGATTTGAATTCAGTTGTCCTTTACTGAATGAAGCTGCACACTGAAGGTAAGACTCAGAATATTTGAAAGTCAAATACAGTTTGTATCATCAGAAAAATTTCCTTTCTTTTCAATAGAGTTTCCTTCCCACTGGTGAATTTGTGAGGATGCAGGTAATGAAAAATCTCCCCCTATACTTGGCACTGGTGAGGCTGCATCTTAAATCCTGTGTTCAGTTCTGAGCCCCTTAATTCAGGAAGGACTTTGAGGTGCTGTAGTGAGTCCAGAAAAGGGCAACAAAACTGATGAGGGGTCTGGAGCATAAGTCCCATGAGGAGCAGCTGAGGGAGCTGAGGTTGTTTAGCCTGGAGGAAAGGAGGCTGAGGGACGAGCTTATCACTCTCTACAACTCTCTGAAAGAAGGCTGTGGCCAGGTGGGGGTCAGCATCTTCTCCCAGGCAACCAGCGACAGGATGAGAGGACCCAGCCTCAAGCTGCATAAGAGGAGGTTTAGGTTGGACATCGGGAGGAATTTCTTCACAGAAGGGGTGATCAGACATTGGAATGGACTGCCCAGGGAGGTGGTGGAGTCGCCATCCCTGCAGGTGTTTGAGGAAAGACTGGATGTGGCGTTTGGATTTTGACCCATATGACCTTCATTCTGGTCACCCACAATCACACTGCAAGCCTCTGATGCATCACCTCCTTCACGCTCACAGCTCTGATCTCCTTTGTAGCCTTTGTGGCCCATAGCCATTTACTTAAAAGCTGAACTCGATGACTCTTGTGGTTCCCTTCCGACTCAGAATATTCTGTGATTCTGTGATAGGATGGATGGAGAAGGCACAGACTGTAGGGTTCAGCTCTATATCTGACTGGACTTGTATCTGATGAAGGCAGGAAGAGGAAAGAACTGAACAAATCAAGGTCTCAATTGGGGGTATTGGATGGGGGTATGAGAGAAAGGCTGTCCTGCCAAAGGAGGTGCATCTCTAGCAGGTGACCTTCAGAGTGTCCTAGTCAGCAGGAGATAGTGTTGGGGAGGAGGTAACAGGGAAACAGCTTCCTTAGCTGCACTACCATCACTTTTTTTTTTCAGTAAATACATTCCTGAAAGGGAGAGTGGAGATACAATTTTCATGTCTCAAATGTAGCTGATCACAATAGGGAGACAAGTAGAAATCCAGAACACAAGTTTCTGGTTCTTTCAAGGTGTGATTTGGGGCATTCTTTTAATCTGTCCTCTGGAAATACGGGCTTTTACCTTCTTCAAAATGGCTTGTGATGCCATTAAAGAAGGCCTGGCATGAGTAACCCTGAACAGGCTTAAATCATGTTATATTTTCTCCCTTAAATCTTCTACTTGGCTCAGTCCTTCCTCTCTTCAAGGCTCTCTGTCCTCTTCTGGTGAACAGCAAGCGTCAGCCATATTTAGGTTGTTGAGGCATGTTCAGAGCCAATTAAAGTGCAGAGCCTGAAACAGCTGTCAACCACCAGCCATCTCCTCTTCCCACCCTGTCTTCCCTACTCTTACAAGGGTTGCCAGCCCTATGTCAGAGAAGCTGAACACATGATAAATCAACAGCTGAACAGCTGCAGCTTCCAGCCAGGCTTGTTCATGCACATGAAAATACTTTTCTAGCTGCCTACATAAAATAGCTGTGTGGCAAATGGAGAAAGTGTGGGAGGCAGTTCACAAGCCATTCCATTCTGTTTGCATTCAGGGTGGCATCATAGTGGGAGAGGCTGCATGGACAGCTGGGTGTGATCCTTGCCTCACACTGCTGGATGTATGTCAATGCTTCTGGCGGGAACTCTTCCTTGGACATTTCATCACTGTGTGCATTGTATGGGTGTGCAACAACCAGGATCAAGGTAAATGCATCACCTTGACATTCCCATGTTCTAGTTCCATTTGGGACTCTGATAGGGATTACTTTCAAAAGTCTGCTTTATTGTGAATATTTATCTTAGTTTCTTACACAGCAATTAAATATGTAACAGCATATTTTTATGGTTTTCAGTGGCATATATTTAATTACTCTGTATCAAGGATGGTCTATAAAAATTTTGAAGTTGTTCTTGTGTTCTATTTTGTTTCTTTTCATCATATAGAGAAGGTTTGGAAGCATACAGATTTTGGAAGGTTTGTTTTTTAACTCAGAGATTAGGAATTCTGCCTTTGAGACTTGTCACTTTTCTTAAGAGAGGATGTTCTGCCAGCAGTAACACTTAATTGAAGACAAATCTTACAGACTTTTTCTTCAAAGGCTTATTTAGACACGAAATTAAATTGTGATAACAAGCACAGAGAGGGTTTTAAGAATAATTTCAGCTGTAGAAAATGCTCTATGAGAGAGATCATAAACTAATGAAGTTTATGCTAAATATCTATAAAGCTTCTGAAAGTATTTTTCTAAGTGGGATCTGAAGAGCTGTATGAAATCAGATGCTCTGTCTTCCTGTCCTGGTTAACAGACCCCTGCAGAGAGTTGCTTTTGTCAGAAGGGTTGCTTGCCTTTGAATGACAGATTGAGAGAACATATTAAGAAGACTCTCACGAAAGTTCATAGGAATGAACTGGTCAGGATTCCTCCCTAACTTGTGTTTGCAATCTAGGAGGTCCCAGAATCATCTTTAAGTTGCCACTTTCTAGGCTGCTGTGGAGGACAGCTGAGGGCATGCAGAACATGTTGTGTGAATTCCGGCAGAGGGAAGAGATCCATGTGCACTAATRTGGAAGAAAAAATTAGATCTGCTAGGAGAAGAATCTGTAAGTAATGCATTGTTCCTCCTAGGAACAATATTAGAGTAAAAATGCTTTTTTCAGATCTGCTGATTGTAACCTTTCTGCTGGGGAGAGCAAGAGGGGACAAGCTGTGAGAAAGCTGATGTAAAATTCGCTTAGTGGGGATGTGCCCTGGAGCCCTGATCTGCCATGTTAGCATGGCATCAGACAGGGTACCAGCTGCTTCTACGCTAAACCTGGAAGGATCACTTATGCATAGCGGAATGACTGTGGTTAGAATTAAAGTTACGTCAGGTGGCAGCAAAAACTATAATTGTGAAAGATGTAGCTCACTTTTATTAGATTCCACGCTAGATCAAAGCCATATTTGATTTCCAGAAGATAATTTATCTTGCATGGTCAACTGCTGAAGTATTTTTCCTTGGTTCATCCTSCCCACTGATCCTCATCTATAGGCAGCACAGGCACATACCTACACGCACTCGCTCTTTATATAGAAACTGCTCTATTGCAATGCACCTCCCTCTCCTTAAATATATCTGTGTCCTGCATCTCTACCTTCAAAGCTATTATTTTTAACTGTTCTTGGGCCACAACTAAATCACTTGGACATCTCAGGAAGGAGATTTCCAGAAGAGAAACAGCTTGATGCCAATATAAAARTGCTGACGCGAGCCGTATTCACATTGGGCCATGGATAAGTTAGCAGAGRAGTACAGAAGATCATAGGAGAGCAAGATTTTTTGGCAGAGTTTTTAGCTAWTGTGTAGCAGCTGTAGGATAGATTAGATAGGGATTGATAAGAAAGAATAATATGGCTTAGCAGGTCTTTAGACTGAGCATAGGAACAAGAGGGGAAAAGCATGCACTGGTAAGTGGACATGGCTGAAAATTTAATTTGATGTAGAGAAAGACCTGGATTAGGAATAAGGGGAGCAAAAGAGGTGGAGTGGACAGATGCAGGTGTTGGCCAGGAGGCCAAGAAAACTCGCAGAGCAATGGCTCATCAGTCAGCACACACATGTCCATTTGCTCTTCGAAAGACCTAAAATCAAGGCCAGGAACCAGAAGAGTATTCAGGCACCTCTTCCCCAGACTTCTACCAGCACTCCCACTTTCTTGCACCAAATCCTCATAGCTCAATACCAGAACCATATAGCGCTTTACAACTTTCTCTGCCTTCCCTGAGAAATAAAAAATAGCCTCACCTTCAGTTCTTTCCAGTGCGTGGCCAGACTGTGGACAGAGACCAGCTGGGACTTCTCCAGGATTTCCTCAGTTTGTCAGTACCATTTCACCTTGAGACCTTACACAGAGGCAGTGCAACAGACATGCCTTTGGGATCCTGAAGGCTATAGATGAACAGAACATACAGGACATTCCAAAGCCCCTGTGTGATGGCAGTGCTTGTATCTCCTGTTTGTSGGTATTGGCAGTGAATCCTAGAATTGTTTAGGTTGGAAAAGGCCTTGTAGAACATCGAGTCCAACCTTTAACCAAGCACTGCCAAGTCCACCACTAAACTATGTCCCTAAGTGCCACATCCACACATCTTTTAAATACTTCCRGGATCCCTGGAGGAGATCAACCCTTGGTGACTCCACYGCTTCCCCAGCCAGTCTGTGCCAATGCTTGACAACCCTTTCCCTGAAGAAATTTTTCCTAATAGCCAGTCTAAACCTCCCCTGGTGCAGATTGAGGCCATTTCCCCAAGTCCTGTAACTTGTTAYGGGAGAAGAGACCCTCTCCCACCTGGCTACACCTCCTTTCAGGCAGTTGCAGAGAGTCTTAAGGCCCCCCGCCGAAACTCCTTTTCACCAGCCTAAACAATCCCAGCTCCCTCGGTCCCTCCTCATCAGACTTGTGCTCCAGACCCTTCACCAGCTCCATTGCTTTTGTCTGGACTCACTCCAGCACCTCAATGTGCTTCTTGTAGTGAGGGGCCCAGAACTGRACACACTACCTGAGTGCTCACCAGTGCCAAGGAAAGTGGGACGATGAGTGCCCTAATCCTGGTGGCCACGCTATTACTGATACAGGCCAGGATGGCATTGGCTTTCTTGGCCACCCGGGCACACACTGGCTCATGTTCAGTCGCTGTTGACCAGCACCCCCAGGGCCTTTTCCACTGAGCAGCCTTCCAGMCGCTCTTCTCCCAACCTCTAGCACTGCAGGGGGTTGTTGTGACCCAAGGGCAGAACCCAGCACTGTGAGCAGGATAGTTGCCTGCAACGGCAGTCTCCGTTCCACAGCTATGCAAACTGTGACTAAAGGAGTCTGTTCATAATTTCAGTCTCCAATCTCAGCAAGCATGGGCCTCTCAGTAAGTTTGTGCCTCTGGGCTTCTGGTCTGATGAGCGCTCTACGGACATGCAGGTAATATTGAAGAAACACATTCATTATTGTGGTGAGAGCAGAAAAGGCATAAGGAAGGTGGAGTGAAATGTCAGCATTGAAACAGGTTGTGATTTATAATTGCCTGGGGTTACTGTGCTGAGGTTGATCTAGCAGATATCTATCATTCCCTCCAGGCACGTCRTGGGCCAAAGCGAGGAGAGGCTGCCATTCCTGCTGCTATGTGCCAGGCTGAAGCACCCATGTAGCTTTGTGATGGGGCAGCTTTACTTTTTCCCATGCTTCATTCACTACTGGTTCAAAGCATCCAGAAGTCTGGAAACAGCTCCAGGTTCCTGCAGTGACGCCACAAGGGAGGYCTCACAGGCTGGTGATCCTCTCCATTGAGTGCTGGTGTCTGGGCGATTCGCTGATGATTCCAATGCTTCCCAGCTGAGTGAGAGGTCTGACAGCCCGGCAGCCAGGAGTCTCTCTTGGAACAGCCTGGCCTCCAGTATTACAGCTCTAAATGGAAGATCTTTGCCATAGCTGCTGACAGATGAAGCTTGCAATGGGATAGTCTTTAGTTGCAGAGTCTCTGGCAGAGCTCATGGCATTGTAYTGACTGATGCCATCAAGGAGGTAGATAGAGTATTCGTTCTGCTCACAGAAACACAAAATTTCAGCTGTCTTTTTCTTTTGGTATGGTAGCAAGTGTGCATGGACCTCCTTGTCATTGGAAATAAGTTAATTTGGACACAAGACAGATGGGCTTGTGGCGCCACACCTGCCTGGTGGGGCCTGGAAGGCTCTTTTCCTCACTAGGCTGTAGCTATTTTCTCATTCAGAGTTGCCTGGTGATACCTGTGAATTTCATCCCAGGTGGTTCCTCAGGAGGCAGTGACAGACATGGTCCATGAGACCTATTTTTGTTGGATGGAAATAATCTCTTGAGCATCTACTTGGAAGGTGATATTCAATAACACAATGTAAATGCCAAGCTTTTGTAAACATCATGGATTTTGCAGGATTCTCAGAACCTGGTCAAGCCATGTGGCTACCAGTGCAAAAAGTTAAGATCGGTACTGCAAACAAGTCTTGCATGGTGGGAGAAATAAAATGCATTGAATGAATCTCTTTTGCAATCTCTGCATCTTATTTGCTCAGTTCATGTACCATTGGTTAGTCAGACTGGCCATACAGACAACTCCACAGAAGTGATCCTGAGCATAAAGCCGTGCTACTGCACTTTCCTACTGCAGGCTGTATCACTTAGCGGTTGAAAAGTGCTTCTCTGAAAACTTTGTTGCCATTCTATTTTAAAGGCGTCTGTTGATTCCTTCCCTTGTTTAATGGTGTAGGTTCAGAGGTGATCCTTTCTGAGAGCAGTGTTCTCACAGGATGCTGTATCAGGGACTCAGCCAATTCTTACATGATACAGCCATCCTCCTTCAGCTCCTTGTTTGTGTACATCAGTCCCTCTGCCCTCTAGTGGGAACCCCGTCTCTTGATCGTTCTCTTCCATAACTTACCTATGAGAACAGCACATAGTATCAGTCTATACCCCACACTACCCAGTGGGATGCTTCTGGAGTTCCAATGCATAAATCCACTGCTGACTCTTGGCTGCGAAGTGCAGACTCCTTCAGAATTTTCCCTTGAACTGGATCTGTTAGGGGTGGACAGGAAAACATACAAGGATCTGTCCTGTGGAAGCTGCCTTTTTCACCTTTTGCCCTGTATTTCTCCCTGCTGTTTTCTACTTTCCATATCCTTGTGACAAGTGAAATCCTTTCCCTGCCCTGAGTGTGGTATGTTTCTTGTTGAGGACATGTTACAGTTCAGAATCTCTTACTTGGCTTTGCCGTAAGGATTCTATTGCCTGATGCTGGCCTGGAAACCATCTGTTACTATCAGCAATGGTTGTGGCATAGGGCTAGAAGACAGCATGGAAGTGGTTTGACCTTGGTTGTGCCATTTACAGGATAGACAGCTCTGCCTCAGCTTTCTGCACAGCTGCTAAGAACAATTTCTTGACATTTTTACTGTGTGGCGTAATTCTTTGCTGGGCCTGATTCAAACTCTCTCATTCAGTTTGAACTCTCTCATTTGGGCCACATGGAAGCCAGTAAGAATTATGGACAAAATGTTTTGATCTCAAAGAATTTACATCTGCAGTTATCCACTAAGAAGAAGAAACAATCTCTGATGTCTCAGGGCAGATCTCATCAATAATCCAGGAAAGTTTCAAATTGGATTTGATAGAACAAAATATTTATGGTATACATTAGGAAAGATAAAACCTTTTCTAGATCAAGTAGAGCTCTGGCTGAATGCCCAGCCTTGCTGCCAAACAGCTGGCCTTGCTGTTGGACAGACAGTAGGAAAAGGCAGTACGTTTCTCTGGAGGAATATGTACAGAGATAAGGGGCCTTGTTCCTGGAGACTAAAATTACCTGTAGTTTTCACTAGTATCTGTTCCAAATCCTTTCTGGAGACCCTTTCAGAAAACTGATTTACTTAAATCGAAAGCCCATTCAAAGGCTGTTGTTTAGAATGCCTGTGGAGACATACTTTTCTAGGCTGAAAAATATGGTGTTATGGAAAACAATCTCCATAAACAATAGAGCTGTGCTTCGTGTTTTGTATTTTCTCCTACATCTTATGCTACAGTCATCTACTTTAGAACATATTTAAATTGCAAATAACTAATAAACGTAGAACCCAACTCTTCTGGTCAGTACCAGCATTTCACTTCCTGCTCCTCCTGTAAACAGTGCTTTGCTAAAATTCACCAGCACAATCACAAACAATGCTATGTTAAAGAGTTTCGATATTATTAAAAAAAAAAAAACAAAAAACCCAAACAATAAACCAACCAAACAAAAAACCCCCAAAACACAAAAAAACCCACAACAAAGTAAAACTTTGCTTTGTTAAGCAACCTTTTCTCCACAGCAGACCCTCCAGGAATCCCCCTTGTGTTCAGTTCATGAGGTAGTCTGTAAATTCATTCTGTGAAACAATGTTGCTTGAATAAATCATTGAACGGAATTTTTTTCTGGGTATTGGTTTTTGTTTGTTTGTTTTAACTGAAGGTGTTTAGAGAAAATCTGAGAACAGACTAAATATAAGAGCAGCTGGGATGGAGCTGCAGGCCTCTCAGAGTTTTGCATGCCCAAGTGCTGTCAGCTGTGGAGTGTGAGGATCCAGGGCCTTTTGTTGGATGCCCTCCATGTCCGAGCACAGTTAATGGTGGATTCATGCTGTGTCTCCATGCGTGCACGGGCTGATACAGCTGAGTGCCAGTGACTGGGGAGACTGAGATGCAGGGGAAGCTACTGGGCAGACTGGGTGCCTGAGCCCAGCTGCTGGAGGGATCCACTTTGTGCATTTGTATTGACATATTTCCCAGAAAAAGACAAAAAACTGCCAAGCCCAAAAAAAAGTTGTAAGCCTCTGAAAGGCTGAATTAAAAAATTCTGTGTGTGAGTTTCCATCTTTGCTGGTCTGCTTGGCTGACACTGTGATAAGAAATGAGGGTCTATGCCATAGGTGGTGGCAATGAACTGGTCTAGTCACCAGTAAGTTTCTAGAGGATGGTGTATCTTACTGGGGGCTACCATGTTGGGCGCTGGAGGAGAAAGAGGATCATGAGCAGGAAGGTTAGCATTCCTTGTTGTTCTACATGTTGTGCAATATAGACACAGATGGCTGGTGCAGACCTCTCCTGATAATATATTCATGCTTGTTTGGGGGTGCATTCTTGTCTGCTTTCAGGGTCCCTGAACTAGAGGAGAGGACTGTCCTTGAATTTGATGCTGTGACTAACAATTTCTGCTCTAGGCAGTGCTTAGAGGGGACTGGAAACTATGATGCAGTAGGTACCCAGTAAGCGCACATCTGTGGTGCGCTACAATAAGACAATTGAGAACAATGCTAGTCTGGATTTTATATGTAATAAAATGTTAGATAATCATTTCATGTTTCTAATTAGTCTAGTGTTAATGTAGACACAAAGTGGCAGAAGATGACATGACAGTATTACTCGATAAAAAATAAGGCACAGTTTGTCATCTGCAGTGTTAGTTACAATTTATCTTTTTTGATCTGATGCACAAACAGGAATATTCAAGAAGATCTCTGAGGTTTAGCCACAGTAGCAGATGGGGTTGCATCTGTAAAGGAGATTGTTTTGTCTGCTTTGAATTGAAATTAAAAGCTGTTGCAATGACAATTCATCTAGTATGAAGAATTAGGAAACAAAGTACAATTACTTTGGGTTTTTTTACTTTTAATAGTAACCCTTTAAAAAGTAGTAATTATAGCATATTATTCATTGAAGTCTGAAATGCCTACATTGCATGACAGTTCCAGTTTAGGAAAACTGCTTAAAGCAATTGACAAAAGACTTTTTCTTCAAGTGCCATGTTATTGTTTTATTTTGAACTTTTATAAATTCAAACTTTGTATTGGGTTTGCATGGCAAGGTTTTGTAGTTGGGAAGGCTACAGGGGTGGCTTTTCTGAGAAACTCCCAGAAGCTTCTCCCATGTCCAATGGAGCTAATGCCARCCAGCTCCAACACAGACCCATCGCTGGCCAAGGCTGAGCCCAGCAGTGATGGTGGTAGCACTGCTTGGATAACAGTTAAAAATGGGGAAAAACCTGTGCAACTGCAGATGGAGAGAGGAGTGAGGTTATGTGAGAGGAACAGCTATGCAGACACCAAGGTCACTGGAGAAGGAGGGGGAGGAGGTGCTCCAGGTGCCAGAGCTGAGATTCCCCTGCAGTCTGTGGTGAAGACCATGGTGAAGCAGCTGTGCCCCTGCAGCCCATGGAGGTCCACAAGGGAGCAGAAATCCACCTGCAGCCCGTAGAGGACCCCACACTGGAGTAGTATTCTCTTTTTGATATATGAAAATATTTGAGCTCATTTTTTCTTGGTCATTTAGCTTTCTATTCATAAGACTATACTGCTATATGCTCTCTGCATGGCTACTCATATTTTCTAAGCTACTTTTCCTAGTATTACTTTATTCAATCAGTAATGATCATATACTGCACTGTTTTAGACTAAATATTACACTTTATCTAACACACTTTATTTCTGAGGCCTAGTAAGATTTGCAAGGATTATTTGAAGCATAATAAAGACTATTTTCATCTTTGGTTACTGATGTTAATCATATACTGATGGCTCTCCTTTAACACTTGAACACTCACAGTACTATTTGGGACTTTCAAGTCTATTCGGTTCCAATACTGCCACCATTTTTCAAAGAGACAGGCAGACAATGAAAGAGGAAACATATTTGCCTTTGCAAAACACTAAAATCCTACAAATCTGCGCTATTGCACGGGCTGCTTTGTCACAGGGCTTCCTTGCACATTAGCAGGACCCTGGCTCTGCATGGCATCTGGTTCTTGGTCTTCTGCAGCAAACACAACATGTGGAGTGGGAGCACAACTGGAAGCCTCTTGGACTGTTTACCAATACACTGACATGGATTAAAAAGATTAAATTCCAACCCCATGAAGCAGTCAGCAGGACACAATAATAGCAGGGTACCTGGTGCAGGTTTTGCTTGCTCAAGTTAGACTGGCTTATAGTCCTGCTCAACATTTGAACCCCAGTTCACAGATCACACAGCTTTTTCTTTTCTGGTAGAAGTTTATGACTAAATTTGCAGCAGCTTTCCCTTTCAATAGCCCAAGAGAAATGGAGTGGTCCCTCCCAGAGCAGCTGGAACATGTGGCTTTGGGTCCAGCCACCCACATCCTCTCAGAAACTGGACAGGTATTTCCAAAACAAGAGGCTGCAAATATTGGGGAGCAGGGACAGGCAACACCACTGAGAGATTCCTGCTAGCACATTGGTAATGAGTCATCTCCAGGGAAGCATTACACCAAATGTTGTACCAAGTGTAAGATAGGTTTTCTTTCATCTCTGCAGACAAACAACCTTCCACCATCCACGTGTACACAACAAAGCATCAGGTATTGGCTTTGATTTTTAAGCGAATATGGTAAATCAAGCAAGGGATGTAAAAAACCATGCTGTTTTAAGAAGTTCAAAAGCAAGCTTCAATTGTGCAACTCTTTCAGGTGCAAACCTTGGCTAAGGCTTTGCCCTGCCGTTATCCTGCAATAGGAATTTACACAATTGCTTGTTACATGTATTTTTGTGTGGGCATATGGGCACATAGATGGTGATGGATATGTTGCATCACTGCAAAAAGTGGTGCAATTTTATCCCGAGGTCTGCTTTCCTCACAAAATGGATGTGTGTACAAAAGGCTGCCCCGACAACTGCAACTGTTATTGATAAAATTGAGGAGCACAGAACAGGATGGGACAGTCTCGTGCTAAAGTTATTAATAGACTTCAATCACAAACATGATATAAAACCTGTGGTAGGCACTCAGGATTTCCTGCCTGCTGGAAGAATAAAAGTTTATACGACAAGTGATTTGCACACTAACTTCTCTCTCTCAAAAGATAGTATGGTGCTGAACCACAGTTAAAATAGTTGAAACAGCGGGTGCTACAGTTTTTTCAAGTGAAAAGTGACCTAGCAGCAGGAGAGTACCCAAACCAGCAGCCTCTGCTTCTGTGAATCTTTGCCATAAGTGCAAGTGTAGAACATTTCCGCTAGGTACTTCGTTTTACGTAACAAAGAATGTATCACTCAACAAATTTACCTTGTGACTTTTAATAATTGCTTTGAGTGCATCTCATCAACCTCACACATGCATCTAAGTCATTCTAATGCAATCTTGATTTTACACTCCCTAAGATCTCAACTGCGATAATGAAATTGCCTGTACAAAAGCCTTGGTCAATCACCACAAGTTAGAGCAGGGATTACTAACAGCAAAAAACGTATTCAAGCAAGACACCACAAATCATGTTTTATTAGTACAGGATTTTGGGGAAAGATGTAGCAATCTGACTAGAAGTATCTTTATTAGAAATTGCTACAGATATTATACCCAATAGCAAGCATGCATCTTTTCTCCCTGTGGAATGGGCAGAACAGAGATCATTTTCACACTACATATTCTCAAGAAAACAAATTCTGTATTAGATACTTTGCAACATAAAAATCTGTCAAAGGTGCTGAAAAGGGAAGGCATCACAAATGAAGTATGACAAATCCATTTGAACAAAAGGCAGTTCTAGCATTTGCCAATGTTGATCATATGCTCTCACCAACACACCTGGGTGTCGAAATGCAAGAATCACAGTCATGTGGGTTGGAAAAGATCTCTAAGTTCATTGAGTCCAACCTTTAACCCAGCACTACCAAGTCCACCACTAAACCATGTCCCTCAATGCCACAACTGCACGTCTTTTAAATACCTCCAGGCATGGTGGCTCCACCATTTCTCTGGGCAGCTTGTTTCAGTGCCTGACAACCCTTTCAGGGAAGAAATTTTTCGTAATAGCCAATCTAAACCTTCCCTGGCACAACAYGAGGCCATTTCTTCTCATTCTATCACTCGTTACCTGGCAGAAGAGCTCRACCCCCACCTGGCTACAACCTCCTTTCAGGCAGTTTTAGAGAGCAATAAGATTCCCCCTGAGCCTCCTTTTTTCCAGGCTAAATAGCTCCAGCTCCTTCAGCTGCTCCTCATCAGACTTGTGCTCTAATGAACTGCCTCAAATAAAATCTGTACTTTACTTAGGGAAGGCTCTAGAAGTAGAATGAGAATACAAAATATAATCACACAAAGAACAAAGCCTTCTGGCTTTGGTTTGGTTTTTTTTTGTAAGCCAATCAACTATAATTTCTAAACATGCTGACATTCACAGCCCATAGACCTTAGCTTTCCCTTTTCTGTAACAAGAGAAAGAACAGGGATAAGCTGTCAAACCATCATGTTTCAGATCACATCCTGCTATAGGCAAATCATAAATTAACATTATGTGGGCAAACCAGCTGAACTTTTAGGCAAGATAAATTTTTATTAACATAGTAGCAGAGCAAAATCGAGGCATCTGTACAAATTTTCTGTAAACTATGATAAAATACTACTGACTAGAGAGCTACAGCTCTTGAATATACAGACATAGTGAACACTGAGACCTTTCTTTCACTGTTAATATTAAAAAACCCTTTGCTTTTTCAAAAAAGGCAAAAAAAAAAGGTGTTAGATTAGACTAAAATGCTGCAGGCAGATCTTTTCTACTGGTAGGTTGTCCCATTAGTGATTTTTAAAAAAATACCCCTGGAGATATAAGATATTACGGTGGGTTGACCCTGGCTGTATGCCAGGTGTCCACCAAAGCTTCTCTGTCACTCCACTCCACAACTGGACGGGGGGAAAACACAGTGAAAAGTTCATGGGTTGAGATAAGGACTGGGAGAAATCACTCATCTAATATCACCCCAGACAAATCAGACTCTAATTGGGGATATTACTAGAATTTATTGCTAACAAAATCAGAGCAGGATAATGAAAAATAAAATAAATCTGAAAAACACCTTCCCTCCACGTCTCCCTCCTCCCTCAGTGGTGCAGGGAGACAGGGAATGGGGGTTATGGTCAGTTCATCACCCGTTCTTTCTCCTGCTGTTCAAGGAGAGGAGTCCTTCCCCTGCTGCACTSTGGGGTCCCTCCCATGGGAGAAAATTCGACATGAACTTCTCCAATGTGAGTCCATCTCATGGGCAACAGTTCTCCATGAACTGCTCCAGCATGGGTCACTTCCATGGGGCGCAGTCCTTCAGGCACARCCTGCTCCAGTGTGGGTCCCCCACAGGGTCACAAGTCCCACCATGAAACCTGCTGTAGCATGGACTTCTCTCTCCACAGGTCCCTGCCAAGACCCTGCTCCAGCACAGGCTTCCTATGGGCTCACAGCCTCCTGTCAGGTATCCACCTGCTCTGGYGTGGGGCTCCTTCATGGGCTGCATGTGGATCTCTGCACCATGATGGTCCTCCTTGGGCTGCAGGGGCACAGCTGCTTCACCACAGCCTGCAGGGAAATCTCAGCTCCAGCACCTGGAGTACCTCCTCCCCCTCCTTCTCCACTTGGTGCCTGCATCGATGTTCCTCTGCCCAAGAACATGTTTTTTTTCTTTCTTAAATATGTTATCACACAGACATTCCTGTCATTCCTGCTTGGCTCAGCCTTGGCCAGCACTGGAGCCAACTGGCATCGGCTCTGCCAGACATGGGGGAAGCTTCTGGGAGCTTCTCACRGAAGCCACCCCTGTAGCCCCCCACTACCAAAATCTGGCCACATAAACCCAAGAGAGATAGTAATTCACCATAAACTGTGGAAGTATTTATACACCTTGAATAGGTAGTGGKTTTTGAGTCCTGTATTTTTTTCCACTAAAACAGATTTTGGTAAGTGGAGAATTTAGACAACAGGATTTAAAAAAATGCTGCAGCGCTGACAGGATTTAGAAATATCCTGATATGTAAGACTAGGATTCTAAAATTATCTTCAGAATATGGTTTAAGTGATCCTATTGAACTTTTCTTGTCCAATAACTCCATTTTAGCATTGAGGAGTAAATCAACCTCTTGACTATCCTCTCTCTCCAGGGAACATCATGACTGTTCATCCAAACAAATCTTAGTGCAATGCCCTACTGAAAAAACTTTWAGCAAAATTATATTACCAACTTGTTTTGAAGAACATAACCCAACATAAAAGTACAAACAGAGCAGAAGACACTTGGCAAAAGTTTGATTTCCATTTATTTTCAAATTATATTAGCAGCAGAGTTTTTGGGTTTTGTGGAAAGTTTTTTAGTTGTTGTTCATTTCTTTATTTTTTTAGTTATTATAATTTGGTTATTCACTTAGGGGTTTTGTTGGAYTTTTTTTAGTTTTCCATTGAGTTGAGTTGTTTGTTTGTTTGTCTCAGCAATTATGAAAGATTCTTTATTGTAACAATCACGCAAATGACACAGATAAGTCTGAAACTCGAAAATCTGTATGCTTGAGATCCCATCATGTTCTTGAAACCATTCTGGGGTCATTCCCAAGTAAAAAGTTGGGGTATGAGAACTGACACAAGACTCCAGAATTTTAGAGTATAAACTCATCTAGAATGTTATCAACAGAAGAAGGAAGACACTTGATTTTTCTTAAACAGCATAGTAAGAAAATTTTTTTAAAATCTTGAGCTTTTTTATAAAGTAAGTTAGAAAACATTACACAATTGTTAACAGTATAATTGGTCTAAGTATCCTAAGTAAAGAAAGACTTCCAAAAACAGTTTAGAGTGAGAAGACACATATTGCATATTGAGATARCTATCAATTTTAAGAGGTAGATGACAATTATAATTATTTGGGAAAGGTAGCAGTACAACTTTTATGTAAATATCATTAAATATTACCTATACAGTGTCCCTACATGTGTAAGAATGTAAAGAGAAGGAAGAACACCGCCTCTCACCTAACAGCAACTATATTCATCTAATTCCTTGGTCTGCATCACCAGCTGTCCTGGCAATGCAAGTGGGGGGAATTGAAAGGATTAGTAAGGCAAGGAAAAAAAWTAAAATCAACCCTCTTTGTGTATGTAGGCAAACAACAGGCAGAACACACCATCCAGACTGCAGTGAGGGTGGCTGTGCTCACAGCACAATCCTCAGGACAGCGTGGCTACRTTGAGTGGAAACAGTGGAAGCCCACACAGGCAGAAAAGGAAGCATCAGAAGTCATGCACACTACTTCCCATGATGCCAATTCAGACTCATTGCCTAATGTATTTATGAAGGTGCTTCACTGCTGGAAAAGCATTTCTGTTCCTATTCACCCATGTCCATCAGATTCTGGGTTACCATTAAGAGGAAAAAGCAGCACTGATGGAAAGACTTKGTCACAGTGATGATCAGAGGATGTTGCTAACCTGCCAAATCTGTAAAACRTTGGCTGTTACTAAAAGCATCCATCTCAAACAGTGTTAAAAACACAGCTCAGTACAAAAATGGGATCACAATTTTTCTGTCCTTTGGATAGTCTTCAAATTTCTTCAGGTACCATCTGGAAAAGAAAGAAAGAAATCTGATGAGTATTGACTCTTCAAAACACTTGATGAAGTTAAGTAATTGTACAACATGTCCAATTTAATCCATACATGTTTTTGTCTACAAACAAAAAAAAACCCACACCTTTAGAACCTACACTGGATAGAAAAACGGCATTTACTGCACTCATCCTAATGACATCTAATCACCAACTACAACAAAACTAAGTTACAGCTGCCAGCAATGGGAAATCAAACCAACATAGGTGGTGAGATCAGTCAGGGAAGGATTAGGCAATTCTTTCAAAATGTATGTTGTTACACACCCTGAGTATTTGCATTTTAGAAGTAGAGGGAGGAAAAAATTAAATCAAAAACATGTCATTGAATAATGACTTCACATGGAATCAAGGGATACTTCACCTACTGGAACAAGAGTCCCATTCTGCGCAGAAAAATCTTCAGTTCCATGCAGGATTTGGATAATCAAACTGAATATGACAAACATTTCGCTAGCCTCAGTGCTAATACCCCTCAACGACCATCACTATTTTCAAATCCAGACAATTAAAAAAAGAACAAATTTAGAGCACTATTAGATGTCTTAATTTGTGTTTTCRCCTTACATAACAAGCACATTTACTCCCATTTTTGAATATTTATCCTTCTGCTTCTCTGACATAAAAGAACTAAGTACACCAGGGCTCCTCAAAGGTGCAGATATTCATATTATCAATAGCTAACTGCAAGATCAAAGCTGGAATAAACAGAGAACAAAACATACAATGCACAATAATCTGCATCTGTGGAATACCATCATTATACTATTTATCCATTTCAGTAATTTATTCTAAGATTTTTAAATAGACTACACTAAAATGTTTCTTCATTTACATTTTTGCTACTTTTAGTTTTATGCATTTTTCCTTTAGTGTAAATAACTTCCTTTAGCAACATTTAGCTTTTCCTGATGTTCTGAAAGAGTGCCATCAAGGCTTAAGATTGATGGAAACCARCCTTGGAATTTGAGCCTGACAAACCTAATATACCAGGAGAGGCAGAAGAACCTGTCATTTCTTCATCTGGCAAGGAAGAGACACTCAGAACTCAACTGGATGAGGCCTGGACAACTGGACAAGGCCTTGCAGTTTGCCCTGGTTGGAGCAGCCATCCCAGTTGACTGGACAACCTTCAAATGCTCCTCCCAACTCAAGATACTCTGCAACTCTGCTCACTAATAACTGGTGATGAGACAGGAAGAGATGGTCATTGGTGACAGGTTTGGAAGGCTCAGGTTGAATAGTAGAAAAAACTTGTTCACTGGGAGGGTAATACAGACCCAGAACACTCTACAAACAAGGGGCAGGAAAACCTCTGTTTCTGGAGGTTTTCAGGACTTCACTAGACATGGACATGACTGTCCTCATAGACTGTCAGCAATGGTATTTTTTTCAATCCATTTCCTCCTTAATTTCATGTTTATTTCCTCTTATGCCACTAAGTTTCAACATGAGAACCAAAGCAGAAAGCTGAAAATAACCAAAATAAAATTAATGTATTCAAATTCTTTTAAATATACTATTCCTTAAAGAGAATCCTTTCAAGAAACAAGTCTCCACAAACTATGGTCCTTCTTGTTAGCAGAAAAGCCACATTAGGCATACAGTACATGAGCAGTCAGAATGTTTAGAGACCTTATTAAATATCATCTACCAGAACTGTTTTCATATTGTCTATACACGACTATAAAGTGTGCCTGTTAAAGACAACTTGAGTGATTTTCAAAATTTTAATATTATAGAAACAAGTTTGAGAAGGGAAAGTATATGATTAATTAAGAAAATATTGCCACTCGTCTCTAATCTTTACAGATCCAGGATGAACTACCTTTGTTTAAACACTATTTTGACCACCTCGTACTGTGTGTTTATGCTCTGCGCTATCCTGCTGAAATTCTGCAGTGCTTAATTTTCTCAGGGTATTCTCTATCATATTCTGCCCTACAGCAGCAGTCGCTTTCACAAGACTTGCTCGGCAACATCCCTATAGGATGAGGCATAATTTGTGAAATGGAGATGCAGTGTGGCACAGAGACAACAGAAATGAAAAGAGAAACACTTACTGGTGGTGTTGTTTTGCCCTTGAACCCAGGATGAAAAGAGTACAYAACGCAAATGCAAGGCTTTCAATGGTGCAGCAGGCAAGGGCAAACCCAAACCATTCCAGGATCTCTCCAAAAAAGTTGGCCCCACTGACATACTCAAACATTCCTCCTGAAAGCAGGACAGAGTTACTTCAAAAGCACCTTAATCAAGATGTCCAATGTTATCTTTTACTGTTCATCAAATAAGAACTATATCACCAATGTCTCTATATAATCTTTAGAGGCAGTGAAGGCTGCATTTTTCAGTTCAAGCTGTACTACGAAGATCACTTCAGACCTCGTTCTAAGACAGACCTTCTGTAGCTCCAATTTTCCTCTTTAAATAATGAAGAAAATCAGATTTAGTAGCATCAGAAGAAAGTACATGCCTTTGCAAATAATTACTTAACAATTGTATCAAACTAGTTCTTTGATCATACACTAAACCTTTTTTAAAATATGTAAAAATAGAAGACATGCTCCCCTTGAGTCCCAGAAAATACTCATAGGGYTAGTCAGCCTACAATTTTTCATTTCTTTAAGTACTTCTGAAATTAAGTTAATTATGAACAATATTATTATCATGAAGGAAAGTTCCAAACTTATTCTCTAGCTTAAAACATGTTGCACTTTTGTTCCCATTCCTAATCAGATCTGCTGTTTCAACCCTTACACTCCGTGAAAAAATAGGCAATCTGTGTTAATTTATAAAATTCCCAGCAGGTGAGTACCAATTGTTTATAATTGAGTGTACAACAGATTTAAGAATTTCACCCTAATTCCAAAGTCAGTGTACAAATTGATAACATCTCAGTCAATGGGACTAAACAAACAAGTATTTGGCAAGTGTAATACAGGGCATGTTTTGACCTAATTACACTACTTTGTGACAAAAGAAAAGTGTAATTCTTTCACTTAAACTGGATAAGCAACATCAAAAAGACCAGCTCCTCCTGATCTTGCAGCAAATAACATATTTCTTTCAGAACTTTTTTGTATACAGAACAGTATGTTCATATTGATTTTTCACATGAGCACTTTGATTTATATTTATTAAAATTACAAGTTACCTTCTTGGTGAAAAATAACAGTCTGCCTTATATATCTTAGTTGTTGCTTTCTCTTGGTTGTTAATTTTTTTTAAAATAAAACTGGAAGAACTAAGAGAAAAAATGTAGAGAAACAGCAGAACTCAGAGGTAGTATTATTTTTCTGTTCTCCATAAGTATAATGTACYTGGAAGACTGCCTGTTTGCAAATGTGTCAATAAACCTTAACACTTTAATGGGCTCCATAAGAAAGCCTTTCATATTCTTCATTTTCCCATGAAGGCCAGAATTTATAATGCCAAATTCATTTGGATTTCTGTCCTCTTTCCCCTGCATCTTCCTTTGCACAATTGTTGCTGCTCTCCGATTACTTAAGGTACCTTCCTCTTCACATATGGGACATTAGATGGGTCACACGCTGAGTACTTTCTGCATTCCCCTCCTGCCCCCACACTGAGTTGATAATTTAGGTCTTCCTTCTCCACCCACCTGCTCGTTCTCTGAAAAGTTGGACAATGTTGTTACATTTTCACCCTTTTTTAAAAATACAGCCAAAGTTGGTCAAGAAACCCAAAGACTTGCACGAGCAAAGTGAAATCACGAAACCAATTCCTTACAATACTTGGCTTAAGAGGAAAAAAATAAGATGTTTCCCAAACTATGAAATCACTTTCTGATGTAGACAACAAAGTGCTATTTCCAGTTGCCACTTACATCATAAATTACTATCTCCTCTAAAATACACCAGGCTTTAGAAGGTCATTTTCACACAGAATCATTTTAGTTTGGAACAGATCTCTTGAGATAATCTAGTCCAACCCCCACTGCTGAAGCAGGATCAGCCAGAAAAGGTTGCCCAGGACTATGCCCAGTCTGGTTTTGAGTATCCCTATGATCTCTCTGAGCAACCTGCTCCACATCTGTGTGTTTGACCACACCCCCAGCAAAAAAAAAAAAAAAGCAGGTATAATTTATTTTATGTGCTTGAATTTTGTGTCCAGTGCCTCTGGTCCTGTCACTGGGTAACACTAAGTAGAGTCTGGTTCTCTCTTCTTCGTTCCCTTYCATCATGTATTCATAAACTTTGCTAAGATCCCCCTGAGCCTTCTCTTCTCCAGGCTGAACAGTCTCTCCACCTCTTCTCATATGAGACAGCCTTCTTTTTGCTGTATTTATTTCTGTACCATTTTTACTTACCTCTTGGTATCTTGTAACCAGTTTCCCCTGGTTTTCTCAGATTTCTGAGAATATGATCAGAATGAATATTGATGGCCATGCCGATCAACCACCCTAAAAAACCTGAAGAGAAATATTGAAAATACTATATTTAGTACACTGAGCCAAAGCACTTGTTCAGAAAACAAACTACAGTCAGATACCACATTAGGCATATTGTCTCAAACCAGTAGCAATGTAAGCAGTAAAAACAGTTCTGGTGACATCCTGCACAGTCCCAGTCTCACGCTGTGCTCTGCAGTCAGTAGAGCTCACAGTAGTCAACAGCTCCCTAGACAAGAAATAGTACTGTAAAAATGAAGTTTATTCTTATGTTGCTAGACTTATATAAATGTATGCATGTGCATGTATGCAGACATAATGTTTATATTTTCCTATCTTCCACATAGAAAAACAAATACTCTAAAATTTTAAACACCAAAAGGAACAGCCACTCTCAGTCTTCCCAGAGGGACACATCTTAGCCCCAGTCTCCTTTTACTTTTTTACTGATAGCAYATCTCCAACAGATTTCTGTGCAATAAAAGCAATACAACCGTGAAGGAATTAATGTACCATTTACTCATGTCATTCAGCAAAATGGTTTAGCCATTTATTCCAGCCTTTCATAGAAACTGAGATTGTTATCACATTTTGCATCCTTATGTTGCCATGAGGGTGGGATAAATAAAAAGGAATGCAGAATTGAAATTGATTATTTTCACCCCTTGGCAACATGTTACTTATGTTATCTTCCCTTGAAGACAGCATTCCTTGCTACTAGGAACAGAGAAGATCTGTGTTGAGAGGTGAAGCAGTGCCTCATCTCAGATTCTGTGATTAGTCTTTCCAAGAAGACGCATAATCATCTGGAGCATCCAGATGCTTATTGATATTAGGAGAGATACTGGTAACCTACATCTCTTGTCTACAAGACTATATCCAGATAAGGACAACACACATGCACTCTTCAGGTCTGATCTGTGAAGACAGCAGAGGTGGCACATGTGCTTAATTGCCTGATCACCACAAAAATCCTCATGCAACAGATGAGGTGCTGATATTCTGTGACCTTCACCTTGTGAGTTACAAGTGCTGCTCTGCTTTGCAGAGCTGCTACTAAAAAAAGGTGTTTTGATACACAAAAGAGCCATCAACATTCAAAGGAAGTTGTTGAATAGGGACATAAAGGAGTAAGAAAAGACACATGGCATACTGCAAAGGGTTTGAAAAAGCTAAAGCAAGTAAAAGAAGGAAGGAGTTTTCAACTAAAGGCACAGATAGATTAAGAAAGAACACAAGGGTGAAGCCCACAGATGTATTTGTCCCTGTTTGCAGCAGCCATCGCTTCAGGGTATCATGGGCTCTCTTGGTAAGTTCACAAGCTCTTTTTATTGGCATACACGTGTAAGGTACATGCTGAAAGATCATGAAGTTGTTCTTGGTTTGCAAGCTCACGGTTCTGCATTTGAAACAGAACATTGCCATCTCCTCTGAAAACACATATGTTCACTGCTCTGAACTAAACCAAAACAGTCCAGATAAACCATGAGGAAATCACATCAAAACCATATTCCCGTTCCATTCAATTGCTGGTGTAGATGTAAGTTATCGTGTTCCCAAAAACAGACAGACAAACTGTATAAGGTGGCTCCACAGACAGAGAACACATCAGTTGTTTGAAACCTCTCACCATGATGGTTAATCAGCCTGACTTCTCCAATTTTCTGTCTTCACTGGAAATTTCTCATTTCAGCTTCCAGCTATTGAACCTTGGCTGGCTGCTACTTGTGGACACTCTCATTTATCTTCCACATGTAACTTCATACAGCTTAAGAAATATCAGCAAATATGCTTTCTTGCTGTTGTTATTTTCTAATATTCTGATACATTTTTTTAGTAATTTAAAACAGAAAGAGACTGTCAGATATTTTTGAAGTACTAGAAGATAATAATCTACCTGTTCAAGGAGTACCCAGTGTACAATACATCACCTTGGCATTTGCATTGACCAAAGCCACAAGTATAAACCACAGATATTTGGAGATGCCCAGCTGGGATGAATACCAAATAGCAATTATAAATTACTAAGATCAAATTATGTTGATATGCACTACAAGACAAAAAAAAATCCCAAAAGATATTCTAATTACATGAAGGGAAAAAAAAAGTTTAGCTGTTTAATGGGCATGCCAAATTTTATCCCAAGATTTATTGTAATTACAGTCTCAAAAAAATCAGCAATGGTCACACTATTAAAGTGGTGTCTATGTAGACCAGGAATCTTCACTTTCTTAGTTTTCTGGATAACTTTTTAAAGCACTAGTTTGACTTACAGTAGTCACCAAAACAACATTTCACTTACATTTAGCAGTACTAAAAATATATATAAGCACATATTCCAAACTGACATTGTTCAGACAAAAAAGCAAACAAAACCACCACAAAACCCACAAATACAAACCTAACTATTCATACAAAGAAATATTCATAACGGAAGACAGATGAACCTAACTATTGTCATGTATACATTTGCGTATTTCAGAAAACGTTGAAACTTTAAAAAAAAAAACCAGAAACCACACCCAGCCCCTCCTTCCCCCCAGGAAACTTGAACAACAAGTCTTATTAATTGAATTTTTTTTCAAGATAATTGAGGAAGGAATTGATTTATGGTTCCTTAGTCATTATTTGCTCACAGCACTGTATTAAGATATCTTTTGATTACAGTACTGAACTAGGACACTGAAAAAGTCTGCCTGGCATCAGTCTTCAACAGTTTTCATCAACATATCTTTTAACCCTTTTTTTTTCTGGATCCCGGTTTAAGGAGACTGGAAATTTGAAAGCATTAGGAGAATTTCAAATATATCCTAGTGCCCTCTGAAGTCATTCCATTGCACCTCAATTTCTCTATTTTTAGCACACAAACAGCACTGCCTCCTAATCTTGGCACGAGAATTTAGCTGGATGTAAATTTCTTCAACCTTATATTCATGACAGCATTTAGCACAGTTGTCCTCTATTGTCATCTGCAATAACACTGTTAATAAAGACAAAACATTATTTTTCTTGCTGTGAAAGGCTTGAGAAATCCAAGAGAAACACTAACTTGCTCTGGCTACAGAATAACAACAAGAAGGGTACTGACTCAGATCAAGGATCTACACAGTCCAGCACTCAGCCTTTGACTGATGAGGCAAAATATTCTGGTTTATCTTTAGATGCAAATGATCTTTCTGTAAAGACTGCATTAGGAAATGATACTATCATTTTGGCAGTAGGCCAAAGCAGATGCCTAGGAAACAAAAAAATAGGCTAAAGAGTACTTTGTCACTAAACACCTTGGCCTTTTAATTATACCCATGGYTTCAAGTCTAAATGTAACCTTGCTTCCCAACTGCAGGTGAATGATCAACGCCTCCACCCCTTCCTTGTCAGCCAGKTTTGTCATTTGACAAATCCCATCCCTATTATGAGGGCAGGTGTCTTGGAGCCTGTGTGTGTATCATGTGTAAATATCCTGACACCAAGGACTTGTGGCATTTGCCATGGTATCTCAGCAGTTAGCACCTACCTATGCTAGAYTTTTTACTCCCTGAATTTGTTTACTTTAGTTTAATCTACACGTTACACAGAAAATCTRCTTTGCTTGTTCTACACCTGCACGCTGCTGATTCCATGTAGGGCTTCAAGATTCTCTATTGAAAAAATTACATGACACATATTTACTTGGGTGTTAAAGAGCAAAGATGACAGTCAGCTCATCTAGCACCCCAACAGTGTGGAAAGAAGTGTCAGCTCACAGTTCTAAAGCAAAAAAGGTTAAAAGGCTTCCAGCTACACCAATTAGAAAATTACCTATGAGAAGACTAATGAAATRGCATTGAAGATACTATAAAATCACAATAAAAAATTAAGAGCTATGAAGACAGAGGAAAATTACACCTGATGTTCTCATAACTTGATTTAACTCACCTGTAATGAAGCGTGAATCTCCCAACCAGCCCGGAGGGTAAATTGCGTAGTTGGTTAAGCTTCTGCCCTGCAAGTATCCATTGAAAACACAGAACAGAAGCGCTAACACAAAAGTGAAAAATGGTGTTGGTTTTCCTTCACGGATCAGAAGAGGAAATATAAGTGCTCTATTACAAACAAAGAAAAGAGAATTTATTGTATTATCCACAAAAAAAGGATAGTTTTGAAGTCTAAGCACTGTCCACACTATCCTATTTTTCAAATTCTCAGCACCAGTCCTTGGTGCCTGTTTGAGAGGATAGTTGCTCTTGCTTAAACAAGCAAACGTTCATTTTGTTGCCTAATTGGAAGTAAAAGATCAGTCCTCTCTCCAGAAATTTTGAACTTTGTATCCAAACCAATTAATTTGGTGAGAGGAGTAAAGGCAACTGATATTAAGCACAGCCCATTTTTGTCCTCCTTTGTTCCTAAATTCCCAGTTGCATCACTAAGCTTTCTGAAATGAGCCAGGCCTCAAAATCCATCCACCAAATTCCCCCAACACTTCTAAGGAGGAAAGTCAATCCCCTTGAAATTAACCTAATTTAGCTCAGTTTCCTCCCTACCCTGTAACCTAAAACATTAATTGCTTCACCTCAACAACTTTGGTCTACTATATGACGTGTTAAAGATGTGACAGACCCACAATTGCCATTCCATTTGGGAAAGGAATCTTGATTGCTATTCCTGGGAGATTATGCACATAAACAAACCTGCTCCAAACAAGAAGAGCGGTGAATCTTCTCGTGAAACTAGCCAACTCCCAACTGCCTATTGATTTAGCTACAACCCATAATGATACAGAAGCGGGATCACTGAAGCCTGAGTGTTCTTCACGTGTTTTCCATGTACCTAAGGACTACTACTTCAAAGTAGCCTTTCCAAAGAAATCACAACCATGACAGCTTTCAAGAAAGACTAACAAATTCATTAATAGGATTACTTAAACCACACAACATTACAACAAACAGAACTAGATAAAAGAGGTCTCTTCCAGTCTACATTCACTTACAGAAGAGTCCCTCAGTTTGGCAATATCAAAACGCAACTGGAAAAAAAAGAAACTGCAGCACAGCTCAGCTTTCTGTACAAAACGTTGCCTCACATTCCTAGCTATTCCCAGACATTGAGGATGAGTTAAGATCCCATGTCAAAGTTAGTATCTTTACACTTAAGAATAGAAAAAGAGGGAGCAAAGACACAGTCCTGGGTTTTCAAAGGCAGCCACCGGGCCAGCCATATGTCATATACCTCCCCACCATGAGGATGTGGMTGGAATACTTTTTGGTCAAAAGCAAAAGCTTTTCTCAATAAACACCAGAAAATAACAACACTATCAGATGCACACATGGCTTATAAGGAACCTGACAAATCTATCACTCCTGTCTTCATATGGTGACAAAATTACTTGCGGAGTATGACAAGTAGCTGCTGTCCATAACTTGAAGGGAACAGCAAGACCTCACCTGAGCTCCAGCTAAGCTGCCTTCTCTGAGTATTTTTACAAAATGCTTGAATACTGTTGACTACCCGGCAACACAGGGCACTCAGCCTCAGCTTTGCCAGTATTTTTTAGTTTTAATTTTTTAACGAATCATTGAATATTCTCAATTAGAGGAAGTCCACACCACAGGGCTCATCCAGTCCAACTCTTGCAATGAACACTACGTTGAAAGACAACGTCGAATGACAGAATTGGAAAATACCTACTGTTTCACAATATTAAGATTTTATCAGTACACGGTGCTGAACTTTTCTTGTTGGACCTCTATCCCCTTACGACAATCTAATCAATCTATTGCTGAAGCGGGAGTCACCACGAGATACAGCAGCAGCACAGGGATAGAGCGGCACGCTGAGGGAGCGCAGAGCGCTCCGTTTCCACGCCGGAGCATTGCAGTGCACAGCACAGCGCACACACGGCAGCCAGCACCGACTGCATCGCCACAGCTGTCTACACAGCCCTCGTAACGACACAGAATATCTCAACGTAGCGAACCAGAACAGACGTCAGTAACTATTATATTCAGTAAAAAACGCYAATTAACAGGATAACTTGAACCCCTCCGGTCGGGAAGCAGCAGCCAAGTGTCTCTATGAAGACTGATCCCTTCTCCTCCTCACAGCATCGCAGGGAGCCCCCGCCGGTGCCCGCGGGCAGCACCTCCCATCCCACACCATCCCGTCCCACACCTGTGCGCGTAGTGCAGGAGGAAGCAGCCCAGCAGGACACGGTTGGGCCGGGCGGCCGCGACCTCCCTACCGCAGGCGGCGAGCCCGATCGGGACGAGGAGAGAGGGCAGCTCCTGCAGCGCCCAGGCGGGGCGGGCGGGCAGCAGCCAGCCGAAGCGCCTCGAGGAATACCGGCCGTAGGGCATGGGAATGAAGCAGAGCAGCAGGGCGGAGCCGGCGCCCAGCGCCACCAGCCCGTAGGAAAAGAGCTCCAGGAGCCGCTGCTCCTCGGGGCCCTCGACCCGGCGCCACAGCGCGCACACACCACCATCGCCCCCGAGCCCCATCGCGCTCCGCTGCCTCGGTTCATCCAGCACCGCCAGCGGCCGTCGGGGGCGTGGCCGGCGCCGCTCCACCCCTGCCCGCCCGCTGGGGGCCGGGCCGGGCCRGGCCGCGCCGGGCGCTCGGGAAGTTCCGCCGAGCAGGAGCGCCGGGAGAGGGTGGGCCCGCGCCTGCGCGCCGGGAGCACGAGGCAGCGGCGCGGTGCCTGTGGCCGACCGGGAACGCGAGCGGCAACTCTTCTCCACGGCGGGGCTGGTGGCGCGGCTCGCCCGCCGCCTGGCTGCCATGGGCCGCAGGGCGCGGGACCGCCGGCGGCAGCAGCAACAGCAGCAGCGGCAGGAGCGGGGCGGCGGCGGCGGCGGGGACCAGACCGTGAGAGCCGGGCCGGGTGGGGCGCAGCGGGGCGGGGGGCGTCGGGGCTGCCGGGCTGACGGTAGCGGCGCTTTTCTGCAGGGCTGGGCTGGCGGCTACCCCGAGATCGTGAAGGAGAACGAGCTGTTCGAGCGGTACTACCGGGAGCTGGGCATCGTGCCCGCCGGCGAGTGGGACGCGTTCATGGCGGCGCTGCGGGAGCCGCTGCCCGCCACGCTGCGCATCACCGGCTACCGCAGGTACGGGATGGGGCTCCSGCGGGCCGCTGCCCGGACAGCGTCTGCCACAGCCACCKGGCCCAGGGGGAGGTGTCCCYGCCCACGGCAGCGGGTGGAACTGGGTGGTCTTTAAGGCCCCTTCCAACCCAAACCATTCTGTGATTCTCCATCCGGTGCCCCTCCGGGTGTCTCTCGCATGCAGCCACGCCAAAGAGATCCTCCACTGCTTGAAGGAAAAGTACTTCAGAGAGCTGCAGGACCTGGAGGTGGATGGCCAAAAAGTCGAGATGCCGCAGTCGCTGAGCTGGTGAGTGATCTGGAGGCGAGATAAGGCATTCTGCGTGTTCCCAGCATCCAGCCTGGCTCGTCAGTCTCTTTYTTCTGCCTCATCTCTTTTCCCATCTCTTTTCCCGCAGGTATCCTGAAGAGTTAGCCTGGCACACTAACTTGAGTAGAAAAATCTTACGCAAGTCCCCACAGCTGGAAAAGTTTCATCAGTTTCTGGTTAGCGAGACAGAATGTGTAAGTTTTGGATAGATCTTTATTTTTTTCTTTCTTATCCTGAGCAATGCTTTATTGAAATACTTTATGAAAGATKGAGATTGCACCTTTTCTCTCAGAAGTTGAGTAGCTCAGAAGAATCTGGATTTAGTGTTGCTGTTGGCAGTGATTCACCCCTGACTGGCGCATAACAGTAGCTACAAATATTTTTCCTAAATTAATTGCAGTTTTTTGTTGTTTGGGGATGCTAAAATGAGTCTTTGTAAAATAATCAGTTGCTGTTAGAAACCAAATGTTTAAATGTGGTAAAAAGTGCATGCATGTGCATAACAACGCTTAYCTTACGTGAGCTATGTTTGTCACTTGAGTGAAGCCAGTTTCTCCTCTCTTTGGAGCAGAAACYACAGCTGTAGAATTAATACAATTAGAGTAAATAGGCAATTATGAGAAATTACAATTGGGTGAAATGCTRTGATTTTTTTTTTTTGTTAAATTCTAACAAAATTTAACCTTAAATTTCTACTAGTGTGTTTCTGACTGCTTTATTATCTTACTACGTAGTGATTTAAAAGTTTTATTGCAAAAGAAAGGCATTCTTCTGTGGAATAAAAACAAATTTAATTTCTTTTTTCCTTTCAAGGGAAATATCAGTCGTCAGGAGGCTGTTAGTATGATCCCGCCTCTGCTGCTTAATGTTAGCCCTCATCATAAGGTAATTCTAGAATGTAATGGGTACTAAAGTTTYTTCCCTGAAATTAGTTTAATTAGACTATAAATCACAACAGCAGGATCAAGGCTGATACACAGTTCTGTGTTGGTATGTTTTATGCTTCCTGCACAGCAACACTCAACTAGTGTTCAGATCACAAACACACTATCAGAGGAACATCTGCTTTTTCAGCTGTATGTAATACCCTGCAAGAAACAGTTAGGTTTTAAGTAGTTGCTTAGTCTTATTTTCAAACTGTAAATGCGTTAAGCTGCATCTGAGTAATGTATTCATGTCTCAACCTGCTTTTAAAGTAAGATGACTGTTTTTAACTTCTTCTCTCCATCACACTGTGAATCGATGTAGTTTTCAGGATACAAATGATAATGTTCTCTCTCAGGTAGATTTCACTCCTCTACGCCTTTTGAAGAAACTGCAAACTTCTGCTCTATAAATTTGTTGACAAAATAATTTGGTTGAGCTGAAACATGCTGTTGGTGCTGGCTAATCACTAGAGGGTGCTAACTTTAGCTGAAGTGTCTAAGGAATGCCCATGGTATTTTTTTATGGCACATTGTAGGAATGGGGATATCTTGTAGCAAACTCTGTTCTAACTTCTGTGATGTTTTCRTGCTCTGTGCTTGTTTGCAGACCAAATCTGTCAGGTGGCCTTACTCTCTTAATCTGTTAAATTAAAGAGCTAGTCGCCTTGCTATCTCAAGCAGCCACATTATGTTCTTTCTTAAATTTCCATGCTGTATCTTAAAACTTTTTAGTTTATCAAACTTTTGACATATGTTCTAAAGAGTAATTTGTACGTATTTGTTTTTATATTAACATTACTTAGCATACTGAACTTTTTACTTTGTTTTGTCCTACTTTCACCCTAACCCATTGTATTGTACTGATAGCTGCTTTATGAGAGGCAAGGTCTTCTCATCTCTCTTAAGTGAATAATAAATTGAAAGATCCAGTCCTGATGTGTCACAGGTGTATTTTGACTTTGTCTGGAGTTGAACAGGTGGTGAACACCTTTGTCTTAATGTAAAACACAAATAGTGGGAATGTTTTTGCACACACATATAATTGTATATGCTAAGCTAGCAGTATACAGGTTTTACATTGAATGTTCAATTTGGGTGACTATTTCAGCGTTTTCCAAAAATGCATGTAAGATTTCACAAATTTGCTCATAAATCAGACCTTAGAATAGGTTCTTTATCCTCTCCTGTGCCAAAACAGGAGATGTCTAGTGATGTAACGATGCCCTGACTTGTCATTTACGACCTTTTATGGCCCTTAGTGCCTTATCTTCTGAGCTGCTTTTTAGGACAAGAATTGCAGTTACTTTTCATGCTTAACCRGGATGTTTTGTACGTCATGTCTAACATGCTGATTCCACTTTGCGCAAGGATCAACTTAGTGGTTGTCACACCTCTCCATAGCTATGTTCATTTTTAATCTATCTTTCACGATTTAGTTTTCCCTTACCATTAGTTTGCTGGACCGTTTTAGAACATGTTTAGCCTTGTATATTCTTCATTATCTTTTGCATTATCTGCAAAAGTAGAAAACAGTGGCATCACAGCTGTTACTTTAAAGAGCAGATGTGGTGCTCTCTTGCTGTGTGTGTTTCACGATGTGTTAACACTGCTGCAKGACAGCACTTAACCACATGCTGTCAGGAGCTCTGGTTGTCTCTGGGGGCTGTCTTCTGGGTTAGTCTACTCCATGCCAGGGGCTTGCCAGGAGGATCTGAGCGGATCATTCCCGTCCTTCATCCTTGAAATCGTTGCACGATTTCAGCTGATTTTTACTGGAGCCAAAGGTTCAGGAGATAGACATATGTTTCTGAAAATCTGTAACTGGGCAAGAGGAAAGACTCTAAGCTTCCTTACTTAAGAGAACAGTTTTAGATGTTGGTTTGCTGTGAAAGTGACTCTACTAATGACTCACAAGCTAAGTTTGTGCTGAACCAGGAGGGAGAAAAACACTAGAAGTTAGGTATTGGTGTCTGCTGTTCTGTTCAGCTGGCTCAGGGCAGTTCAAACACTTCCCAAGTTGCTTCTTCCAAGAGAGAGAAACAAGAGATTTATACTGCCCTGAAGTTTTGCACTAAAATGCAAATGTGTGGGGAGGGAAGGCAATTAATTTTTATAAAATTAATATATAAAGAACTGTCTCTGATTAATTTACTGGTAGTTTAAAGAAAAGTACTAYTAGCTCTTGAATGTAACTTTGTCCTTAGTATGTATGTGTATATGTAAAGTTTCAGTTAACTTCAGTTGGAGTTGCTTGTGAGCTGATAAAAAGGTCATATCCCCATATCTGTATTCAGGTTCCTCTTTCAAATTTTATTTCAGCTGATATTTTTGTTCCCTACAAACTAAAGTCCTTTTTATATTTTTGACCCTCGACGGTAAAGCATACACAGAACAGGATTATACTTCGTTTGTTTTTCAAATTGTGTTCAGAACAATCATAATTCYGCATATGCAAAAATGATTTAAACAAGAACACATAGTAAATTTCTCAAGTACTTAAAAAATACAAGGCAGGACTTCTTTTTAACTTTCTGGTGTTTGTAGATTCTAGATATGTGTGCTGCACCTGGATCTAAGACTGCACAACTCATTGAAATGTTGCATGCAGACATGAATGTTCCTTTTCCCGGTAAGTCTGGAAAAACTTTTGTGACTTGGAATTTTTGCTTTTTCTTGTAGTAGATTATTTTTAGTGTTACAGACAAGTAACTGCATTTAACTACATATTGAATTCCCCGAGGGGTTGAGTGATATGAGATGAAAGGTATTCCACATTTGATTTGAAACTTCACGGGTTTCCTTGGCTTAAAGAAGAGAGATGAATTATATCTATCTATCTATCTATCTATCTATCTATCTTTGTAGTTCAGACTACAGAACATGTGATTGTAGCTTAATTTTTGTATATAATTCAAGCTTGCTTGGTGGCTCATGAGCCCGTGTGGTTTAGTGGTATCCTGCAAACACTGGATTAAGCTGCTTTAGACTTAAAGTAGTTGTGATAGTTATCTTTTTTGTAAGCTTCAGAATCTTTATTTTTGRTTAGATGCTCACGGAAAATACTGCCCATTGAAACTGTAAAATTGTGGGAGAGTGTGGATTCTGTGTTTTACTGAAAATTTGCTGATGCAGAGATTGTCTTTGGTGACAGTGGGGTTTTTTTTCTGTTTCAGGGGTTTTACTTTGAAAAGTTGAAGGGCCTTTAGCTGTGTCTTACTGCCACTGGATGGGAGCTAGAACTCTTGAGACTATGACACATCAGTTAACCTTCAACATACTTTTAAGTTATTTTATGCTCAGTAAGGGCTCCTCTATTCATAAGCAGTCTTTTAAGTAAAAATCTCTAGTGAAAGATTTACGCAACTTTTGAAGATCAGGTAATAAACTATATAAAATTATTTAGCTGTTTAATGGTAAAGCATCTTCCCACTATTTTCTGTTCCCAGAGGGTTTTGTAATTGCTAATGATGTCGACAACAAGCGCTGCTATTTGCTGGTTCATCAGGCTAAGAGATTAAACAGTCCATGCATCATGGTGGTGAATCATGATGCCTCCAGCATTCCTAACCTACAGATAGACGTTGATGGAAGAAAAGAGGTCCTCTTCTATGACAGGATTTTATGTGACGTCCCCTGCAGGTATCTTGTGTTTAAACTTGAATACATGGATTTTTCTGCTTTAAGTTCAGTGCTAAATTTTTTGTGTTACTGAATCATGCTTTTTGAGTTGCTTAGTGAGTTACGATTTATGGTAACTTCTGAATGCCTTAACCTGTCCTAGGTGTGGGAATCAAGGTGAATTTTTTCATTCCAAGTGGTCCTTAAATTTGGTCAGTTGAAGGGCTTCAAATTTTGAACTTACATTCAGGATACTGAAATACAAACACAGTGAGGAAACAAAACAGAATAGTGTAGGAGAACTAATTATAAAGGAGAGGGACTGTTATTTTTTTGCTGTTATAAATGATGTGGATATGAAATGAGCTTTACACACAAATGATACACATCTGTTCAATCTCTGTTGCAGCGGAGATGGAACCATGAGGAAAAACATTGATGTATGGAAGAAGTGGACAACACAAAACAGTTTGCAGCTCCATGGGTAAAATCACTTATTACACATCTGCACTTCTTTCATTTCTGTCGTCTTTTTCTGTATCTTTAACATCAGCATGCATTCACATGTTAATAAATGACAAGGCAGAGACTGAGAAGGGTCACTTTTCTCTCAAATCAAGAGCTTAAGGCTGTTCAGAGGAAATGCAGGGTTTCAGATGTGAGGAGTGGAGCATGTGAATCTAAATTGCTTGAATTCTTATGACTATTTGACATGTTAATGTTCATGGAATTGATTTAAAAAGGATAGCTAATAAAACGGAACAAATCACTTGGTTGGGATTCTTAGCATTTAGGCAGGTAAAATAYTGTTGGAAAATATAGTAAGTTGTAAAATTTAATAGTGATATTTTWAAATCTTTAGGACACTAGAGATCATACATAAGCAGTTTCAGTTACCTGAGACTGATTTATGTAAACTGATGGTGAATGAGTACTTGGCCTAATGCAGGCACATGGTAAAATGTAGCAATTGAAACAGATGAAGAAACTCAGAACATTTTACTGTATATTTTTARTAAGCTGGGGATGCTGTTGGTTACTGGGACTCAGCTGACCTACGACTGCTTGGTAATTCATTCAGTACTGCAGGTTTCATTTTAGTTGTAAGTATGCAGGCAGGGTCTAAGCTGGTGGTCCAGCTCAGTGATACCTTCTTCAGAAGGCCACTGCTAGCTAAGCTATGTTGTCCATAATATTTGTAATAGTCATATTACTCCTCATTTTAACTGTGACTTTCTGAGAAGAATCACATTCTTGGAGTGTTATTTTTCTAGTGTTGAGTACTTTATTATAAACTTGATGAGACACCAGAAAGAACAAAATGTAGAATGTTGTGTTAGAAGTTATCCTCCATTAGTGTTAATGTTTGACCTAATTGCTGTTTTAATTTTATAGGTGTCATTGTGAGTGTGTCAGCACTGTAGACTGCACTAAGCTGACTTAGTTTAAAACTGACTATAATTTGTGTACTGCTGACAGCTGTAGAACTCCCCGAGTGCTGGCTTAGTCTGTGTCTGCAGTAAAGCTTCTTTTGGGTTCCTGAATGGTAGCTGGCTAGACCAAGAGTGTTCTGTTAGATTGCAGTTGAGGATTGCAACCCGTGGTGTGGAACAGCTGGCAGAAGGTGGGAGAATGGTGTATTCTACATGTTCCTTGAATCCCATCGAAAATGAAGCTGTGATCGCATCTCTGCTGGAAAAGAGTCAAGGTGAGAATGCAAGCTTGGGTGGAAAGGGAACTCTTTTTTTCCTTTTTTTTTCTTTCTCTCCTCAGCCCAAAAAAGGATATGTGTATGATGGTAGTAGTGATAAGCTTAGTGTGGGTAATATGTTCCTAGTTTGCAAAACTACAGATCTGGTACCAGTAGGATTTCATTCATGTTGCTATGAGCAGTCTTCTTAAGTGGGCCTGAATTGACTGCAGATATAAAACCTGATGAGTTGTGTTAATGGTACAGAAGACACTTCTACAGATCAGTGGAATTCAGTCTCTGTTATCTGGCTCCTGCTAACTGATTTCACTGGTTGGAGTCCATGTCTGACATTTGTAATTCCTTTGGAAAACTCAGTGTGGAACATTGCTGCTGTGCTCTATAGGAGTAAAAAGCCCAGAGTGTAGTTAAGCAGTTAGAGGAGGGTTATTGTGCACCAGTAGGTGGGAGTCACTGATACCTTCAGCATCCTTTGACCTACATTTTGACATGCTTGGAATTTTAATATGTTTAAGCTCATGAGTTTTTTTACATTTTTGACTTGCATATGAAAGGTAACAAGAGGTGGAAAAATTGAGATGAGCTGGGAAGCTGCACTGCATCACTTTGTGATAGTAGGGTTTAGTAGCTGGTGTATATTGTTTTTTCTGAATTAGTAACCTCAAACTTGGAGACATCTAATTGGATTTGGCATGAAAAGTTCCACAGACTTCGTTTAGTTGAGCCTTTTACAGAGCAGAAGCAGCTGTATTGCTCCTGGAGCTGCACTTATTCTGGAAGTTGGTAGCCTGTTTCGTGTAATGTTTACTTTGTGCCAGTAACTATTCTGGCCCCAAATTATGCATGAAATTTCATTGTCTCAGAAACAGCACTTCAGCTCAAGTGCTTGCAGGTTAATTAGAAATTGATTATTTAATTTCCACTCCCACTCTGCTCTGCACTGGTGCAGCCTTACCTCGAGTCTTGTGTGCAGTTTTGGTCACCGCAATATAAGAAAGACATTAAACTGCTAAACAGCATCCAGAGGAGGGCCATGAGGATGGTGAAGGGTCTGCAGGAAAAGCCTTATAAGGAGCAGCTGAGGTCACTTGGTCTGTTCAGCCTGCAGGAGATTGAGGGGAGCCCTCATTGTAGTCTACAACTTCCTTTATAGGGGAAGAGAAGGGGCAGACACTGATCTCTTCTATGTGGTGACCCAAGGGAATGGCCTGAAGTTGTGTCAGGGGAGCTTTAGGTCGGATATTAGAGAAAGGTTCTTCACCCAGGGGTGGTGGGGCACTGGAACAGGCTGCCCAGGGAAATGGTCACAGCACCAAGCCTGACAGAGTTCAAGAAGCATTTGGACCATGCTCTCAGGCACATGGTGTGACTCTTGTCCTGCACAGGGCCAGGAGTTGGACGTGAYGATTCTGGTCGGTCCCATCCAACTCAGCTTATTCTGTTATTCTGTGAAAGGACATTTTTATTTAGAGGTAGTTTCTTTGGTAGGCATAGACATGTTTCTAGTAAATTATATGTGTGGCTTACTGAAGGCCATAGTAAGCCAGCTTTAAATTTAACAATGACAAGATTGGAAAGCATTAAGATCTAGTTTGGATAGGAGCACAAAAGCAGTAGGATGTGGAGGCCAGCAATTGCAGCACCTGGGGCAAATTCAGTACTTTGAAGGAAGATTCTTGAGTGGCTGTGACATTCAGATCTAGTCTCTGCCCAGTGAAGGTATTTTGAGGAATACTTGGAGGCTATGATGTGTCCCATCAAGTGAATGTTATCCTTGGAACTTGAAGATAGGTTTAGGTAAGGAAGGTGGTAGTAAAGAGGTAGTGCAGAGGTCTGCAATGGGAATTGTAGCTCAAGAATTAGTTCAGGCCAGTCCAGAGGGTTGTCAGTACTCCTAGCACCAGCATTACGTTGATASTTGTGGAGCAGGTGAAAGATTGCTTTTCCCTTAGGGATGAAGGAGTAGAGAGAAGGCCTTTTTGTACCATGTAGGAACTAATGGAAACTGTAGTCCTTTTGACGGACTCGTTAGTGCCTGATCAGTCTGATGTAGTCTTGAGACATCAGCTGAAGTCATGCTGTAGGGGAGGCAAGAATATTGAAAGGATGGATGCAAACATAGAGCGTAATTGCATTTGAAGTGTCATTTTTGAATTTGTCAATGAATTCATATATCACTTTTTCATTTATTTAAAAGACTTGGTTAAGCTGTCACTGTAAAAGTAAGTGGTTAGTCATGTAGAACAGGTTGATAAATTGTGTACAACATGAGGAAAAGCCTACCTGACTGTTAAATAACTTAAGTATTCAGAATCACAAAAAAGCAATGTTAAAGTTACTCTTCTCTAGAGAGCTCACTTATTTAAACAGTAAATTTTTATATAATTCTTTCTGAACTTTGGGCAGCTTAAAGCTTTTATTCAGTAGATTAAGCTATACTCTGTTGATGTTTCTTGTAGTAATTTGACATATTCTGGGCACATAGTGTTTTGTTCTATTAGTTTGATTGTACTTCCCTTACTGACAAACTGCTTGGAATTTTCCTTTCCATYTAAAAAATAAGAAATTCTCTTTCCTCTCACACTGGAATATATTGAGATTTTAAGTCCATAAAATTAGAGTATTTTAGGCATTTCAGAAGGTTATTTATACTAGAAATAATTCCCTGCAAAGTACTAATCAGTGTAGTAAATCCAAATACTAAGTAAATGAGAACAAAAACTTAAATGATTGCATTGCCTAGAATACTGATGTTTAATGATACAGGTCAGAGAGTATTACTCTATGCAGCTGCTACAAAAAATATCTAACCATTATGTTTTGCTTAATTTATAGGTTGCAAGCTTATGTAGTTATTATTAACAGTTCTTATCACCTTCTTTTTTAATTTGCATGGTGGTAGTTGTATCGTATTTTATTTCTTGAAAGTTTTAAAAAGTAACATCCTTAAAACAGTCTTAAAACTTGAAGGAAAAACTATTTTTGTAAAAGTTAATTGGCAAGACAACTCTTAAATTCTGTTTTCAAGAACTTTTATATTCTTGGGATTTCAGGTGCCTTAGAACTTGCTGATGTCTCTTCTGAGTTACCAGGTTTGAAGAGGATGCCAGGAATTACAAAATGGAAGGTACTTAACCTGATATTTTTGTGAAATTCTTGGTCTGTGGTGGAGTGTTAAATTAGGGAAGTTCTGAGGTGTAACATTCCGCAACTTAGGTTGAGCTGGATTAGTGGCAGTGATTTGATGTTTAGGGGAGAGAGCTAAGCTGAAAGTCTTTGAGATGGTAAGTTCTTGTCTCCTCATCTGCTCTCCTCTTACTTTGAATTTACTTTGTTCTGTCTCCTATACTTTTTTGGCGTAATTCCCTTTTCTGTTGTGCATATGTGGCCTGTAGATGGCAACATAATTTCAGCCRCTTTTAACGTTATCCGTTCTCCTCCAGCTTTAGAGTCTGTGAATGTTACATCCTGCAGTTCTTCAGCTGGTCCATTTGAATCACTTGGAAGTAAAAGCTGTGAAAACATTGCTGCAAATAAGCTATAAAACCTGCAGTGATATGACTAATCCTAGAATATTAATAAAATCCTGTATTTTGTTTCAGACCAGAAGTTATTTCAGTTCTGGAAACAGACTAATAGGGAGGGGCAGAAAACCATAAAGCTGCTTCAGCTTCTTGTTAAGAGTATAGTCAAGAAGAGTAGAAGGCCATCTTCGTAGTAGGGAGAGAAACTGTAGTTACAAGTGTGTGTCTTTGCAATGCCATTGGTTGTTCTGTGTGATCATCTCACTATCTCTTGCAATGGCAGTCAGGTTTATGCCTGTGTGCAAGCTAATGAACAAAATGCATAAAGATTTGTTTATGTTCTGCCCCTGGAAATCCATCTTAGAAACTAGCTGATTTCTTTTTTCTTACTGTTCCAAAAGTTCACACTGTCTGCTTGTACCTGAAGAAAAAGTGTAAAATGCATAACTGTGGCTCTGTGATCTTAATTTTACCTTTTTTGGTACTGTATAAAGCCACTATATATATATTTATATAATGATCACTAAGGGTGTACTATATTCCCCAAGGCATCTTTTCTCTGTTTGTGGATGAAGTATAAATCACCCTAACAGGTATTTTAAAAACTAGTCTGATAAAATGTGTTGACAGTTTGCCAGACTTTCTTCAGACCATATTTGCTGCCACTGTCTTTTTCCAGGCCCCACTGGCTAGCTTAATATTGTGAATGTATTTGCTTGCTTTGGTGCTGTTTTTACTTGGTGTAGTCTTTTGTTCCCTGGTGAAACCTTTGTTTTCTGGGAGCTCTGTTAGCGATTATGTTGAATATTCCTGAGCATCAGCTGGCTGTAAATCTCTGGAAGCAGCAAAAACAGAAATAAGGTTTTGTTTAAGGGACACTTGGGTGCTTGGAAATAGCATTCAGTACTTCCTCCTTAAGCCAGACAAAGAATGAACTCCAATGAATTATTTTGATCTTGAAGGAAGACACCTTTTTAACTACAGACTTGGGAATCTGTTTCTGCAACACTTCTACTCCTCGTTCTGCCCTGACAGGTGGTCAGTAAAATGTGTGATAGAGAAGATTCAGTGTGCTCTTTGGTGCTTCATGAAACTGTAATCTAGATAAATGTTACATTTCAGTTTCCAGTAGAACACTTAATTAAACTTTCAAGACAATCACAGTGAGATGTATGAAGCCACTTCATCGTACTTGCCAGTCCTGAAGTCACCATCACTGCAGCTTCTTTATTTTGTTGCCTTAACAACAAAAATGGGCCTTCATTTCAGTCATTAATTTTGTGCATTTGCCCCGTGTGTCCCTGATTGGGACCTTTCTGACAGCCCTAGGATCCAGTACAAAACCAGGCATCCGTACCTCTGAAGTCAAATTTTCCCTCGCTTATTTTGTCACTTTGATATCCTTGCTTGAAGAGCATTCAGAATGCCTTCCTRTAAGAGTTGTGGCTCTAAGATTTTGCTTGTATCTTAATGGTCTGTCAAAAGCTTTGACCCTTAGTCAGACTGAAGTCATGTTACATCCTACTCAGTGTCTTAGAGTGGATTTATATATGTGTTCTGTCTGAGTTCTGGGTAAAGGTACAGACACTAGAAAATTTGGGGAGACATGGTTCTTCAGCAGCTCTCCATGAAACCATCTCTATCGATCTCTATGCCTCTGTCATGGAACTTTCTGTTTACCAAGCTGTTGTGTTACACTCTTGAATCTTCCTTACATAATGAAATTGGGATTCTTCATTCTAATCTTTACTAGACTGCAGTAGCTCTTTTAGTTTGTTTACTGCTTGGAAGCTGTCTATAGCAGAATGTTTCACAGCCAGTCTCATGGAAAAAAAGGAGCAGTTTATCCTAAATCTGATGGCTCACTGATCTTCTTGTATATTTCACCACTGTCCTTCCACTGGATTTTGGTGCTTCACACGTTATAGCAGGTTAACAGATCTTTGATTCAGCACCAGTCTGCGCTTTGCATGCTTCTTAAATTGTATGTAGTGGAGCAAAGAGCTGCAGCTGGCAAGAATCTCCTAATCTGAGGTGCACATCTACAATGCACAAAGAAACCATACACTTTAAAGAACTTAATTTTCTACACCAGAAAATAACTTCTCTTTTTGGCATCTGAACCTTGATTTGAAGTATTTTAATTAAAACTTTTAAAATGGTGCCCTATATTCTTCACAGTATTTGTATTTACTCTTTTGAAGGTGATGCTGAAAGATGGACAGTGGTTTGAAGAGTGGAAAGATGTGCCTTCAAATAGACAAACACAAATACGTCCTACTATGTTTCCAGTGAAGGATGAAGAGAAGCTAAAGGCAATGAATCTGGAGCGCTGGTAAGTTTTCCCGGAGTAGATCTTGTGAGGGATTTGGTGGTTAACATGTATGGTGGTGGGCAAATTATAATTAGGTCAGATTAGCAATGTGCTGCAGTGTAGACCTGTGTTTGTGTAGCTCTGACTATATTTTGATTGCTTCATATGTAATGACAGTGTACAATATTTGAACTCCAGTGAATCAGGAGAAATTACTGCCAGTTGCGTAAGAGGAATAARTACTCACACAAAAAGGTCAAAGTCTTCGCATCCGATAGAGATACATAGCCAAAATTACTCGAAAAGTATGTAAAACTTTAACATTTTAACAATGTGATTTATTTGCTATTAAAGGCTTTCTCTAGCTATTCTAAAAATATTGTTTAGAAATGAATCATTACAGCTGAGATGTGAATGGTGAAATGGACGTCTTGCATTGATGCMAGTAATTTTGCCAGAATGATCTATTTTAGATCCTGTTTCTAGTTTGATAAATTAAATCTGCACAATCCTACTAGGAATATTTACCTTACCCTGAAAGTAAATATAAATGTGGGACTTCTAGTGTTTTGTGAGAGTCTGAATGCAGCTGTGAATGTGCTGCAACATTTTTTTTCTTTTCTCTCTAGTCTTAGAATATTGCCACATCACCAGAACACAGGCGGTTTCTTTGTGGCTGTGTTAATAAAAAAGTCTCCAATGCCATGGAATAAGCGCCAGCCTAAGGTAACTTCTTTTAAATTATCTAAAATGTTAATTACTAATAATGTTTCAGGATTTTTTTTTTTAAGTTTACACATAATAGAAGACATACCGTAACTGTTCTGTATCTGCCCTTCAGTTATAGTTCAGTGTGTCAATTAAAAATAAATTCCTAAATGCCTTAAGTACTTGAGACAAAAACCATAACTTCTAAAATAGAAAAAAAAAATGGAGAGGGGATTTTGAAATGATAGTAGAATAAGATAAATCTTGAACCCAAAATTAAGGCTTTGAAAGAATTACAGAAGCAGATTATATTGGATAGCTGAAGCTGTCACTTCCTTCAGCTCTGTGTGGTCCCCCTGCTAAAGGCTTTTTTCTGCTGTGTGATAAGCTAATTCTGATTTCAGTTTATCTTACTCTGTGGCTRGTTGCTCAGGAGTGATTCAGTAGCAGATTAGTGTAGCAGATCAGCAGCACAGGGAATGGATGTAAAACTGTTTGGAGCAGCAGCTTCAGCCATCTGACTTTAATCCATTTGTTGTCAATTGTCTTTAAAATCCTGTCAACAGGATTTTAAGTTGATGTGATTTATTTGATCTCTTAGGTTGTCATGTCTGTGAGAAAAACTTCTTGTGTGAATCCCTTTTAGATGTTTATTTGATTTGCTTCATTAGAACAACTTATGAGTAAAATGCATGTGGCAGTAGGGAAGAAGCCTTTATTCAGAAGCAAGCACCATCCAAATAGTTTATGCTGTTCTAAGTTGAACATTGTAGCACTCTTACAGAAGGTGTGCAGCAGCAGGATGCATGTGTCACTTTGAGTGTGAGGAGGGAAACAGCAGATCCTGTCTTAAAATAGTCTTCTTTGAGTGTTTAAATGTTGTTTTGTAAATGGTACAAAAATATCTTTCTTGAACAGTTGGTACGAAACTGTCCAGATCAGTACTAGAGGTAAATGCAATTTATAGTGCTATCTTGATCTAGTAATCAGATTAACTCCCTGAATGGATCTGTTTAAGCACTTGCATACAAATTGACAAGAATTAAGCACATACAAAGAGAGAACATAGATGCCTTCTGTTACAAGTTAGATACTACTTATGCTTTTTTGAAAATATTATAATTTGAAATAGGTTCATCAGAAATTACCACRAAGAACAGGAGACACTGAAGTGACAGCAGGTAATTCAGATAATGGTTCTGACTGTATTATTGAAGAACCAACACTTGCTGAAAATGAAGAGTCTAAAAAAATGCAAGAATTGCAGAATTCGGACACTGAGCAGAGCAAAAAGGAAGGAGTATGCGGGTAAGGACTATGTCTAAGTATTTGTCATGTGACAGCTTCATAATTCCTGAGTATTCTATAGTTCTTTTGTTATTGGACTCACTTAGAAGTGGATCAAGAAAAATTAATTCATTCAGTTGTCCTGCTTTTCCACGTTTTCTGTCTTGTCTTGTCTGTCTTTCTTTTACACAGTTTAGAAAATAACCAGTTTTCTTATTAGCATTTGTAAATTTTATTAGTACTTTCTTCTCTGTTAAGGAAAAAAACTACTTTCAGAAGTTAACGTTTGGAAGATCTTTATTGACTTCACAATCACTCTGTCAGAAATCTGTTTACTTGTTTTTGTGAGTTCTGTTTCAAAGCACTGCTTCACTTCCTCATTTTAACAAGTTAAATTGTGTGTAGTGTTAGTGAACAACAAGAAAATGACAGTATTCTGTTTGGCATACTGTTGTTACCATAAGCCAAGTTTTGACTAAATGCACGGAATATACTGATTTTAAACCAAGTACTCTTACTAAAATTGATGATGCAATGTTATTTTCTTTTTAGACCACCACCATCTAAAAAAATGAAGTTGTTTGGTTTTAAAGAAGACCCTTTTGTGTTTCTCCCTGAAGATGATCCATTATTCCTTCCTATCCAGTAAGAAAACAAATGTTTCTGTTCTGGCAGTAAGATTCCTAGTAGTTCAGCAATATTAGTAGTTCAGTTCATCACAAAAGATGGGTCTAGTTGGTCTTGCATACAGCTTTTTGCCTGACTTTGTGCCAGGGCCCCCTCTCCTCAACACTTAAATACTTCTTAAATGAAAATAGCCAACTAGAGTTTGCACTGGAAATTTTCCAGTGTATCTCAGTGTCTATGACAGCTTGTCTTTTCTGATGTCATGCAGCTTAGAAAGTCTAATCTTTGTGTTCTGGAGCCAAACTGCTAAGTGTTTGCAGAGATASCTGAAGGCAATGGGCTAACCCATGCATTTTGAGGATGTGATTTTATTGCTCAGTTAATCAAAACAAGTATTATGGCCACAGGAAGTTTTACGCATTGGACCCATCATTTCCCAAGAKGAATTTACTGACTCGAACTCAAGAAGGAAAAAAGAGGCAGCTGTACATGGTTTCTAAGGAGCTAAGGAATGTGCTTCTGAACAATAGTGAGAAGATGAAGGTATGGTTCATAAGCGTCAGTGGATATCTCCTTGAACTTTATTGCCAAGTATACTGTTTACATAGAGGATTAGCCCTCTGACAGGCTTTTTCTTTTTAAGTCTGGATTAATGTTTTCCTCTATCTCTCCTCTGTTAGAGATGAAAAATTGACTTTGAGAGGTAAATAACAGTCTCCAAGATGAAAATTGGTAAATTTTTGGTGGAGGAAAGAAAGCTTTAAAGTAGAGGGAGGGACTGTATAACTGCTCTGTGTGCCAGCATTTTTGTGTAGTTTTAAGGTAACTTTACAAGTTTACATTGACGCTGTTGTATTTACAAGCCCCTTAATTTTAAAAGTATTCAGAGCTTTGAAAGCCTACTAAAAATAACAGAGAAGTTCAGCTGAATTGTTAGCTGGCTGTGTTACATGGGGACATTTGTTTCAAATGAACATTTTGAAAGTTTGTTAAGCTGAATGATAATGGGATAATATGTAGTTTTTGTGAATTAGAGGGAAAAAAAATTTTTGTATGATTCCCTATGGAAAATGTCTTGCAAATGCTAAAGGTTTGTCTCAAAAGTCATTGAGTAATTTAAGTTGGAATCAGGTCATCTAGTCCAGCTTCCTTCCTACATCAAACAGAGTTGACTTCAAAGCTAGATCAGATACATTCTGGGGCCTCATCCAGTCAAATCTTGAAAATTTTCGAGGATATTCAGTACATCTTTGCAACAGATCTTTGAGATGGATAAATAATTATTGTTTTATCCCCCATGCAGGAAGTGACTACATAATTGACAAAATTTTAGGAAATTGGTGAATTATATTAGGTAGTGAGACTTTGAGTACCACAAAGGTTATAGTGTCCAAATATTAGTCACTTGTACATTTTTAAAATCCTGTCCTTAACTTTCCCAGAATCACAGAGAAAATTCTTACTCAAACTAAAATTAAAATTGGATATTAATAGTTTGTTGGCCCTCATTTTAAGACTGCCACTTCCTCACACTGTTCAGTTTTCAATTTGGAAAGGAGTAAAAGGCATTTTATGTTGAGAGAGCRCCGCATTTTTGTAGTGGAAGTTCCTTTTTCCCTTGGATGAATTTTCACATTAATTCAGTGTCCAGTGCGAATGAACTTTTAGTCAAATAGTTGAGGTAAATACAGGTTCAGAGTGGTAATTTAGAATTTATASTCTCTACTGACGCTTCTTGGCTTTGCTGTTTGCAGGTTATTAACACAGGGATAAAAGTCTGGTCTCGCAACAGTGATGGGGAACAGTTTGGATGTGCATTCAGATTAGCACAAGAGGTAATTGCATAGCATTGTGTTTTCAAAGAAGATTCTGTGGTTTCCTCTAGAGCCTATAGCACAGCTGGCATTAACTTTGTCAGATTAATGATAATTTACATTTTCAGTATGGTTCAAGATGTGAAAATTGTTTTCTGGTATTAGGCAAAGGACATACTGTATTTAATGTTTTTCCTTCAGAAAGCAGTGGTCGCATTTTGAAATAATTGGTTTTATTTATTAAACAGGGAATTTATACTCTGTACCCATTTATTCATGCAAGGATTATAAGTGTCTGCATAGAAGATGTTAAAATTCTGCTAACCCAGGAAAATCCATTCTTAAGTAAATTTAGCAGTGAAACACAGAAGAAAGTCAAAGACATGGGTAAGCCTTCTAATTTTACTGTGACAAAGTTATTTTTATACATTACACAGAAGACTATGAAAATCCTGTGTCAGAAACTGTGTTTGCTAAAAATTTTGACAAAATTTATCTTAAATAGACTTGTTAGGTAGGTAAGCATTCCTGAAAGCCAGTGTGCCACTAGAAATTGTAGTCCTTTCTGATTGCAGCCTTTAAGGTTTTTGAGCTTCAGGGAACAAGAGCTGCCTGACTTAGGACTTCTGTCAAGCAGTGCTGTGAGGCACTATTTAAAATATCTGATGAACAAAGATTTTATATACGCTTCTGGTTTTTCTGCCTGTTAGTGCTCCAGCTGAAACTGTTTGTTTGTCATCTTGAAATTGCTTGTCRTGATCTTATATATCAAATATAAGTTACTCAGATTTGATTTTCTTAAGTATGGGGAGCAGTGTCTGCTCGTATTAAATTTTTGTTTCCTCTACACTGGATGCTTGAAGAAATGAAGATTGGTTTTCTGCCTTTTATTGCTGTTTTGTTTCCAGCTCATTGCTGATCCTTGTACTTCAGTGTTTGATGAGACAAAATGGGAAGAAAAAATTTTCAAAGATTTGGGCTGGCATACTCTTAGGTTAATTTTAATTAAGTAAAAGTTCCTTGCTAGATTCACTGAGTAAATCAATCCACTATGTGAGTTTTTAGTTTTAATTTGTCTGTTTGGGATTTGGGGGGAGGCAGAATTGGCAATTGTTTCCATAACTATATAAATACTTAGATCTGAAAAAAAAAAGAAATAAAACCTGGTATTGTCTGTAGTTGAGTGTACTGCTGTAGATAACTGCTAACCATCTCTGGGTGTGTGGTGGTCTAAAAACTTGTTTTCATGAACATTTTCAGATCACAATCATTTTAAAATTGTACCAAGTAACGCTTCCATTTTGTTTTTGTTCCCCCACCCCCTTTCCCTGTAGCCATGGGAAGTATAGTTCTGAAGTATGACCCGGACCCTGAGTAAGTAGATGTGTTGCTTTCCGTTTATGCACTTTCAAGACTTGGACAAAAATTTATTTTCGCTAGAGGCATAGAGATGCAAAGAAGTCATAGTAAAGCCAGGTGGGATACAGAGAATATGACAGGGAAAGAAGCTGTTTTGCCTGTGAATTCTTAAAACAAGTATAGGATTTAGCTTTATATAGGAGAGCTGGTACTTGGGCCAGAGATCCACAGTTCACTGTATGTGATTTATTTGTTTGTTTCCCTATAAAGTCCAGCATTTGGAATGGAAAAAGTTACTTTTCATTGTTCGTTTTTGTGGACAAAGTTGCTTTTGTGGACAAAACTCGAGAACTTTTTAAATGTAAACTTTCATCTTGCTGTTCCTTGTATTAGTTTTGAAACCAGAGCCAGAAAATTATTTTGCTTGTTGCAGAAATTTAATAGCGTTGAGTTTTTGGGTTTTTTGCTTGCTTGTAGACAAGCAGGTACCTGTGTAGATATTGAAGTTAAGAACAATGTACTTTCATCATCTGTGAATAGTTACACCAATTCAGTTCTAACACTGAATGCATTTTGTATGGGTATAAAATGAAGCTTTGAAGATGAACTTTCTCATAATTGACTGAAGTTAACTGCTTGTTTGTAGAAAGCCTGATGATCTTCAGTGTCCCATAGTGCTGTGTGGTTGGCAAGGAAAGACGTCACTCCGTGCCTTTGTGCCGAAGAATGAGAGACTTCATTACCTGAGGATGATGGGAGTTGAAGTGTTTAAAGCAAAGAGGAAAGAGGAGGAACTGGAAAACAAAACTGAAGAAGTAGTTCAACACAGACTGGCACAAACAGAGGAAGGAATGGATGTGGAAGATAAAGAACATGATTTAATCACAAAAATGGAAGCAGAAATAGGTGAAGAATCTTCCCAAAGTCCTGTGGAAAGCAGTGCYATGGAAATAGAAAATAAAATTGAGGATTTAGATCAATCTAGTGAAAATGCCAACACTCATGTAAGCCAGGAAAGCAAAGACACGGATGCGAGTAACGTGAAAGATTAGGATTCTTTCTGTATTGCTTGGCAGCTTCCATGAGGCTGACATCCAGACTTTTGCTTTTAGCATGAAAATGTATTTTAAATTTTTGGTTGAAATGGGATGTTCRTTCCTCTTTTAAAGTTTCACCTATTTTATATTTTAAATGAAAGCTATAAAGAGATTTCTCTTCATGTGTGTCTTCTTTTTACCATTTTAAACTCCTGTTTACTGGTGAGTTTGTGTATCTGTTGCTGGCAACTGACCAGGCACCAGTAGACTCTAAAGCCCATATTTTAAATGGAACAGTGGTACGTACGAGTGCACTGCRTGTGTAACTCGTCAAGAATTCCGTCAGAAGAAAAACCTGGGGTTCCATTCAGAGCACATAGATTCTAAAAACTTCTTTTTTCTCCTAAGATTGCATACCCCACCTACCACCCGATCTRATTACTATTGATAACTGCAGGTTCTTTAATGGATAAGAGAATCAACGTGAGTTGATTGTACGAGCAAATGCGTGTACAGGGTATGTGACTGACAACCTGGTTAATGGTTATTCAAAATAAAACCGTGTACAGCATCCTGGGAAAAAAAGCTGAATGCATTTTACCAGAGACTGATGTCTGAGGTTCTTCAGAGTGATTTTTGTTTAACAGCCACAGCTAGTAAATATCCTTAACTAGATCTTCAGGTGTGTTGAGTGTGCCTCAGACTCCTGTCTTGACATGTGCCTGGTAAGAGTCTGACTGTCCCTCAAATCTACTGCAGTCATCTATTCCTCTGTCACTTCTTCAAGTGGGAGTCATCTCTAATTTTTGCAAAATAACTTGTTTATGGCTGAAATAATAGTTAAAAAGCACGGTGGTATATATGTTGTTGTAYAGTAGATGATTAAAAGGTTATTTAGGTCTAAAAGGGTAATTTATTTAATCCGACTTTTAAAAAAAAGTTGGCTACCTCAGAAATTTGTAATTTTAAGTCCGTCCTTAGTGGCTTAGTTTTAACAGTACTCTGTACTTTAATTGAGTAGGTCTGAAAGGAAAGTGACCAGTGGTACAAGGTACTGTCCCTCCTCCAGGACCAGAGTGATGCAAATATTTGTTATGCTTGTCAGATGGAATTTTACCATGTGTATTTTTATTGATGAAGTCCTATGTGGCTTGGATCCATTTGCAGTACCTTGCTACAACAGACTTTTTGATGCCTGCCCTTGAACTACTTCATCAAAGGGAGTATTCTTGAGGGACAGACATAAAAGTGAAATAATGCCATGTCCTCTGATGAGATATTAGTCTCATGCAATGAGAAACCATTGACAGGACTCATTTTCCTCTTGAGAGTCCATAAAATAGGTTAATAAAAATTCAGTTCTTGCCCTTGTATTTTGCTAAGGTTTGAATTTGTTCTTTGAATYGAGAGCTGCAATGGGGTGGGTTCTTTTTTGGCAGCTCCTTAGGCTGAAGAGCAGCATAGCAGAATTTTCTTTTAAAATGAGGTGTATGCAAAGTATAATTTTTGATTCTTAAAATGTATGAGGAAAAATATTTAGCAACTTGAAACTTCAAGTGTGAAACTTAACATTGGTTTTCACATCTTTGCATTTTTTCTGGTGTACTGGGCATTTGAAATGGAAGAAGGGTGGAAAGACCAGTGTCRCTTTTAAGTCCTTGTTACAGTCTGCAGTTCTCAGCCCTGAGGATGATTTGAATCCATCTAATCTTTATGCCCTGATGATCTCCATAAATTATCCAAAGGTCAAGTGTTAAAACTTATGTGAAAAAAACTAAAATTTGTTTTGAATTAGGTCTGCTGTTACTGTATCTACTGATGTTCCTGAGCAGCAGTTTCAGCTTCCTTTCATTAGGTGACCGCTAAGGATACAAGTTTGACAGGTTAAGCTGATAAGAATACTTGTTGATACAGACAATCCAGACAATTAAATCAGYAGAAAGCAAACTATAGAAAATAAACAGTCCTGATTATTTTTTTCTTGACTGAGCTTAYGACCGGCAGACTAAAATGAGAGCGGGAAGCTTTTATCTGGGAGCTAAAGAAAAGTAGGTTCTTGGATCATAAACTGACTGAAATTGRGTATAACATAGACTTGTAATAGAATAAGAGCCCATCATTTTAAATCCTTTCAATAGTCCCATTTTCCTGTGTTATCTATGAAATTTTGCTTTGCTCTTGCCTTTTGGAAGTGTATTTTTTCCTGTCAAGTGCAAGTGGGAGATTTCAGCCAAGAAACTAGGGGGCTAATTTTCTAGTGCCGTTCAGCAGTTTTACTCTATATCGCCAATCAAATCCAGAGATTGCAGATCTATTGTATTTTTTTTTTTTTCTTAATACTGCGAGTTTCATTACACCAATTGCTCTGTCCCAATTGGTCTTGCCTCGATAACCAGAAAGGAAGATGCCCAAGACTGTCTGGGTAGTGGCTGAAAGCGCTGTCTCAGTTTCCCAGGCTGGGAGCCCGRTGAAATGGGGTGTGTTCTGTTTGTCTCCGCTGAGCTCTCTGCTACTGCAGCTCTGATGCTCAGGTGGCTGAACCTCTGCCCGGGTGGTTGCTGCAAATAATTTGAAAGGAAGACAAAAGAAAAGTGATAAGCAATCACATTAAGTTTGAACACAAATGAGGAAGTCTGTCCTTGTAAGTAGTCCCTATTAAATGTTGTGAGATTTCTCTTAGCAGTTGCTGGTTTTTAGAAACAGGCCTGTGGATGTTTGCACTGATGGCAGGGGGTTTTAGTGATAGAGGGGAATGCAGAAAAACACAGATAGATGTGATAGAGGGGAAAACAGAAAAAATTTCATGCATTAAAATGAATAGTCTGATGATGTGCTGCTCAGAGAGGTCCTCAGTAACAACTGCTGGATCCTTAAGAAAATCTGTTGACTGAAAACCTAGAAAGCTAAGGAGGGAACAAAGGGAATGCACCAGATGGAATGCTTTTCTTCAGCATTTACCTGATTTTAGTCATTTGTTACTTCTGGAAATTTGTTAGAATTTTCTGACTTCAGTTTACCGCACAGCCTAGTGCCACTGGGGTGGTTTATTTTTTTCTTAGAGGTCTGAATCTTACTAAAAGTCAATGAGGCTTCTCAAAGTATGCAGGCACCTTGAAAAATTCCTGCCTGTGAGTTCCAAATTTAGATTTAACAGTAAAAGAAAGCAATTTAGCTTGTGTAACAGCCCCTTTTTGAAGTTGCAGCGAAGGAAAATCAGAGCATTTCTTTCTTCTAGTGGGAGAACTCCAGCCTGGAAAACAATTGGTGGCGTGCTCATGCTGCACCGCTGCCGGAGCTGAACTCGGCACGCTCGCTCTCTGTGCTCTCTCTCCAGGACAAGCCTTGTAAACAACTCCCAGCAAAGCGGCGCGGACACAACAGCAGTTCTGTTATTCTCAGCAAATGTCCCAATAAAGTTGGCCGGCGTGCCCGGGACACAGCATGTCTTTGCCACTGGGCTTGCAGCTGGAGCGCGGGGGGCTCGGCCAGCACGTGTGGTGCCCAGACCTGGCAGGGCCCGTGTCCGAGGGACCACACACCCTGCAGCATCAACCACCCACCTGGGTATGTACCTACCCTGCACCGTGTTCCCCCCAGGTGGATTTTCCACTCCTGCAACTCGCCCTTGTACCAAATACATGGTTGTGTTTAATTGTCGTTTAATTTGTTGCTCTGTGTTTCTCTCTGGTTTTCGTCCTAGGGTGTGGCTGCTTGTGTTACAAATTTGAAGTTTCCTCTGCCCCTTGGTATTATGTCCAGTTAAGATTTAAGCAAGGTGTTGGCTACATAGGTGCTTGCCCATGATGCTAAATTTTTTCTTTAAAGGAGTTACCCGTGCGTGGCTTTGGCAGGATGGGTAACTCCAGTCACTTCATCACCAAACCATCACTTGAGAATGTGCCTGTACACTCCTGCCTCACCTGAATACCTCCTTGTATTTCTGATGTTTTGCCTCTTCCCATTTTCCGTTTGTCATCCCTTGAAATTACGGACTTCTACCTAGTTCTCTTTTTGTGTAGCTCAAATGCTTTCAGGTGTGTTAGCAATGGACTTTTGCCTGTTCTCAAAGGGAAAACAGATATGAACAGTGGCCAAAGCAATTCTTACAATTTATGTAAGAATGGGGTAAATATACAATGATCCTTGCCCAGAATATTCTCTCAGACTCCAGGGGTTTCTTGGGCCAGAGATTGTTTTTGGGTTTAATGGTCGTTTGTGTATKTGTCCTCCATAAATTTGCTCCCTGAGACCATGTGGACTTTTAGCTCTCATAACATCCTGTAACAGGGAGCCCCAAAATCCTACCTGTTGTATGAAGTATTATTTTAGCACCTAATAGTTGTGTTCAATGATCACCACTTCTTGCATTGAAAGCGACAAGCAACTGATTGCTGACTGGTTTGTTCAGGATACTTGTGATTTTATTGTTTTCTCACATATCCCCTATCAGTCATCTTTTTTACAAGCTGAAGGGGCCCAGCTAACTTGTTTGTTCCCTGTATGGAGACTGCTCGAAACCTTTCATCATCTTTATCAAATGTTTCTGAACTTTTCTCAGTTTTTATGTCCTTTTCCARGGGGAGGAACTGCACATGGTGCTTAGGATGTGGCGTTTGTGGAAGCATGTGCTCACTGTTCTGTCCTCCAGTCCTCTGGCTGGTGTTTTTTAATGCTATTAAATATCAAGATGAGGTTTCACTGGAATTGCTTGTCATAACTTCATTATTATTAAATAACCTCATTATTCTGAGTGGCAATTGAGAACCTGTTGTTTTTTACATATGATGATAGCATTATTTTTCCCCACACAAAGTGCTTACCTGCATTGAGTTTCACTTGCTGTTTTACCACCCAATTGCCTCGGTCTTGTGAGGTTCTGCAATTCTTTGTAGACGGACCTAAACCAGTAGTTACTGACTGAATTGTATCCCACCCAGAATAGTTTTCTGTGATTCTGCAGGTCCTTAGTAGCTCTGAAGGGATCCTAAGCTAATTGTTTCATTGTGACTTGGTCATGGGAGAGGAGTTTCATATCAAAATGCTGATGAGCAGGATGAGTGAGCCTGAAGAGAGTATAGTATTTTCTTTCTAATATTTAAATAATTAAATATGTGCCTACAAAATACTCTCATAGAATGCCTGTTGTCTGGAAAATACSAGCTTATTGGAGGGAAAAAAAGTGTCCTTAGGAATACAGCAATCACATTTCTGGCAGTCTCCCTTGAACTTTTCCAGGGCTCATCAACCTAGAAGACTACCAAGGAGACTCTAAACTCCCCATAACTCCGATTTTCTATGGCTTCTCAGGCTTCAAATTCACCAGCTAATTTGTTGTGCAACAAGGTGATACCCTGAACATTGCATTAGCAGGATTTCTTGCCCTTGTAGGTCTGGATGTCTCCCTGGCCAGCTGTTAATCTGGTACACTGTCTAGCTGTGTGCCCATATTTTCAGCTGATACTTTAGGACAGTGAAGAGGGAGTTGGAAACACTGAAATACTAAAAATGTCTGTGTCAGTTGTTCCAAGTGACTTTTAAAGCCCTTTTACCCCATAGAAAACTTTTCATTTTCTCTATCTTACAACTTCCTAACTTTAAATCTGAGTGGAGAGAGACAGGTGCACTCAGATCATCTGAAATGATCTACACCTTAGAAATATTTTTCTTTTACACCTTAGTAATAGGTTTCATGGTGGGGTTTAAATTCATTGCTGCAAAATCAGCTTAGGTTATCTGGCTTTATATTTTTTAGTGGTGAAAATAATGTAGAGCTTGTGAAAGGTGGCAGATTGACAGCCTTGAAGTTAAGCTGATTGTTCCCTTTTTCCCCAGCATCTTTCAGCCTTTTAAAGACATCTGCTCTTTTCTAATCTCCCATACTCAGTTTTTCAGGTGACTCCTAAGTTTTCTGAGTCAGTGAAAGCCACTTCTCTAGGTATCCTTTGATGATGTTTATCAGGCTTGTCTAATTTGAAGCTGTCTAATTTAGTTAGGTGTAACTTATTTCATTACTCTCTATCTTGTTCTGCCTCTGGTTCCCAAGACCTTCTCATTGATATTATGTGCACGAACAGCCTCATTTTGTTAAAGGGCTAGGTCATCATTTTAGATACATTAATTACTGTATAGAGAATGCAGGTTCAAAAGAGATAATAGGCAACTCAGCTTGAAATCATCTGCTGATTTTTTTTTCTTGAATATATTTGTCATCTTTTTCTATGGGCCATTCAACCAGGTAAGAACAAACTGCAGAGAATTTTATCTTGTTATCCTGAAATTCTGTTGCTATGTGGAATCTCATTTTGCAAAGGCACTTTTCAGGGGAAAGTGATGTGACTCACAGCAAAGGATACAAAGATGCAGCAAGGGAGGCTCCAGAGGGACATGGGGAAACAATTATTCCCCACAAAYGGAGCTGAGCACTGGGGCGAGTGGCCCACAGAGAGATGGATCTTCATCCTTGGAGATCTTCAAAACTTTTCTGAGTGAGGCCCTGAACAAGCTGATCTAGCCAGGAAGGCAGACCTGCTTTGAGGAGGAGGTTGGACCAGCTCACCTCTGGAGCTGATTCAAACCTTAATCTTTTTCYGATTCTAGGATCGCTGCCCAGGTGAATGCCTTCAGCCATGTTCAGCCACAGCCCCCTGAGACTTTTTGCTGAGTAAACCTTCACCCACCCTCTGGCTATTCAGCCATGGAAGTATTTATTGCCTAGGGAAGCACCTGTACATGTCTAACTCAAGTTAAACCTGCCTGCACTGGTCTAACAATGCAGTTACTAGATCCCCTACTGACTACGTACAGTAGGTTGGTATTGCCAGTGCTTTTCATTTTCTGTAATTCAAGCTGATTCAGTGGAATCTGCCAAAATGCAATAGGAACAACTTCATTTTTAATTCAACTACATCATAAATCAGAGGATAAAAGAGTTGAAAGTGCTGATGAAATTGTTAATGTTAGATTGTTCTGGTAGAAACGAGCCTCCAGCGTGGCATTATGTACCACCACCATTACTTCAGGAACACTGCAGAGGTACAAGGCTGGGGAATTGTGTCCTGTGTTCCAAAATGCTGCATTGCTGGCTGAGAGGAGCTGCGGCACATGAATAATTTGAGGCATCCACAGATCTGAATTGTTCCCRTTTTCATTTAGTCATATGTTCAGCTGTAAATGTTACATTGTCTCTAGAGGCAGAGGATGAGTTGTACATAATGACTGTGAATTTCAGATAGAAAGGGCAAATCTGTGCAGTTTTAGAACATTTTCATTTCCTCAAAAAAAAAAGAAAATTGAATGAGGGCAGGGGTTATCTGGTTACTAGACAGCACAGGAAAACCTGTGTCCTCTTCAATTTTGGCCAAGAGATGGCCACCCACCCAAACRAGCACCAGCACAGTACTGAGCTTTGACCAGGGGAGATGTACGACACTGCTCATTGCTGTGTGGCAAAATCAGGTGGTGCAGGAGATTCAGTTTCTTCATTATCTCAAAAAGGAAGTGACGGTACGAAAGGAATGACAGCTGTGAGGCGCTTGTCCTGGTGGGACTACAGCATGTTCCAAGGAAGTTGGGAAGTGCCTCTCTAGGGAAGAAATACCAGTGGAAGCTGTTGATAGCAGGCAAGTGGTTTGACTGTCTTAAAAAGAAATGTTCTGTGGAGAGAAGTAGTACATGTGTGTGCTGATGGTCTCCAGTGGGTCCTGCAGGGTGTCAGCCAGTCCCGTGGAGATATTTCTGGTGCTCCAGAACATCTTAAAGACTGTTGGAGACAACATTAAGGCAACTGAACCTTGCTTCCCTGTGGGTGGGACTTCGGTGTTTAACTGAAGGGCTTCTGATATTAGCCAATCTGGGTTTTCTTTCTGATAAAAAAAGTCGTTTGGTGGTGTTTCTTTTATTTTTTTTTTCAATCAAAGCCTTTTCAAGCAACACTGGGAAAAAAAAGGAGAGATAAAGAGAAACCTAGGAAATGTGTTTCAAATATCAAGAGCAGTCATCACAACTGATGAACAATTTATTTGATTGCTATGGAGAATCCAGTTATTCTGCTTTTCACATCCAAATAGAATTTGAATCTACATCTAGTGTTCAGGAAACTCACATAATACCTCACTCAAACCCCTCAAAAAATAACTAATTCTTTAATGTTTTCCTGTGACAAATTGCAACAGGTCATGGAAGTGACACACTTTGTTAAGAACTGATGTCATACAAAAGGGTTTGCAGGGTTAAAATAATATGAAATCTCTGATCATGCTATTACAGAGACTGTGCTGTTCCCTTGGAGAAGAAATAGGAGGGATAATGTAATACAAATGGTGAGTCTGAACACGGGGAATAACATTAACATTTTGTACTCCAGGCTGCCTTGGCACAGGGCTGTGATAATGGGGTAATGCTGTTGACCTCCATGAACTGCATTGAAAGGAGAGCTGAACTCAGCCCGACTCTTTCCTGAAGTTTATAGAAAAGAACATTAAATCAGATTTAATCTGAGAAGGTAAATATCATGAAATGGGGTATCTTCCTGATATATTCTTTATAGCGTGCCAGCCGTCTACAAAAAACTGATGTCATTTTCCGTCTCTCTAGATTAATTTCCGGGCTGTGTTCTTGAGGAACACGAGACTGTGTTTCAAATCAGCTCTGTCCACTAAACTGAGCCTGTAGGACCGTGGGAACAGTAGAACAGGTTGGGTTGGAAGGGACTTGGGGAGGTGGTGCAGTGAGCCTTCTATATTCTGAAGGGCGAACTTCCCTGGTTCTTCAGGGTCTAGGTGAGCCTTGGGAATCTTGACAACTCTTTCAGTGAAGAAGTTTGTTCTAATATCCAATCTAAACCCTCCCTAGAACAACTTGAGGCCATTTYCTCTTGTTCTATCTCTTGCTACTGGGAGAAGAGGCTGACCCTCACCTCGTTACAACCTCCTGTCAGTCAGTTGTAGAGAGCGATAAGGTCCCCCCTTGAGCCTCCTTTTCTCCAGGCTAAACAATCCCAGTTCCCTCAGCTGCTCCTCATAGGACTTGTGCTCCAGACCCTTCACCAGCTTCCTTGCCCTTCTCTGGTCAYGCTCCAGCACCTTCTTGTAGCGAGAGGCCCAGAACTGGACGCAGCACTCAAGGTGTGGCCTCACCAGTGCTGAGCACAAGAGGACAATCACTGCCCTGGTCCTGCTGGCCACACTATTGCAGATACAGGCCAGGATGCCGCTGGCYTTCTAGGCCACCTGAGCCCACTCTGGCTCATGTTCAGCCGGCTGYCAACCAGCACCCCCAGGTTCTTTTCCGATGGGCTGCTTTCCAGCCACTCTGCCCCAAGCCTGCAGCATTGCATGGAGKAATACTTTATACAGCCGTACTGAAATACTGCATTTTCCTGAAATACCGTGTATGTGTTTTAACACAAAAAAGAAGGAAAAAGGGCAGTACATAGGGCAACAGAGAGATCTCAGTAGGGGGTAGGAGGTGAGTGATTACCAACAAATTACCACTGATTTACAGAGGGAATATAGAGAGATGTATACGGACGATAACTTCTGTCAGGCTAACTGCTGCAGCTGCCAATAAAGGAGCCCTACTGTGAAAGAATGAACAGCAGATGCTGGTCATAAAAAAAATATAAAAAGTCTGAAACTGCTGGTAAGGACAACACTTGAGTTTATGGCTGGTCACACCAAGCACAGATGCCAACTACTGTTTCTAAGCAAGACCAGAGAACAGGAATCTAACGAATGCATTGTGATTACTGGAAATCACTGTATTTGCCTCCAGACCCCTGACTGGGCTTGAAGGTCCCTGATAGAAAGACTGGCTCTGGCTCTATAGCTGCTCACCCGCTTCTGCCTGGAAGATTTGTGCTACCAGCACAGATTGTTCTCACGTATGGCACAGGTAAGGGACGCCCAGAAACAACCTGTTGAGAGAAGCCAAAGCAAATGCAGCCTCTGGCAGCAGCTCCACAAGCTCTTGTTAAGTCAGTGTGCTTTGGAGGGGGTGACCTTGTTCAAGAAACCGTTCAAAACCCCTCTCTCCCTCTGCCCCTGAGGGATGGAGGACAGGTCTGGAGGAGCCCAGGGTGCTGAAGAAGCCCCGATTACAGCAGCGTGCCTGAGTGATGCTTCCTCAGAGGTGGGTGAGAGGAACCATCACAAATGCCACGTAATAGCTTCTCGTTCCCGTAAGTGCTGCGCCCCCACAGAGCTTTCCTGGCACAGGGGAAAAGCTTGTGTGGCCTGGCTGTGGATATGCTCTTAAGCACTGCCTGCCTGCTTTTTCCCAGAAGGATGCATCCATTCACAAAGGACTTGCTAGCGGGGAGGTGAAATGGGCAGCGAGTCTCCGGGGAGGCTGTGAGGCAGGGGAAACTTCAGGGAGAAGGGGTGAATAGGATGGGAAGTGGGATGGCAAAGGACAAGCGCTAGGAGAAACTTGGGAAGATGGGAAAGATTGCTGGGAGACAGAGGAATCCTGCAATATTAGGAATAACAAGCAATTCAAGGTATTGCAGCTGGCTGTGCGTGAGAGGAATGTTGAAGGATTTTGAAGGTCAAATATCCGACGTTAAAAGGAAAAGATGCCCCTGGGGGCATTGTGTGTATGCACAGCGCTGGAACCGCGGCTTTCCAGGAGTGAGCAAAGCTATGAAGCACTGATGCACTTACTGGTTCCAGCTCCTGAGGTAAATGTGTCCATGCGAGAGCTGCTCTCTCTGGTGCTGGAAGGGAGCAATTAAGGCCATTGCCAGGCAAGTGACGCGAGTTCTTATCAGCAACCGCCTCTGCAGACAATATTGAAGAGACGCCAGTTCTGGGCTCGGGAATGTTGATGAAGTCTTGTGAGGACGGGAAGTACCAGAACAAACTGGTGAGCAAAATAGTAGGTACCAAACCAACACGGCATACAGAAGAGTAGTCTGTTCCAATAGGTCCAGCTGGTTTGTGCTCGAGAGTTTGGAAGGGGCATAAGCCTGACACTGAAGGGGTGCAAAAGAAATGATGCCATAGTATATAACACATGGAAAACATCAATGCATACATACGCTATATTCAATGTTCGTTAAATAGATATACTCAGATTACATTGATTTAGATTTGTGTTAAATGTTTATGTTTATTTATACTTTAAATCTATTATTTTAGAATTTACTGATTATTGATAAACCGCATGTATTTTGTATTATAAATTATATTACATTATATACTCTATATGTATGTAGTTATAGATTTGTGTAACAGAGAGCATATAATATATGCAAATGTTAGTGTAATTATATACTATGTACTATCAAATTACATAATAACATGTCACATGTTATTTCACAGATTATAGAATGGCCTGTGTAGGAAGGGACTCCAAAGGCCAGGTAGTTCCAGCCCCACTGCCATGTGCTGGGACACTTTCCACTAGACTAGGTTCCTCAGAGTTCCATCCAACCCTGGCTTTGAACACTTCCAGGAATGGGGCATTCATGACTTCTCTGGGCAACCTGTGCCAGTGCCTCACCACCCTCACAGTGAAGAATTTCTTCCTAATATCCAATCTGCTCCTACTCTCTTTCAGTTTGAAGCCATGTTGCCTTGCCCTGCTCTTGTGAGTAGTTCCTCTCCATCTTTCTTGTAGCCTCCCTTCAGGTACTGGAAGCCACCCTGAAGCCTTTTTGAATTATTATGGTTTATTATATAATACAATATTATACATTTTCCTATTTACATTAAGGAATGTATAAGAATATGTATTTTATATATATACTGTATATATGCATTATACAGTCTACCTATACAAATAATATTACATCATGTATCAAATAGTATCTACTACATATTAGACATTAATTTCTCAYTGAATCTTGATTTTGTGCTAGAAGGTTAAGAAGACACAAAATGCTGAGTGTCTGTTTTGTTCTGTTTTTGGGTTTTGTTTTTTTTTTTTTTATTTTCCAGATTTAAAAAAAAATCTTTCTGGGTGATCCTCAGAATGAAGAGCCAGTAAACCTTATGCCTGCAGCTGGCAAATAGGTTTAACTGATCATTTGGGAAAAAAAAAAAAAAACAATGACTAAAAATAAAAGATAAAAAGGACAACATAATGTATCAATCATTCAAAAACCCTCGAGGAAGTTCTTTCTTAGCAGCTATAAAAATGCAGAATTTTCTTATGGCTACAAATCTAGCCATGATACAACAAGCAAAGTAGGACTGAGAAATCAATTTTCAGGGTGGCAGGAGATTAGAAACGTCAAAATGTTTAAAAACATGAAGCTTCAACAGTTGATCTGCGTAACATATTAAATACTTCGACATTTGGAAAAGGGATGTGAACAGTGAATTAGTAAAATTTGTGGAGATACAAGGCAATTTTTTTTAGTTAAAACCTGAGACTACTAAGGCGGCAAGCTGAATGAGGAAGAACCTAATGAGAGACAAGTAAATGGAGGATACTGTGACAAATGGCCCTCTGTAGTCTATACAAAGGAAAGAGAACTGGAGGGAAAAGATAAAACTCTTCAAACACTTGAATTTTAGATGGAGAATACCAACGTGGTGGTGAGATTTGGCCACGGCTGTGGGTGGTTCATGGGAGACCTGTCCTTGGTGGGAGATTCCAGGAGGATAAAACACTGAAATGTCACCTTAAGACACAAACTGGGAAAATGTAACCATTCTTTTCTTTCTTTTTGAACTGTTTTTATTTGCTTCTCACAAACGCGGGCCCCTCTCAGAAGTTCTCATAAAGAAGACAAGAGCCAGCAGCCATGCTACTAATTGGACAGGAGGAAAAGGTGAAACTCCCAGAGGGTGACTAAGCACTGGAACAGGCTACCTAGAGAGGTGGTGAGATGTCTGCSTTGTGAGATATCTGGGATTCAGAAGGACAACACCCTGAGCAATCTGATCTAATGTCCCAGATGATCTTTTTTGGAGCAAGGAATTGAATGAGATCATCTCCATTCCAACCTGAATCATTCTGATCCCCAGGACAAGATTCTGACTCTCTCCTCAGCGCAATCAGGATACAGAATTAGACGACTTTCTCATCCAGCTGGACAATTAATTTGTACTGATCTCAACATTTCTATATTATATCAAAAATACAAACCAGATGTCTGTTTCAAATCTTGCCTAGCACAACATAAACCAGTTGTTTTCRTTGCACGTCATGAAGACAGAGTGGAATTTGCAAGTAGAATTGAAAGATTTTAAGATGCAATATATAAATATTGTCAGGCATTCTTTAGGAAAACCCTGGATGTTTGTAGTGCATGTTCTGAGGCTTCAAATATCCTGGCAATAAAGTTACCAAGTAGCCAAGGCTGCCCCACAAGTAACAATATGAAAACGAAGATTCCTTTTTGTTCAGTTTTGAGCAGAAGGATCAGGTGCAGGAATAGGCATAATCGAAGCTCTAACTGCAAACTGAGAAGATTTGATGAATGTAAAGATGAACATGACTCAGCAATGTGCATTTGCAGCCCAGAAAGCCAAATATGTCCTGGGCTGCATCCAAAGCAGCATGGCCAGCAGGGCGAGGGAGGGGATTCTGCCCCTCTACTCTGCTCTGGTGAGACCCCACCTGGAGTGCTGCATCCAGCTCTGGGGTCCCCAGCACAGGAAGGACATGGACCTGTTGAGAAGAGTCCAGAGGAGGTCACCAAGACAATTAGAGGGATGGAGCACCTCTCCTSTGAGGAAAGGCTGAGACAGTTGTGGTTGTTCAGCCTGGAGAAGACTCCAGGGAGGCCTTATAGAAGCTTTCCAGTACCTGTAGTGGGCTAACAGGAAAGCTGGAGAGGGACATTTCAAAAGAGCATAAAGTGATAGGACAAGGGGGAATAGCTTCAAACTGAAAGATGGTCCATTCAGACATAAGAGAATTTTTTTTATGATGAGGGTAATGAAAAACTGGCACAGGTTGCCCAGAGAAGTTGTGGATGCCTCATCCCTGGAAACACTCAGGGTCAGGCTGGGCTTTGACCAGCCTGATCAAGTTGAAGATGACCTTGCTTATTGCCAGAAGCTTGAACTAGCTGAACTTTAAAGGTCCCTTCCAACCCACACCCTTCTGTGATTCCATGCTTATAATAATTTTCAGCTGCTAGTGACATCCTTCAATGCAACACCCAGTGCTGTGGCTTTCAGAGCCATGAAGTCATCTGCAGAATGACACACAGATCACACCGACGTTGACATCAACTCTCACTGATTCCACAAGGCCACTTTGCACTTTCTGAAATAGCTGAGTCCTTTTACACTAAGTTAAAGGTTATTTTTATTTGAGTAAAAAGCATGCTTCTGACTRCTGCTAATAAAATGAATGGGGTTTTGTCGTTTTATTTTTTGGGGGGGGTAATTACTTTTGTTTCTGAAAAGATCAGACTTCCTTTTAGGTGATTTCTCATCTTCAATGCAAAATGTTATATAGCTCAGGAAGGAAGGAATGAATGCATGATGGGAAGGCAAGGTATTTCCTAGGAACTGAGATTTAATTGTGTGAGTCCCTTTTATGGATGTTTGCCTTACTAATAGAGAGTGACAAAAAGAGAGGGTACAGAAGAAGTGACATGAGGGTGGTTGTCTGTCTCAGCTGAATTCATTTTCTTGTAGCTGATCCTTGGAATTTGCTCCCTTTGGCTAGATCAGCAACATCTTTGCTGGTTCGTCTCTGTGAACTTTGCTTTCCTTTCTTCTCCCCCCCTGCCCTACTCTCCTCCCTCCATTTCTACCTCGCCACAAGGAATCTGGTAGGTTTATCCTTAGACACCAGCAGATGATTCATTTAGAAAAGGAAAAAAAATGGGAAGGAAAAAACCCTCTCTTTTCCATATGATTAGCCTGTAGACAAAGAGATCTCTCTGGTCAAGGAGTTTTGAAATCAGTWGTCTCCTATTGCTTATTTCCCTCTTAAGTGGAGAAGCTAAGACTTTGTATTTTCTTACAAGAGGGTGGATTCTATCACAAATACCTAAATGCTTCTCTTCCAGATTGAAGAATGTAACTGAAATAATTGACTATAATGTATTACATTTTGACTAGTTGCTTGAATCACAGAGGATAATCTCTTTACATTACTGATGTTGACTAAATTTTGCCAGTGTTGTCATCTACTGAGTAACGGTATTCCTGGTTTAGCAGTCTATCAGGGAACCAGGGGCAGGACAGGTCTGTGGAGCTGGAAGAAATGCACAGTGGTAGGGGGGTCTGTTTAAAAAAGATTGTTTGCCCTTAGTGTAAACCTAGCCTCTGTAAGAAGTTAAGGACATTCCTAACAATCCTTTGAAGACATTTTTTTATTAGAAGACATTTTTTTATTGGAAGCAGGGAAACTTTACTAGTTTGTGCCAATGTAGACAAAAATCTGGCCAAATGTTTAAAAAACCTTCTGTGCTTTGCCCATGCCAGTTTAAGCTGGATATGCCAGCTGTTTAGTTGCATGAGTTAATGAGTATTCTTAAGCTTTCCTCATTTGTTTAAGAGCATCAGCACTAGAGGACAAAGGGATGTAGGTATTGGGAAATCAAAATGCTGCTTCAATTTCTCTATTATATTAGAGCTCTTGTTACATGTGGCAAACCTCAGATCCCTTGAAAAATTGTCCTGAAGAGAGAATCTATTTCTTGAAATTAATTTCAGTGACAGAGATGAGATGACCTTGTTATAAACCAGGGCTCTCTACTCTCAGATTCATACATTTAGCTCTAAGAGGAGATGGCTGCCAAAATTGCTCTGATCCAGCAGATCATAACTTGAAGCCACACAAAGGCTTCTTTGTGGTCATTAAGCTAAACACACATTTCAATTTACTTTTTAAGGACAACTTTCCACTCTCATTCCAGCTGGTACATTGCACAAAACTCACCTAAAACTGTATCAAATTAAGTATAGCTCTGCAGTTACAGATGCCTGCTAGCTGAGGATGGAGGGAATATACTAAACTTTGTGAGTGCTCTCCCTCCTACCAGCACTTTTACATTTAAAAGAAGTTTGTACTGGCCCATGATGGTGTCACTGACAGGGCCCCTTGTGTACAATCCACATGTACTCCAAATCACTTGGGAAAACATTGGGAAGGTGGAAAGGCATATTTAACTGAATAGCTGCTCAAGGCATGTGAAGTAATGTAGGAGAAAGAGGTATAAAAAAAGAATTTTCTGGTAGTCTTTCAAATTTCTAGGCAACCCCTGACTTCTCATCCATCGCTCTTTGGCTTTGTTTACCTGCAGTAATTAATGTTCTTCTCTGTTAAAAGACAATTTCAAGAGAAATCAACAGCATAAAGTGAAGCTTCTCCTTCAGGAGTCTGCAATGACTTCAGTTCTTTTCCTTCTGAAGAACTTGTGAGCCCTTGTGGGAACACAGTTAGTAGGTGTACTGGTGAAGACTCTTTCTGATTCCTCCTTTGCCACCTTCACCGTGGTGGGTCCTCATCACTTGTACCCTGGTTTGTCTAGTTACATTTATGCTTTTTTTCATAAAGAATTTAACATGGATATTATGGGCAGCATCCCATTGTCGCTTTCTGAGAGCTGGTGCATGAATTGTAGATAGCTCCAGCTAGCAATGGATGGATCACGGCATCTGTCAGTGAAATTCATGTTGCGGAATACTTGGACTCTTCAGGTCACTTCCAGTGGGCAGGAACTTTTAAATGTATTACTGCCAGTACAGAAAGAGGAGCAGAAATGGCTTGAGAGAAAGTTGTTATTATACCCCAAGTCCTGCAGAAGATGTCTATGCAGCTATGCTCCAGGTCTGAAAACCTCAGGGGTGTTATGGCTGAAAGAATACCACAACAGTCTGTTTCAGCTTTGGTYCTAATCTGGGTCCAAGGTTCACCTGTGCGTATACATATGTGTATATATGTACATATATATGTAAATATAAAATAAAACCACATATAAAAATTAAAAATACATCAAGAATAACTGGGTGCCCATAGACCAACTGTTCAGAAGGTCAGGACGAGGCTCAGATTTTTTCTGCTGGAGATGGAGGAGAGGGGAGAAGCAACTCAACACAGTTTCACCTTGTTTGCAAGAGCCCTGTAAAGGCTGGGCAGTGCTTGTGCWCGCTGAGAGCAGCAAAACTGCTCTTGCAATGCTTAACATCCAAACTGACGGCACTTCCAGTATGACTCCATTTTGCGRGACGCAGAGGATAAGGGAGCTGAATCACTGCACTATTCACTGAAGCAACGTTACCAGCTGTGCTCTAGGGCTACTCACTTGGAATACATGAGCCCTTTGTTCCACCCCTTTGTTTTTCCAAGTGCTCTGACTGCCCTTGTGAGGGAGGGGTACTTGACAACACAACTTTATCTCAGAAATGGGGTCAAAATAAGTGAAATCAGAGAAGGCTTTCATATTCAGGTGCAGTGATGTAAAGCATACCAGGAAGCAGGGAAGGAAAGGCAAATCCAGGTCCTCACACTGCCTGTAGAGTCTTTGACTCTACAGGGTGGACCCGGGAAGTATATGTACTGTCCAGACTGAGATCTGTTGTGCAGCAGAATGTGGACACCAAATGCAAAGCAGAACTGTATTGTGACATGACGTGGATGCACGACTTGGAGAAACACTAAGAAAGTTTGCAAACGACACTAAATTGGGAGGGACTCCCTCAAGGRCAGAGAGGCCCTGCAGAGAGACCTCGAAAAATCAGAGAGATAGGCAATCACCAACTGTATGAAGGACAAGGGAAAGTGCTGGATTCTGAACCTGGGATGGGGCAACCCTGAATGTACAGACACGCTGGGCAATGAGATGCTGGAAAGCAGTACTACAGAAAGGGGCCTGGGGGTCCTGTCCATGGCAAGCTGAATCTGTCAGCAGTGCCCTGGGAGCCAGGAGGGCCAACTGTGTCCTGGGGGGCATCAGGCACAGCATTGCCAGCTGGGCAAGGGAGGAGATTGTCCCACTCTGCTCTGCACTGGGGCGGCCTCACCTCGAGACCTGTGTGCAGTTTTGGGTACCACAATATAAGAAAGACATTAAACTGTTAAACAGCATCCAAAGGAGAGCAATGAAGGTGGTGAAGGGCCTTGAGGGGAAGCCGTATGAGGAGTGGCTGAGGGCACTTGGTCTGTTCAGCCTGGAGAAGAGGAAATTGAGGGGACACCTCATCACAGTCTACAACTTCCTTTGTAGGGGAAGAGGAGGGGCAGACACTGATCTCTTCTCTGGTGACCCAAGGGAATGGCCTGAAGTTGTGTCAGGGGAGGTTTAAGTTGGATATTAGAAAAAGGTTTTTCACCCAGGGGGTGGTTGGGCACTGGAACAGGCTGCCCAGGGAAGTGGTCACAGCACCAGGCCTGACAAGAGTTCAAGAAGCATTTGAACAATGCTCTCAGGCACATGGTGTGATTCTTGGGGTGTCCTGCACAGGGCCAGGAGTTGAACTTGATGATCCTGGTGGGTCCATTCCAACTCAGCATATACTATGATTTTATGATATGACATATTACAGGAAAATGTCCCTGTCAGAACTGTCACCAAAATCGTTTTCCCCTCAGACATTAATTTGCAGAATGTTTAAAGGAGGTAAAACATTATTGAGAACAGGGGCTTTGGGCCTAAGAACTCAAGCTCACCTTAGCAATCATGGAAGATTTGCACTGTGAGACAACTTCAATTGCAGTAACTTGCTACCCATAATTTAGAGATCTTTCCTACCGAAGATCTCCTCTGTAAGCTCCAGGCTTGCTTGCCATGGTTGCCTTCCTTTTCTTTCCACTGAAAGAAGTATTTTTCAATCTTGCATTGCAGGAAAACAGACAACATGACAAACCTGTCAAAGTTCTTCAGGGAAAGAAGAATTAAAAGTTCTCTCAAAACATCTAGTTATATGTAAAATATTTGTAAAAGTAGAGCGATAGCTGCTGTAGGTATGCAAGAATTTTAGTGTGAATTAGTGACACCTTAAATACCAAACACCAAAAATAGGTGTTTGTACAACTTCATACACTGACATTCATGCACTGAAGTTAGAGCCCAGGTGCTTGGAAGGGGATACTTTACCCTTTCTGGATAAAACCTAGGTTTGCAGCTTTATGAATCAGGCATAATTTTGGCCATAACGCTTGTTTTCYCAATACTTTTCAATAGCAGAATTTATAATACATATAATGTAGCAGAATCATAGAAACATTTAGTTTGCAAAATGGAGACCTATGGAGATCTCTAGTCAAAACGCCTGCTTCAAGCAGGGTTAGCTTCAAAGCCGGATCCCRTTACTCAGGGCATTATCCAGCTGAGTCCCAAACATCTCCCTCCGTGGAGATTCTTATTTCTGGGCAACCTACTCTAGTGCTTGCCTGCTTGTGTGGTTGGGAAAGGTTCTTCCCTTCATCCAGCTGGGACCTTGCTTCCTGCAATTTGTGTCTACTACCTCTTGCTCTTTGTTCACCTCAGAGAGGTGTATGCCTTCATTCTCTGTAATCCCTTCCTAGGTAGTGAAAGACTGCTGTCAGCCCCCTCTCAGCCCTCTCTTTCCAGCCTAAGCAGAAGCTGCTCTCTCAGCCTCTTCCCGCACATCACAGGCTCCAGACCCTGAACCCTCTTGGTGCCCCTACAATTTGTCAAAAAGGGCTGTGTTCTGGGGGGCCARAAGTGGACACTGTACTCCAGCTGCCAACTCACAAGTGGGGAAAAGAATGACGCTCCTTGACCAGCTGGCAATGCCTTTGCCAGTGTAACCCAATGTGTGGCTGATCGTCATTGGGACAGGTGTGCAGTGTTGATCCCTTGCAAATCTGCTGTCCTCCCAGGACTCCAAGTTCCTTCCTGCAAAGCTGCTAGACAGCTCCTGCCTGCCCTGGTCAATTAGGTGGCTCCATTCAAATAAAGGGTCTAATGCTGTCACTGTCAAACTTCATGAAAGTTCCTGCTGGCCCATTACTTCAGCTTCTCCGGGTGTCTCTGAATGTGAGCCCTGCCTTCCAGGATATCAGTCACTCCTCCAATTTGCTGGGATTATCATAAATTCTATTAATACATTATAAAAGTGTATTTATGCAATAATCAAATAATTAAAACCTCATCCAGTATAAGGCATTACCTGTGTTGTATTTTTACCATGCATTTTCAGAACTAAATGATGCTGGCATAAATGAAGAAATGGTTTAAATTTCTTATAAGGATGGTCTGCTTTCATTCCCAAGACACATGCTAATCCATGACGGCATGGATTTTGTGCTGAAATTGAAGTCTTGGTTTTGTTGAGGAATTTCAGAAGAGGAATATTTAGTAAAAGTCTGCAGATCTTGCTAATGCAAACGGCAAGTGAAGAACTATCCTAAATCACCCAGGCAACTGGATTTGGTTCAGTTACATTTCACTGATTTTGCCAAGAAGACCTGCAACATACTTCACATATTTCTGCTAATAAACCACAAATAATTTAAAACACAGGAGGTCACTGAATAAGAAAATACGAGAATATTTGACAGCAAAAGATAATGAATGCTACGTGTAGTGGCAAACACTGAGTATAAAATGCAAAGTTTTCAGAGCGTGAGGAGTTGTCTCTGAATTCCCGTTTGGTGAAACACAACTGCAATGAATATTTATTGCCACCTTATTTAGCAGCATGAACAAAAGGAACTGTTATAAATAAACAAACGCTATRACAGTTCCAGTGCTGTTAGCTTGACGTTCTCGTCTGCAGTCAAGTCAAACTGAAAGACAAAGCAATCGGCGAAAAGACGAAGTCAAACATCCAAATTACAGAGGTTCTATTTTTGTGTTAACTACCGTCATCACTKATTTGTCCATGACTTGTGTGAGGAAGCTGCTGGTGAAATTTGACAGGCGTCAGCATGGCATTTTCCTGCTTCCAGATTGAAATGAAGGCTTTTAATGTAAATTTGCATGACTCGCTTAATGTTTCCTTAGCATATCAGTAAAACCTTGAAGGAGGTAAAATTTACAAAGCAGAGCAATGTACACTTAAGAGGATGCAATTAAGCAGTCAGTAATATGGGACACACACACATGACAGAGGCAGGCTGTCCTTTTAACTTCTTGAAATGTCCTACTGGTGATTCTCCCTGCCGTACCTCACCTCCACCCTTTGATGTAAGGACGAAACCACCTCTACAGTGCAACTGTTCTGATAATAGCAGGTGACTCACTTCCAACCTATTTGTGCTCAGACCTAGTTTGACAGCCACTGTATTCTTCAGAGCCAGCAAAGCAAAACTTTAAATGTGTCGTGAACTTACAGGAAAACCCACAGTGCGCATTTAGTTACCCATCTGCTCTGCAAACAGGAACTTGGGTCAGAGGCATACTAATCCCTTTCATTCAATCCAAGTAATGTGCATGTTTGTAAAGTGTTTGCAGGGCCTTGAAAACATGACACGATGCACATTGTCTAGGTGACCTCAGAGCCTAGTTGCCTCCCTCGTCCCACAGCTGGCACTTTGTAGGGCAGTGCATGCTCTCAGTGAATGTGCACAGCCCTCTCTGTCTCTCTTGTTCACTTAGATCAGGGCTACATCTTCCCCTGAGCACTGGGAAGGCTAGAGAAGATAATATCCAGGAGTTTTACTTCAGCATCACCACTGATTGTCATCTTCTGAAATGTGACGTCTGTAGCAGACTATTTAATGTAAGTTGGTGCTGGTCAAGAAGGGAAAACAGAACTGGAGAATTATATTGTACCAGCAGGTTGGCCTGCTTAATCCTATTGTATAGATCCTAGCACAGTTTGAGAGGAGCCTTCTTCACCAGAAGTTACCCACTGCATGGAAGAGACAAACTTTTCACAGTTACTATATCTATGCAAATGCTTCCCCATGTAATTTCAGCTCAGCTCTGGGCTGCCTCTGCGTGCATCACATCTGCCTACGTAATACTAACAAGTAAATCCTCAGTGCCTCTGCCAAGCTCCACACCCAGGCATTCAGCTGGAAGTCAGTTATCCTCTAAAAACTTCTCCAACAAGAAGTGTGTTCACAATCAACCACCTCACTGGAGTAATGTAAATAACCATGCTGGTCCTAGTGCCAGTGTAAAACAAAGGCACTGTGGCTCCATGTAGGTGCCTGAAAATCTTGAAAAAAAAATAAATTAAAAAGTGGAGAAGAAAACCTATTTAATTTGAACTAATGATTTAAATCCCGAAGCCAGTTAGTTCTATGGTACTTTTCTCTGTACAGTCAGCCTATCAAGAAGAGATTTCTCTCTTCTGCAAGTTCCTGTGGAATGCAAAGTGCTTGCACATCAGAGCACTGGCCATCACAGCCATCACTGGTTGGCAGTTGTGACTCTCAATGTCTTTCTAAATAAGTTTTCTAAAAGTATATACATATATATATATATTACATTGTCATATCACATGTATCATGCTAGAAAGGCTTTGTCCCAACCCTGCTATTTACGCAAGAAGCTTTGGTTTAGGATCTTATCTACTGCTTTGGACAAGGATAATGAAACAAGTCTCTTTTTTAACATAATACAGTGTCATAGCACCAAATAAACAGACCATACCTAAGATCTTTCTCTGGGCTCAGGACTGAAGTCTAGGCTGGAATGAAGGAGACAYGCTGTGTTTGGGAGAGAAAACAACATAAGTTCAAGAGGTCTTTGACTGCTAAGTTTTTGATCGTTGAACTTTTAGGACCAATTTCTAACGACACAGAAATACATTCCTATATCAATCATCAATTCTGTTCTTTGTGGCAGTCTTTCAGCATGTAGATATCCAGAGACAGCTTTCTTCCTTTATCATAAGCTTGCTTTGCTCAATGCCTGTATTCATTCAAGTAGCTATTTCAGAGTCAAAGAAAGTCCTCCAAAAGGATATATCCTAAATAAGCCAGGAAGTAACTTCCCAATACAGCTTCACACCTCCCCAGATGCTAGTTTCAAATTAATCATCTGTTCTGGGGACAGCAGATGGAAAATAACGTTCCTGATAAAATGGGTCTAATGAGAGCTGAAGGAGCCGTGCTGACTGCTAATTTTACAAGAAGTCCTAAGGAGATTTTTGATTGGATAAATGGGGGATATTGAAGTTTACTGTCTGCAGAAGAAATCCTCCCACTTCGCCGATAGTGAGGAACTTTGACCAAGCAGATGACTGTCCAATCTGTTTTCATCTTGGCCTCCTGGAATTTAGAATCTGGGAATGACACTTGGCTTTATTTCTCAGACACAGAAGTGAGGTGATGGCCTGATTTGAGTTCCACTCCACAGCTCCAAATCCTAACCTCCTTCTCAGCTGCCAGAAGGACAGAACAAGGAAGAAGCTCTCACTTTCTGGGATACAAACAAAAAGGACATTATTGGATCTTAGGTACCTGGAGCAGCTCTGCAATCAGTTCCTGCAGTATGTCCTACCTAAACTTTTTTGATGCTGTGCTGTCACCCTCATTTTATACCCTTCCACTATCCAGCAGTTTTTTTTGTCCTGTGCTTTACCTGCCCAGTTATATCCTCTCCAGCCCATACTTTCTCTCTTTCAGGCCTTCCTCTTTTCCTTSCCTTCATTCATCTTTTCTTTCCCAGTTCTCCTTCACTTTTCTTTTAGGCTTGTCTGTTGCAGAGAAAGTAGAACCTGTCTAACATACAGTTAGACAAAAACCATGAACTAACTTTCCCTAAAATAGATCAACTCTCTTTATAGATCTCTTAATTAACCACTCTCCTAGGCATCTCCTTCCCTTCCTGCTCAGAAGCACAATGCTCCTGCACTCCCTGCTGTCCCCATTCTCCTGCATGCCCCCAGCACTGGCTGCTCCTGCCATAAGCCATGGTCTCTTTAATAGCAGCAGTATTATTTTTGGTGCAGCAGGAACTTCATCCTGCCCTAGTTCATGCCGTGTACTTTGCCTTCTTTCTTCCTTGCACGATTTGTTGCCGCAGCTTATCATCACACGCACTCTGCTCCCCTTCTGCTACAGCTTCAAAGCACTCCAGATTTTTTGATTTGCCTCTCCTACTGCTCCAAGATGCTGAGTGATGCAGAGAACCTCCTACAGCCAGAAAGTAACTGTGATTTTTAGCGATGATGTTTGCTCTAACTATTTAAAGCACACTTAAGAAGACACATAATAAGTAGGTTTGAGGGAAGTGGTAGCAATCCACCCACTACGTTCCTTTTAGCTAACCCTTTAATTAAATATTAAAGATATGGTTCTCAGGAAGATTTAAAATAACTCACTGACAGAAAAAAAGAGACAGGTTAAAAACCAGCAGAAAATGAAATAATCCCCCCCCCAAAGACTTACCACACCTTCATGCTGTTTTTAACATAATTTTACTGTGCTGATGAGGGAAGAGCTTTTCTGAAGGGAAATAACAAACCTTGTGCTTTCCAGGGTTAGATCACTCGCTATGTTCTCAGGGAGTCCTGCTAGGGATTGCAAATCATTTGATGCTTAACTAAACATACCAGTTTCCTCTTTCATAAGGGATAGCAAAAAAAAAAAAGTTTATAGAAATTGAGCAAATTACTTGACATATTATTCCTCACTCAAAAGACATATTCTGCTGCTGGACACACAGAACTGATAAGCAGTTTGAGAGGAAAAGTGTGTATATATATACGCTGATTATAGCACTGTCTCCAAGTATAAAGCAGTGAGATAGATGACAGCAAGATCTGGGCAGATTCATGGTATGAAGCATTTCCCTTTATAACTGAGTCTAAGGCACACCACAAATGATCAGAGGAGAAAGAGAAGTGACTACTGATGGAGATCAGAAGTGCAAGAAACCAGGTATGTCCACAAAACCGAGAGGTTCTGACCTGCATACTCCTTTTGGTGAAGGCTTTGATTATTTTTCTCTGTATCTAGCTGACAAAGCTTGACAGACTTACTGAGCAGTGTTTTTGCACTAGTACTGCAAGAATATCTGCTCTGCTGCTTCTTCGCTTGTGTTTGAACTCCATTGTCCTTCTTTTGTTCTTCTATGCTGTATGTAGTTTTAAATCAAACTCCAGACCCCCGAGCTCTCTGTATAGTCTCCAATGTTGCTGTAATACAAACAGAAACTGGTCAACCATTTCGATTTGTTTTTGTGTTAGCCATATAATGGAAAGTGTTCCCAAACACACACTGCTTTCCCCCTCCAAATCAGTCTTACAATCGATACTGTCCTACTTTCAATTAAAATATCCCCACAACAGATACATCTATACGGTGCTTAGAATTTTACAACAGCAAACCTATTACTTTGAATACAAAAGCTGGCCAAAATGATTGAATTCCTGAGGCAACAGAAACGATACTGGTGATTTTATTCAGCATGTGTCCAATACGATTTTCCATTCGGAATCCACATCTTTTAATGCTTTTCTATACCATTCTTAACATTACCTTCAGCTTTTATGGAGTCCCTTAGAAAGGTTTTTTTTCAATTTGTTTACCAGAAAACTTAAATTTTAATGATTAAATAATAGCACATTTATATACATCAGTGGGTTTTCTCAGATACTGGGCTCTAAGTACATACAATGTCTATTGAGTGAAAATAAAAAAGAAAAATCCCAGTCATGCAAATCATYTTACAAACCATGTTCCATTTGACTTGAAAATTTTTACTCCATTACTGGCATATCATTTCAAAATCAAACAGATAAAATTTTAAGGTTGCTTTGTCCATTTCCATTCGTTTGTTTTGCTGTTTTGAAGAACTGACAGGCCACATGCTACTGCAGAAGGTACCGGCAGGGTAATAATTGTTCTGCTACCACCGACCAACCCCTCTGAGCCCTGGCGTGGATGTGTTTTAAAAAACCACCTAACCTTCAGCTAACTGCACTGGTTTATTTCTGAACAGCACATCACAATATCAGCACAGAGAGCACACTGTAACCGGTTGGGTGATTCCACTTAATAATTTTTCAACACTAGGACCTTTCAGCATTTTAATTCWGGTTTCATTTATGAATTAAAGGTCATATATAGAGCACAAATGAGGTCTAAATTTAGTCACAGCAGACCACAGTTCCACATAAAGACAAATCTTCAAGTTATGTTGACCTGCTAGGAGACAAAGATAAACAGCACAGCAAACATGTACCTGCAATGCACTGCTTCCCTATTAAATATTAACTGTTTCATTTACATTTAAATGAACTGAGCAGTAATGGATAGACTTTCCAGTACTGCTGTTTGGTGCTGCTGTCATGGAAAGAAGCTGAAGACAATGTGGGCTGTATGGGGGCAAATGACGCAATCTCAGCATCCGCTCAAGTGACTTCAATGATGACCATTCTCCAGTCTTGAAATATAATCCTACACAGCATTTTATTTTTCTCTCCCTCTGTAAACACATCTGTTCATAAATAACTTAGATGTCTCCTTGACATTCATGGTATGTAACTGAAGCTGAAGTAGAAAAGGATGGGCGGTGTACAGCACTGAGGAGATGTCACAGTACTTTTGTTCAGGATTTTTGTCAAGTGCAGGTTGCTAACATCAGCCATCAGAGACGGGCGGGGTGACCCACCCATATTTTTCATGGGTCTTCACCAAACTCTTAAATGTTGCTTCAGCTTCCTTTCGACTGAATGACTTTTTTGATTTGCCAGCTTTTCTGCAGATACGGCCCTGCGCCAAACACAAAAAGAAAACCTTCATTAAAGATGTGAACACGCATCTGGAAACCACAGCTTAACTTTTCAATGCATCAGGCCAAGAGGCATTCACTTACGGGCACCAGAAAGCACAGTTCCCAAACTTGACCAGACAAACGCGTTATTAGCGATGATTTAAAACGAAACTCAGGGAAAGCGTAAAAAAAAAAAGGAAAAAAACAAACAACAACAAAAGAAAGGCAAGGCATCTGCCGGGCTGTTCCTTCCCGGCGAGCCCGTGTGCTGGCACGCTGCCCTGCACGCAGCACCCAGCGGCTGCTGCTGCTGCGGCCGCGCCGCGGGGCTCGCCTCCCTCTCTGCCGCTCGGGGACCCCCGGGGCGTCCGGAGCCCCATGCCCACCCCTCGTGTCCCTCCTGCACAGCCGGGACAGCCCTGGCAGGCAGGGACCGCCCCGGCACGGCCGCGTTCGGGGCTGCCCGAGCCTCACCCCCGCTGCCACCGCACAGCGCCACCAAAAATCGCATCCATCCCGCGAAACGCACTCCATTATTCTTCCTCCAACCTGACCCGTGGGAAGTGAACAGCTCCGGCCCTTTTTAAAAGCAGGAGTGCCTTAAACCAGTTTGCTTCCAGCTTAAATCAAAAGTTCTAATTTGTTTATTACCCCTTCATGACAAGTTTGACCATAAATGAAMATATACCCATTCGCATATACTGCATTCTTATTACTTTGCAATTAGATATTACCTCTAACTGCACAGCCGTATAAAATTTCAAATCTTTGTTTGCAATAGAGACTTTTACCGAGTTATTAACAGCTTACCTTAGTTTTCACATTGGTCTACGGCAATTACCAACCGAGACACAAGAAAGTTTTACAGCTGCAGATTAATACCACTCTACAACAATAAATACCTTTAGATAAAATAAATAAAATTAAATAAACATCTTTAAAGTATTTATGCCTATTTGATTCGTCACAAAATAGATGTTYATTAAAGTCACTAGTCCAATAATTTTAATACTTGTTTGATAGACTGCACTGAAAGCCTTTTTAACAGTAAATGGTATTTGATGAGCAGATATTATATTACAGTGTTAGAATTATTAAGAATCAAGTTAGAATGTTCTCATTTTTTWAATCTTTTTTAGCTCAAAACGATGCATCAGGCTGCATCTTTTGCTTCCCTGATTTTACTGTCAACTTGGAATTTAAACCAAAAATTGTCACTTGCAATCACATGGAACAAATGTTGAGAAAATAATCAGGTATATGAAGGGAAAATGGGAAAAAAGAAAAAATATTTTCTTTTTGCACAATATTGCAGAGGTTCTTTTGTGTTCAGTGCYGCTCCTATTATAACAAAACTATGGACACATGAAAGAAAAAAGCTGTTTTCTGCTCCAGTTTTAACAAGTCATTTTTTGGTGCAGTTTGAGTACTCTTTCAGAGCATATCTTAACCAAAGATTAGGAACAGCCTCTAATTCCCACCTCGATTTATTCACAGTCAATTTATACCCATTTGGTTCTSACAAAAACAGCTATTTTACCTGTTGATGTTTTTTCTTGCCTTTCTCCCCAGTTGCCATTTACAGACTAGAAATGTATTTCCTCTTCAAATACTTCCTTGACAGACCAAACAGCAAGACACCTTCTGCATCCCCATACAAATCTGGCAATTAATATGCCCCAAATAAGGATGATCTGAATGGTTCTCAACTGAGCCCTGATCATAAATTTTCTCAGAAAATGTTCATTTTTAGTTGTGACAGATGGAATAATTAAATAAAGCTGGGTACCATATTTTTAAAATCCTGTTGAATAATTACCATACATAATTATATCATATATAATTATCAATCATAATTATTCTGCTGGAGTATTTTTGTTGTTACAAAACATTTTGTATTTTCTTCCTAATCTGAGGTTTTGTTGGAAGCACACTTAGAGAAACATAAGAAAAGAAAAGACAAAGTGCAACAGAAGATTAAGTCAGTACAGAAAACTGACTTAAAATCTCATCAATGAAATACCTTTGAAAGTAAATATAAACTTACTCTACTGCTTAATATCTGGATTAGATCCATTTGCATCTCCTGTGTTTTACGTATTATTTTTTATCATTTAAGGCTTTGATACCTTTCTGAATTATTTGCATAGCACCTAGGACAGCATGATTCACATCTTCCCCAGCTTTAAAAAAGTATTAATACTAAGCTGTACCTAGAAGCAGGATCTTTGCATTGTGAACAGCTCATGTTTGGTGTCAACTATGACTTTCAAAGCAGGAAAGTAAGAATTCTCTGGCACTGTAATAACGTGGTAAATATCATTACATCATCTAAAATGTTACTGAACCCACAGCAGATGAAAGGAGCACCGTTTCATGAGTTTATTCTGATACCTTTCTGTTATTAATGCAACGGATCATTAAATCCACTTCCACTCTGGTACCATATGCAGGTTGTATGTGAACTGCACCATCGAATCCCAGCCAATTCCACCCTGCCATAGTCCATGTATTTCTGTGTTTATACAGAAACTATGGGTGGCATGGTCAGCACTGTCTCTTATTAACCAATATCCTGTCAGCTGTTTATAATTTGGATAAAATTTAACCTCCTGGACTCAAAGTTTCCCTATTTGGTGCCTCAAGTAAACCTGGGGTAAAAAGAAAGAAAGTTGGAATTTCAGCTGACAGAGTTCAGACGCTTTCAAGTCTGTACTTGGGCGGTATCTACTGTCTTACTGATTTTCAGCTTTTTGCCATTCCCACAAAACTCTTCCCAAGTTTAAGTAAAAAATGTAATTTTGGACGCAGTTATAAAAGAAAGTGTCAAACATTTTAACAGGCACCACTACCAGCCCCGACTACAGTTTATTTTCAGACTGCTACTTAAACATGCAGTCATTTTAACTCTGGTCAGGAGCCTGTGAGCTGCTGCATTCTGCACACACGAGAACAATGGTAAATACAGTATGAAAATACAGTGCTGGCCACAGCTCTGTTGGGCACAACTGCATTTTGACCAAACCCCAAACCACATGAGTCACTACTGCCAGGGTAAGGAGTACAGATCATTTGCATGGCCAGTGTTTTGATGTGTCCAGCCCCACATCAAGGAAAGGTATCAAACTGATATCTGAACAAGATCAAAACATTCCACAAGAGGTTAAAAACAACAGAGAAAACCCAAGAAAGCCTTTCATAAAGATATCAATGTCGACTTGGGCTCTGAGAAGTCGCACCAGGAGCTTATTTAAATACTTGCAATACTTTCAGACACTCGCAGAGTGCCTTTCATAAAGGGATAACTGAAAACCTAATTAAAGAGTTGGAGAGAACGTTTCAGATTTTGCCATCTGCTGTGACTTCATGTACTTATCAAGATATAATTTTAACAAGCTAGAAGCATATGAAAGGTGAAAGCAATGCCACAGCATCCAACTGGTTTATGCAGCCGTGCCGAAGCGCAGGGGGACGTGTGCTGCGCTCAGCCGCCTCCCTCCCTCGCGCTCCTGCTGCGCCCAGCCCGCGTGGCACAGTGAGCAATCACATGCCACTCATCCAGGCTTTGCCCAAACTAATGAGCTTGCACCAACAGCTGATAAGGATCCAGTCTGTAACCCTGATAATGGCAGGCAGAAAAACCTCCTGGAACACGAGCTGCTGTGGGCAGTCTTCTCAGGATCCTGGCCACACCAAGGGACCAACCGCTCCCTCCTGCCATGTTCAGCAAAAGACCCAAGGTGAATCTCATGTATGATTTGTCCCCCTGTCCTGGTTTCAGATGCAGTAGAGCTCATTTTCTCTCTAGTAGAAGCAATGGTTTGGATTTACCATGAGAATAACATTGATAGCACACTGATGTTTTAGCTGATGCTGAGCAATGCTCACACTAAGCCAAGGACTTTTCACAGTGCCTTGTGCTCTGCCAGYGCAGGTGCACAAGAAGCCAGGAGGGAGCATGGCCAGGACAGCAGACCTGACCTGGCCAAAGGGCTATTCCACACCATAGAACATCATGCCCAGTATATAAACTGGGGGGAATTGGCTGGGAGGGGCTAATCACTGCTTGGGAATGGGGCTGGGCATCTGGCAGTGGGTGGTGAGAAATGGTAATCTGCATCACTGCATTTTCTTGTGTTTTTATGTATCTCTTTATTTTTCATTACAATTATTTTTATTGTTATTATTATAATTACTAGTATTATATTTTCCTTAGTTTCAATTATCAAACTTCTTATTCCAACCCCCAAGTTTTTGGGTTTTTTTTCTGATTCTCCTCCCCAGCCAACTAGGGGATGAGGTGAGCAAGTGACTGCCTGGTACTTGGTTGCCAGCTGGGATTAAACCACGACACATCCACATCTACGGAGCACTGTGAGCAAATGTGGGAGCTTTTTTACTTTTCAAGTGATGTCGCAGTAGTCTGTGTTTTTCCACAATCATGAACACATCTCCCCTTCAGAACATCTCCCTCCCTGTGACACTGAAGCACATCCTCAAAAATATTCAACTCAGCATCTAGTAGCTCTTTAAAGTCCTTCAGTACCATTATCAGCAGTGGGCCATGTCGATTCTTCTCCAGCATCACCAGGTCACAAAGTGGTTTAAAAACAGAGTTAAGTCCTGTACAGACACCAAATATGAAGCCTGAAACTCTTGAGCCTACTATGACCATGTATCTGCCCACATCTGGCCTATGTGTCACAGCTGTCCTGACATTTCTCCTGGTCTTTCGAGAGTCAAGATGGCCTCGAGAGGATTGCTCTGGCAGTGACAAAGGGAGTTCCCTCTCTTGTCAAACCGATGATAGTAGCTCCCAGATCGAAACCCAACAATTTTAGCACAGTGCACAGCACCAGGTGGTGCAGTTGGCACTCCCTCGAAGGACAGGATTATGTAATGGAGGTCAGCCTTTCAAAGGATCCTACAATCACCAAAGTACTGGCTGGAAGGGACCTGTGGTGGTCTCTAAGTCCAGCTTAGACACTTGGAGCTGAAATGCCAACAGAGGTCAGCTGTGGCACTGCACACCCAGGTCCTGAACCCTTCAAGGCTGTACTCAGTCCTCTCCTGATGCCACTCCCTGCTATACTAGGTCCCAGATTTTCAGAGATTTATTGTACGCAGCCATCAGCCCTTACAGGATTGATGTTATTCTGGAAGCAATGTAAGCCCCTGTGCTACGGATCTCTGGGATGTCACAGCAAACCCTTAAGTCACATCCRGACTTCTTTTCCTGGACCAGTTAACAAAAAGCAATGTACATTTCCAGTAGTGCACAGCGAAGAGACTCAGAAGCAGGCAAACCTTCACGTTGTTAGCACGGCTCTTAACGCAAACTCCTCAGCCCTGTGTATCTTTCATTAATCCTGGCAATGCAAATAACTCCAGCTTGGTCTCCCAAGGGCAAATCACACGAGCCTCGTGCACATGCAGCTAAACTTGGCCCATCATGTAAACCAGCATAAGGATGCATGGGTGACTACAGTTTCATTTTCTGCCTCCACCTCTTAACAGATCTCCAYAGCAGGCTGTGCTGACCCAGCCCTAGGTAAATGTCAAGACATGGAAAGCAAGCAAAGGTTTAGAGAAGCACAAAAAAGACTGTGGGAAGTCACTATGCTACACACAGCAYCTGTGGTGATTCCTCCAAGGACAGGAAGATGATCCACAAGGATATCCCCATTTTCCATGTCTGTTGTCCCAGACTTCCCCATGGATGACACAAAAACTGTGGATTTCCTATGTGCTGAAGCATGCTGTGAATTTCTGGTACGTAACACGTTCCATAATGTGCCAGTGACTAATGCCTTTGGGCCCCCACTGTTCARAGCCACATACTATGCAAACATACTGAAATCTTTCCTGATAAGGAACAGAGGAAATCAATGCTTAAGCCTGCACCAGCCTTATYCTAGAATATTTAAACAAGTTTTCTGAGAAAAATATTTCCACTGGCTTTAGAGAGACATTCAAAAGTAGAGCGATGCTGAAGTGAGCGACTGTCATGCTCTCAGTGCAGTGATTGCAATGTGTCACAACATCGCTGCTAGAGCGCAATATACACAGTCTCTCCCCCCAATTACTTGGTTTATAATTCTTTTCCTTCATGTACTGATGAGGCACAGTTAATCATGTCTCAAAAACTGCACACAATTTATATTGCAAGTATATAATTATTAGCTATAGCTAAAATAAAGCAGTATAGAAAGTGATACAGACAAATACTGATAACGTCACAGCATAAGTGAATTAAAAATTGGAGGTTTTCCTGMAAATGTGTAATTTCCAAAGCAGTACTTCCATGCCTTTTTTTTTGGTCTCCTTTTTAAGAATAACCCATGAAAGAAGTGAAAACTTAGCAAGTTCTGGCTTTAAAGCATCCTATGAATTGTGCCTTCTGGGAGCGTAGCTGTTCTTTGTCCAGGAAAAAGAAATCTGAGTTCCAGCTGAGTAATTATTTATGCTCGTTTGTCTGTGTGCAGCCCGGTGCCAGCAGCTCTTAATCGATACAAGCGCTTACAGCCCCAACCTCCGTCTGACAGCTACAGAGCACTGCGCTGCTCCTCCTCGCCGAGCCCCAAGTCAGCACAGAGCTGGCAGCATGATTTCAGCACAGAGGAGGGTTAAGAAACTCCCCCCCTGCACTTTATGGGTATCTCCCGATGCCAACACAAAACTCTCCGTGTTGGAAAAAGGATAAGAAAATTTGGGTGGCTGGCTACATTCTTGGTGCCTCAAGCATCTCCAGGGCGGAAGGTCTTACAACATGGTGGGCTTCTGTCAAAGAGAGTCCCTGTCCCCTGCCACCAGATGGGCACCAGCTAGTCTAGGCGACAGAGGGATGTTTTCTCTCCAATGCATTCTCAGTCTTTTGCTGAACTCCCTGAACTACRCCTCTGTGGAATCTGGTACCAGCAGAGTTCCTGAGGGCCAGTCCAGATGAGAAGGCTGGAAACATGACAGCAACTCTTTGCATAAGCCCACAGGTCCTCCATGTCAGGAACCTGAGGTTACCCAAGTCAAACACAGTCACAGGTGTGAAGCCAACCAAAGCAAAGTGACCCATCCTTTGTGACAAGCTGTAAAGACAAGGGCACCACAGTCCAGACAACAATGTCTATCTTCACATTTCACAAAGTTTTACAATGCTGAAACAAAAAAAAAAAAATAAAACAAAAAAAGTAGTAAAAAGCAGGCTGTCTCTGGGAACATTTAATCGAGTTAACCCCAAATTTACTGAGATCAGAGTCACAAGTGGATGTGCTTTTCCCCTGCTATTTATACGAATGTGTCAATCTCTTGACTGCAGTGTGTTTCATACTGATGCACATGGACATCTACTCATAGAGCCCCCACTTCTGAGTGGGGGGTACATAAGTACATACATTTAAGTACATATCCTAAAACGACCTTTGGGAAGACAGTTGTCTGTACTTTGCACGTTGAAAAGAGGAATACAGTGAAGTTATATGACTTGCCCATGACTGCTCCTGAAGTCAGTGGCAAAACCTGGAAGCTAAAGTCGGATCATCTCTTCTCAGGTTAAATGCCCTAAGTGTGAAACAACCTCCCACCCAAATAATTATAGAACACTTCAATACTAGGTATATATTAATGGAAATAATCTTGTCAAATTTATAGAAAATTTAATATTTATAGAAATTCATAGAAAATTTGAAAAATAATAACATCAATTTCCTCTGTTTTGTGATGCTTTAGGTTTTTTCATGGGCACGTATTATGGAAACAAGTCCTTCTTACCGCAGCTGGGGGTTTGTTACCGTTTGTAACACAAGCCTAGAAACAGAAGAAATATCTAGTCATTCCACAGCTCATAAAGCCTGACTATGACAAGCATCTGAGCTCTGAGCCATTTGATAACGCAGGCTTATGTCTTCCTTCCTCGGGTTTATTTTGACTCATCTTTGAATGCAGGTTTGGGTTTATAACTGACTTGTAACTCTATCAAGGAGTCACTGCAGAAGTTCCCCGGGTTTTGGAGAGCCTGTGCAGCAGAGGATTAAATCAATGAGGACCATCGATTTTAACAAGGAAAATGCACAAAATTGCAAAGTAGATAAAAAGCCATTTTCCAAGGACAGACTCTGCACGTGCACGAGGCAGGCATGTATCTGCCACGTGTGGCTGAGGACAGGCACACCTGATGTATCCTTCCTCAGTGTGACTTTTAATGGGAATGGGGCAAATCAGACTGTCACTTTGATCCTTTTGCTGAAGAGGGATCACCTGAACAACTGAAGTGTGGTTGCCCACTTACCTGTTCCATGCAGACTGGTAGGGACTGCAGAATCATTTTCATCAAAGCACACCTACACTTCTCCCTAGCTGAGGCTCTTTCAATTCCCAGTGCAGTGCTCCTTTCACTGCCAGTCAGGTTAGCTAACAGTACCATGTCCTTCCTGGGTAGCTTGTCCTGTGCCTTCCAGGATCTACTCAGTTACTGCTGTTCCCAGATGGAGTTAAAGACCAACACCATGGAGTGCTCACCACCCTCCAGAAATGACCTGTGGAGTACAGCTCAGACCAGACCCCACACTTTMAAAAAATAAAATTATATCCAACAGAAACCTGCTATTCCATTTACAAATGCAACAACTGGATCCTGTGCGCCTTGCATTTAAGACACATTTTGAGCCATTCAGTCAGCGTAACTACCAGAGCATCTGAGGTTCTCCCTGTTTAACCGCAGAGGAATTGCGCCCAGCAATCCTCCCACCTCCCATCTCCCTCTGCACTGAATGTCAGCATTACCTTTTTTGACATTTACAGGAGAAAACTGGAAACCGCGTGTGAAGGACTGAATACGTCAAAGAAAAGAARAGCCCTTCACTGCCTCCGAGCAGCCCAGAGGAGCTTAGATGGGAAAAAGAAACGCAGCCAATATCATGTTACTTAACCAACGTCCCACTTTGTGAGAGCAGATGCCCACGCGGGGACATGCCTCGGATCACGCCTGGCAATCAGACTCCCAGGATATGAGGAGCTGAATTACCGTGGAGCTACAGATCTTCAATTTGGAAGCCTCCGGTCATGCATGGAAATCCCYGGGCATTGTGTAGATGCTAGGAAAGCTGCATATTTTCAAGGCTAGCGTGTATAAGGAAGAGTAAATCTTCCTCACAATAGAAAGTGGGTTATTTAGGTTACTCCTCCAGGACATCATCCTTCGTGACTGGGCTTTCTGCATTTGAAAAAATGCAATTTTCAATAAAGTATCTGACAAAGCACCCTAATGCTACATGGTTCTCTCTGCCTGAACACTTCCACTGAAGAAAATGAGCACTTCTTATATAATTCAGGGAAGAAGAATCTTGCTCTTTTGAGCAAATTCAATTTTCTTACAAAATCCAAAGACATAATTCTTTCAAATTCTTTATTTAGGAGATCAACTAAGTATTGCCAGGAAGAATTAGTTCTCCCTCCATAAAAGCATGTTCTAAAATAACTAATTTGTTTCAATTTAGTGATTTAATTTATTTGATGACTATTTTAAGTCAATGTTTCAGCAATAGTTGAAAGTATTTTAAAATTTTCATTTTTATGCTTTGAAGGGGAAAAATGGAGGTTATGTTCCCCTCGCTTTTTAAAAGAATTAAACCAACCTCCCATTTCAATGAGTTGGAATCCCTATGTCTTCATTCCTCTCAGTAGAATATATTTGCATAATAATAGTGGATGGTCAGAACAGCAATATATCAGAGTACACATGAACAATTATTTTTTCCAGTCCATTCATCAGGCCCAGCATGTCAACACACATATTCCCACTTAAACTTCAGCTTGACAATCCTAGGTTTCTCAATCGAAAAAAAAGAAACACCTTAGCCAAAAGGTCTGATTTTCCTCTGTGGATAAACAATATTCTGTTACCTCTCTGGCCCAGCAGTTATACCTCTTCATGGGAAACAAGCCCCCTAACATCATCTTTGTCTCCTCTGTCATCTTTGTATATGAGTCCACGTGTTTTTCACTCACAGACCTAAAGCAACATTTCCTCCCTTGATGATAAGCATCATCATTTGTTCAGGCAACTAATCAAAAGCAAAAAGCAAACCAGTTTTATTTTTTAAGGCCTTAATAGGATACAATGGCTCCAAATAATTCAGAGACCACTGTGTTCTCTGTACATTTCTGCAGCCTTTGAGATTAGCTGATTTATTCATGGCTACACTCCTCAAACCCAGCATCTGGAGTATGAAAACCCATGGATTTGCAATTAATTTCTGCCATACATATTTGAAAGACCTGGAGTCTGCTGACCTCCTGGACACCGTGCAAGTCCCATCTGCTATCTGCTTGCTCACACTTTTGTTTGAAAGGATGAAGAGGGAGCAATTTAGACTATGATTAACAGCTACCTTCTGTAGCTGTTTTTCATAAAATAAGCCCATTTCTCCTGTTTCAGTCTGGTAAAAGTCAGCTGGGATATTTGTATCTTTAAAATTGAAAGATAAATCTGCTCAATAGTCGTACAAGGCACATAGCACTTGAAGCAAATGAACAGCGTTCCACTGCGGTATTTCTAATCTAACAATGTGAGGGATCAAAGTACTAGATACCAACAACTTTTATTTGAATTCAGGAACTTTTCCAATACAAAATTAAAGCTTAACTACAAAAAAATATTTTGATTTTCGTTTAAATCATTATACAGAAGCCCACAAAAGCAAGAATACTCAAGAATTAGGGGTTCCCTGTTCCTACTTTAGTATGTTCTGACAAAATTTTTATGTTCCTTCTATTCCCTGGAAGAATTCTGGAAAAATTTTTATGCTCCTTCTATCCGCTGGAAGAATAAGGGAGCATTTCCCTCAAAATGAAGACTTCTTTCCACGACAATCTGCAGAGTTGACAGTTACCTGACAGCTGTCTTTGGCTGGCAGTCCTGTTCCCTGCCTCCATGGAGAGAACAAGGGGCTAGTAAAAAAGAGGACAAAGCATCTACTGGTCAGCACCACTGCAAGCTTAAGTCAAAAGTCCCCAAGGCATGATGTGCATCTCTGTTGCTCTCAAAAAGAGAAAAAAAAATCCTGATGCATTACTTGGACACTGGCATATATAGCTTTGTCCTCTTTTAAACATCCACCAAACCAGTATCAAACCATTCCCTCCAGAGAAAAACAATACATCTGTTAGAAGACATAAAACACTCTCCTACTTTTGGACAAAGTCTGCTCCTTTCTTTTCCTTTGGGACCACATCATCCACATCTTGTTTTCAAACAAGAGAGATGACTCCTCCTTGAAACATGGGCACTGGTCTCATCCGTGTGCATTGTCACTCAAGGAGAGCCATGATGAACCTCCTGCTGTTACATCCCTCTCCTACAATCGGCACAGTTTCCCCTTCCTTCCCTCAATTATTGACATTATTACGACAATGACACCATTATCAGGAAGCAGAGAGCAACAGACTAATTTTTAAACCTCTCTCTGAAATTATCAATACATAATTTTAAAACGCTGAGAAGGAATAACATTCCATGGGCCACTTCCACGGCCTGGATAGACACAGACAGACAGGCATGGGAAGCTCTGCCTAGACAGACATGTYGAACAGTTGCCTCCAGGACAATAAACAACTGGTATTTAAATTGTTTCATTAGCATCACCCCACCTCCTTGGCTGGCACCCCAGCTCTGCAGCAGCTCACAGCGACTGTTCCGCCGGTTCAGCAGGGCCAAGCTCTTGCCTGTGATGACAGGAGCCAGCGAGCAGCTGACTGTGCAGGAAGCAAGTACAAAGTCATCCCTCTAAAAGCAAGGCTACAGTTGAGTTAAGGACAACATCAAATTTTTTAAAATAGGGTTCTGGATCCCAGACAGATAAACAGTCTTCAGCCTTTGATGTACTGAGAATTCCCCTCAAGATACTGACTAGAGCTGTGTGAATAATTGATTTTCTCAGCTGAATAGCTGAAGCAATCAACCAAACAAACCCCAACTTGTTTGTTAATTAACATTTTTTCCTTGAAAACTGAGGGAAAAAAAAGTTAAATTTGGGACTGTTGAATTGTTACATTCAAACAAAAATCATCTCTCTACCATTTTAAACAGTTTTCTTTACAGACAAAAAATATCTACAAATGCAATACTAGACTCATGACAGGAAGCAAGGGCATTCATCCCATAAGGTAGGACAGCTCTCAAGCAAGATCACCTGAGGCGTATGGTTCCTGCTCGGTGAAATCCAGAGAAACAGCCACCCTGCTTTAAAATGTAATCCCTGGGAGACATGCTCAGGTTTGGGAACCTGGACACAGGTTTTCCCCCACACAAGGACAATGCTGAAAAGTAACAGAAAAGTGCTAACTCCTAATTTCTCTGGTGCACACTTACGTCTCTTTACAGACACAACTCCTGAGTGACATCCCATGAGATGTCAGAATGACTTATCTCAATTTCTCTTTTACTTTGCTAAAAGGTCTGTGAAATCCATGAAAAAAATCTGAATTTGTCAAGAATCTTAACTGCCTGAGAATGTATTTTCAATGTTAATTTTATTTGACCACTTTGTCAAAAACCAGAAGGTCACACATGCTCATAGTTACTACTAGCTCTAACAACAGACCAAGAAGTGCTGTGTTTCTCTCTGTAGAACCAGCAGAGAATGGCAGTGCTACAGTTGGCTCAGCAGAACGGGACTGATGAGAAATGGCTCATGGAAGGAGCCAACTCAGTTTTATCCCTTGAATTGCCCAAAGGAGGAAGGTGTGCCAGTGGAACATTCAGCCCTGCCCACTCACACTGGCGCCCGTGCCAGCCAGGCGCACTCTTGGATGCGTCACAGGCTGGAGTATTCACGGTGATTTCATGCTAAATCATGGCGCTGAGAACCAGTGACATTTCTCTGGAAGGCCCCATTGACTCACTGGTGGCGGCAGTGCCTCATCTCCCACTCAGCTCGATGGCTGCTGCCATTTGCTCAGGCAGGTTCATTCGGAGGCGATGGAGAATGGCCCTCACCCTTCCAGCCTTGCTGATGAACAGCAAGCATCTTGAATATTTCATGCTATTGCAGGTTGCAGGCTGCTTACAGAAATTACACAATTAACCTGGTGACAGGCATCGCTATTTGTTCAGGACAGCACCTTGCAGGCACCAAGACTGCCCACGGCACGGCAGGAGTCACCCAAGACTGCCCATGCAGCGCCGGGGAATGCAGCGCCTCAGCCCTCGACGCTCCGTTGGCTCCGTTTTTATTTTTAAAAACTAAATGGCCAAAAGTAGATCACCTGTAAAATGAAACAGGGATAGGGGAGCGCCAGTCGTATTTTGAGCCCTATTATGCAACGGAGTGGGGATTACATAACGAGGGGAGTGCAATTACAGAAATGTGGCTCCCATGACACAGAGCCCGGCTACGGTGACAGGCCGGCAAACCCATCACAGGCGACATCTCTCTAACCCAGAAAATAAATTTATTGACAGTGCTGCCTAATAACCCTTCCACTTGGAATGAACAATCTGAGAGGCTGAAACGTGCCATGTTGTATCTATTTAACTACTAAGTTACTGTCAGCAACTTATTTCTGGCTTTTTTTAATCCCAGTTCTCTTTTTGTTATAATTGACTTTGTAAACTTCCAGAAGAACGTTATTGAAACTTTGCTTTTTAAATGTGCTTATGAATGATGCACACATAAACATCCTCTGTTAACCAAAAATTGCTACTACTTTCTGGAAATCTCTTAAGTGGTTTAGCGAAGAAAATCGTCAGATTATATAGGTGAGAATTTATTACTAATAAAACAATTCAGTGCTTCTCTTCACTGAGCCATTTTATGATCCCAGTGAATATTAATTTAACCCCTCTAACATTCAACACTGCAAAAAGAGGCTGAATTGTTAAAAAAATGAGAGAATTTAGCATTGCCCATGTAAATTCTTGYAACAAATAACAAGAACTATGACCTCTCTAAAGAGATGGATTAACAAACTGAGATTCACTAAGTGCAGCTACAGAACTTCAACATATCCCAGGCTCAGTGTAATTTTTTTTTTTTTCTGGTAGATGTTTTTTTATATCCCAAGGTGACCTAGGAAACTTGACCTCTTGAAATGAAGTGCAGAGAAAAATATTATCTGATTWAAAAAAGGAGCAGTAGGCCCAAATCGAATATGGAAAAAGGAGGAAAAGCCACTTACAAGAGAGCCTCTTGAAAAAAATCAAAATTAATTTTCAGTCTTAAGAAAAAACAAGCCCTTACTTCTGCTCAGGCAAGCAGTCCYATAGAAGCAAACAGGAGTAACGTCATTTTTAAGCAAATGAAAAATATGTTATTATTTACTCTTTCCTCAYCTCCTTGCCAAGATACAAATTTAAGAAGTTACTTAGTATCATTTACTGACAGACACGGAGCTGTGCATGTCCCCTGAGCTCAAGGGCATTCACGAACAGGAAAAGCACCATGTCACAGCCATGTGTACATTACCCACTTATAATAACCATAAAGAGGGACTGCCTAYGAGCTTCACCGGCAATATTTACCCTTTTATTAAAAATGGCCTATGAAATAGTTCTAAGGATATTCTGCAAGAAAGAAAGAAAAGAAAAAAAAAAGCAGCATAAAATGCATCGATTCAGCTCAGACGAGATCCTCTGCCGGGGGAACTGATCACCTCCTTTGAAGAGGAGAGCTGGCAGGAACCGTCTGGCTGCTGCAGCTGCAGTACCCAGCCCAAATTACTTGCTCCTTTCGGGCCGGACGCTTTGAAACCTGCACAAGTTTGCCAGCAGCTCAGGCTGGCACGGCGACGACCCGCGACACACCTCAGCGCGGTGTGCAAGCCCCAAAGCCGGGGTCGCCYCTTGTCCCCAGAGGGATGCTATGCGGGACAGCACAGACAAAGACCTGGGGGCAGCAGCTCCAGCGTCGCGCCCTCCGCCAGCGGCAGCACTGCACGCAAGAGACCAGCGAGTATGGCCGACTGGCTAGCGAAGGGCAAGAGGCGGGAGGCTCCAACCTCAAACCCCACCGAAGCCCGGAGAGCCCCTTTTGGTGTAGGGGCGAAGGACGTGCCCATCGCGGGCATGGTATCTTGGTGTGCCACAGGCGGCAGAGCCAAGCACAGGGACAAAGCCGGGCGGCAGGACACGATGGATGTATGTGTTCCTCGYTCCTCCAAGCTGCCCCGCAGCTCTGTCGCACCTGCCCGACAAGGGACCCCGGAGCCGAACACGTGTGTCCCTGCCTTCGCCACCAGTGACACCAGGTCCTCGGGGAGACCGAGCCTGGCCACGGTCAGCCGCGGGCTGGCCGCCTTTGGGGTTCCCACCCGAACACCGCTCAGACCCGCACCCCGAGCGATGGATGCATGTGCTCCTCCCCGAGCAGGGAGCCCTACCTGCCCCTTGACCAGGCTGGCGGCGAACTGCCTCATGACGGCCTCCACGGTGTAGGCGCTGGACCAGCCGCGGGGGGTGAGCAGCTCCATGCAGATGGCCCCGCCGTCCAGGACGTAGCCGTTCTCCAGGCGGGGGCTAAGCACCCTCATGAAGGGCGGCGAGAAGGGGAAGTTGTCGGGGAAGGTGAGGTTGAGCAGGATGTACTCCGTGTTGGTCTCCTTCATGTCCTGCCACAGCACCGAGTCCTTGTCCACCTGGTGCAGCTTCACGTTCCAGTCGAAGAGGCTCTCGTCCACCAGCTCCACCGAGATGAAGCGGTCGCTGAGCCGCGCGATGTCCTGCAGCTCCTTCATCAGCCGCCGGGTCCGCACCTGCGTGCAGTGCTGCTGCCGGCCCGCGGGCACCAGCGCCGCCGACCCCGACCCGCACCCGGGGCCGGAGCCGGGGCCGGGCCGCTGCGCCGCCTCCTTGCCGGCGCCGGGCTCCCTGCCCGCCTCCCGCGGCTTCTCCCGGCCGACTCCCGAGCGCGCCGGCTGCGGGGGCTGCTTGGCCGGCTCCGGCGCCTTCTTGTTCTTGTGGCCCCCGGGGCTGCCCTCGCTGCTGCTACTGCTGCAGCCGCCCCCGGGGAGGCCCTGCGGCTGCGGCTTGTTGCTGCTGTTCTTCTGGTTGCCCCTGCCGCGGAGTGAGGAGCCCTGCTGGCTGCCGCTGCTGCTGCGGTGGTGGTGGTGGTGGTGCTTGGGGTCCTCCGTGTCCCGGCTGTGCAGCCGGATCAGCCCGATTTTCCGCAGCAGAGTGGCCATGTTGTGCGCGGCTCTGCGATCCCTCCCGCCTCTGTGCACCGGTGGGGCTCTAGTGTGGCTATTATCAATTTAAAGCCCGGCTCGGCGGGTTCGCTGTTGGCGGGCGGGCGGCGAAGCCCCTCTCCGCCGGTCCGGGGCGCGGAGAGGCGGCGGCGGTGCCGCCGCGGTGCCGGAGGATGTGCGGCCGCCGCTCAAACGCTTCCCCTGCCTAGGGCTGCGGCGGGCAGCATTGCCGCAACGGGGCTGCTCCCGCGGACATCACGGCCCCGCCGCCGTGGCCATGATCCCGTGAAAAGGAAGGAGGGGAGTGGGGGGGGGGGAAGGGGGGAAGAGAAAGGTAGGAAGAAAAAAAAAAAATCCCCCAGCCGCCCGCACGGGAGAGCCCCCTCCCTCCCCCCGCACAGCGGCGGCGAAACCGCCTGCGCTGCAGATGGCTTCCCCGGCACCTTCGGATCGCGCCCGGCCGAGCCAATCCTCGGCGGCTCCCGGCGGGCCGGGCCCCGCGCCGCTCCGGGCGCCTCCCCCCGGGGCGGGCGGGGGAGTCGGAGCCCGCCCGCGCAGCCCCCGCTGTACCCGCGCCGGCCCGCGGCGCGCTCGGCCCTTTGTTCGGGGAGAGGCGCCGCTCGCCCGGGCAGCGCCGCCGCAGCCCCGCCGCGCCCCCCGCGCCGCCTGCGCGCCTGGCGGCACCGCCGCTGCGGGGCTCGGCGGGGCGGCGGCCGGCGGGCAGAGCGGGGACCGTCCCGCTCCGCTCCGCCCCGCGCTGCGGCAGCGGCCCCGCCGGCCGGGCGGGCCGGGGGCGGTGACGGCGGGGAGGGGCGCCGGGAGAGACCCGCGGGTGCGTGGGCAGGTGTTGCACACGTCCGTGTGTGTGTGCGCGCGTGTCGGCGCCCACACGGCCGGGAAATGGTACCGCGGCAGCTCAGTGCACGTGTGTGCACACGGATAGAGCCCGCACCTAATGCAGAGACTGAACAGCTCTGTGGTCCTGTACGGACACGGTGGCATTTAAGTGCATGTGCGCATATGTATCGACACCAACCCGCCTAAACACATATAATCACATATATAAGGCCTATAAAAATCGATATATAAACTTGGTTGAAAAATAGTTGTAAGTACATAACATGTGTGTGTATATATATGTGTGTGCGCACTTTGGTGTTTGTTGTATTGGGAATGATGTGACAACCTTGGTTTCTTCAGCACAGCAGATATACGCATCCAGACCACGTTGGTCTGTCCTCCTGGGACTCTGGGTAGCACAGGAAGGAACAGATGATTCCCAAAATCTTTGTCCTCACCACCTTCTTTACTTTCAGAGACTGGAAAACAAAATACAATAAATGCTTTGAATTGGGGAATAGCGAAGGCAGGGCCCAAAGTGTGATTATGTCTGTTGTGTGGAAAATGTAAAGCAGTAGGCAGTGTGTGCATATAGCAGTGTTATATTCCGTAACACAGTTCTCAGCGGAGGATCTGGAGGTGCATATCTTCTTGGTCCCTAAAGACTCCATAGAGCAAGGTCAGGAGATCCTGCCAGAGCTGACCCACGTGTGATAGCTGGTGCTTCTCCATCAGCCTGCTTTGAACAGGGAGAAGATGAAGAGCTGCGAGCAAACTGTCAATGATGGTCTGGGAGACCCAGGTGCCACAACTCCGTCCTTGTTTGCTCCTGCCCTCCGTTCTGTTGACCTTCCCTGTCCAACAGCCTGTCAGTGTGATAACCCTTGGAGCTGCTCTGATCCTTCCCTGTGTGCAGATACCCCACTGAGTCTGTTGCAGGAGGTGTTTGCTAAATTCCCTATCCTGAGAAGATCTATATTGTGAAATACTGTTGACAGAGTGTTTTCCTGGAGGTCAGACATCCTGGAGAATGTGAAGCGGGTGGGGGCTGAAGTGTCAAAGAATGTTTTGTCCATGCCATATTCGTCTTCTACCTCCTACATTTGCCTGAGCAGCTGAGGAACCTCCAGTTTATAGCTTATTGGAAAGTGTGTCCAGGCCTTCCCCAGTAGCCCTCTGGAGTGGCAGACATGGCACTCCCCCGAACTATTGATGGCCCATCCACAGAGCTGGAAAATTTCTGGAGTGCAGACAAACTGCACCCAGACATCTCGCGGTGTGTGACACTTCCAGGAAACGAGTAATCTGTGCTTCTTCGGGCAAATGACTCCAGCAGGACTTGAAGGGGGAGAAGCTAAGGCGCACAAGGAAATTTCTCATTGGCATATGGAGCAGGGCACAGAGAAACCTGATGGGACAGGCTGGAAGACTGCTCCTGCCACAGGGAGCCACTCTGGTGGCACTGAAAGTAGTGAAATTTGTCACAATCTGTGTCCCTACTGTCCGCAGGGTTAAAAAGCTGAAGTGATGGAGTGAACTCTTGTTTTTCATATCCAGGCTTCCTCAGCAAGCAAATTATTTGGTTAGTCCAGGATGGATTCTGGATGGCTTGAAGTCAAGTCTTGAAGGGAAACAGGCAGTAAAACAGCTTGCAGGGGAGACTTCTGTATCTAGACTGTCCTTATCCGTGTATTTCCTGGCCGACAAAAAATTATGAACAAATTTGGTCCAGGATCTCTCTTTACACATCCCTAATAAATTCCTGTTCCTTAGTATCATATATAGTAGAAACGTATCTATTAACTTTGTTCATTATTACACCTTCTCACCAGTTTGCCAGGTGCAGGAGTCAAACTGGACTCCCCTGCCATCTCCTAGACAGGGGCCTCCTGTCCTTGTCTTGGAGCAGGACTGGCTGATCCACTTACAGTGCATAGACATCCTAGAGTGATGCAATGAGTTTCAAATCAGGGAGTCATCTTGGTATGAAAAACAGACCAACCTCTGGCAGATATTTCTCCTACGTATTCAGCTGGAGAGCTGCTTTCAGGCTTTTATTAGTGACACAGGACACAGGACAGCATTCAAAGCTCAGGTCCAGCAGCAGCCCTCAGCTCCATATGGAGCAGGATGCAGCTTTTGAAGGGCATCTCAGACTCTTCTTGTGGTAGAGAAGTATCTGCTGCTAGCTGGAGATTCAGAGCTCTGAACTCCTATTGCAGTACCAATGTGGTGTTGTTTGGGGCTGACAGAAAGCTGGGGTTTTTTTCTAGTAGGGTAATACTGGCCAGTGATTTTCCTCTTTTTACTAAGTTTGCAAAAAAAAAGCAGTTACCTGTGGCCTAGAGAAAAGTTCATATGTATACTGCTTACTTCCATTTAAATGCAGCAGAATTTTACAGCCAAGTATGGTAGAAAATGTTACTTAAATTGAACAAGTGCACAGAAGCATTTAAAGAAGGATTTGGGGAACAAAAGTCATATCTTCATAGGAGAATTAGAAAGTCTTGTCTTGTTTAGTATAGCCCAGCAAAGACTGAATAGGGCTGTGATAACACTTTATAAATATATTTGAGAAGTAAATGTCAGAGAGGGATATTGACTTCATCACATGATCAAATGGCAGTACAGTGAGTAATCCTGAATACATCTGCACTGGAAATCTAAAGGCTTCCAGTTACATGAAGAATGAAGAATACTCCCCTGAGCACTGGAAGGAGTAGCTTGCAGTCTGGTAGCATGGAGTCTGAGAAGTTTATGGACATAAATGTACAACACAAGAGAAAAGGAAAATGCCTGAAGATAGAAAATCAAGCTTATATTATGAGTCCCTGGGCATCTGATGTGTCAGTATCCCCAAATGTGTTAAAAAATAGATTAGATCACTGTCAATTTGCATTATACTTCTAATAATTCCATGCCTCAGGGCTTGCACTGGAGTTGGGAAGGGTTTTATTTTATTCTTCCTGATGCRTGATTTGTCCTCTACTACTCTTTTTCTTGCCTTCCTCTGCAAGGTCTGAAGAAGGATTGTTACAGGTGGCATTAAAATCTTAGGGTTCATATATCCTGCTCATATACTGAGGATTAGGCCAGCCTCTAGGCCTGGATCTCTTTTAAAAGAGTTGTTTACCTAGGTCAGCTTGGTGGGCTCCATTGATTTCATTTATAGCATGGGACATAGCCTCCTTCCTAGAATGAAATGAGTTATATTTAGCTGATTCTTTGCAAGCATGCAAACACACACTTTTTCAGCAAGCAAGCAATTTATTAATCTCTCCCTCCTTTGCCTGTCTGAGTTGTCCCAATGCTTACTAGTATCTCACTGGGCACCTTTGATTGTTCATTTTTTGTCTGCTTCCTTTCATCCTCCAAAATGACAACAACATTTATTTTTAGAAGGATATTCAGAAGAAAGGCATTTTCAGCAACAAACAGCAAGAATGAAGAAACACACAAAAATGTTCACTCCTGGAATGTTAAAGCCTATAGAGGTACATGTGTGGTTCCCATGTTCTTGTTGACACATCCCCCGAAATTACCTTCTTCTCAGTGTTGTAAGTCCATCTGGCAATGCTAATCCCTTTTACTGATTTAGATAAACAACATTCTTGAGATGACCTCCACTCAGCAGACATGATAAGCCCAGGTAAATGCAAGGGCTACCTGGGTAAATAAATAAATGGGGTAAATGAGTAGCCATTGTATCACAGTGATAGCTTTTGAGAAGGAGCGAGGTAAACAATATCCATGAAGAATATGGTTGTCTGCCTGATTTTCAGGTCTGCACAGCATTGGAAATGCTCAGGGGAAGCTTTTCATGTTCATGATGTTCACCTTCATGTATTGCTACTTACTGACTAAAAGACATTTGCATCCAGCAATTCCAAATCATGGAACCCTGTCAGAGGTGACCATCTCATACACATACAAATATTTTAAAATTCTTGCACTCATACACAAATGCAAGATGTGGCCAGTACTATAAAGAGCAGAAATCACTCACAAATTGCTCCCAAAATAAAGGTACAATGTTTACCGTGTTCCACCTTCAGCCTTGACATCTTCTAGCCACATTTTCATCCTACAATATCATCTCTAAAGTAACTCTGTAGCTGCTCAGTGAGGAAGCTGTATCCTATGGAATGGTTGAAGGAATGGCACCTGTATGATAGTCCGTCCACTTTGGATGCAAAAATTTTTGTTTCTGTGACTCTCTGAATTTTCTGGGTAGAATTTTTAAAGGTCTGAGATCATGAACTTTTCTAGGCTCCTGCGTATAACCAGAGACACAGGGCCATTGGTGAGGCCTTCCAGCTATCCTGCGTTTAACTGAGGGCAAACAATATGCATCTGAGCCCCAGGTAGCCCCTTTTTTTGCAGAGTATCCTGTTCATGGATGGCTCTTTACCCCAAGGGGGGTCTGAGGGGTCTCCTACCTCAGCGGTAGTCCACTCACATGAAGTTGAGGGCAGCTGCCAGACCTGTCTCACTTGACAGTGCTCAGTAGCTGAGCCTGAAAGCAGCACTCCAGCTGCTCCAGTACTCTGATTTACAGCACCAAAAGGACACACAAATCTCTCTTACTACCCACTCAGAGTGCCAGATTAACCCCTGGCTCGGCAAAAGCACTGTAGGTCATCTAAACAACAGATGGATGTTGGTGTAAACCACACAAAATTAACACAGAGAGACCAACTTTAGTCAAACTTTAAAGGCAAAATGCTGGAGCTTCAGTAACTTAGTCTCAAAGACCTTATGGTGCCATGAAATAATTTTTGGCTCCTGAAGTTTTAAAACTGCATCACAGACCTCTTGCTCCCCTGAAGTGACAGCAACACAATAAAGTTTGATCATACAAAGTACAAAGTAATGTGCTGAGAGGCCAGCGATAAGGAGTTTTTACATAAATCTGGAGAAGCAGACAAAGAAAGAAGAGATAAAGAAAGAAGGATGTATTGGTAGAAGGGATTAAAAAGATGTGCTGCCAGAGTGATGCAGGTTTAAAAGAACAGGTTGATGTGACTGAAGATGGCACTCAGTGAGGTACTTTTAGTAAAGGTGGGCAAGTATTAGAACCTTTGTGCAAGATGATGATAAGATCACATTTGGATCCCAGAACAACACACACTCATCTTTGATGCCTGCTAAACACTTTTTCTTTTACTCCAGGCAATCCTTTCCTTTCATATTCCTTTAAACCTCACCTCATCATATTCTCTCATTTTCCTCTTTACAGCACACATGCATAAGAAAGGCCACTTGCAATGCATGTATGGGGAATGAACTCTTCTTCCTTTATCCTAAGATCTTAACATCAGCCTTGTCATCACAACAATATGAGACATGTTTTAGCTTCCTGTTTCTCAGTGCCAATTATAAATCCCAAGCAACTATAAAAAAAAAATCAAAAGGTGACAAAGGATTAGAGAAGCTAAGTTCTTTTAAAAACATAATGGCTCAGTTTCTCTAAAGTGAGGAGAACGTATTTGCATGCTCTGTAATGCAGGGTCACCAGGAACCGAGAGAAAGTCCTCACACCCTGATCTTGGAGAAGCTACTGCTGCCACCAGCTGGTAGTTCCCTGGTCCTTGGCTGGAGAGATGAATACACAGCTTTCACAAAGAACTCCCAGGGAGACACGTGGGCCCCGAAGGAGGTCACATCTACAGAAAATTAGAGAAACATTGATCCAGCCCAAAGTACATTTTTGAATACAAAAAAAGACCTGTATAATGTGTAGATGTGGCACTTAGGGACATGGTTTAGTGGTGGACTTGGCAGTGCTGGACTCAATCGCCTTAGACATCCTTGTCAACCTAAATTGTCCTATGGTTTTATGTTAACAGGACCAGCCAGTGATAATATTCCTGGTCAGCAGTTACAGCTACAACAGCAAGCCTACTGAATTCACAGCATCAGGCATGCAACACTGGTCCTTTTTATGATTAGATGACATCATATGCTTCACCACTTAAGTTCCAGAAATAAATTTTTTGGGTGGCATCTCCATTTGAAGTAGAAATGACAGTTCCTTGCATGCTTCACTGCTGCTTCTGCAGAACCAATCAATATACGGAGGAATCAAGTGAGCATTGTGTTATACGCCATGTGACGAACAAGTTCTGGAGCAATGTGAGAGAGCAGATGATCTGCTCCCAAGAAGGACTTTATTTGGCAGTATTGCCAACAGAATTCCCAAGGGGCAGCTACTGCCATAATTTAATAGTTGTATTGATGACCTGGAGGTAAATAAAAACAAATAAAAGAAGAGCATACAGAAAGGCCAGAAGAGCATACAGAAAGTGATAAATAGTGTGGAGGCAGACTGAATTGAGGAGTTGTGTTTGTGAAATAAACATGTTTTAATAAAAACAATTTGCGAAGTCATTTTACTAGGAGCAAATCATGCAAGTTTATGTAACTGCAGACCATATTCCCTGTAAAGGGGAACATTAAAGGAAATTAGGGGTCACAATGTACCAGATCATCACAAGCTTCCCATGGAATGTTGTGGCATAGAGGAATTTTGCAACCCTGCAGTGCATAAATAGGAAGGGATACAGAAGAAACACAAGCCTTGGGGGAACAGGGACCAACACCTCTGCAGAGACCAATACTAGATTGCAATGTGCAGGTCACCTTCCCTTCTCTGCTGATATTGAAAAAAATAGAAACACTGAAAAGGCTTAAATTCATTAAAGAAAAAAGGTGTAAAGAATTCAGTGTGTTTAATTTATCTTATAGAAGTCTGAGAGATGATTCAATTATTTGATTAAAGCACAGAATAGATATGTATACTATCTATATGTAAACTAACTGGGCAATAAAGCATTTCTTCATAAGGTAGACAGGGGTGTGGAAAGAAATTAGAGTCTTCCTCAGGTGACTTCTGTAAATAAAACCTATTTGAAGACTTGCTGGACGTGAACAGTAAAGCATCTTTCCCAGTGATGCAGGCAGATTGTAGAGAGAGTGGGATATCAACATGCAAGAGTGTGAAGAATGAGTTTAAAATTGAAGAGTTACTTGAAAGCTCCTCCCAAATAACAGTAGAAAGAGATTCTTTAGCGCACTGCCTGCCTGTCTTATAGTGCCTTCCAGGAAGGAATTCCTACTGACATGACAAGGTATACCGGAGAGCCAACTGGCTAGAACCATGTCCAAAGAGTCTTCATGACAGGATAGACTGAAGGAGTCATACATTCAAGCCTTGGACAAAGGGGAATGGTTTTAAATTCAAGTGGAGAGATTTAAATCAGACGTTAGGAAGAAATTTTTCACTGTGAGGATGGTGAGACACTGGAACGGGTTGCCCAGAGAAGTTGTGGGTGCCCCATCCCTGGAAGTGTTCAAGGCCAGGTTGGATGGGGCTTTGAGCAGTYGGCTTTAGTGAAAGGTGTCGAGTCCACGGCAAGGGAGTTGGAACTGGATAATCTTTAAGGTTCCTTCCAAACCAAATCATTCTATCCCTCTATATTCTATCCTTCTGTGATACTCTAGCCCCAAGTCAGTGGTGCCAGTAGCGTCACACCAGCTGTGACCATGGCTCTGCACAACTCGCTTATCTAAACTCTTTTCAGGGGCATAACCCTGAATGCTAAGTAATTTGTCTGATTTTCTGATTTGTCTCTTGGTTTGAACCCATGTGGCCATCACTCATTTTTCTTGTACACCATGACTAACAGCTCTACCTTAGAAAAATGAGAAGTGACAGCGAAGGACACAAACACAGGAGCACAGGTACCCACACTGCTTAACAGTGACAAAGGTACCCAGACAGCTTTTTCATCCAGACCACCCACATTCTACCAGAATTGCTTTCAGGTACATTTCAGGGTTTGAAATACAAAAAAGGGCTGCTCCACGCCAGTTGGACTCAGTGCTGGAAAATGGTTCCAGGTCCTTTTCATTTGCTAGTACATATGTGGTATGGGAGTCTTGGAAAATCTTACTGCCCAGGATATTCCTATGCCTTCTTTCTTGCATCTTTGGTAAGGAAAAAAGTACCAGTTTTAAATACAGGTTGCTACTTATTCTGAGTTACAGGGAAAAAAAAATAAAAAGCAGTAATAGGCAAATCAGCCTTACTTGTTAGTATTGTATAATCAGAGGAGCATTTTTCTAAGAGTATGATACACATATATACATATATGTATTTCTCACACCTGTGGAAAAAAAAAATCACATTAAGCTACTTGATAACTACTGAAAGTAACTCTGCATTTCAGAAGAATAGATCTTAATTTTGCTTTAAATGACATATGGTAGCAATATAGATGTAATATAAACTGAGTCTGATGAATAAGTTTAATATTCCAGGGGAGAAACCCTAGATAATTCTACTGATTTCTCAGCATATTTTTGAAAAACAAAATTAAGAATTAATTCTTCTTGGGATATTAAAGGTACTATGAAATAAAAGGTTTCAGTATTGCTGATCTAGATGAGTTATCATTACACTATCAAAACAATATTCCCATCCTGAAGCATATATGTAAGTTCTTTTCTGTGTCTTGCTGACCTCCTTGGAGACAGCATTGTGACAGCAGACTGTCATCGAATGTCCTTCACCATCAATAGAAAGATTCTCATGGGTCTCAGTTAACTTTGGATCAGGTCCCAGAACATTCCCATATCTGCAGGATTTGGAAGACCAAAAAATTATCTTGTAAGCAAAATCCTGATCCTGCTGCTTCTTAGATAAATAAATTTAGATGATTTCAGTAATTGAGATCCAGCCATGATGCATAAATGCATCATCCTAATTTGTAATAAGATGTGTATTATTTCAAGTCATTAATGAGCACATTACTAAACACCAAATCTGTATGGAAACTGTAATTACAGCTCTTATTCAGCTGCATAATTGATTTTTAAAAATTATTTTATTGTATCACATTATTTTGTGCAGTAAAATGTGAAAATACCACATGCTTCTGAGTCAGTTGAAAAACATCCTAAACAAAAACACCATCAGCCTGACATAACAAGAGCAGGTAAATGGTATCCTCTGTGCTGTTCACATCTATCTCCTCTGCTTCTCTTCTACTTATTACCTGTTGTAATTAAAACCGTTAAGGGTTGATGGCTCCCAGAATGGAATTCTTAGGCAGCTGATGCTCCCAGTTAATGACCTAAAATTTCAAGAAGTGATTGTATCAGCAGAAGAAAAACGAGAAAGACAGGAGAGAAAACATGTGTCTCTGGAACTCAACATGTTTTACTTTCTTTATTCATTTTCCTCCACTTTACTGGCCAGCAGCAGAAAAATGAGCTGGGAGGAGAGTCACAGTTCTAGAGATGGACAAATAGATGAATTATTTATTGCTTTTGGTATTCATGAGATGTTGCCTGTATCAGCACTTTCAGTAATGAATCTTAAACACTGCATCGTGTCATATTATACTGGACAAGTCATTTATCTGGAGTATATGTACCACTAAGTAAGAAAACAGTGAGCTGAGCTTTTTCCAGACCCGAAGGCTGTATAAACAGTCTCAAATCAACCCTTTTATGCTCTGCTTGGTAAGAAACAATTATGCAATCTATCTACATCCTATACAGCACAGGCCATCCTTTGACATTCCAGGCAGGCAGGATGTCACAGCAGTAACCCCCCAGATTCAGATGAAGGCTCCATCTGGGCCAGTATCCCGCGCTCAGCAGTAACCAGAAGCAAATGCAGAAGAGCAAACACAAGAAAAACATCTATGAGACCTCTCCCGAATACCCTCCTGGTTTTGGGCTACCTTTGGTTCACGGGATTTCCTGAGCCAGTTCCTGTCCGTAACATCCACTGGCAAATACTCCTACAAGGCTGATGAATTTTGTATGACAAAAATCACTGCTTTTTGCAAGTTTTGAAGTTGTTTCTTCTTGGCTTTACTTTGATGGCCCCCAGTTTTCGTGCTGGAAGACAGTTTAGGCTCCAGACCACTCATGGCTTTGTAGATACAGTGAAGTATTGGCCATGGGTCTCATTAGTGGTCTCTCTCTCAAGCTGAAGAGTCCCTGTCTATTCATGTTCTCCTATTACAGAAGCCATTTCATATCTATAGCCATCTTGGCAGCCCTGCTCTGACTCCTTTCCAGGTCTACTCCAGGGAATCAGAACTGCACACTATATTCAGCGTTGGGGCGAACTGTGGATTTATGCCATAGCACAATGACATTTTCTGCTTTGTTCTCACATTCCTTTCCTAGCAATTCCTAACTCTCCACATGACTTCTGATCACTGCTGTGCACTGAGCTGATGTTTTCACAGAACTTTCTATTCTGATCCTCAGGTCTTGCTCCTGTATGGTAATGGTCAAAAGGTCATGAATCCTCATGTGAAACTAGGTTTTTGTTGCTTGCTATGTGCATCGCTTTACACGATCTGTCTTAAACTCTTTTCAGGTCCTCCTACAGTTTCCTACAACCTGCATTCATCTTTAGTCTGCCAAATAACTTTCTCATAAGCCAATTTTCTCATTGCACCATCTGATCTTTTTTCTGGGTCGTCTATGAGCATATTAAATGGCACAATTTTCAGCCTAATTCCCTGCTGAACTCCTCCGGGATCAATTCTCCCCTTGCAAGAATTAAATGTTTGCCCTTATCCTGCATTTCCTATCTGGAATTCACTTCTTTACTCAGTCCAGGATTTCTTTGTTTATTCCATTGCTTTAGTTCCTTAAAAGATTTTGGTTAAGGATTTCACTAAGAGCTGATGGGAAATCAAGTAGATTTTATCATTTAGATTGCTCTTATCTACATGCTTGCTGACCCCTCGAAAAACTCATTAGAGGTTTGCAAAACAGGATTTTCTTTCTTGTAATCTGTGCTACTCTTCCCAAATGGGTCATATTGATCCATATGGCCTCCCATTCCATCCTTTATTACAAACCCTACTTAACCGCCAGTGCAGATGTCCAGCTTACAAGCCAGTAATTGCCCACTCCTTGTATGAAAATCAGGGTACCAGTGCAATATGGTTACTTACATCATGAGCCATGACATTTTCTTTCTAAATCTTTCTATCTCTATGTACCTATTATCAATCCAGTTATTGTCAGACTGAATTTCTTTCTTTCTCTCTCTCTCTTTCTCTCTCTCTTTCTCTCTCATTGGAACACAAGTTTCTCTTTTTTGCTGTTTACCCCTGAACATAAAAACTATGCCCAAGTTGGTGATCATGAGAAAAGTTTAACAACTGGTAATATACTTACAGCAAATTTTAACCTTAAAAGCACTGTATACATTTATCTAACAAAATTCATTAATCTAACCTAACCAGCCTAGCAAATATAGATTTATAATGAGCTGGATATCTCTACATTTGATGTTAAACTTCCATTACTTTTTTCTATTGGATATTTTACCTGAGTTAGATAAATCGATCAGATTTATCCCAAGCAAGCCAGAAGTCATGTTTGCTCAGTTCCAAGAACCAAAGGCTTTCACACTAAGAGGAAGGAGAGGAACTTTTAACAGTACCTCAAAGCCCTTGTTTGTTATTGAATTTAAAGCAAGAGATTCTGCTCCATACTTCCACTGGATGTGTTTGCCCATACGCAAAGATGGACGTAAAGCAACTCTTCTGTTTGAATCCCAGGCTCTTGTGCCAGCAGAGCCACTTCTGATGCAATTGTGTGTATTTAGACTGTTCTTTCAGAACCTCACGCCCCTGTTGCCCATGTTTAGATCTAACTTGGTAAGCACACCATATTCTACATTCCTCCTTTCAAATATTAGAAAAAGTCATTCTTTTCCTCAGACCAAGATCTCTCATGTGCAAAGTACTTGTCTTAAAATCTCTTAATTCTGGGACTTCTGCTGTCCAGAGAACATTCTGCCAACAATGGAAACAGGATGGTCAGCAACTGCTGATCAATAGGCAGTGGGTTTATTTTATCATAGGATGAGAACACTTGCCAAGGCCTAGAGCTGATAAATTGCTCTCTGCATCCTAGGATTGTTTTTTAATTTCACATCTGCACAGTACTATATTTTCCTTAATATTCAGTGCTCTTTACAGTCACTTGTTTTTTAATTTTAGGTTGGCATACTTAATCTCATGAACTCCCGAACAGTGCTTTATATTTTGCAAAGAGCCAGCTTTCTGCTACTGATTTACCATGGTAACCCCGAACAGAAACCATTTGAGGGTGGTGTTGTCATTAATATCATAAATGAAAAAAAAAGGCACATCCAAGAAATCAAGAACTGCTGATTTTGATGGTTTTCATTGTGGAGCAGAACTGGCCACAACTTATAGCTACAAAATGCATAGAATACATTAAGTCTGTTATCATCTAGTTGCACCTTCCTGTCATGGGCAGGGACACCTCTGACTAGACCAGGTTGCTCAGAGCTCCATCCAGCCTGGCCTTCAACACTTCCAGGGATGAGGCATCCATGACTTCTCTGGGCAACCTGTTTCAGTGCCTCACTATGCTCACAGTAAAGAATTTATTTCTAATATCTAATCTAACCCTACTCTCTTCCAGTTTGAAGCCATGCCCCCTTGTCCTGTCACTACATGCTCTTGTAAAAAGTCCCTCGCTATCTTTTTTGTAGACTCCCTTCAGGTACAGGAAGGCTTTAATTAGATCACCCCTTCTCTTTTTCAGGCTGAACAATCCCAGTTCTCTCAGCCTTTCCCCACAGAAGATGTGCTCCGTCCCTCTAATCAACTTGGTGGCCTCCTCTGGACTCTTTCCAAGGGTCCATGTCCTTCCTGTGCTGGGGACCCCAGAGCTGGATGAGTTATCTCCTGACATTGTTGGATTGATCTGCTCAGATTCAATCCAAAACAGACATACTGGAAACAAGCTATTTATAAAACATACAGTTATTGTGATGTGCCCTGGGACTTTAGGTATGTCAGATAACCTTCCCACAGGGATGAATGATAGCTAGATTATTTAATATAAACTGATTCATGATAGGACAAGAAGTGACAGGTTCAAGCTGAGAGACGGTGGGTTTAGGTCGAATATCAGGATGAAATTCTTTACTGTGAGGTTGATGAGGCACTGGAACAGGTTTCCTGGAGAAGCTGGGGATGACCCACCCCGGAGGTGTTCACGGCCAGGGCTGGACGGGGCTCTGGGCAACCTGGTCTAGTGGAAGTGTCCCTGCCCATGTCAGGGGATTGGAACCAGATGATCCCTTCCATCCCAAACCGCTCTGTGTTGCGTTTAGTCATTCCTCAGACGATTCCAGCGTGCCGTTCCTTATGAAGTAGAACCTCTGCCTGCCACCGCTTCTATTTCTTACACAAGCCAGAAGAGCGGTCAGAATTGGCAGACACAAGACATGTTCAAACCCGCAAGGGTTGATGCTGCACACGTCGGTGTCGGTGCTGCACCCACGCTGTTCCCACTGCCCCTCGGGCGAAGGCAGCGCGAGCTGGGACGGCGAGATGCGTGAGGGCCAGGCGGGGGCGCGGCCCGTGCCGGAGGGGGCGTGTCCATTTCCGGACCCAGCCCCCGCCTCCCTCCCGCGCAGGCGCCCGTGACCGGAAGCGAGGTGGGGCAAGGGAGGGCGGTGGCGGCGATGGCGGAGAAGTTCGACTCCCTGGAGGAGCACCTGGAGAAGTTCGTGGAGAACATCCGGCAGCTCGGGATCATCGTCAGCGACTTCCAGCCCAGCAGCCAGACAGGGCTCAACCAGAAATTGTGAGGGGCCGTTGTGGGGTGGGGCCGGGCCGGGCTGCGGGGCCTTTCCCTCCCTTCCCCCCCCCCCCAACCCCGCTGGTGCCTCCGGGCTCTCTCCCTGTGTGGGTGTCGCTGGCCTCGCACCCGCCGTCAGGGGCTGCGCAGCGACCCCTAAATCGGCTAAACCCGACCCGTTTTTCTTCCCAACAGGAATTTTATGGTGACAGGCTTGCAGGATATCGACAAATGCCGGCAGCAGCTTCATGATATCAGCGTGCCCTTGGAAGTTTTTGAGTAAGTCAGTGTGTGCCTGGAAGGGGGGGTGCTGCAGGCGGTGTGACTCGAGGTAGCCTGGCTTCGCAGCGCGGGTATTTTCGCTGAGGGCTGCTTGTCTCTTAAACGCGGTCCTTCTGGTGCCTCATGAGAACGAGAGAAGGCAGAAGGAGGTAAGAAGTACCTTCTGCTTGGAGAAGTGATCAATTATACACTTGTTTTCATAGAACCACAGGATGGTTTTGAGCTTAAAGCTCATCTAGTTCCAACCCCCCCAAGATAGGCAGGGGTGCCACCTACTAGATAAGTTGCTCAGAGCCCCGTCCAACCTGGCCTTTCAGATTTTTTTTTACTTTGAAATATGTAGGCAGTAACACAAGTTCTGCTGAATTTAGTGATTCCATAGCATCACAGAGTGGGTTGGGTTGGAAGGGGCCTTCAGGAACATCTGGTTCCAACCCCCCTGCCATAGGCAGGGACACTGATATAGTAAGTAAGCTTTCGTTTTGGAAATATGCTTTTACACTAGATTAGGATGAGGATTTAAAGTTGCAGGTGAAAATGCAGTAAGCCATTACTCAGGTGTTTAGTTTCGGGAGTGGCAGTCTGTTGGCAGAGAATTAGAACATTAAAAGAAAAATGAAAGCAGAGGAAGAGCTATACTAGAGAGGTTTTGTGCTATAGTTGACAAGTTAATTTACTAGTGTTTCTTCCAAGTCCAGATGTTACTGGTCTGCCATACTCTGGTGTGTCACTGGCTGTACAGGGCTTTTTTCAGTTGGGCTTTTACTCCAGCTAAATTTGTGATGAGAGTCTTAAATATTCTGTTTTCTTTATTCAGTGAAGGAATTTCCCTTTGTCAGGGACTTTTATTGCAAAGCAAAATTACACATAGGTTTGCTGATACAGTTGTGTTAATTTTTACTCTTTACTGTGGTATGTGCAGCTCCTCTTCATCTTTGAATTGTTGGGTGCCATATTCCTGTGTGTTTATTGCTCACCATGTCCTGACTAGGGTACTTCCTGGTTAGTGCCCTTTCAGTTGCTTGGAAAAGGACCATCTTCCTTCAATCATCTGTGCTTTTTGCCTGTGAGGAGCTGGTAGATACGTATTTTTTGTTTACTTTTCTGGAAACACAGCTTTGCTGGCCATGGCCTAGTCCTCCTTGAGCTGTCTTTTGGAAACGACTGAGTTCAACTGTGTTTTTTAAAATGCACATTTCAGGTAATAATAGAAAGAAAAAGACAGCAAGGTGAATAATTCCATACCTTGGAGAGCATCCTAAGAGGAATATGATCATTCAGGTAGTGTCTTTTCTACTTTCAGATACATAGATCAAGGCCGCAACCCTCAGCTTTACACTAAAGAGTGTCTGGAGCGAGCTTTGGCTAAAAATGAGCAAGTAAAAGGAAAAATTGACACAATGAAGGTAAACCAGAATTGATGAAAGTATTAATGCAATAATGTATTTGATAAGTTCTTACTTTTCTTTAAATATATGGGTATATTTCACTTCTGCAGTTAATAAATTCTTCTATGTGATTTGTATTAGAAATTGCTCTGCATCCCTGTATCTTAATTGATGCTCAGGTAGCCTGCTCAGGAAAGGAAACTTGTAGTTCATCCCACAGTTGGGGATGCAGATTTCACTGGGGTTTTATTTTGTTAAAGTTGTATGTGTCAGTACAGGTATTTTATTTGGTTTTTTACAGGTCTGTAATTCTGGTGTGTCTAAACTTAGAAATAAGCGAAACCAAAGGGGTATTTTTCGAGTCTTTCTTAGAGGGTTAAAATGTCAAACATGCTTTATAAGCATGAGTTAATCTTTATAAAATTAATGATAATACATGCCGGTGTTCAGGGTTTTCTGAACTTGTACTTCCATCTAGTATGACCCTAAGCGTTCTGTGGTACTGTTTAATTGCTGGAACTACTGCAGAAAAACAGTCAGGAAAAGAGGTTTAGTGAGTTTTGAGAAAGGGCTGCTTGTGTTTCAGAATGTGCTTTGGCTGAACTTACTGTGGGGGATGACAAATTGTGCTGCAGAATGTAGACATATTGAGATATGTCCTAAGCTTCTCTTTCTTTTGTTGTGCTTTGTGCTTATACAAGTTGTAGGAAGAATTATGTACTTCTAAGGCATGTGTGAGTTGCTTTCTGAGGGTGGAGTGGATTCCATATCAAGTCAAGAGGACATGTCCTTTATTAGCTTTCCTTAATAAGGTCAGGCAGATATTGGTGCACCAGAGTTTGTTAGAGAGGTCCAACTGCTTTGTATTTCTTAGGAGAAAATGCAAGTTAATTTTTGTGAATTTAAGAGCATTTTAGTTTGCTTGGTGCATTCCTAGTGGATTTCACTTGGGCATTTTCTGTGGATTTTGTAAACATAACTTTCTGTGTTTGTGTGGTTTTGAGGGGCTTTTGGGTGCCATTCTCTTAGATCACTGAGAGCTGTGTTGTATATGAACATTTCTGTTTATCAGATAACATTGCTTGATGAAATCAAAATAAATTGTGCAGATGATGTATATACTTTTTTTTTCTTTCCAGAAATTTAAAAGCCTGTTAATTCAAGAACTGACAAAGGTGTTCCCAGAAGATATGGCAAAGTACAAAGCTATTCGAGGAGAAGATCCTCCTCCTTAAGTTGGCCTTTGGTAGCTTTAAAAATGTCCCATAAACTGACACCACCTTATAAAAACATTGATTGGAGAAAGGGGGAATCCAAGCCTTCATAACAACTGTACTAAAAGTGGCAGTGGTAACTGTAAAGGAGCTTGATGATTGTTCATAGTTCTGGTCTGAAGCTGCTGAATCTTTCTGAAGACTTCTACTCAGAGATTGCAGTTAAAACTTCCTGTGGTAATCTGCTTTTCTTTCCTGAAGGGTTTTAGAGATGTAACTGCCTACAGGTCATCAGTACTGAGCATTTCCCACAAAGTGCATTTTCCAGAGCAGAAAAATATTGGTTTTTGTCTTCTGAAAAGTGTGCCTCAGGATTGTGGGCTCATCTGTTTTTAAGAGAAGTGCATTTATTACACTTGATTATTTTTCATTTGTAAACTTCAGGGTTTTTTTACTGCAGTACAAACAGTTCACTGCTTTTGTCCTGCCAAATTTTACTGAGCAGGAGCCTGTCAAGGGCTGCAGTTCTCATGTGTCATAATTAGTTGCAGCCATGAAAACCTTCAGATCTTATTTTGTTCTAGGAGCTGCAATGCAGATGACTGAGGATATAAAAAGTGAGCATACCTGGAGACTAGCTCCTCAACAACTTTAATATTTTGTACAATATTTCATGTAAGCTTTTGTTTGTTCATGTTCTGCAAGCAGGTTGTTGAATAAAAATTTGAAAAAAATCCAAATCCTGATGTTTTTCTGTTGTATGCTTCTCTTTGGAGTGTGAACTGAAAGCTATGAAAAATAGCAAATCCCTCAGTTCCACACTGATAGAAATAAAATGTATATCAAAACTTGGCTGTTAAAATTTTACATCTGAAGGTGGTGTCAACTTGGTATTTTGGTTTTGTGATGAAAATTTCCATTGTAGTACCTGAAGCAGGAAATTTTGGGGATCAGTGATTGTCACCTTAAGTCCTGGTTAGCTGCGAGCTCGTCTGTGGGATCTGTAACTGTTCGTACATAAGGTGGCCCCAACATGGAACAGGATGCTGGGCTCCTCATCCAGGGGTTGGGGATGTGTGTGTAAGATTGGCTTTGCAGTGAGAGCAAGAGGAGCTCTTTTAGTATTGGGGACTTGTGCAGCGGGAATGATTTGTCCTTACGTTTGTTCTCCAAGATCTATCTTGACTTTTTGCATCAGCAAATTATTTTACTACATTAACTTTCTTCTAGTTGCTAAATGGAGTGGTTTTGGGCAGGAGCTCCAAAATAGCACTGTTGCAGATAAGTAAAACCTTGCAAAATGAAGACCTTGTTACCCTTGTAAAATCATGGTTCACTACTGTTACTTTAGCTAAGTAAAAAGGCCTCTGGGAACCAGTTCAACTAACTTAGAAGTAGACAAAACAAGTTACATAACTTTTGCATGATCACCTCGTGGCTTATGGTGACTGGTTGAATTATTGTTTGTTGTGTTTCAATGGTATGTATTCTGATAAGGACTAACTGCTGAAAAAGGCTTGGTTTTTGTAATGAAGCTCGCTCTCCTTTGCACCTGCCTGGGAACTCTCTATCTCTCCATCGACACAGCACTATCTACATTTGCTCCATAGCAGACCTACTTAGTCTGCTAAAGACCTTAACAGGGATTTAGGTTTTTTTGGAGTTGGTGGTGCCGTAGTTTGCGCACGTGAAGCACAGCCCGTCCGTGATGCCAAGTATCGCCGTGCCTGACCAAACTTTGACATAGCAAGAGGAAAAAGAAAAACAGAAAGCTTGGTGTTTCTTTTAAAACTTGTTACCTGGCAGTCTGGTAATGTAACTGCTGCCTGATAGTACCCTGCCCAAGTGAGTGACAAGGAGAAGGTGTACTGGCTGCAGTGAGAATGGGTAGCCCCTCTAACACCGACGTCCCTTCTTGCTCATGGGAGGGAGGTCCCAGGCTTCCCCAGCTCAGAGAGGTGATTTACAGCCAACACATGGATCACACACTCCCTGGATATCTAGGTGGTCATGGTAAACATGGAAACTGGGTTAGTTAGTGGAGATGGAGGATTGGGGAATAATATTAGGTCACATCATCATGAGAGCTCAGCAGTCTGTGTTTTGTGAGGAATCTGTAAGAAAACTTTTTTTAGGTAGGGGGATATATACGTCAGGAATAGGGATAAATTTAAAAAAAACCAAACAGAAAAAACCCTCTGCTAAATCATCAGGTTTCATATTCTGCTCGACTTCAGGTCAACTTTTTGACACTTTCTTATTCTATTATTTTGTGCTTGCTTCACTTACTGTTTCTGGGCTAGCATGCAAAATACTGCTATTGCTGCAACTGTCCCTATTTAGCATAATATAGAAGGGAGGTAATTGTTGTAATTTATGTGTTTTAGAGAAGAAAAGGTGGCCAGAATAAGTGCATTTGAGTTTATAGTGTAGAATAAGAATTGCTAGAAACAATTGTGTTTTCCATTTCCAGTTGCATATGGAACAGCAAAATCCAACCTAATTTTTCTCTAGTTTGTTAATTGGTTCTCTGAAAAGGAGCACATGTCTGAATTACCCTGATGTATGCTTTGTTTGATGATAACCTTGAAGGCATTTGTTAAAGGAGACCTACTTCTTTCCTCTTTCCCACTCCATTACCTGCATTGCATGGTTGGAGGTGAGCTGGAATTTTATTTAAGGGTAACATCAACATCAGCCAGCCAACAAAGCATCTAAAATAACTAAAGGGCAACACAAACCTATCTCAAAGGAAAGTAAGAAACCATTCAGGTTTCAAGTGTATCCTTGAATTTTTAGTAAGATTAGTAAGATATAGTAAGATTTTGGAAATAATCTGGAAAATGTAATTATAGGTAATTGGTTTTTGTAACAATTATCTTTACTACATACACTGTGAAATGAGAAGATGCCAGGTAATGCTGGTCAGTACACAATTCTTTAAGATGGAGTGTGTGCTCCTATACTCCGTTTAGGATAAACAAAGGCAGTATAACATTCTTTTGCTCAGGCGTGGAAAGAAACAGATCAAGAAGGTGCTAAGGATTTTGCTGCAACCTGTTAAGGCTGTGCATCCTCTCTGTCCCTTTTTTTACTGGAAGGAGAAGCAGTTGGGTGCCCAGCCTTCCCCTGTCCTTGAAACCTCTTTTGTTTAAACCTCCTCATGAAGAACACCTAATGCAGAGCTGTGAAGTCTGATGGGGACAGACATACCTGTTCCAGGAGTTGGATGCTGCAGCTGCTCAGCTGTTGGTGTATCTAACCTACAGCTCTTGTTTGGATTTTTTTTTTCATGCTGATCAAGTCACTGTCATTGTTAGCCAGTTCTCAGCATAAGATGAATCACCAGTGTGCCTGAGACAATCTGTTTCTCTCATACCATTCGAAAGAGAGTCTCTTGATGGCAAAAAAGTCATCCTAAGCAGAGCAGTTTGGGTTTCAGTGACTGACCTTTCTAATTCAGTTGGATGAACTGCTAAGTGGTGGGAATGGTTCGATGATTTCCCAAATCTTTCATATTGTGATGTTTTTATAAATTGCTTTCTCCGATGAGTGCAGTTCCCAAGTGATTGAAAGTACTTATTATATGATTCTAGAAGTTATTCCAAGTACTCTGTAATCTCATCTCTGACTCTCCTCTGATCATAGAAATAGAGCAGATAAACGCTGCAATCCACTTCTTTTTGCCTTAAGTGATCTTTGAGATTTTAAATAGATCAGTTAGAAACTACTAACTGAACTTGTAGTTTTACTGAACCCTCGCTAAATCAATGTATTTGAAAGGTGAATTGTATAAACAAAGACTTAAAAATGTGTGAGAAGTGTTCCAAATACTCATCTTAACAGCACGTTCATAATAGAGAAATATCCCTGCCAAGAATATTTCTGGATACTCATGTTTCAACGCAAAGTCATTTCTTACTCTACTATGATTAATAGCTGCAGCGTTTCTGGGCAGGTGCCAGATGTCCTTCCAGCTCTGCAGAGCAAAGAGCCAAGGTGACACGAATATCTGCCCTGCTCTGAGAAAACTGTGCTTGCTGCATGTATTTCAATTACTTCCATATGCTTAAAATCCTTCTGTATATTTTCTTAATTAAAATAATGGAGGAGCAGACATTATAGGATACTTCTGTAACAGCTCTTGTAATGCTCTTAATTCAAATCTGGAATCTGTATTTTCTGTATTGTGATATATTTCATACTGAGAACTAGATTGTATTTAGTCTTAACAAGATGTAATGCAGACGGTAAAAAAGAAACATCTTTCTGCACAGTAGGAAAATTTCCAAAACAATTCCTTCTCCTCTCCTGGAAGAAAAGTGCCCTTATGTGCTCAGGAATGTCACTTAAAATTTCCATTCCTACAGATTTGACCTGAATCTGCTTCACTTGCTGTTTGCAATTTGGTGATTACATTAAACAAATTTATCCAAATATTCCTCAAAGGAAGAACAAACCTGCTTATATATATAATCTGGGAAAAGGTAATTCCAATTAGTGTCATGCTGCATTATTTAACAAGTTACTTGGGTCATATTTATATAATTTCTGCAGCAAAAAAATAGCATTTACTCTTCATGTTAATTGTTGACATTCATAAACTTTTATTTGGAATGTTACTAAGGATTCAAAATTCCTGTGATTATATAAATGTAATGATGTATACCAAGCCACTTCTGTACCCTCATGGAAATTTTCAGTCCTTGTCAGTAAACAAACAGAAGCTTATAATTGTCTCCGAAATCACTGGTAGGTGCCATTTTTGTGAAAAAAATATTTTACCCTTAGTCACCTTAGAAACACACTGCTGAAGTAAAAGACTGTCATTTAAATACATGAGAAATTCCATCTTCAAGCTTATTATTTGTTTCAAAGTATTACTACCTTTTCAATAATAGGCTATTATCTACTATTTTATTACATTTGACCTATACTTTTTTGAGAGATTCTCTTATTATGGTCAAAGCCGAAGACCCAAGAAGTTCTGGCAGATAGTAATGGCTTTGAATAGATCTCTAATCAAACACCAGATGTCACTCGGTCTAAGACTATTTAATATAATTTCCGGTCATCACATATTACGTTACAACACTTAAATGAATAATTGAATAGGCATCTGGTACTCAATAAAACAAAAGATGGATTCAGTGATACAGCAAATCCTATTTAAGAGAAGTATGTTAAAAAACCCCAACAACATTTCTTCTTTCAGAGATCTTAAGCATAAATTATGTGACATCTTTTTATTGCTTTTTACCCAGCCTGGGAATTTCTCCTCTTATGCAACACACTGCGGAAGACGCACAGCTTCACAGATGCACCTTTCCCCTTGGACAGACTTTCTGCTTTTATATAAATGGACTTCCTGAGGTTGCTCCGTGTACAAGTAACCTCTGTCATCTCTAGAGGTTGATACTCATGGCTGCAGAGCACTAAGATTCCAAGAAAAATCTAGCTTGCTGCTCAGCAATGATGCTCTCTTTAGATTGAGTGAAGGGGAAAGAACCCTTAGGAGTACGTGTTGGAACTCACTGAGATCATGGTGAAAGCAAAAGAAAGGAAGCCTTAGTAAACCCCTTTCTCTCATTCTTTTTGGCTCCTAAATTTATCATAGAATCAGTTGGAAAACTTGCCATGGAAATATTGCTGTTGCTGTTACCTTTGTCATTATTTGAGGAACACTAACAACCTGAGGAAACATGATAGATCTGTGAAGAAAGGATTTGCAGGCATAGAAAATTGTGCCTCAGAAGAGTGTAGCAGTACACAGCTGACTGGGTATGCTCCCCTACTCTTCACTGATTTAGGACGTGCAGATGTGACACTTGGGGATGTGGTTTAGTGATGGATTTGGCAATGCTGGGTTAATGGCTGAGCTCGATGATCTTGAGAGTCTTTTCCAACCTTAACAATTCTATGATTCTCTGACATCCTCATCCTGATGTATATTACCTTTGAGCTTTGTAAGTCTCAATTTTTTTCCTCCATCAGTTTTTTGGGCTGCCCTCTGAACCCCTTTAAACTGCAACATCCAGAAAATCTCATAGTAAGGGTTTCCGCAGTTCATATTTGCATTATGTGGAGAAGTCTCTGTTCCTTTTGTTTTGAATCAGCCATCCACTAATTTAATTCTTAGTGCTTTCATTAGAGGATACATGGAGAATGCATCTCCTTCTCTCCTCTTCATCTCACTTGTGGTTGTATAGAGTAGTGCAATATTCCCTTCCAAATCATCCTTTTTCCATGCTGCAGGCTAGTTTGTTCAGCTGTTCCTCATAACCTTTGTGTACTGCAGATCATACTTGCCACTCTTCTCTGAACTGTTTCCAATCTTCACTTGTCTTTTTAAAACCTGAGATGCTCTAAGATTCTTTACAAGGTATCTTGTTGAAGGCCATCAGGAATCCAAAGAGTCTGTCTATGCATCATTGATGTCCAACACTCACACACACTTTCAGGGAGCTCCAACAGCCCTCCCTGTATCTGTGTAAAGCCTTCCCTGCACCAAAAGCTGCGTTGGCTTTTCTCTAATACATGCTTTCCTTAATATATAATCTTGCTTTTGCTGTTCCTGAATGATTGAAGTGTTTCTTCCTTATCATCTCAGGATTACAAATGTAGTTGGCAAGTCAGATTCTTGACCTACAAAGATATCTACACACACTGTATTTATCCAGAACCATGCCATTTAAGGAAAAGACAGTGTACACAGCTTTTAAGCAAATGTTTGCATAAAGTATATGTCAATTTAGGTTCACATGTAAAACCCTCCAGTATTTTTTCAGAGGATTTGGCAACATTGACAGAATGTTTAGAAATCCTCTTTTCCAAATGATGGCAAAGGACAAGGAGCTTAGCAACATATGCGTTTGCTGGATCAGGTACATGTGCTTTTTGAGAGTAAGTATTAAACTGGGAGTTACAGAGACATCCTCCTTTGCAAAGGATCCTCCAGCATAAAATCATATTTCTTTGTCTAAGTCCTCTTGCCACTGATATAACATTAAGTTTACTTTCAAAACAGCTTAATAGACTGAGTTTTAATATTGTAGCATGTTAACTCACCCCTGTAAGCCATCTGGGAACTAGATCAAGTGCATTTTGAAAAGTACAGAAAAAAGAATTTCTGTCTCACAGCTTTGGCATTTCCTTTTCTTATCTTCTGATCTGCACTCTGGGGCTGGTCAAGTAAACACAGACACATTTAAATGACTACATAAAAGTTCAATCTATCATAGCCTGCGGTTGTACAATCATTTAAATAACCACAGATGCATGTTAGCAATTATATGTGAACACATGTAAAAATGGTATTTAAATGTAAAGGTATGCAGATATCAAGCTGTACACAACCAGGAATTGTGCATTTTTCATGTTCTAATGAATTTGCCTCCATACCACGCTGTACATATCATACAGTGCTGACATTTTCTCATGTAAGAATCCGGGAGGCTTTTTTTGAACTATAATTCTATATTCTCTACTAACTTATATTGTTATAACCGAATATATGTACTTTATGTGGTAGTATTGAGCATTTTTCAGAAAGCTGTGGCCATATTGTAGGTCCATGAGCTGTAACAGCTGCTTTATTTACTCAGTGCTTTAGCAATTTCATACAGATTAAAGCCACGGCACAAGAGAGCTATTAAAAATTGAAAGGAATTACATCAATTTTGCTGGTCTGTTTTCTCTAAGTGATTTGGCAAACTGCAGAGCTAGAAAACTGCAGAACAATTTCCATGCAATTTTGTCCAGTTGTCAGTAGAATAAGAGGGGGTTGAAGTGGGTCCCAGTAATCAAATACATGGTTAATGGGATATGTATTCCCTTCAAAGAAGGCATCCTGAAGACTCATCAATAATTATAAATTGCTGCAAATTATTGAAGCTGGTTTATCTCCTGAGTATAGCAACAGAAAAAAGTATTGCAGAGGTAGCAGTATTTGGGGAGATGTGATGATGAGGCAAAAAGGCTACTCTGATCCATTTTTACCATAGTTGTCTTTGCAACAGTCCTGAGGCAGCCCCAGTAAGGGCAGGATGAAAGATTTAGATTTGCCTGAGGAATTGACAATATTCTGCCATTCTTCCATTGGTCTGAATTGACTCTGTTCACCAGAATAAAAATCTTGTTTAATTTTGCAGCTTTTGCAATAACTGTGGAACCCAGGGACCTGAGGGCAGGCATTGATTTACTGCTTCTTTAGTGTTTAGGTGCACTGACCAACAAATTGCTTGCTAATTTCAAAGGACTGACATGTCTTAGAGGAAGATGCTGCCCCATTGTTGCAGAGAGAATATGCAAAATTGACTGGATTTTTTTATACAGATGAAGCTCTTATACAACAACAGCCTTTAGTATTACTGCAACTAAGATAAAAAAATTGCAAAACCTGTAAATATTAAACTCAAAGAACTTGAAAGAAGAAAAAGAAGATTAAAAAATGCTTATGTATAAGGCTAGAAGAGACAAGATCATCTTACCAGCCCTACTACGTTTCTGAGAAATTTCTAGTATTGGAGACCATAAGGTTTCACTCAGGCATTCTCTGACTAAGTTATAAAAGTTGAGCTAGATTAAAATATTTCACTAAAAAACAGGCGAAGTCCAAAAGTAGTCCATGATGGTTCTGATGTAAACCAAACCTTGTGACCCCCAAATTTATGAGCAAGCTCTAGGAGTTATGTGTCTGATCTGAGCTATCAAAGTGATGATTCACTGTATCCTTTGTTTGTCTCTCTGCAAGCAAGTGATCCATATTGCTCAAGGCAAACAGGAACAAAGCCAAAACCGTAAGAGAATAGTTCTTATTAATGGTGTGCTGGGAATAGCTTGTGAGGGGCAGAAGTCCATCCTGATGTCCTCCTCAACATCCTAGGTAAACACTATCATAGAGTTGTTTAGGTTGGAAAAGACCTTTAAGACCATGGAGTCCAACCATTAACCCAGCAGTGCCAAGTCCAGTGCTAAACCATGTCCCCAGGTGCCACATCTACGCAGCTTTTAAATAGCCCCAGGGCTGCAAACATTCAGCAGCAAAGTCCTCTCCTTGCAGAGGTGCACAGGTGAAGCTGAGGTGCAGCGCGCAGGTACGTTGGGCCACGATTACCTGAGGGGCCCCAAAGTGCTCTTACAGTCCTGTCTGTAGCTCCATATCCCCACAACATYGTCTATCAGGAATCAGCCCTGGTATGGTCTGAGTCTAACGTATATACACCCTGTATGTTTTTTTAAAAGTGTCCTTGGTTTCTCATTTTTGTGAAGCAGCATTTCAAAATGGAATCCTACTGTGTAAATAAACTACCAGCCCACTGTCATCCAGAAAATAACAGGGGTGAGGGTGAGGCATCTCCAAAGAGCAGTGCAAATAGTAATTTTCACAATATTCCTGTGGCAAGTGTGGTTCAAGTTGCAGAATTATAAGGTGAATGAGAAGCATAAACACAGGCCACAGGCAGAGGAGATGTAGGAACCAGACTCCAGCTGCCCCCAGACCTGTTCCTCAGGTAGACTAGAAATGCTTTACATGTGCAGTACAGATAATCAGAAAGCATGCCAGCCTTAAACTGAAAGAGTTCTGAAATGATCAATATGACAAAATGTTTTGAAGCAGCATTAGCTTGCAAAGCTGCTCAAATCTGTTTAGTTCAGGCTGTGTTAAAACTAATTTTAATGCATTTTAGCAAGGGTGTCAAAAGAATTCTGAGGGGAGAAGTCCATTGATACAGATCACTCACCAGACCCAGAGTGAACGGTTTTACAGCCTGTCTCATGAAAACAACTTTTGTCTATTTAGCAACATGCCCCAGGAACCAATTTTCTAGAGCCATTGTAATTGCTCACCATGAAAATTGCAGGTTGTGTTCAAGAAAGGGTAAACACCAGCAGAACCTTTGTGCATTTGCTCCACTTTCTGCTGAGCAGCTTTGGCTGCAGCTTTCTGAGCATCGTATCTCATTCACAAGGTGACCCAGAACACAAAACCTTGTAATTAGCCTGAAAACCCAACCTGCTTTCTCTCCCTGCCTGCCAGCCCCCTCGCCTTCTGCTGCCCTTGGTTGCGATGGCAGCGCTTCCCCAACAAAGAGGGATCTCGTGCAGAAGGAGAACAGCGGAGCCAAGATATTCAGAGCTTTTGCATGCAGCCAGATAAATATTCATGATGCAACTGTGTGCTTAAGACCTGCTTTTTGAATTAAGTTTTAAGGGCTATTGTTCAGCCTCAAATAGCACCCAGAAGAAACTTTTCCTTATTAAAAAATAAACAAATTCCCAGATAGACTGCAAATGTGAAATCACATTCCTTCCCCAAGTAGCAGCTGGGAAGTGCCAAGTGAGGAGGTTGCTGTACGAAGAAGGATAAATCAGGTGCTTGACCACTGTAAATTGGTCTGTTGGGATCTGTAAAATCCCCCCAGTTTTCACTAGGTGACAATTATAATTGGGCCCATCGTATTCATGGTACGATTCAAAGCAGAATCATTCTAACTGATGACAAGTTCTGCAGTGCTCTCTGTATTACTTTTAAGTAGGTGCTCCAAATTTCTTAAATGATACAAATCACAAAAGGTCATAAACAAATACTTACATCTGCAAACATATTAAGCTGTTGATCTTCTTTTAAATAATTTCCCATCTTATCCTCTGTGGCTTCCTCTATAGTGTCTTTTTTCATGTCACTGAATTTTTTTGTTTGCCTTGATGGTATAACAACCAAAATGTCTGAATATGCTTTGCCATCTATTCCAGCARWAAAAAAAAAAAAAAAAAAAAAAAAAAAAAAAAAAAAAAAAAAAAAAGTACTCTGGGATAATTTCAACAGCATTTCTTGAAATAGTTAACATCTATGCTGACCAGGGCTTATTTTAGCTCATAAATCTTATAAGCATCAAGAAAGATGCTGTACTTTCAGCAGAACACTGATTACTATAATACATCTTTCTGTCATATACTGATGGAGATGCAGATACAAAAAAATAGAAGGACTTGAGTGGTAGAGATCAACTTCAGGTTTGGTGACATTAAAATATCTCAAGGAAAAGGGAAAAACTGAGGAAAGAAGGATGCTTCTATCTGGGTTTCCATATTTGGATTAAGGATTTTATATTTTTTAACCAGTGTATGAATGTTATATGTATACGTTAGTGGCAGGCTGCTGTAAAGTAAAAGACTGAGAAGTACTCTATCACTAAAAAGTACATTTTGGTTTCCTCTAAATAATACAGAGTAGACTGTAATTCATTCTTAAAATGACAGAATTTATTTAATCTTGAAATTAATAACTTGTGTAGTTGCTTAGCAACTCAGACAATACTAACATCCTTAGCCAGGTAGTATCAAGTTCCTTTTCTGAATTTCTGGCAATATATTTCATTTAAAGCTTTGGAATAGCTTTCGTGCCTCTTCTGCTCTAAACCCAAGGCACTCCCCTTCCTTTTCTCTCTGCACAAAAGGTAGCCTTGATTTAGGGGAAGTGATTCCACAGAATTGAAAGCTGTGATGTATTTGATACATCTCTATGGCCTGTGAACAATTTATGAGGAAATGCAGCTGACTTTTGTTTTCATTAAGTAATTTGGTTAATTTTCATTGATTTTTTTTTAACCTGGTCTTTGTCCTGAACCACACACATGGCTGATGTGACTGGGATAAGCGAAGGAAAAGCAGACTTCATAGGGTACAGGAGCAAACTTCCCTTTCATGCTGTAAAAGAGAACTTTGCACCAGACTTTGATTGGACATGCACAGTGAAGTGACAGGAGGAAATGTTTCCAGCAACAAGGCAGAGCAAGAGAAATGTCAGTGACATGTAAGGAAGGAATTCTTCCATGGTGAGAGTAGTTAAGCCCTAAAACAGGTTGCCCAAAAAGGTAGTGAGTTACCTTCCTTGGAAATTCTCAAGACTCACCTGGATGGCTTCCAGAAGCCCTTCCCAATCATATTTTCTGCGGTTCCATCTAAGAGACAAGTTATTTGTATTTTTCTGTGATTTCTGCACCAGGACACATTCCTCGCTGAAATACATTAGGAAGATGACTAGGCCCCATAGTGAGGCTTGGATAACGGAACAGACCATGAGAAAATAGGGAGCATAACAAGAGAAACTGCCAAACATAACAAACAGCAGAGTGAGCACCTGGCAAACATTACAGCATAACAGCACAATGAGAAATGGGTAGATTTCACAGCTGGTTATGGGGAACCATGTGAGAGAAGGACAAGCTCCTCAGGTAACTGTAAGAGAACTGGAGGGCAATATTGGAGGCCTTTTGGGAAGTGCAATCTTGAAAAGAAAACAGTGTCCAGGTTACCATAACAAAAAACCTTGTGGAGGTTTGGAAAAACTTGTTCACAGAAAGGGTTGTCAAGCATTGGAACAGGCTTCCCAGGGAAGTGGTGGAGTCATTATCCATGGAAGTATTAAAAAAATGTGTAATTGTGGCACTTGGGGACATGGCTTAGTGGTGGACTTGGCAGTGCTGGGTTAACGATTGGACTTGCTGATCTTGGAGGTCTATTCCAACCTAAATGATTCTGTATCATGTATGGCTGAGATGTTATAGCTAAAGGTATCAGAAATGCCAAATGTGATTGTGGATGTGGCAAACTGGAACCAATGGGGGAAAAGTAACCAAACTAAGTTGTTTACCAGGAGACAAGGGTGGGAAAAGAGATGGATCATGGTGGGGGTGTGGGAATTATAAGCATGGGAAAATGGAGAGAAGTGGGGATAAAAGAAGATAGTGGTGTATGCAAGCTTCTGGTTGTTAGAGCTGAATGATCAAGTCCTGCATCAACTGCAGTCTCTCTTATCTTCTTACTGAATTCTATTCTTTGCTATTTTTTCTGTGCAATCTCACTCTCTAGCCTGTACTTGTGTGGAGAAGTCGAAGTGTCAGCAACCAGAGAAGGGGCCATGGGTGACAAGGGTCCATAGTGCCAGCAACAGGACAGCACAGGATGCAGACATCCTTCTGTGATGAGGGAAAGGAGTTTAGGACTGGGGCCTGTGAGTTGCCAGCGTGAAGTGGAAGGCTTGGCAGATCTGCTTCTGGGAAGAGCTGATAGCTAGTCATTACAGCACTCACTCCTCAGTCCCTCCTCGTTCCAGGTGGGACAGGATCAGGCTGAAGAGCTTCAGCAGGAACAGAACTTTGAAGGGCTGGATATAAAGTGTTTTGCCCTGTTTAGTAACATAACTCTTTTAACCTTGACATTTCTGATCCAAACATCATAGTACATATTGCTGGCAAACAGAAAACCAGGAAGAGGGCTGAGGGAGAGAAGTATGCAGCAGTAGATGTTTGCTTATTCTTTTCTAAATTGCTTGGCTGCCATGGAGATAAGCATAGTGCAGCTATCAAGAGGAACTCCTGTTATTCCTGCACATGCAATTCTATAGCACCGGGTACAATTATCAAGCCTTAAAAATAAAGTATTTCAGGAGAGATTGAGTTTAGGAATTCTGAACTTCACATCTACAACATGTATTGTCTTTCAAGAGAAAAAGAAAACTTCAAAAACCACAAGACTTGAGACTAAGGACTGTTTCTCCATATCTGAGGTTTTGAAATGAGGTTTGGAGAACAGGAATTTTGTCTGTGAGTTGTTGTAATGGTTTACTTAACTCTATGGGCTTCTTCTGTTCTTTTTTTTCTTCTATTTCAGTAAGGCTTAAGCAGCTGAGAAAAAAGCGGGAGATGGTGGCAAATTAATGACATTTTATTTGATATTTGATTCTTCTTTCCATAGGGAACTCTTCCAGAAGGAGGATATCTACACTTGACATCTCTGGTCTGGTTCCACGGCTGGGAGGAGCATATCTGCATGTATAGACTGCTGTTCTTGTTTAAGTTAGTGCCTCTAAAGGGCTTAATAGGAATATACTCCTTCCCTCCATGCATTCTGATGCCTACAGATGAGAGAGAAGAAAGCCCAGCACCTTGAGAGCCTCTCCAGCTCATAGGAAAGGTTGAGGCAAGGCACGTGCTTTAAGCCCTGCTCTCAGAGTCTGTCATGCCTTCACCCAGCCTGGAGGAAAACATCTGACTCGCAGTCAAAGAACAGAAATACACAGGCTGAGATGGCAGCACGAACAGAAACAGATTTACATGAAAGCACCCTAAGAAGCACTAGAGCACAGGTGGGAAGAATGGTCAATGGCCAACAACATAGTGACAAAGAAAATCAGTAGGAGCTAAGGAAGGTGCTGCTTGCACCAAGGCAGCAGTGCAACTAACTCGACAGCAGACAACCTGCACTCTGACAACAGGAGGGTGACTGCATGGCTGCATCACTTCGGTTACGCCCCTCTCATCCTGGTATTCCAACAGGAAGAGAGACTGCTGCCAYGAGACACCTAAATTGAGGAAATAATAGAAAATGGGCAGCCACCTTGCCCAACATTTTTGGAGGTTATTGAACTCCTGAGGCAAAAGATTGTGCTTCAATAACTGGTGTCTCCTGAGGGGTATGAAATAACTGCCCCAAAGCAGTTGTTACCAGCAAAGAGATTTTGGAATAYATAGTGAGGATTCAGCAGCTGGCACCTCTCATTCTTCATGTTACGCACAAGTGATCCACTCCGCACTACCAGTGCACATGTTTGTATGAGTAAAACTGAGGAAAGAGTGATAGGATGGATGGAGAATAAGCTTTGTTTAAAATTTATAACACCTTCCCTTCTCATATGGTCTTGTATTGATTTTGATCACCTTAATTTGAAAGGGTTCCAGTCCTTGTTTTTTGAATATATCACTGGGTGTTCAGCAGGTTCCAGGGAAGTGTTCTAAAACTCCAGCTATAGTCACCACAAATCTCTGACTCAATCAGCAATAATTATTCCATACAAAGTAGGACAGGTTGAGATGCTGAGGGCTTCTCATCTCAGATTTACCTGGAATCAAGAATGTTCCACCCTTTTATTTGGGGGGATAAAGTCTGGCAAACTAAAGGAAGGTGAATACGCACATGCAAAGGKTTGGATTGAGGGAGCAAGGATTGAGCAGTGGTACTGCAGTTGTACTTATTCTACTCCTACTGCAAAAGCCTAAAAATGATCTCTGGCCCTGTCCTCATTCACACACATTTATCACGTCCTGTGAAGTTTGGTACAGAGAAAGACTGCTGCTATCAGCAGGATACTTGTTGGTTGCTTGCAGTCCAAATTAGGCTGTGAGCTGCCACTTGACAAACTGCAATATCGTATCATGGTGAGAGTGTTCAAAAAGAGCTTTAGATCCTGATTTCCACAGGCAGAGAAACACTGTCTCTGCAGCATTGTCTCTGATGTCAACCTCAGGGTTCTTTTATAAAAGGGATGACAGCATTGCTTTCTCTACTCACTGTGTTCTCCTTCCTCCTCAGCTCCTGTCTGTGCAGTAGGTGAGACCATCCTCCACAGAACTTTACAGAATGTGAATTGTTAGTATATAAATATTGACACTTTTAGCCAAACTTTTTAGGGTTTAGGCATCAAGCAAATGGGGTTTTTGAAAATCTAAAATTTTAATTTAGGCACCAGGAGGGATAATTGGACAACTTGAGTGCATAACTCCTGTAAACCTTGCCCTGCTAGAATTATCAATATAACTTCTTCCTTCCTGCACTTTGACCTTCTCAGAAGGTCATCTGGTTATTCCCAGACCAGTTCCACTTTTGAAACAAAAAGAAGCCAAGGTGATATATGTGTTCATGCTTATCACAAATGCAGTGCTACAACCCTGTAAATCAGAATACAGATGGAAAGGATTTGATTTCCTCCTTCTAATGATATAACTCATTTTTACTTTTACTTGAACACAAAGAGGTTTAAACAGCAGCTCTAGCCCAGTGGTCACCTATTTCATTACACTTTCACTATGTAAGTGAGCATGCAAAGGGAACACCAGAGGCTGTAGCTGTAGAAATCACTGAATGGAACACAGTAACTTATTCTACTACTAAATATTTATAACTTTATGAATCCATAGCTCACCTTTGTGACACTCACCACAGTGTTGAGAAACTCGCAACAGTTTTGTTGTAAATAATAATTTGGATCATGTCTCTGCTTTGTGATAGAAGCCAAATGTGGATTATAATCATAAGCATTTTAATTAAATGTGTACAGAAACAGTAAAACAATCCAAGCAAGGAATATTAGGTGTGAACAAGCAAATACACAAGCAAAAAAGTAAACATGTAACAAGCAACACATGGAGAAATATCAATGATTCTGCTGGAAACTGGGTAGAGATCCCAGATCAAAAGCTGTCTGTGGAGGCTCTCATCTCTGCTTATACAAGCAGATCCAGATCCCCTCATGTGATGTTACATCCAAGTTTGTGTGAAAGAGGAAGCACACCTTGTGTATAAAGGCCAAGAAGTTATTGCTAGCAAAGGTAAAGTCTTAAGTCTAATTCGGGAATCATTATTACTCTAGATCTAATTATTACAGAAAAAAAAAATGAAAATAACGCAGGTAGAATATTTATGTACAGGTAAAAAGTCATAGTAATAGCAGTAATACAATTGTAATTGTATACATACAATACAATACAACATACAATACAATGCAACTGTAATGCAGTCACCTTTTAGTTTCTGCCATTTTCCTAGTGTTATCCTCACCCTGCTCTTCTGGGTCTAAAGGTCAGCAGTTTCATGCTGGTGTCGGCAGGGGAGGGAATATTATGGCAAGTTGACAACATGTGGAATCCTTTACTGGGAGAAATACRATGTTCATTTTGACAGGTTTTTTCTTCCTTTCTTCTTCCTTTTATTCTTTTTTTTCTTATGCTTTCTCTTAGGTTTTTTTTTAATACACACACATGTATGTGTATAATATACATAGTACTGTGTATACACAAATTTTATGTTTGCTAACATGCCTGTACACCTTTCTCTTTCATCTTTAGTCTGTAGCTCCAGGTTACATAGCACCATATATATTGAATTTGGATTTATGTATGTTATATACTGTTTCTGTGCTCTCCTTCCTGGCCCTATCCCCAGTTTTGTCCAGGTCCAGGTCTGCAGATTAATTGACCATGACTGATATTTTTATAACATGGGGTCTGCAGTGGCAACCATGTGCCCCATCTCTTCTCATCCTGTAGCTGTAATCCTTTCTGCCACACCTGTGTTTCTCTGCTCAATATCATTTTATTAGAGTTGTAAAATCTATGTGGAACAACTGCTTGTTACTGTCACCTAAACCAAGCAATGCTTCTATCACACAAAGATAAACCAAATACATCAGATATAGATGCAGCAGTTAGAAAAATTGCTACCACATCTAAACCACATAAAATAAAGCTGCAGGCAGGTCACAAGAAACTAAGACAGAGCAGACAAGCCTCAGTCCTGAGCCCATGCAGACTCAATACCAGGCTTATGGCGTGTTACTAGCAGGGACAATATCACATTACAGGGCAACAGTTGAAGTTGGGGGCTGTTTCTGGAAGAAACTACTTCACAGAAACAGGAATGGTCTGTTCAGGTCCATGTGAGTGTCTGTGGACAGAGTGGAGTGGCTTTGGTGCCTTTCAGGGATGAATGTGTTGCATCACCTACAAAGATCTGCAGTAGAAGGCTTCAGATGAGTTTGCCTAGGAAAGGAAGACCTTAAAAGCAGTGGTGAAGAAGGTCAAGAAGAATGGTAAGTGTTGATAGCATGTGACACAGCAAGTTCCCAAGATGTCAGTACATCTCCATTGCCTTTGGCACCCGGATGCCTTTGGCACCCAGACAGGGAAAGTCCAGGAAAGACGAAGAGAAAGAGAAGCTGCTCTCAGCCAAAGAGCAAGGACAGACTGCAGTCTCCAGACAAGTGCTTCAAACCTTTGGTGATTCCAGAGATGTGACTGGTTATTGTCAGGGTGAACAGAGGTTCAGAAAGTTTCTGCTACAACTACCACTCTGATATCTTCAGTTTCCCATCCAGTTCTTGACACTTTAATTGTTTTTCCTCTCCTCATTTGCAGTGTTACCCCGGGTGCTGGGTCAGCCCATATCCGCTCAGCTGGACTGCAACCTTCACTAAGAGATCTGAGTGTGCACCATTGCTTATCTTTGGGAGAATAATCTGTCAATACCATGGAAATCTCTATTGTTTTTTCATGCAAATGAGTATATCTTCCCTATATCTGCAGCAGGGCAAAGCCATAAGTTGATTCACATAACCATTTGTGTGAATTCTTCCATTTCAAGTCATTGTGGTCAGAAGCGGCTGAGAACCCAGGTGTTAACTGGTAAAAATACTACAGAACTTTATTGGTTTTAATTTTTATTTTTTAAATCAAGAGAAGGAAGAGTGTTTTAGAAGGGGCTGACAAGTGCTAAAGGCAGAGTCAAACTCATCCACTGCTCTTCCTTTTCCCCCAAATCCAGTCATTTTATCATAGACAGCAATCAGATTGTTCAGGCATGACTGACCCTTGGTAAACCCATGCTGATTCTTCCTAATCTCTTTCTTCTGCATGGGCCCAGAAATGTGCCCCAAGGGGCCCTGGTCCAGGATTTTTGCACACTGGCCAGCCTGTAATTCCTGATTCTCACTCTCAGATCCTTGTAGTCACTGTTGACCCCACTGATCTCCCCTGGCAGTGTCATTGGCACCCGTGTGGAGAAGCAGCAGGGAGCGATAGCCTGAGATCCCTGGAGGTTCCTCTGCCACATCTTGGATCCAAGTCCCTGGCAAGCCATGAATCAATCTAGATAGCAAGCCAAGAAGGCAGACGGGGGCTTCTGTCCACCACAAATGGAAACCTACCACTACTTTCCCCTGCCACTGCCTTCTGTCAATATATGTGGTTTATGCATGGACAACTCTGATGCTTCCACAGGCACAATGTTCTGCTTCTTGCCTACTACCAGGTCACTGCACCTGTTCTGCAACTGTGGACCTGCAAGTGGAGCCTTCTGCGCCTTCCACGTGTCAGAAGTCAGGCCAGGCAAATCAATGATATTTAATTCAGTAAAAATGATTTCTTAATTATCTTTATTACAAAGACTAAACTCATGCATTAATGCCTCGCTGCTACTTGTAGCCAGTCTTGATTCTTTGGTCAAATAATAACAGGGAAATCAGTCTACAGTTTCCAAAAATGCATGCAAATCCTTGAATACCTGAATGTTTTGCTGTTTCCAGCATTAGAATGGTGGAGGAGGAAGATTATTCCAGATAATACAGGGTCTAAACATGATGGTTTTTTCTCTCCTGCAGTAAGAAGGCTCTGAATACTTGTCAGAATGCAAGGCTAGTAAACAAAAAAATGCTAAGGATACTGCAGAGCATGTTTCAAATTTGGGTGTTCTTCCAACTGTACTTTTCCATTAAAATCAGTTTGTGAAGTTTGGGGATTATATTTGTTGTTTACCTGCTTCTAATTTAGTTGCTATACACTAACTGCATAATATTCTCCACAATGAAATAGTTGTGGATTATTGCATTCATTTTCTATGTTATACCTGATTTTAGGGGCTTTTCACACATTTATGTTCTTCGCTAAATGAATAAGACAGGAAGATTTTAATTTGGATCCCAGGATCTGGGGCTGGCCATGAATAAGTCTCGCAAGAAAACCTTTTGAAACTGGAAAAACATTAGAGAAACTTATAGCAAATACATTCGTTCTTGAAATTCCCTGGCTTGCTACACAAGTCTTATCTTCCTGTTTTGTAATACCACATGAAAAAACCAACCCCATGCTGCATATCTTATACAGACTGTTTTACTATTTTTAAAACCACAAGACCAGATTTATGGACCTTAAACATAACTAATGGCTGATTGTGGAAACAAAGCATACAAAACCCCAGACATTCTCTCCCCACTGGAGCAGGCAGGCTTTTTCATGGAGGAAGCGGAGCTGGTGCAGTCATGCCCATGCACAGCAGCCACATCCAGCTCTGTTCCTGGCAACCTACAGATGTAGTGGCTAGCATTATAATTACTTTTTTTTTCCCCCCAAGAGACCTGAGATAACAAACAATGCATTAGGTTTTGTGAAGAAGCCATGGCCAGTGCCTCATCAGCGCAGTCCGTCCTGTCTTACCGTGAAATTCCATTTTTCTTTTCCTGGTTGGGGGGCTCCCTGTTCCATGTGTGTGTGTGGGGTTCTGTGTGTAGCAGCTGGGGAACAGCTGCGGGCCACAGGGGCCCCTGTATGCTTGAGGTAGCAACCAGAGCAAGCGAGAGCATCTGTCAGTGTTTTACCTTCCAGCTGCCTTCCAGGCAGTCTGCAATTCCATTTGAAACAGCTCATGGCTCCAAAAGGTAAAGAGGGCATGTGACACTTCTAATCCAAACCTTTTCTCTTTGTCTCTGTCTCCCAGCTGCTATGGAAACTTTCTGAGGAGACAAGAAGATACAGTCCCCATTCTTCCACTCTCAGGCAGAAGAAAGGTGGAGCCCGAGTGCTGAATTGTAAGGGAAATTTTCTACCCACTTTTACAGAAGAATGATGGAACACTTTTCAGTGGCTGGAGATCTCCCCTGGAAGCTTCCAGAGAAGTATTTGAGAAGACTCAGACTTAATTTACAACCACATCAGTCTCCATGTCTAACGAGCAGAGAGCTGGATTCACGTTAGTTTGAAGCAAATATTCACCACAGGTTGTCTGTCTGAGCTGGATCTTTAAAGTCACATTTGGTTGCACCTTAACTTTCCTCATGTTCTCCACAGGGAGCTCAGACAGCTCAAAACATGCTCCTTGGCTCTGTGTGGGAAATTAGATACTTTTATCTGACTTGCTCAACTACTTTGGGGAATTTACCCATGTTTTTGTGTTCTGAAAGCAGGCTGGTGTCACTTGTGCTCTCTTTGGGAAGATGGAACGTGTGAAAATATTCAAGGCTGTGAGGAGCTCAAATGTTACAGTTTTGTTTTAAATAGCAGACTAGAGAATCACTCTCTGGCCTGTAAAATTCAAGTAATTCTTGTCTAACCACAGACTTGTCTAGAAAAATGTAATATCATGCTGCTGTAGTGATTTCTCTTCCATCTCCTCTTTTCCTATTCCTTCTTCCTCCTGTCCACCCCCAAAATAATTCAGTTTCTAACTGCATATGCTTTTCAGTGTTGAGAGAGGTGAATGGAGCAAATCTATATATGTCTGTGTTGTTTTCTGATATATATGTAGCTGTGGAAGAAGCTGTTCTGCTGCTTCTTCAGAAATGTCCTTGTCTTTACAATTTATCTCTTTCTACATTGGAAGGCAAGAAAACAATTTTTTTTTTAACTAAGTTTTCAAAATATTATGCCGTAAGATTGTTTGCAACTGGGCATGTTATTGGACTATGAGACCCTCTATCTTTAACGTTGTGTTTCAAGAGGATGTAATGATTCAGAAGTATGAAGAAAATRTAAATACAAAGAATATGAACAACTGCAAATTTTTAATAACAGATGTGGAACAGAGGCAGTGGCTGAGAAGGTTATACCTAAAATCATAATGAAGTATAAAACTGGCTTCTTTCCATACAGTTCAGATTCCTGTCTTCTTGCATCTGGCTCTGGCCGTGTACTGTGGTTGCACACTGCTGGAACTTTCACACTCTACAAATTCTGTAAGCTCCTCCAAGAAGACATCACCCCCAATTGCTTGAGAAATAAAACTGCTTAAATAATGCTGCTCTGCTGAAGCAGATTTGCATTTCTGGAGAAAGCTAATTCTGCAGTGGATTAATTCTATTTTGAATTGCTGCTGAGAGGAAATGAACCTGCGGAGAGACAGCTGAGTCGTAAATTTCTTGTCTAAGGTTACTTAAGGTCTCAATGTTCATTCCATACAACTCGCTTGTATTGGACAGATCAATATTTGCTTAACTGAGCATACACTAAGCTAAGTTACTATGATATTACTAAAATAGCAATGCATTAACAAGCACAATAACCAAATTCAGGTTAAAATTTAAATATAATCCATAAATCAGCAGTTTCAGTTAATCCAACACCATACAAACGCAGCAAACTATTGACTTAACCTCTGAACCACAAAGATGCAGTGTGCAAACTTGTTTTGGGTAATTGCAGATAGATTTCCTTCTTTCAGTACCTAGACATAGTGTCTTGGTTGATTTATGTCAGTAAATAGCTGTGCTACTATCAAGTGTGTTTGGCTCACCTCTGAAATCATGCTATGTATACGATTATTCATAGAACAGAATTGTAGAATGGTTTACGTTGGAAGGGACCTTTTGAGCTCATCTAGTTCAACACTCTAGCAATGAGCAGGGATACCTTCCACTACAACAGGTTTCTTAGAGCTCCATCCAACTTGCATCTACCACCTCTCTGGGAAAACTGTTCCGGTGCCTCACTATCCTCATCATAAAAAATGTTGTCCTTACAGCTAGTCTAAATCTACCCTCTCCCAGTTTAAAACCATTTCCCCTTGTCCTATCACTACATGCCCTTGTAAAAAGGTTTGTCCCCATCTTTATTTTCGGCTCTCTTTAAGTACTGAAAAGCTGCTCTAAGGTCTCTCTGGAGCCTTCTCTTCTCCAGGCTGAACAACTCCAGCTCTCTCAGCCTGTCCTAGTAGGAGCGGTGATCCAGCCCTCTGATCTTCTTCATGTCCTTATCATCATGGCCCTGCACTTTTAGCAATAACCTTCAAGAAATGATTAGTTTCTGCACACATAACCTAGGCATAATCTACTGAAACAGCTTTCAAATAAAACTGCTATTGAATCAATGGCTACATTGACTTCTTAAACATCAAACTTCCCCTTAGAAAATTGCTAAGTTCTATTCTATCTCTCTGCTTTTAATTTACTACCTTTAGCAAGTGGAATGTGCTTCACCACAGCCTGTGGGGGAATCAGGGTGCTCCGCCCTGTTGAACTTCTGGCTGTTGAAGTGGGTCTCACTTCAACAAATCAAGTCTTTCATCTCATCTTTCTTCTCCGGACTTTCACAGGCAGGGAAAGATTTGGGGCTTCACAGGTCTGTGCAGGAGAGAATAAAGCTACTTTTCTTTTGCAGGCTGTTTCTTCCTTGAGGGTCAATGTTTCTTTTCATAAAGTAGTGATACCTCTGTGCAAATGATATTAGAAATGTAACTTTTCACTTTAATGCTGCAGTATACCAGCTCACCTTCTTAACCTTCAAAAATGGGCTTAGAGTATCTATGCCTCTCAACACTTCAGCTTGAGTTCTGTTTGTGTCAGGTTGCCTTTAATTTGTTTTCTGCTCTCTCTCTGGATGCCTTTGCAAGCAATCTCTGTGAATCCCTGACATCAGTTTTAAGGCAGCCTTTTAACTTGGGTGCTGCTGATACAGTTTCAGTCTTCCTACCTGCTTTCAGACTGCTTACAACTACATCATGGGGGGCAGCTTGGATAAGAAAACCATCTGTGCTGGTTTGGGCTGGGGTTGAGTTAATTTCCTTCACAGTGGCTGGTATGGAGCTGTGTTTTGGATTTGTGATGAACACAGGGTTGGTAATATAGAGATGTTTTTGTTATGGCTGAGCAGGGTTTACACAGAGCCAAGGCCTTTTCTGCTTTTTATACTGCTGTGATGGTGAGAGGGGTGGGGATGCATGGGAAGCTGGAAGGAGACACAGCTAGGACAGCTGACCCCAGCTGATGAAGGGATATTATAGACCATATGACATCATGCTCAGTATATAAAGCTGAGGGAAGAAGAAAGAATAGAGAGATATTTGGAGTGCTGGCGTTTATCTTCCCAAATCACTGTATAAGCATTTATGCCCTGCTTTCCTGGGATGGCTGAACACTGATCGTGGGAGGAGGTGAATGAATTACTTGTTTTGCTTTACTTGTGTGTGTGGCTTTTGCTTTCTCTTTTAAACTGTCTTTATCTGAACCCACGAGTTTTCTCACTTTTGCCCTTCCAATTCTCTCCCTGATCTCACYGGTGGGGAAGTGAGCAAGTGGATGTGTGGTAGTTTGTTGCTGGCTGGTGTTAAACCATGAGACCATCCTAAAACTGTAAAAAAAGTTGATTGGAAAGGAATTCTTGGGGTCTCTACTTCAACCTTCTGGTTGAAACAGGGCTGTGGCTGCAGCAGATTAGGTCAGTCAGGTTTATGTTTAAGAAGTCTTGAAAACCTCCAAAATCATAGATTCCAGCTGCTCCATGAATAACCTGTTCCAGTGCTGCACTACCTTCTTGGTGAATGAATCTTTTTCTAATGTTCACCTTAAGCCTCCCAAGCTGCAACTCAAGTCCATCTCCAGCTTCTGCAAAGATGAGTGACACCCATCAGCTTTTAGCTGCCATTTACTCAGATGTAGGCTGATCAGCCCTCTGCAAGCCCAGCTCATCTGATCACCTTTTCACAAGAGCAAAGTGCAGCTTCTCACACACATTTTGTGTCCCAAACTGTCTTAGCTGTTCTCTGCTGGACCCTCTCCAGTTTCTCCACGGCCCTAATTAACTTCAGGACCCACATCTGCCCAAACATGGGGATTCATCAATAACACTGAGAGGAGGAAGCTAAGAACTTCCCTCAGTCTGCTTGCCATGATCTTAACATGGCACAGTCCACAATCTGCCTTATTTACAATAGTACCACACTGCCAGCTTGTACTGAGCCTGCCATTCCCTGTTGTCTCTGGGTTCTCTTCAGCAGGACTGCTGTTCATGCAGTCACTTTCAATGCTGATTCAGTATTTTGCACTTCTTATTGAACTTCATGTCTCTGTTCTTCCTAATGATTAGTTCAGTGTTGAATTGCTAGACATTTGTCACAGTCAGGAAAAGTCTGCTTTTATAAAAATATCTAATGACTTGCTGAACACATTCACTTTATTATGCCCTCTTTTATGACATACGTACTAGCATTCTTGGACTTCTAGCAATACAGATGGGATGCTAATAGAAATTCATGACTTGTCCTACTGATTTGCACCTAAAACACCCTGGACAACCCTACTTTTATATTCCGACAGACTAAATCCTATGTAGAATAACATCACTATTGGTCTTGAGCTAGCTCAAATCTGTGTTTCTGACTGAAGAGTCTCTTCTCTACTGTATTCTATTCTCATGAAACACAATGTTTCTGTTCATCTCAAATACCAATGGGCTATGCAGAAAAAACGGTGATGTGCTGCACCTGAACAGATACACTTCCAAAGAACCAACTAAACAGCTCCCTATTGACCCTTGTAGACAGCAGCAGATTTCTGATGGTTACCAAAGACTTTCTGTCCTCGTTTCAAAGTGTGTCTTCATGACACAACTGCATTTCAAACACATTAAGTTTATTTTGAGCCTCATCTGCTACTTGGCTAGATGTGTCCGTAGGGGCCACAGAGGTGGCTCCCTGTGACAATATAGGAATATCTTCTCTGTTCTGTTTAGCAGATGTGAGTTTCAAAAGTTTTACTAAAGTGATGTCACATAAACTACTCAGTTCATCACAGCAAATTGGTATGAAAGTTTTCATTTAGTAAAGATGAACAAAACCTGCTCTTCAGAAGTCCAGCAATTATGCAAGGATTCTGGTTTGTAAAAGCAGTTGTGAGTGTAAATACATTATCAAACTCTGAGTGTGACTATTTAATGAATTGCAAATATTTAGCGCAGGCATAAACAGAAAACAGGTGTTCTGTGCTGCTTAGACTTCATTTCCCACTTTCCTGATTCCTGTTTTATTTGCTTTATGGTTATTATAATGGCTGCCACCAACCACTGCCACTTCAGTGTGCTAACCGTGACTCACAGAAGTGCCTCATAAATTACATCAATGGGAAAGCAGATGAGCACATGAAGAGGAGGTGCAAAACTCATTAGTCATGCAGTCTCCTTTTCTGGGGACTGAATTGCCTGACAGAAAAGCATTGTGAGTGCCTCGTGCATCTGTCAAGACCACCAGATGCCAATCTTGCTCTTGCAGTTTTTGTGAAAGCTATGAATCGATATGCATTATTCAGTATTGTAAAACAGGACCTTAATTAAGCAGCCAACTAAAGCAGAAGGAAAAAGGTAATCACCCAATACACAGTGAGTTTCTTCAGACAAAGGGAATAACATAGATTTTGCCACTTGAAGCAATATCTAGATCACAGTCCATTTATTTCTTTTTTATACATTATCTTGCATAGTGATTCAGCTGAGGACAGGTATTCTGGAACAACAGAGCAAAATGAAGAATCTAGACATTGATTTTGATCAATCTGCATGAAATGAAGTGCATCAGTGTACTAGATCAAAATAAGAAAAGGACACAGTATTGCACTCTGTCTGTATTGTTGGGGATAAGCCAGCATCTTCATCATAATCTGTGTGATTTCAGGTATTTATAGCATACCTATAATAATTCACCTAAGGCTGAAACTGTATAAGACCTTCATTTAGCTTTCCAGGATTTTTTTCTTGGTTTATTTTCACAGAAGGGACCCTAGTACATTTACACAGAAGCACAGCACATAAAAAAAAAGTACCATTTTTTTACATTAGGAGCTGCAAAGGTGTATTCTCTATGAAAGAGTCTCACTAAGCTTCAGCAGAAAGGACTGCAATCTACTACAACACCCATAAAGTGTCTGTCAGTCAGACCATCTAGTGATCAAGTAAAAATAAAACTTGCAGGCTTTACCAGCACTACCAACACTAGGGAATGTCAAAATGAATCCACGCTATCCCTTAGCCCGGAAAAAAGAACTTAGGAGACCGCTTACAACAACYCGAAGAAATAAAATAATGACCATGAAGGCTTTAAAGGAACAGTAGATAGAGTACAGAAAAAAACCTCACAAACAGAAGAGCTGAGCCCCACGAGCAGGCATGACACAGGGGTTTGTCTATCCTGAAGATGTTTGTCTCTCTGAATAGAGTGCAATGCAGGTTTTTGATCCCAGAAAAAGAGTGAAAAATATGACTTTTTTTTTCTATGTGAGGATGCATTGAGTCAGAACTGTGTCTCATATGTCCAAATGCTCTTATACTATAATCCAATGTACACCTGCCTCTTCTTCTCCCATTGCTTGTCTGCATTCAGAACAAACGAAATATAAACCAGCTGAATCTGGTCCCTGCAGCAGGTCCCTGAATCAGGTCCCTGCAGCAGCCTCAGGAGTTCTCTGGTACCAATGTATCCAGCTATCTGACTCTGGTTTGTAGCTGACAAGTTTGTCTTGTTTACAGCTAACAGGGATATGCCAGTATTTCTTGGCARTTGAGCAATAGATATACCCGAAAGGACAAAGCCATTTGAGTCCACATTTTAGTACTCATTGTTCAGGCGAAGCTCTAACCGGCTTAAACGGACTGCAGCACTCAGGCAGAGCAAGAAAAGAGGGAAATAATCAGTATGTGGTGTTTGCTTCTGGCATCTTTTGATTCATCCCAGTTTTCACTTTACTTTATTTTTGCCTCTTGTGTACTAATACACTCTTAAATTTGTTTCTGTAACTCAAGAACAGAATGTGCACAGAAACTTTTGCAGGTCAAGATGCCTCTTTGTAAACCAGCCTATTCTTGTATTCATTCCACTTTTTTTTTTTTTTCCAATGAGGATAGCAATTTATTTCCGAAAATTTGCCATGATTCTACTCCTCATTGTAAGAAATATAAAAAAAAAAATCAGCGTTTGACCTGCACACATCTGATTGTACCATTAGGAGCACTCAAGAGAAATGTACCAGTAAAATAGAGTATTGATCAAGGTAATGTTACTATCACAATAATAATGATACTAAGAAAACTCTTGTTCACGAGCAGTGGACTTCCTTATCAACACTCAACAAACCATATGCATATTCTGCGTGCTTTATGAGACTGCTTTTGCCAAATTGATATGTTGACTGCTTTGTATGCCACAACGATTAATAATATACAGATTTACAACTGCCATCTTTAGGAGCTAAAAATGTAAAGTAAACTTAGCTGCCAGCTAAAATGCTGTCTTGGGAGGTGGGATGTGTTGCTGTGAAAGTGTTCACATTATATGTTGTTTACAGCCCTTTCACGAAAAATACTCTTCCTCGTGGTAACTGAAACTTGTAAGGAATTTTCAATGACTAAGGCAGGCTGCAGAACGAGCATTGCTGTGAATGGGTAAATCTCTGCTTTCAAAGCATGAAACAATATGAAAGCTTGATGAACACACACAGTTTAGGAGAGCTTAAATCTGCCCCAGCATGGAGGAGCTGGGGCTTGCTAAGTCCAGCAGCACCCTGGGCTGCTTTAGGAGCAGTGTCATCAGCAGGTCAAGAGAGATGATCCTTCCTCTTTGCTTGGCACTGCTGTGTTCAGCTCCAGGCTCCCCAGGACAAAAAAAAGATGTGGACTTATTGGAGCAAGTCCAGCACGAGGTCACGAAGATGATGAAGCGTGTTCATTAGGAGGGAAGGCTGAGAGAGCTGGGGATGTCCAGCCTGGAGAAGAGAAGGCTCTGGGGAGTCCTTACAGCAGCCTCCCAGTAGCTGGAACTGCTTACATGGCTTGACCTTCATCCACACTGACCATAGCTTGTGTAAGTGGAACTGAGCAAGGCCGGCTCCGTGCAGCTGAGAGCAAGTGGCTTGGTTGCATGAGCTCCGCACAGCCTTTGTAGACCAAGGGAGACTTGAGCCTCAGGCCAAGCCCTTGGCCACAGGATACAGCTATTAGGTATTGTGGGCTTTTCTTTCAAAGTCTTTGGGATACCAGGAAGAACTCTGTCACAGCCCATCAGAATGGTTGTTTCTGTAACATTGGTATAATATGTGCCCTTGTGTCGAGATGGTTGAGTTTGGCAGAAAGAGCCACCTCTGCCATGCACTTACCCATCTTTACTGTTTCAAGCTGTGATGGGAACTGCATTTGCATTCTTGTCAGAGAAAACTAGCTGGACTTACTAAGACAGTGCCCGTAAACAAATAAGCCTACATATGTGTATGTATTTTGAACAACCAGAGAACTGGCATGGGGCAAACCCTAAAGTTACCTGATTGGACAGATGTTCCCAGAAAATATTTTGGATTATCTAGAGTCATGATTCAACATACCCTGGATCAGAGATTTGGGTCCAGGAACAAAAGAAATTCCTGAAACACCATGAAAGTGATTGATAATTTTGCTGACAGAGCAAATCTATTCAGCACACTGTATTTGAAGAAGGGATAGCACATTTACCCCAGTGATATTGTCATTGTCTTTCAATATAGAGAGAAGCAGCAAAGTGAATGCTTAAAAGCACATGAAAAGTCAGCCCCTTTTAATACCAAATGTGAAAGAAAGCCCCAGACTATGCCTTGCATAAAAGTCAAACAAAGGATCCCTCAGATCTATTAAGAAAAGCACAAACTGACTCCTAGGCTGATCAGTTTTCTCTTTGTAGGCTTCTGCCTCCATGCTGTCACTTATTTCTACTGCTTGTCACACTGTAAGGACACTCTGTTCTTCCCTAGGGAAGGAACACTCTCCTGTTCCTACCAGGAGATCCCTGCATTCATTTTTATAAGATAATAGCCAAAAACCAAGTCACACTAAAAATCTAGTTATTGTTGTCATAACTTCTCCAAAGGGACAATCCAGACATGCACATAGCTCATTTCATGAGTTTAAAAATGTGTCTGAAAGTTGCTTAGAGTGGTCTCTCAAGACCTTGGACTTTTTGTTTTGTTTTTGGTTTTGTTTTTTTGTTGTTGCTTTCCTGAAACAGGGAGCAGTTGCTACTGCTATTCCATGGATATGTTCATAAAATAATTCTGGAGACCTATAATGGTCCCAGCTTCCTATTTTGCTGTCTAAGCATTAGCTGTCCATCAGCAAAATTATATAAGAGAGAAGAAAATCAGATTAGTTTGGAAGGTGATGCCCAAGTTGATAATTCTGTGGTGGATGTACTTTACCAGTTTAGTTTTCATTTACTGCATGAAAAGCAAAACATTCACTGTACCTGCAACACTAAATTAAGGTCATCATCATTCCAAGCTGTTACAATATTGGGAATTAAAAAAAAATTCGTGGTACTAGCTAACATACCCTGACACACTCAAATTCATAATCCCCGAGGAACTTTCACTCTTTGCAGAAGTCTGAGATCTTTGTAGTGTTCCTTGGAAACCAACAGGTTCAGACTCAGTTTGCTGAAATGAGAAGGAAAACCCCTACAAGCTACTGAAGTCCAGGTACTGTCTACATGTAGATTATATGCCAAATGTATATATATATATATATATGTATACACAAATATATTTGTTGCCAATTGTCAGAGACTTCATGTTTTCCAGGTTCATGTCAGTCATTTATGAATCAAGATGCAAGACACGTCTTTTCTTTCCAGCTTGTGGCTTCCTATCACAACTAAGAAAGAACACGTAAGAGATGGAATCCTACCAGAAGTCAGGAAAATCAGCAGGATTTCTGTCCATGAACTTCACGTGTTTAATTGCGGCACACAGGCAAGTAACCTACACACACGTCAGGAAAGGTGAAGGGAAGGTGCTCRCACATGAAAGTACTAGAGCAGCCTGACAACTTCCAGTGGTTGACTGGAAAGAGTYGCTGAAAGAAGCCAGCAAATGTAGTTTTCATTTGCAGGGTAGACACAGACTAAATTTCAGGTTCTAGTGCTTGAACAGTTATAGCTTATTAGTATCAAGAGTGAGAAGAAAATGATGTTTAATTTCGGAAATCTTTGTCATGGAGGTAAGATGAAGCTCTGAGATATTAATAGATTGTGACACAGTGAAGTTGTGGCAACACCATGAAAACAGCACTCTGTTTTGACAAACTCAAACTGATTTGCTAGAATGTGTTTAACAGTGGACCCACCTCATACTGTTCTTGTTTATTAAATCTTTTATTCGGGATAATGCCAGCATTAAACAGTTCCCATTCATTGATGTAATTTGCTGTCAGAAAGGACCTGGGGACTTTCATGAACACAACAYGATGAGTCAGCCGTGCACCCCTGCAATAAAGAAGCACAAAGAATACTGAAACTGCATAAGCAAGAGAGAAGCCAGGAGGTAGAAAAGCGTTTTTCCTCCTCGACTTAACACTGCTGAAATTGTATCAAGAGAACTGTGACCAGTTTTGCCACTCCACTACTATTTATGGGAAGTATAAGAGAACAATCTTACTTAAAGAGAAGGTTTAGAAAAAATGGAGACACATGCTTCTTAGGGATAAAAATGATAGGGTGAGAGGAAATGGACAGACATTGCAAAGTGTAAAATTCTAATTAATTGTTAGGGGGAAAATTACAATTACTGAGACTGCTGAGACACTCCATTAAATTTCAATTTATGAATTCAGAATTATTTAAAACTTTAGTGATCAATTCCCTGAATAATGTTATCTAAGTTGGTCCTCTTTAGAGACAGAGTCTGGGCCGGATGATCCTTATGGGTCCTTTCCAACCTATAAAATTCTATAATCTTATGATCCTGCTGATGCCTGCAGAAAAAATAAAATCCTTTCTCACCTAAACAGGTCCAGACTAATCAGAGATCAATTTTTTTACAACAGTAGGTTAAATTCTCCAGTGATATGGCCGCATCAAAGAATGGAATTGCATCGAATGTTCCTGAATTCTATGTACATCAAGTACCAATTTTATAAGCAGATAAATATTATGTTGGAAGAATATCTGTCTAGGACAGTATGACATGACACAGCTCCTTGTTTAAAGACAGTGTTTAAACGTCAGATGTATTTACAGGGCTTTTTTTTTTTGGCCAACCAATGTTTAAATGTATTTGTAAAGTTGTGTTTAACTTGCTTTTTAATATAATTTCTTCTGTTATTGCAGTAAGTCTGGATTGTGATATCTCAGAAACTGCTTTCAGAATTCAGGATGCACGGAAACCTAATCTTCAACTCAGCCTGAAGCTCTGAAACAATAATATGCACATTTTTATCTCAATTGTTCTTCCATAATTTATAGTGAATGTAATTGGACTGAGACTCTCATAATAATGTGAACAGATGTCTTGACTCGTAATATGTTGTTCCATATTAGATTCTATTTTTATTACCACTGAAATGGGCCTTTATTGCACATCTCTTTCCTGTGAAGTATGAAACAATTTAGAAGTCCAGCAGCAGCGTCTAACAGATAAAACAGATACAGATGGGAAATAGAAAAATTTTGTATCGCCCATCAGAGAGAAAAGCCATACATTTATGAATGAAGTGTTTTACACCGGAGAGTGAAGATATCATCTCAACATTTCTTGGAGTTTCTTATTACAAAATTAATGAGATAAAACAACCAAACCAAGAAGGGTTATCATTGTCCACTGCGTATTTTCCAGGAAGGATGTTTTGTCTTGACAAAAAATCCAGTTGTCATAGCAGCTTTAGTGAAAAGACCAGACAAACAGTCATTCAAAAATTTTAATAAGACTTGAACACACACCTAAACAAATTCAATATTGCTCGTATCGATAGAGGAATACCTCAGGAACACCTTAGTCTATTTTAAAAGGTGTTGGCAAAGAGATGGGGAAGGAAGTAACTTTAGTCTCTACCTTCTGTAGTGATGCATGGGTTTGCCTAAACAGGGCAGACAGGATTTGGTACCTGGTCCTCACTTCATAATTGCAGCTCATCTCAGCATAATTGGTACTTCCACTTGACAGGCCCATTCTATAGGCATTCTGTTTCAGGTAAGATGAGAACTCTGGATACAGACAAATCACAGAATCATAGAAGAGAATATGCTGATTTGGAAGGGACACATCAGAATTGTTGAGTCCAGCTCCTGGCCCTGCACAGCACACCCCAAGAATCACACCCTGTGCCTGGGTTGTCCAAACGTAGATTGTTCCCAAAGCAACACTGTGTCAGTGCTCAGCAGAATGCACTCCTTAGCTGTCCATAGCACTGCCAAAACCAGTGCATTCTTCGTGTCTGTGGGACACCACTGTACATCATTCCAGTGCCGTTGGCAAATTCTGCCTCACAAAGCATTGCAAGAGAAGGGATTTACTGCACACAGTGAGCTGCTGCCAGAAGGAAAGCCGTAAAATCATTATTAGGTTTTTCAAAGGGAAGCCCTTTAGGTATTGTTTTCAGGGAGACAAGAAGTTCAGTTTAATGACTGAAATCACTTGTCCAGAACATGTTCCTACCTGTAGCACAGCAGAACTTTTTATTTCCTGCTGTGGCAGCCCAGTGAATCAGAATGGTCAGTCTCCCTGCTTTYCATTGCTGTACCTACTATCCATCCCCAACAAATTTACATTGAAGAGATTGGGGCAATTTGGAAAGAGATTGAGAGGGCTAGAAGGATGGCTGTTTGGGAGAGGTACTCAAACTACTGCAAGAAAGACAACGAATGGTGCTGATGCTGAGAAAGCACGATGAGTGTGCATGTGGAAGGCCACCCCCAGAGCTCTGGACAGGGAAAATGCCTACTAGGAATAACAGGCCCTCTGCCCCTTCTCTGTAAACCTATGGTCTGGAAAAATATTAGTACTTCTCGCTTCAGAARTAGGTTAATCACAAATAAATCGCAAGTATGTGATTCATACAGATGTTTTGAAAATGTATTAACTAGAGATTGTTCAGTGCTTTGAATCTGTGCAGTCAACAATCTCTCTTTGATCCATTAACACTGCAATTTAGTGGGAACAAGGAAGAAACATCTTGAGTAGCGTTGCCCCAGAGCTGGCAGAAGCACTCATCGGTATCTATGAACAGATGGCAAGCTCAATAAATAATATTAAAGCCAATTTGAGAGAATGCAAGATTTTTAGGACAAGGGTGTTACATTCTCCTGCCCTTTTTCCAGCTTTACTTTTTTGACTCTCTCTTCCTTCCTTTTCTTTCATTTTATATCCCTCATGCTAGTTTTATTTGTTTATTTGTTACRTTTTTTTCTCCTCAGGCTCTTTTTCCTTTGCATATTTTTCCTTTTGGAGACGGGGGAGGATGGTAATTCTGGATATAAATAAGGGAAAGAGCCAATAAAGACAGTGGCAAAAAACACATGCTTAGAGAATAGTCTTATCTGTCTTCAAATGAGAGCTGCCTATTTTAAAAAAGTTAAAATACTACCTGACTAAGTGGTGAATAAAAATTATAGCAAGGCACTGTGGCTGTTCAGAAACAACTGCTATTCCCATTTTATCAGACTAGGAGTCTTTCCAAGTTGCCCCTGCAGATGGTTATTTTCCCCTGAGCTGCACAACAACAACAACAACAAGAGAGGGTTAAATTGACTTTGCTCGGGTATYCTTGCCTTTTAGCAATATAAAGTCTGGAAGAGACTAGGCAATGACAATAAATTAGAAGGAGTGCAGCATGTTTTGCCAAGTTTTGTTTGGCACATGAAGAAGAACAACATCTCACACCAGGAAAAGAATAGGCACTCTAAGTAATTGTTAAACAACAAAGACTCTACGTGCTATCTTGTTTGGCTGTTCTTGTTACCAGGTATTGACATCCTGGAGAGATTTGAAAGCAGATAGTCAAAATGATCTCAATTCTGAGAAGATACATGACAAAGTAAAGCAATAACAGCCCGTACCTCTTATTTAAAACCCATGACTTTACTCCGCAAATAGTTAAAACACATTAACACCAAAAAAGAGAAAGATTAATAAGGAAAAAGAAGATGAAATCACAATAAAAGAGACATTTAGATTGCAGTGCAGAAAACCTTTCTAGCAGTGACATATAGTATTGGCTGACATATTTTAACTTTGATAGAATTTGTATAAGTATATAACCAGAGCTGCTTTTTTGTTAGAAGGGGTCTAAAGTAATTTGACTACATTCTAGCACTAGATTCAATTAGCCAAATTGATTTTTAGCGCACTCTCTTCAAGCAATGAACTGCAAAATACTCAATATTCCATCTCCTTTAATAGGGGTCTGTGTGCACTCTTCTGCTTCTTCAAAAATAACAGAATTACTTTGGGATAAAGAATGCCTGGGCTTACTCACATTAACATTTTTTTTTYCTCAAAAAGCAAAATAAAGATGCTTAGAATAATAAATAGCAAAAAACAGAAATATAGTCTGGTATTTCTATGTTCATCTTTGAATGCTGAAAATTGTAAATGAAGGATGGGTTGCTGATGGTAGAATCATCTCCCATATMCAGGAAAGTTACTAGATACTATTTCACACTGAACAACCACCTGTCAGAAATATTTTAATGATATTTAGGCATATCATTAAAAAAGGCACCAAAAAACCCCATCTGATTTTTATTTAATTTATGATATTTATTTAATAATGACATTATCTGGTTTATAGGTTCCCAAAAATTTTTGAAGATATGGATAAGGGTTCATATATTTTTAATACTTGGAAGGGTTGTTGTATTAGATGAAGCTATACTATTTTTTTCTTGAATCAGCTATAAGAACTTCAACATTGTTATCTCCTTGTCCATAGTACAAAGTTTTTAATCTCTGATCAACCATCCTAAACTCAAATGGAAGCTGGATATGTTCAGCATTTCCTAGCATCAAARCATATGGTGAATTTCTTATGCTTTTCTGATTCTCTGTCTCATGACATTAACAGATGGAAAATACTGCATGCTTTTAAGAATTATCAATAAATCTAATCTATACTATATATTAYTAAAGTTTGAATGCACATTGCCCTATCAGAATAAACAAAAACGTGCTTTTACCATGCATACAGAATATAATTTTTTTTAGTTGCAACTATTTTGGTCATTCTGGCTCCCCAAGAGTCTTTGCACCTTACCAGAGCGACTGCATTATTGTGTCCTTCTTTTGATCCTTGAAAATGGGAAGCAAATACTCTATTAACAAGCTTGCAAGAAAAAAAAATAAAAGGTTGAGTTATTCCCTTTTTAACATTCAGACTACAAGATAAACAAGCAAGGACACAATTACTGTAGAAATATGTCCTGACAAGAATGTTAAGTAATGAAGTCTTGGAGTGTTAATGATGTTCCGTGTGCATGTGTGCATATTCATGTGTAATATGAAAAGCCACAGGTGTATATTTGAAATCTGCATTCTTGTTTCACAGAATGGAAATTCAAATGCTCACACAGGTGGAAATTCCCATTATGGCCATAATCTGATTCATCTGAYTAGGATGCTACTTTAGCTGTAATAGCATTAATATCTTGCATCACTATTAAATTAACAGGAGAAGCAACTTAAATGAAAATACAATGCAATTAATATTAACAAAGTTGAAGCCCAACCCCCATTGCTGAATTATCCAGATCAGCTGTACTCCATCKATTATACCATCATTCACAGTCTGGCACATCTTTCTTTTGTTATCTCAGGACTATGTCCTTYTTTTAACCTCATGAATTTTTGGGGGGGAATTTTTCTGCTGGTTCAGWTGCAGCATTCCCATCTTAAATTTTAGAACAATTTTATATCTCTGAATGGGCTTCATATTACTGATACTTTCTGTATCCTGTAAACTGGAAATGGTAGAGAAATAATAAATTGGTGGTAACTATTTTTTCTACAGCTGAGTTATTTTTTTCTCTATCTCTTCTGTATTCTCATCCCTTATTATTCCCTGTGATTCTCTCTCTGCCTTCAATCTCCTGAAGCATTTAAAAGGATTTATTGTTAGTTTTCATGCCTGGACAGTCTTAGGATACTTTTCCATTTAATCCAGCAGTATTGATCATCCTTCCTCTTTTCCTCATTACTGAAGGATCATAGTGGTCCTTGCTCTTGTTTCTTTTACACCACTGTTCAGCCATTCTAGTTTCTTTCTGGCCTTTCTGAAGTTCTCCCCAGTAAATGGAATGTATTCTGGATTTCCAGAGTGATGGATGCTCAGAATGCTCTCTCTGCTGCCTGGGAGAGTGGTTTATTTCACTGATAGCTTCTTTTTAAAAAAATCACAGACTCAGGGAAGGGTTTAGACTGGGAGCTCATCTTGTAGTCACCTGCTCCAAGCAGAGCTAACCACAAAGCTGGACCAGGTTGGCCAAGGCCTCATTCTGGGCAGTTTAAAAAACTTCCAAGGATGGTAATTTAAACACTTCTCTGGGCAGTGTTTAAACCTGATTTAGTAAAGATTTCTTTGCCCCATTCAAAATATCCCCTGCTACTAGTTGCGGCTGTTGTCTCCCATCCTTTTCCTGCACTCYGAGAAGCTCTGTTGTGTTGATGGAATCCCTCTCGAAACTGAATGGATGCARGGGCTGTCTTTGTTGCTCCCACACTCTGCATGTGTTACAATCACTCTCATAGGATGGCTCTGCAACAGCGATATCCTCAATTAGGTCTTCCTGCACTGCTCAGAACCAGGCCAACAGATGTTGATAGTATCTAAATGTTAGTCATAATCCATGCCATTTAAGCAGGCTGTAAGGTCTATTGTGTTTCTGGAGGGGGCTAATGACCCTTAGTGTGCTTATGTCAATACATATCTAGATACTTTAATCCTCCCTCTAAGTAAAACAAGCCCATAGCTCTTATTTAAAACAGCTTCATTTTACAGAAAACGCACTAGTTCCTTAAAAGTGACCTTCCCCCCCACCTATTTTTGCAAATGCAAGTATATTTATTGCTGTACTGCAGGTGGTAAGAGTATCTGAAGAGAAGGACAACATACCATATTTTAAATATCCAGAAATAAATAAGCTGGATCAATATACTGTAACAGATTGTTTTGCTCATTAGAAGGTAAAAATAAAAAGGAAACTTGTCAATCCACCAAAATCTAGCCTTTCAATAAGGATATAATTGGAACAAGCTGTCAAAAACAACTTTGAAATTAAATTCACAGCAGCTGGTACTCAATACATTTCATGACAGGTCATCAAAGATAAAAATTTACCTCTACATGTTACTTCTTTCATCTCTGTCAGATATTTCAAAATGTCCAGGATTTTTAAAGTAATATTAACTATTTCACGTTAGAATAACACACAAATTGTGCCTTAATCCTAATCGGAGGCTTTTCCTTTGCAGGAATACTTCATTCTAACATTTGCTACTGTTACTCATAATCCTTTCCTAACCTATCCCTATCAGCCTTGACTAGTCCTTAGTTTTGTTGTAGCTTTCTCTCTCTAGCAACTGACGATTTACTTCCTCCTCTAAAAATAATAGGCAATATTTTCTATCAATCTACAGACTGTGGATACCATCTTAMGTGTGAATATTCCTTAGGCACCCAAACATAGAAATCCAGAGGTATTTAGAAAGACAGAGGATAGCATTAACAGTTTAATCTGATAAAGATCACTGCAATTCTACTCTGCAGCTCACTATTAAAAAGAAATCACCTTTTTCTTAATACCCTCATTTTAAAGGAACAGTGAAGGGTTATTTCTTCTCCACAAGAAAAAGCCTTTTTGATATTTCCTAACCCTTCAGAAGATCCCTGAAAGTAGTATAAAATTCCTCAGGTGACTAGTTTCCTCATTCAAGATAATCCACACATTCAGAAAAAATGATGTCTCAAGCGTGAGTATATCTGCACTGCAAGGAACTATCAGTGATGGCTGTGAAGCAGARTGTGACCTCTGACAGTGACTGCACATTCCTAGACCATTACTTGAACTTGGGAATCTGGATCTAGAGAAGAAAGAAGCCTTGCTCCCCRTGGGTAGCTGCCATGCACCTGTTGCTGGAAAGCCAGCTGATTAGGAGGTCTGCACACACTCCACTCCTATATCATCAAGGTTCGTGAATGATTAATGATTGTTTTTTTAATAAGTCTTGAAAAATTCAAGGGATTGCTCCTGTCACTGCTGCCCTGGCATGTCAAAGAGAGAGAAGGAACGGGCAGAGTTGAAAAAAATTCATTGCACCTGCACCCCCTGCACCCTTATTCTGTAGCCAAGCCAAGGCATCAAGGTTCATAAGGGAAGGCGTAATCTCAGAGAATTACTGTAGACCTGTAAGCCTTCAGTAAAATAGAAGTCTTTACTAGGGAGCTGGGGTCCCACCATTCAGGGTGTTTTTATGAGCAAATTAGCAAAACCACAGTGCTTTCAGTAGTTTGAGGTCAATACAGCAAATATCATCTTGTGAAGTCACCACTTGAGCTGTCTTAGCAATATGAGTTTTACTCATATTGCTAAGTATCCTGAATTGATTAAATTCAAATTTAAATAAAGGATCCTGAATTTATTAAATTAGCATTTTAATTTTTTTTTTTCTTTCAAAATACAGGGTACTCAAAAACTAAGCAAGCCTTTTGTCTTTATCTTATAAGATTGCTTTCTATGGAATCGGAGAATAACTTAGGTTGGAAAGGACCTCTAAGATCATGAAGTCCAAGATTATCACAATTATCCCATGATTCATCCAGCAGTTGGGTAACATTTTATGGAAAGGTCTGTTGCCTCAGTATTGAAAGTAAAATATACTTTTCACAGAAAAAGTGCAATATTTAATTTTGGCCAGTTTCAGTTTATTAAGTCTGTGTGCAATAGAACAAGATTTCCTCTTAGTTTTTCCCATAAGTCTCTTTGCAGCATTTTGCAGACTGACTTAGAAATACAAAATTAAATACAGACTCTGTGTTCTTTTGACCTGAAATCTCTGACCTGTGAGATAAAGTGACATTGTTTCTGCTTGAGGACCGGTTCAGCTAATTGCTGAGTGATGGCTGTGACACAGCTGGTACACGATTTTGTTCCCAAGGTAACTCTGCCATACAAAGTGATTCAGAATCAATCATTTGTTTTATAGGGAGACAGCAGGTGTCATGTGCTGCACATGGGGAAAATAGGCATTTTTGCTGAGAGGGTCATCCTTTTATTAAAATACCCTTTCATCTCCCTTTGTGATGTAGAAGGCACGTTTTCAGTGTTATAGCTGAAAGAAACATAATGTTTTCAATAGGAAGGATACTCAGGAATTTCTCCTTTGCTTAACATGAGTTCCCTGGGACTAACATGAACATAAAAAGCTGTAATAAAACTGCAAAGAAATATCTTTTTATTTTCTCTTACCTTCAGCAAAGCCATACAGCCTTTCCCTGTGCCCCTCACCTAAGAACATAGGCTCACTGTAACAGTCAATAAACTCCTTTATATTTACCACACACAGCAGAGACCATTTCATTAAATACCAATGTTAGGCAATTAGGACAGAGTTCATCTCCCAGCAAAGTCTAATGGATTTCTGTGTTTACAGTCAGAGGCTCTGGACTGCATTTCTAGTGCTGAAATTGTTGCTGGGGAAAGCAAAAACTTCTACACAAACAATTACATATGCCTTCTTGTTCTTGAGAAAACCTAAGAAAAACAAAAGGTAGAATTTGTTCCCCTCCCATGAATGAAAGAAGCCGAATTTTTCACGTGTTTGAACAAGACACAATTTTAAATACAGACCCTAGCCCCAGATCACCATTTATTAGAATAAAAATAAAGAAATACTATTGTCTTCAATGAGTTTAACTATCTGTAAGACTGAAACAAGGATATGGGTTTTGAATTGTTGCTCACTTTTTGTAGTTGCACAAAACAATCCTTTATTTCCATGAGGTTTTACATGCAGGCAATCCCCCCAGAATCTGGCCTMTTATTTCTCAGGAAAAACATAAAATTTTGAAGATGACACAAAAGAATMATTTATAAGTTTGATGAAAAATATATTTTTAAGAGCTGGACAAGGAGGTACTCTCTCAATTATTTTCTAAATATTTTCTGGGTTTTGTTTGTTTGTTTAAGAATATCACAAAAGGTTTCTTCAATTACATTAAACCAGGATTTCTTAGCTAAGAGCTGTGTAGAAAATCTGTGATTGAATTTCAACAAATTGACTTTTCTCTTAAAGCTGGTTCCTTTTTAATCCAACCACAAACCAGCATTAGCATAAATTCCTGTGAAACAACAGAAGATCCTGTCAGATTATTTTAAAGCTATGGGAAATCCCTTTTCAGACTTATTATCATTTTACAAGTTTAAAAATTAGTGTTTTTTTTTTTTTACTGCTGTATTACTTGGAAATATTTCTTATAATTTCAATAGCTTCCTTGATATTTGTTTTTTTTCTTGAAGAAATACCTTTCTTGTTTGAAGGTTTGTGAAAGCAGAGTGTGGTAGGTTAGCCTTTGCCAATAACCAAACTTCGAACTCATTCTGCCCACAATGGAAGGGAGGGTGGGAGGAAATGGGAAGAACAGGAATGAGAAACCTTGTGGGTGGAGAAGACAGGGAGATCACTTATCAATTACCTTCTTGAGCGAACCATATTCAATTTGTGGAAAATTAGTTTAATCTCTGGCCAGTTAAAATACAGATGTAATTACTGATTTGGTAGTGGGAAACAAAAGGACAAACAGAACAACAGCACCTCCTTTCCCAGGCTCAGCTTCACTCCTCAAACCCTGAGTCCTCTCCACAGAGTGGAATGAGAAGATGGGAGATGGGGCTTGTCATCAGTCTAAAAGAGCTCTTCTCTGCTGGTCCTTTCTCATCGTGTTGTCCCCCTGTTACTATGTGGCTCTTTCCCAGGCTGCAGTCCTTCACAAACTGGTCAAGCACCAGCCATTCCCACAGGCTTCAGTCCTTCAGAATAATCCTGCTCCCATTTTGGTCCTTCATGGCCCTCAGTTCCTTCAGGGTCTGTCCACTTGTTGTGGCATGGGGTCTTCCTCGGGCTGCAGTGGGAATATCTGCTCCACCATGGTTTAGCTGTTTCCTGTGTATCAACTCTAAGCAGTAGTATGGCAGAATTAACACATGCATTTATGTATGATTGGATATATGAAGTACTATTGATGAGTAATATTAAGTATCTGTTAATAATTAGCTTATGAATAAAATGAATTGGTGTGTACATATAAAATTACATTGATTTTGTAGTAAAAACATCTCTGTAGTTACTTATCTAAGACTCTCATGCATTTCTACTGTTCTGTTGACACAGGCACTATGGTTTTTTGTGAAAGTCCTAGCCTTTTGCAAAAAAACTGCCTTAAAGCAAAAGATTAAAGCATCTAACTTCCCATCTATTCCAGACAGATCTGTATATTCAATTATTTTTGTCAATTTCAATCTTGCTTCAGTCACTTAGAGGCTGTCTTGTGTTAGAATTAAATAACTGTTTTCAAGGCTTTTTTTTGTAATGTTGTCTGTATGATCCTGACTGCACTTTGGTTATGGTGCAGAGATCTAAAGATGCATTGTATCTGTCTTTTGAACTATTAGAACACGAAGCATAGACAAATCAAAGAGACAGGTGAGGTGAAATTCATTAAAGAAATGTGTTTCTGTGATGAGCTAACAGCCTCAATAGAAAAGCCAAACGTTTTTTCAATTGACAAGAGTGTTGACTGACTTTTGCCCTCTTGCCCTTAGAGGGCTCATAATGTTAAGGTTAAACGTCTGATTCTGCAAAACCACTGCATGAATTAAGTATATCAGTAATCAAATCAGAAGTTCAAAGCCCATTCTATAAAAAAAAAGCCCTTCAGTACAGACTGAAACCTGTTGAATTGCAGGCACTAGAGATGGCCTAAAAAAATGTGTAACGGTGTTACTACCTAAATGAGGCCTGGCTCCAATGGAACTCTGACTGACTGAGGTTTATGAGAGTGGAAGATAAAGCCTGCTACCAATGCCTTTCTCCYCACAAAGCAGGCTTAGCTTTAAAAATAATGAATATACAATTCTCAATGCATTTTTATAGATCCTTGTTTCCTATTTCTTTAAAAGGAGAACATTTTAGTATAATTTACAAGTTCTAGAATATACTGATTGCAGCAAGTTGGATTTTTTATAGAAGAAAAAATTCTAGTTGTATAGAAGCATTGATACTGCTATTATAATCTCCTCAGAATCCCTGGTATAAGGGACAAATTTTCTCAATGTGTCACTCACAAGAGACATCAATTCTTTCACTGTCTTGATGGTTTTGAATGCCTTACTATTATTTTGTGCTGCCTTTTTAATCTCCAAATATGTGTAGGTACTACTATTAATTTCCACTGTTTTTCTACATTCATTTTTTCCTCTCATATTTATTTGCTATCTTTTTTATTTTTAGTAAATCTCATCTGTCCTGATTTCGCACGGCAAGTGCCAGCAGTTCCAGTGATTTCTTAACCACTTTTTCCCTCTGCCTCTGACCTTCTTTACTCATGTTGACAAGATGCTTGTATTTATTTTTAAAATAAATTTATTTAAAAAAATATTTTWAAAATATTCTTAGACAAAATCTTATATTCTCAAATATTTAGTCTTTAAAAAATCTATTTTCATTCCTTCCTAGAAAAGAACCACAAAGTCAAGGCCTTCTATGAGACGTAGTGACAAATTAACAGCAACACTATATGTATCAGACATCACAGAGGTACATAATAGTTACTGTAACAGTATTATTCCTCTACGTAAGACATTGGCCTTGAGAAATTGCTGCTCATGAGCAAGTAATTTGAGCCTTATGTGTTTTTTGGTTTCCCTTTTTTTCCTTCATTAATGAGAAGTATTTCTTTTTACAAAGCCAATGAAACTTGAAATGTGGGCAGTTTTCTGTGGTGTGTTAAATCTTTTGAAAGATTGATGACCAGATATGCAAATGGTCATGGATGGCTGTAAAAAGCAGAAATAAAAACAACAAATGAATGTCTGTCTGWTCAGCTATGTGGAAATTAAAATGCCATCACCCTATGCAATGTCAATTGCATTATTTTGATCAAGCCATCACTACATCACCAGATTGAAAAAGAAATCAGTATCTTCAATTAAATTGAATTTCCATATATGCCTGCTGAAAAGACTGCTCATTTTTTCTTTTCTTTCAGTGTTTCTGGCTTCCTTGCTTCAAAACAAATATCTGATTTCGTGCTTGGGCCTTCATTTTACCTTTATCTCTTTCTCTGCTCTCTCCTTGTCTTTGTTCAACAAAGAAAGCCAAGCAAATCAATGCATTGATTTTTTGCAAAAGACTGCATTTCTACCTGATGCTTTTGATGCTTTCAGATGCTTTTGATCTGAGAACTTTAGCAGTTTACTTTTTCATGTAAATAAATTATAGCTGATGGTCTTAACTGTAAGGCAAAGTAAGCATAACCTTATCTGACCAGAGGAAAAGGTTATATAAGGTCATAAGGATATCAATTGAGCCAGCAACCTCAACACTCGTGGGTGCATCCCATCAGGCCAGATGGACTCATATCTATCCAGTTTCTTTAAGCGTTCCCTAATTTAATAACTCCAGTGATGGTGAAGTCTTTCTTGCCCTAGACAGTTCCACTGCTCTTGGGGGCCTGGTGCTCTCCTGAAGGCTGGTCTTGCTGGTAAAATCTGAGGCAAGATSCATTGAGCACCTTGTTCTTTCCTGACTTGCCCCATGCAGCACTGAGCCCTGCTTTGCTATGTCACCTGTTTGTTGATGGCATGTCAGTAGAAGCCCTTCGTTTCCCTACATGTTCCTTGCCGGATTCAACATTAGATGGGCTTTGGCTTTCCCAGCCCCACCCTTGTGGGCTCAGACTGTCTCTATGTTCCTTCTGGTTGGTATCTCTCTGCTTTCATTTCTTGCACACTATTTTTTAAATGTGACTTTGGTCAGGAACTCCTTGTGCTATGTCCCTGTTTTAGTCAGAAACTCCATTAAAGTTGCTGGTTACTTTTGCTTGAATTTCTGCATGTCAGAATGAACTATTCTTGAGCTTGAAGCCAAGGGTTGTTATTCAGCAATTTGTCTTGTTCCCTCCTCTCACAATCTGAACTCCACCATCTCATGGTCATGGCATCTAAGGCCGTCCCTAACCTTCAAACCCGCAAGACCGTGAAGCTTCCAAAAGCCTGAAAGGCTCAGGCTGCTTCTCCTGTGGAAGAGAAAGATGCAAGTGCTGGTACAAATGGCCCATATACAAGAAAGGGCCTAAAGTGTTCTGCAATTATTGCAAAATCATGTTTTTACTTCTTTATCAGTCTAGAGATGCTATCGCTTTTGGGACACGCTAAGTAGATATAATCTTCAAGAAGATTACAAGTTATCTTTATTGCAGACAAGTGTTCTGGCTGCATAATTAGAACCAACAGATGATTTTCTTTTATATACTTGCTATAAGATGTGCTAATATTTTGATTTTCATTGTGCTGATATTGTTAATAAGAGCTACATTTTTCATTCTCCCTTATTTGTGTATATTTGACTGAGTTCAGAGTTCAGCTTTAAGACATATTACTATTGCATTAAGAGTGTTTTGCCCCACAAGATACAATGCCCAGTTCTACTACAAAATCATTGTGCCAAATCCAATTAGCAAAGATTTTTTGATGAATTAACCTTGTCACAGCATAATATATACACTGCACCTGCTGTTCTGCTTTACAGCCAGACTTCAGCCCTCCTACAGTTAAGTCCTTGGTTGTTTTGCTGATCCCTTTCAGCTCACTTTTTCCTCCTTGTGTTCAGACGTCACTACCTCCAGATGTCCAAGATTTTCTGCCTCATTTATATGTATGATTTCCCTCTTCAGTTTGTTCTTTCATCTTTCTCAGTACTCTCTTGTTGCAGAACTCTGCAGCAGATGTTGGATTTTTTGCTTGTACCTTGCCTTATCTCCAAGGAGCCTTGCAAATTCTGCTGCTCCAGACAGGAAAGCAAGGCTGATCATTGGAGTCCATGAATGGCCAAAAGAGAAGGTTATTTAACAATCTAGCTGGTGAAATAGTATTAACAATTTCCATTTATGTGCTTAAGGGGATCTGACCCCCAGGGTATCATGAACCTCCATTTTGGCGAACGGAAAAGTGGTTTTCTGATATGGTGGGAATTCTTGTTCCCTTCACTTCTGGCAGTTCCCTGTGAACAAAAAACACAGGAGAGGGAAAGAGTTTGCCTTTGCTGCATCTCCCTCCCTGTCTGGAGGGACGCAGAGTGGCAGTATGAAGAATACAGACTGCGAGGTAGTGCCAGGGTAAATTTAAGAACTCCTTAAGGGGCTCCATAAGACTAAAGACTTGAATGGCTGATCTGGCGTAACCAGTCATGGCTGAGGAGACTCTGCTAATCTCACCAGATAGCGGGTTGTTGTATTGCACCCTGCCTCTGGGTACTAAGAGCCTACAAAACCTCCTGTCTTTCTCAGTTTCCATGCTCCTTGGCCAGAATCATGGCCTGCAGCATCACAGGCTCCCTCTTTTGGGGCCATTCCCGGGTAGTTCGCTTTTGATGACAGATTAGTCATAGATCTCCTGCTCCACCACCACCACCCATGGCATCTGCCTTGAGAACAGAGGCAGATATGAGAAGTATCCCTCTCCCTCTGGCTGGTAAGAGAGGGAAAAAGAAAAAGACTTGGACTTGGTGCTGGGATCAGATGCTTCATGATACTGGGCAGGAAACACAGAGGTCTGCAGTGAGGGCCATCTGTCATTTCTTCAGCTGACAGTCTGACTTGAAACCAAACCAAAGGATCAGTCACTAGAGAGTAGGCTTGCATGGCCAGCGTCCCTGTCAGATGGACTGCTGTCTTTCAAGTACAGGGAAGATGGATGGAGCTAGCACAGCAGGGCACACACGCCTCCTTACAGGGATCAGCTCTGGAGCAACATTCGTCTGGTGTTCAGAATGCCCAGCTCCTCCTCTTGCTCCCAATGTCCCTCCATCTCCAGTCACCGACAGTGGCTGGTCCCAAACAACGTGGGCAGAGCCCAGTGGGCCCCTGGCATGCCGAGGAGATGAATGGACGGGGTGGCTCCTCCTGTACCTGCCTAGGAAAGGAAAAAGGAATCATGGCCTTAGATGGCAGGAGGAGAAATCTTTCAACAGTAACTAAGACCAAAAAAAATCACTTGCCAAGATATTGGGCTTCTATTGAAGCACAGCACAGTGCCAAGACTCTCCACTGGGATGAGAGGTATTTCTGCAGGAAGAACTCTGGTGTTGGTGCCCTAGAGAGGGCAGCCAGTGGCCACCACTGCGCCCTTTGCTGGCCCACTCCTGGGTCTGCCCAGACACCAGCATTGCAAAAGTATGCCCACAGCAGATGGGTACAACCTTCCCCCATTTCCAAGACACCCTCTATTCTGGCACCTGAGTTGTAAACATTCCTGCTCTCAAGACATCTGCCTGACAGCAGAGCCCTGGACAGCACCCACCAAGTATGCTCCAAGATGGTGGGGGCAGTACAGCCTGTGCACTGTGCTCAGTGACCACAAGCCATCACTGACCAGCAGCTGAGGTGGATGCCATATGGTGAAGTGGAAGGGGCCCCATTCCTAGAGGTGGCAAGGGAAGAGGCAGAGGAACCTGCAGTGGAGTCATGGCTAGCACTAGGTGTGGGCAAGGAGCTGTTGCCATGATCACTGCTTCACCAAAATGGCACCATTCAAATCCAGCAGCGTTTGTTGCTTTCCAGAGAACCTGAGGTCAGCATGTGTGGTACTCCATCCTCTTCCAGGGCAGAATGCTTTGGGTGCTGTGGCTACCAAGCTTGATCTTGTTTGGGAGATGCATGTACCTAATCAAATTGTTCTGTAATAGTGCCCACATGGRGAGGGGCTGTGGGACCCTTTGGTATGACATAGCTGGTTGCTATGCAGCTGTCTGCCTCTGCAGCTACTGCTTTTACTGCTGCAGTTGCTATAGGAGACTATCTGATGAAGTGATGAAAGATTTCTCCCCTCACTCTCAATGGCATATTGCCCAGCTTTGTGTACACTGCATACCAAGCATCCGATCCCTGCAAAAATCTATCTCTGTTTTCTTCCTTCTCCCCCGCTGGAAACCATGGAAACCAGGCTGCCTTGATTCTGCCATGGACAAAGAATAGAGGGGTGGCCCTGAAATGTGGCCCTTGTCAGTTCCACTGAGATACCCCCATTCTTTGCCTATAGGAAAGAGTTAGGGCTTTATTAAATCAGAGCTGAAACTCAATGACAGCAGTATTTAATTTAAGATAGTATTTACAAATATTCTTTGACTTGTTACTTGTTTCTATATACTCACTTGCTATTACATCAGGCATCCCTAGCCACCAGAGAATAGTATGTAGACTAGGAACACTCAGATCCATTGCATTCCTTGAGATTTTCAAGGTGTTGTTTGTTTGTTAAATAGCCAGATGTTAGGCAGAGACATACACGCATCTCCTGGTTGATCCATCATTTGGCAGCGGGTTGCAAGACTGGTACCTTCTGACTCACAGAATGATTTGTTGAGCTGAAACATTTTCAGGGTTGCAGATGGGCGCACACAATTGGTTTTCCTAGCTGAACTGGGGGGCCCCCATCTTCCTGGTCAAGAATAAAATAGTGTCATGCATGCAATCACTGGCACTCAAGGGAATAGTGCAAGTCCCTCCCATATGTACCCTCCGGAGAGGTCAATTAAGTGGTTTCAGCCCTTTATGGTATCCTCAGCCTCTTTTTTCACTTTCCAGCACACTGGGCCAAGAGGCCTGACTGAAAAATGGGACCCTGAAAAGGAGCCACTGGATTTCAGCCTGGGTTGCCAATGACCAAAAGCTCTGTATTGTCAAAGAACTGGGATTCACGCTGAGCCATACCAGAACATGGGCTGCAATCTTGATCCTGTGTATGCCCCATCTTAAACATTTATATTTTGTTCATGGTTGCCTGTCTGTGTGCAGCTTATCTATCCTAGCTGCTGTGTGGGTGGCAAGAGACAAAACAGCTGGTACCCAAATCTTTCTTCAAACCCTCAATCCTCTGTGAGATCTTAACAGAAATTGCCATGTCCTTGGTGTACATAGCTCTCTGTTGTCCTTTGACTATAATGAGAACTAAGAAGCTCTTCTCTCTTGAGCTGACATTCCAGGAAGGAAGAAAAAGACGTATTTCCCTTGTAGTTGATAAAGATCTAGGGCTGTGTATGATGTGGGCTTAAGGGACAAGCCCTGTTATCAACCCAGGCTGGGGGATGAACAGATCAAGCGCAGCCCTCCTGAGAAGGACTTGAGGGTGCTGATGGAGGAGAGGTTGGACATGACCCAGCCATGTGCGCTCACAGCCCAGAAAGGCAGATGTGTCCTGGGCTGCATCCAAAGCAGCGTGGCCAGCAGGGCGAGGGAGGGATTCTGCCTCTCTGCTCTGCTCTGGTGAGACTCCACCTGGAGTGCTGCATCCAGCTCTGGGGTCCCCAGCACAGGAAGGACATAGACCTGTCGGAGCGAGTCAAGAGGAGGCCACCAAGATGATCATAGGGATGGAGCACCTCTCCTATGGGAAAAGGTTGAGAGAATTGGGATCGTTGAGCCTGGAGAAGAGATGGTTTAGGGATGACCTAATTTTGGCCTTCCAGTACCTGAAGGAGCCTACGAGAAAGATGGAGAGAGACTTCTTACAAGAGCATGTAGTGATAGGACAAAGGGGAATGGATTCAAACCGAAAGAAAGTGGATTTAGATCAGACATTTGGAAGAAATTCTTTACTGTGAGGGTGGTGAGACACTGGATCAGGTTGCCCAGAGAAGCTGTGGATGTCCCATCCCTGGAGGTGTTCCAGGCCAGGCTGGATAGGGCTCTGAGGAACCTGGTCTAGTGGAAGGTGTCCCTGCCTATGGCAGGGGGGTTGGAACTTTAAGGTCCCCTCCCTTCAAAGCCAAATCATTCTGTGATTCTAAGATTCTGTGAAGTGTAAACACAAAGAGAGGATATAGTTTCAAGGTCAGCTGGAACAGGGCTGTAAGAGTGAAGATGACAGAGGGACATGACATTGTCCATACTGCCTGCTAAGATTGTTCCCACATCCAGACCATGCCCAGGCATAGCTGATGTGTGTGCCAGTTGGAGAGGCTAAACAGTTGCCACAGGGGCTTATTAAATGCTAAACAGCCTGGAGAATCCTGTACCAGTATTAGATTATGTGCTTGGCACAGTTTGACTCATGTTATGTCAATACACATAACCCCAGAGTCCATGGACTGTGTTAACACTGGCCAGAAGATTACAGAAGAGGCAGTAGAGGGGATCTACTAAGCTAACAGATTTTCATGCAGAGACAGAGTGAAAATGCTGTGCAATTATCCTACATAACACAAACAGACTGACTTCATAAGTGGTATTAAAATGTTGGCATTGTTGAAGAAAACACACATAGCAGCAGGGTCCTGTTCCTGGACACAGTAATCCTAGTTGCAAGAAACAATTACTTTTTGGAAAAGGAGTCAGATAGGGCACATCAAAGAGCAATGAGTTGCTGCTCCCTAAAGGACAGAGAGGTAAGAATCAAGAGCAATAGCTCAGCTGACAGGGCAGGGGTCTCACCAACCAGAGCCCAGTCCCACAGTCCCTATGCAAGGTGAGCAGAGCAGGACCAGAGATAGTGACTGGCTTCAACCAAGGGTCCAGACCCCCAGGCATGTTCATGTACAAGAGGCAGGTCCCAAGTCCAGCCAGGTTAGTCTGCAGGACAGGAACTGGGTCAATGGGGATTAGAGCTGAACTGGAGACCAACACTCCAGTGACCTGGCTGGGGCAGGAACTGAGCATCCAGAGCTGAGCTTAAACAGCACTCCCGGTTCTTGGGGCAGGGTGTTAGGTGGAGGTCCCAGGCAGCACTGGGTCAGGGCCTTTGAGGCTTATTTGTACCCTCAGAACTCAGTCGGGGCAGATGGCRCCTAGACAGCAAGTACACAGGCAGAGAGCAGGCAGACAGCATGCGGTCTGCACAGAGGCAGAGTCATCCATGGTCAAAAGGACTTCACACAGAGAACAAAGATCACAGAAGAAACAGCAGCAAGAGTTCCCTGTAGAAATTAATCAAAAGACAGCATGGGAAAGGAATATTACACTGAACCCTAACAAGTGTTCCTACCAGCAAATTGAATGTGCCTGGTACCAAACATACCCAGGCACTGAGGCCAGCTGGCATGAAGTGGCCATGCCTGTGCTTGTAAGCTGCCTTGGCTTTTAAGTATTAAACCACATCCAGCTCGGGAAATTCCCCATGCAGCATCCAGAAGGCATGCAGTACCCTGAGCATTTCTGGAGCTTTGGCTATCTGGCAGGGGGAGAGCTATTTCTCCTGTCCCAAAGGTGTCAAGAAAGTAGCTGGTGTGTAGGACGAGACAGTACATGCACRTGACAAAAAGATGCTGGGATCTCCTGCCCCGGAGAGTGCCTGTTCACCTGAGTGACTTCCCATTCTGCATTCCAGCCGTGGGGCATGTTATGAATTGTGGGAGCAGCCAGGGTTTGCTCTCGCTCTGCCTGAGCTCTGGCAAAAGCCTCGGCTGCACGTGCACTGACAAACTCTGATAATCTCTGCTGATAAACTCTAGGCCTTCACAGGCTGACTGCAAAGGTCGTTCTGGGACATCCTCAGCCGCCACTTTGCTGCATTCACACTGAGTCTGTGGGCTGCGGAGAGCTATCAGCCAGGCTRTGACTGCTGTGTTACTGAGGAGAGACCTCCAAAAAGAGAACAGACACAACAGAGGACGACTTTTCACTTTTTTGAGACCATTTAGGATTTTCCATTTTCTGATTTTCTGATTTTCTGGTCACTATTGTTTATTCCTCTGTACCTTTAAGTTGTGACTTATCCTTTTAAGACTGTGCAGCCAAAACCACAGACAGTATTCTGGGATGGACTGTGGATGTGCACAGTAAAGTAATATTTTTCCAAGATTCCTTTCAGGAGCACCAATAGCTCATCACTACACTTGGGCAGTCATGGCTGTTCCCTGCTGCCTTTCCTGCAACTCTGTAATTAGTAACCTTGAACTCTCTCTGCCATTTTATCACAGGGTCTTTTCAAATTCTAAGATATTTTTCAAATCTTTGTGATCAGTTTTAGTGTTGACGACTTTGAATAATTTTGACTTCTCACAATTCAACAGCTTTTCTAGGTTATTTATAAATATATTGAGCATATATCCCAGGGTATAGTCCTCTTAATGCAAGAGACCTCTGATAAGAACTGGCCATTTAGCCTCATCCCTTATTTTCTCTCTTTTAAAGAGCAATTTTTATTTTTTTTTCCTTTATTTTCTTTTCTTCTTCTTTTTTTTTTTTTTAATGAGAACGCTTTTGAGGAATCATCTTGACTAAAGTTTTTTTGTTTTTTAATCCAAATATACTTATCCACTTCCTTGTTCACTGCCTGAAAAAACCAGTCATCAATTTGTGAGGGACGACTTCTGTCTACAAAAACTGTGTTGACTTTTGCTTGCTTAATCATTGATCATAGATCTATTAATTCTTTCTTTCATTCCACTTTCACACGATTTTCCTTGCATCAAAGACAGACTTCCTGACTTGTACACCCAGGGGCACTTTTCAAAATTTTCCGTGACATTTACTTTCTGTTTTACTGATAGCAAAGTAGATTTAAGTAATAGATTAAACACTTTGCTGTTTGGCAATCTGTTTTACAATCTGGCCACAAATCACTGATTTTGAAATATTTTTACTATTTTTCACTCTTCTTTGTATTTTCTAAGATGTTTTTCTTTCTTCACCTTTCCAGTAGTGCATTTGAGTTCCCAGATTCTAAAGGCCTTTGTACTTGTTGAAAGTAATAAGGAAGTGTTATGAAGAATGACCATGAAAATTCATGGTTCGTAAAAATCTATGTGTGTGAAGAGCATTCCAGGAAGATTTTGACCCACCTCTTCCATTTAATTTTGTTTGGATCTACATATATATAACCTTTCTACCAGCTACTGAGGATAACCCAAAGAGCTGAGTTACTATCTAATATCATCAGAAGTGATATTAGATAGTCTATCCCTAGATAGTCTGTGCCTTTCCGAGCAGATTTTTTAAAACTAATAGAGACATATGGCGTTTCTGTCAGACCTTTCTTAAAATTTAAATATATAGATGCAAGGGTAGGTAACATATAAGAGTAGAGTGTATATATATATATATATAAAGATATATTTCTACATATAGACATATATATTTAGCTGATCAGGAAACTAGTTTTGCTATAACATTAACCAAGTGTTTATCCCTGATTTTTGGTTATGACGTCTGGTACATAAAAAAAGTGTTCGGCTAACAAAAGAATTACTCAAGATGTCTTGATCCTTGAAAAGGTCTACCTTGAAAAAAATGAAGACACACTGTAAACTTCCATTAATCTGGATCAGACAGACCTCATAAAATTACTTTATATATGGCTTTCTGCATGAACCTAATGTAAACACAGCAGTTTCAACTAGGTATCTTTCCGCCCTCACATTACTAAGAGAAGCAAAACTTTTACAAACTTGCTACATCCTATGATACAAGAGCAGCCTACTTGGGGATTTTTTTTTGAGAAATCTAGGTGAGTCTAGTAATATGAAATGCTCTTTCAAAGTTCATAAGGAGATCCTTATACAGAAAAGTTGTCACTAACTCCATCACACCGTTGCAGAATGTCTCTTTTCCACACAGAATGTGCATACCGAAAAGTAATTTTGTCTTTACTATTACAGTTATTCTTTGAGAAATTTGAATTCTTTCACTAAAAGTCACATTGCTTGATCATATAGTYATGCTGGCCACTTTGTGTTTGATTTATCTTTTAGGTGGACAACAGTATACAGGATTCTATAAAGTACTCATTGCAATAAATGCTTAATTGCTATGAAAGCTGTAGGTTTTATAGAACAAATATACAGACTTTTTTATCCTGGTCATAGATTCAAAGTAGGATGTGTGTTTGAAGGGACATCCTAAAGCCATCTAGTGTAATGCCCCAGTTGAAATCAGGACTAATTTCTAAATTAATCATCTGTTCCTTTTGGTGTACTAAAAACCCAGGAGTAAATGACAACCAGAAAATAGGGTAGAGATGAGTAATCCTTGGAATCCTTGAGCCTAAGCTGTTAACAGACCACTCACTACYCAGGTGTAATTTCCACAATATGGGTTTGTTTTGAATGTAGGAAGCAGTGAACTGTGAAAGATCCTGGGCCCAGAATCACTGGAACATGAGATATGCACCACACCACAGTGGATGAGCAGTGGGAGCCCTTTTCCCAGATTAAGTGTTTCAGCTTTGCAAAACTGTGAGTGGAGAATCCTTAGGCCTAAGAACTGAGTAGCATTACAGGTAGGTTAATAAACTGAGTCCTCGCTTATATAAAAAGGTCACAGTGACATTGTTTATTGAAGAAAAAGATGAGCTTTTATATTTGTTACTGTGAGGTTGTTCTTTGTCTGGCAATGACATGCTGGCTAAGTTATAATAATAATAATAATAATGTAACCATGGTAATGTGGGCTTATTGAAAGAGATTTGGTTAACAAATTTTTTTCAATGTATTAACTAAGGGCTCGAGTAAAACTTTGAGTGCAAGTCTTTCTGATACAGTGCTCCTAATACCGTGTTCCCAGCAAACACACTCCTCTGCTTCCACTGGTGGTAAGACACGATGAAGGAGGAAGGCTACTGCTTTGGCACAACCACAATGGTTGTGTGGCAGAGTGCTTTAGTTTAGGTGATGAGGACACTCCTCAAGCAGGTGTCCTGATCATCCCCATTCCCCTGCTGTGGTACTTGTTGTGGAGGGCTGTCACAGGATGGGGACTGAATTCTTTTGTGATGAAGCTAAACTAGAAGGTGTGTTTCAACAGCAACCTAAGGTGATCCAGCCCCACATGACCATTTAACACCTGAGACCAGGCCAAGGCTTGATCAAAATAAAGGTCCCGGAAGCATTTCTAGCCTGGACATCTCTTCCTCAGCAGTAGGTGTTTCGTTCCGCCTACATGTATTATTCATAGTCAAAAGATATTAACTCTGTTTTTTGATACCTATTTAAGCAAGCCTTTGACTTCCTGTAAGAATTTTAATATTAGATCATAAACTGAACCTAACAAGAGTCCTGAGTGTGAGTTAATCCTACCCCTTTATAATAAAGTCTGATGGCTGGCAACCACATGGGTCTTTAATATAAGATTTCTTTCCTGTATACCTTTGAGGTCTGTTGTTGGTATCTTATACCTCTCAGCCTTGCACAGATTTTCCCGTGTGGATTGTATGAAGGAAAAGCCATCCATGCCCTGCAGAAGAGAGTACAAAGCAGGACTACAGACTAAAGTACCGTGGTTTACTTCTTTGGCACTGATTATACAGAGGGTAAGAAAGAGAAAAAAGGCCTTGTAGAGAGAAGAGAATGTGTTTAGTGCAAAAACCAAAATTCCAGAAGTGCTTGCTCCAGTGTCGTTTGAGCATGGACGCCTCATAGTCACAAGCTAAAGTGATTCCATGGTTTGTGGGAATGGATCATGGGGTATTCACAGTCTTGTTGTATCAATATTGCATCAAATTGATATGGGTTTATCTATCTTCTGCAGAAGCTCAAAACCAAAAAAAAAGTGCCAAACTGCTGAAGGAAAAAAACAACAGCAGAAATAGTGCATTCATTAGTGGCATGTCTGAGTTTGTAAAACATTGGGTTGAGTGTTCGCCATTTGATTTGAAACAACAAAATTTGGACAGCACCAAATGCTGTAGTGCTGTGTAATCTGATGAATCACTGCTGCATTTAAGCACCAAGTCCTTGCTGACTAAGACTAATTGCAGAATTGTGAATCCACAGTTAAATTATAACTTAAAATCATTATATCAGATAATGCAAATGAAAGGTTTTGCTCTTTTTAATCTTCAGCTATTAAATTTTATGTGACCACTCGCATGGAATATAGAAATATGACTTAAGAACTGGTACAAACCCATCATTTGTTCCTGATCTTAGAAGTCATTAAGCCATAGCATTTCCTCCCTTATGAATGCAAATGGTCTTTATTGATCCTATTATCATAAAACATTTACCTCTTTATGCTGTGGTGTGAGATTTCTTTCAGATGAAGAGCTCAAATCGTTAAGTAATTCATAGTATCATCTTCCTCATGTTGTCAGGAGAAACACAGACAAAGAGATAGGACAAATAGTATTGATTAAAATTAAAGCTAATAATGTAATTTTTTACATCTGTGGTTTATGCCCATCTATCATCTTCTTTTAAACTGTTGCCTCATTTTTAATTAACCAATTTCTCTATCCACACTCCATTTCTCATCTCTTTTTCTCCTTACTGTTTTGCTCCAGAGTTCTGAACACATTACTCACATGGAGCAAATTGGGTAGGACAGGCACTGTCACTGGCTTGCTGTGTCATCCTTTGCCCTTCTCGGTCACTCCTTAATGCTTATACCTGCTTTGAACCAGTATGGGGACAAGGATTGCACTCAGATCCTTAAAGAAGCACATGTTGCTAACTTAGCAGTAGCCCAATTTGCAGACACACAAACATCAGAAGGGTCTCCTCATTCCTTTGTCAAAAGCCTAATACAACAGGGGAGAAGAAGGAAAAAAAAGGTCTCATGAGGAACTACAGAAATCACCAGCATTTCAGGATCTGGAAAGTAAAGAAGTCAGTAAAGGGCAAATTGGGTAATAACTTGTGGGATACAACATTGATAAATGCAGCTGGCATATATCAGTAAAGCATAAAAAAAGCACATATTCAAAATGACAAGACATAAACACAGGACTGAAAGGAGAACCAAATTTCTTTTCAAAAATCAAACCATCTCCTATCTCCTTTCATTTGGACAGTAATGCACTAATATCAGAGTGAAAATAGACTCAGGCTTCCAATAAGCATTTAATCATTATGAAAAAAGGAAAAAAATAGAAATAACTGAAGAGATGAGCAAGAGAAAGCTTTAAAAATCTAAAGGGGCCTCAGAAAAGTTTGAAGTACAGCTTAGCTCAGTGATGCCTGACCACAACAGCTCTCTACAAACTTACTAACTGATGGACTAGGGAACTAAAATGAGGATCACAAACGTCTTTTATGTGAGAAAGAAAGTTTATAGAAAAAGTGAAGAGGAAAAATGTGATCCAACATTGCTTTAAAGTTTTATGAGACCACAAGACAGAAAGTTGAGACAAACAGAGCGAAAACCATACTAGTCTGGACATTGTCATGATCCAGAGTCATGCTCCACGAGTCATGATCCAAGACTGGCAGAAACAGAAGCAGAAGCAGACGCAGAAGCAGAAGCAGCAGAAGAAGCAGCAGAAGAAGCAGCAGCAGCAGCAGCAGCAGCAGAAGAAGAAGAAGACAGACTGCAGCCACAAGACACCCTAAATGAGGAAACAAAAGAAAACAGGCAGCCTAAGATTTACAGAGGGTGAAGTAGGCTTTATTAGGAGGTAAAAGATAATGCCTGCTTTGTGAAAGCTGTAGCTAACAGCTTCTGCATGGTGGGGGTGTAGGGCACACGCTTGGTGTTCAGACTGGTGGTGTTTTTCCTTGATGGAAGAAAACTTGGGCTGTCTGCGTGATGTCAAGATTCCCGTGATCCTCAGATTCCATTCTTTACACGCTTACTCATGGTTTTTCATCTTCTTCACATTCGCTAGCAGAGCTTATCAAATGATCTAAAAATAACCATGTTTTCTGGTATCTGGAAATTAGCCAAAAGACATCCTTCCCCAGAAAAAAATGAACAAGAAGCTGCCAAACAATCCTTTGAACAGAAGTTGCAAGCAACTACAACACTGCACAGCATTTTTGAGCATGGCAGCACAGCAGACAACATCCACGCCACATTCTTTTCTTTTTTGAAGTTCACTGTTACCACACTTTTTAAATTTTAAAAGCGAAGCAGAGAACAGGTGTTGCTAATGTTTATCTCTTTTCTAAAACAGCTGGTGAGAAATCCTTTTCTGGGGTAACCAACCTTTCTGATTAGGTATTTAAGGGTTATTTTCCTCATTTTCCCCTGTTGTTTTTCTTCTGCATGGTTGACACATGTGGTGCCTTCCTTTTTTAAGATCATTTTTCCAAGCCACAGTACATCTGGGCACAACCACCTATTTTTATACAGTCAAAACAGATTTATTTACCTCTTCAGTTTGTAGCATTCAGAATAGTCCCTTTGACTCTCATTCAGGCCTCTCACCCCTCCACCAAGCCGGAATTTTTTGCACGTGAACACAAATACAGTGTGCTGGTGACGCCAGGTGCTAGCAGAGGGATGTCCCTTAAAACACCTTCTGAGGAAGGTTCCACTAACCCCCTGCATCAGAAATGCCACAGAAACTGAGCCAGGTTTATATTATTCTAAACAAATAGAAGGAGTGGAAAATAGCCTCCTAAAACATGCTTATTCCTTACAAATGCATAATAGTCTTTGGCATACTTCCAAGATGCCATTTCACCACTGATTAAGTCAGAGGATGAAACCAGTTGTTCTGTGAGGAAAAGTGACTGTAAAAAAAAGTAAATAATTCAGGATCTCTCATGGCACTGGGATGGTAAAGATTTGTTCTTTGAATAAATTTGCCACACAGATGTAACAACATTTTTCCTCAGGCAAAGTTCATTCAGCACCATGAGCTGCAATGAGGGTAAGCACAGGATTGTTCCTGTACTGCATGCCACTATGCTGTACATATTCTGTGCCATGTAAATGCACACCTCACTTTTGGTGGAGTTTCTCTTTGCCCCTATCATCACAAGCACTGTATCATACAGGAAATTCCAAACCCCCATTTTCCTGTCTGAGATGTAATTTTACCTAGTCAGAAAAAGGAAGGACAACTTTCTCTCCAAGCAGTGCTGACTATGCTCACACTTCTCCCCTTTTACACTCATCGTGATCTGTGCCCCAAGGCAATGAGCCTCTCGAGCACCATGGCTGTACATCCCCTCCTGACGGCTTTTCCCACCTGAGGGGTGCAGAGGATCATACCTGGGAGAGCTGAGCTGCATTAAGGAAACCTCTCCACCCAGCTCCAGCACAGCCTTTCTGTCGTATTCCCAACGGGCCCTTCAGTGAGCTTCTATCTAATTAAGATATTCAATCTTGTTTTATATCTTGTAATAAAGAAAATGGTATCTTTTTTCTTACTACGCACTCCCTTGTGTTTCACAATAGCAAAAATCTTGGAAAAACAGTCTTTATATTCAAAGGTGTCCTGTCAACTACGGCATAACTTCAAAAGAGTAAGAGCCCTCTTTTAATTCCACTCCCATGATCTAAGACAAATCCCAAGGTTTCTCTTGCAAGATATGTGTCCACCACTGTATCAATASGACTTGGATATCTCCCTGACTGTAACAGCTGCCTGGAGGGAGAAACCCTGTGCCTTGTGCCTTAATAACACAAACCTCTATACAGCCAAGCAGCTGGCAGGCTTACTGGGAAAGACCTGAGCACCATTTTTCTTCTCAGTTCTATTCCCTCTTTGTAAAAGTGGCCTGCTTTGCCGTCTCTTTCCCATAGAGAGTTCAGRTTGACCTTAAAATTTTAGCATCTCATCAGCAATAAGCATAAATATTTCTTCTGAAGCGTGAAAATCTCAGTTGTGTTCTGATGGTTTTTGTTTAAAACTCCGGCTTGTCCCAGGACTTCATTCCATCATTGTCTTCTGGAATGGTCAAGAAAATGCATATTTTTAAGCATATTATAAAAAAGGGGAAAAAAAAGAAAAGGAAAAACTCTTTAGAGCCTTTAAATCCCATAGTGTGGTGGAGTTTCTTAAATCTTATAGTAAACCAAAATGCAAGGAAACTGTTAATCCAGAAGCTTCACTTTTACAGTGAAGTGATCAGGTTTACCTTTTCCTTCAGCAGTTACTTGTTATAAAATAGCCCTTTCAACCTGTGAAAATGTTTCCTGCATCCCCACATTTCGTGCCCATAGATCTCTTAACAGGCTTTTCTTTACTTTAAAGTTCTTAAGATTTCTCCAGCTCCCGGCTCATCCCAGAACTGCATTTGGTTATACGCCTTCCCRTCTCAAACATGCACTCAGAATTATGGCAAAAGTTATTTTCTTGAGTCTCCAGGTCTGTAATTTGGAGACTGACATGCAAAAGACCTTTCATGACAAAAAGCAGAAAATAACACTCATTGCACTGCTTTGTTTTGCCTTTGTGATCGCTGCCCACACCAGAGTGGCACTAGCACACACACAGCATTTGAAATTGGCCCTCAGCACAGCTCTTACYGACAAGCAGCTGCCTGTGTGTTTAAGGGCTTTCCTGAGCAAATATACTGCAATTAGGCCAATTCAAAGACCACTCACTCGAAGTCATCTGCACATATTGCACTCAAATAAACAACACTGGGGCCAGCAAGAGGCCTGTGACCACCTGATGTCTYGCCAGAAATTTCTCATTCTGGCAAGTTATTCACATCCAGAACACCATGGCAACGCCAACCTGTAGCGTGGCAAAATACATTGGAATACATTGGAGTGACATCCATTTTGAACACATCCCAGACCTTTTCTCACTGCGAGGAAGTCCCCGAGTAATAATCAGCAAAAGTTTTTCGTAAACCRTTTGGCCAGACCATCTCATACCTTGGGTTTTGGCCCTGCTAATAGTTTTGTATCTGTGCTGTCCCCAGAGGGTATGAAGTCAACTGCAGAACAGGTTATTGCTTATATTGTCCACACCTAAAATTATAACTCTGCATGCCCACAGCCCACGTACTGTAACTGCATGCCCACTGTATCTGCATGTGTTTGCTATAGGAACCAGAGATGGAAAAAAATGAATTTTGGAGACAAGAAAGCTTGAGAGGGACTTTTTAAAGCATATGCAGTGACAGGACAAGGAGAAGGACAAGCTGCAGGACAGCTTTAAACAGAAAGAGGATAATTTTAAATTAGATATTAGGAAGAAATTCTTCGCTGTAAGTGGTTGTGAAGCACTGGAGCAGGTAGCCCACAGAGGCTGTGGAAATCCCATCCCTGGAAGTGGTCAAGGCCAAGTTGGATGGGCTTTGAGCAACCTAGTTTAGTGGAAGATATCCCCGTCTATGGCAAGGAGGTTGGGACTAGATAATCTTCAAGGTTCTCTCCAAGCCAAACCATTCTGTGGTTCTGTGTTAGGGAATGCAGGGCAATCCTCTTTCCTGCCTTGTGGGGGCCTGGACCTTGGGCGTTCCTCCCTCCTCAAGTGATGGCACCCGACTGGGGTGGTTCAGTCTTTATAGGTGGAGCTCATAGCACGGTTGGGTGCAAGTATTGGTCTCAATATGGACACACACAGCCCCCACAGCCCCCAAACCTTTCACATAACTCCCCTCACGTGCCCTGTCCCTCACAGTGCTATCTGCTGCTTTTGACCACTTCTTACTCGGATACTTAATTCCATTAATTACTCATGTCACATTCAGCAGTTTTCCATGTTCAGTGCAGCCACTTTCTGCTCAGGCCAGGGCCTTGGCACTGGCACATACTTCAGGAGGAATGGTACAGATTACTGAACCAATTTAAAATGTAGTCATGGGCAGACAGATAATCCCAATTAATTCATTTGAAGTGCAAATTATAAGTCATATCACAGTCCTGCAAACTCTCTCATATATCCTTCCACACACCACTTCACCCCTCCCACAGCCTAGTAAGACTTCTTGAAGAAGCTGACACATCCCAATGGATATTCTCCCTTCTTAAGATCCAGAATGTCTTGAATTCATCACACTCATGTCACACATGACCTTAGGTTTACCAATCAAACAGAAACTTCCCCAACCATTTTTCTACAGACTCAGTCCAGACTATAAATACTAATGAGTGTCAATGGCAAGCATAAAATAGATATCAAAATCATGTGAACACAGATTGAAAATCTGAAGCTAATGCCCGCCTGACTTGATTCTGCAAACAGTTATCTAATGGAAATAATCACAGATTGAAAAAAAAGTTTTGAACCAAAGAAGTTCCAGACAGATTTCTGGTCTGCATGAGAGAAAGCTCCCAGTAAGGATAGCCATTTCCACACCTTCTCCGTAGGTCTGTTGATCTCAGACAAAAGAAAAAAGGAAAAAAAAAGAACGAATGTAAATTAGAGAAAGAATTATCAATATCCAGAATATTTTGAATATAAACTTCAGTCCTGGGTTAGTCATATATTCTATTACCACCCACAAAAGCTGGATAAATTTCACAGTTACACACCTGGTCCCTGAGGGACTCCGTATCTCAACTGAGATAAGCACTCCGGCCAACAGCAAGCACCACCCATCCTGATTACCTAATCTCAGCTAATGGCCCATTAGCACCACCCAGCTTGATTAACGGCCCCATCTTGGATGTGGAGTGTCGGAAGACCACAGGGATCATCGGAGGACTATGGGGACCATCCGAGCTCATTACCAAAGCAACCAATAGAACATTGGGGAAAATCCTCTTCCATTGTGAATGTCCCTGCCCCTGGGGGAGGTGCCAGCCAAGAAACACAGCATAAAACAAGGGTTTAGGATGGGAGAAAACAACCTTGACTCGATGGCACTCCACTCTCGATTCAACACTTGACTCGATGGGACTCTTGACTCAACTCGACTCGACTCGACTGGACTCCACTCCTTGGAATTGGACTCAGCTACTCCACTCCACTCCTCGGGACTGTATTCAACTGGACTCCAGTCCACTCGACTGGACTCCACTCCACTGCTCTACTGGACTGGACTACCGGGACTGGACTACCAGGCCTTTCTGCAGGACCAGTGCCTAACTGGTCAACAGGGTATCAGGTTGTACCATGACTCTGTCAGTTTGTTTAAGCCGGCGTTTCTGTATTACTGCATTTATTTTAACCTTTTTTTATTAAAATTGTAATTTTGACCTAAAATCTCTCGAGGTATTTTGTGTGGGGTTAATTTCCCCTGCTGGTTTACAGTCAAACCAGCACATACTTCAGATTCATGATTCCACCAGAAGCTAAAGGGATATCGGAATCTGAGTTCAATTTGCTGTCTACAAGCTCTATAGACTATTCTTTGGTGAAGGAATGTCCCCTTCAAATATTACAAAGTAAGAGGTTCTAACTGTGCCCTGGAGAATACAGGCATCAGATACACTAAGACCAATTGAAAGGATGAGGAAGGCTTTGCTGCAGAAGTCAGTGTGCTTGAATACATGTGCTACAGCCAAAATACTCTGTTGAAGTGTTGCACTGAAATATATTGACAGGAACACTGCGGGCAAATTTAGAACCCCAAATGGTCACCCATAAAAACTACTTGTGTTCATGTTCAAGTTATTGGCAGGCGTTAAAGTATCTCAGTAAACAAGCATTTTGTGGCTTAGTGAAAGTAACTAACATATGGAATACAAAAGTTTCCTAATGACTGAAGATAAGAATTTCAAAAGCATAAATTTTCTAGAATGGTATTAAATTAATGCTGTAGATGAGAAGAAAGAAATGCTAGTTATATGCACAATTGCTACTTTTGGCAAGGATTTTCTGACATCAGAGGAAGCAAAACAATCAGTCTTTAGAATCCCTTGAGAACTGTGATCATGTAAGTCCTCAAAATGTTCTCTGGTACAATTATCATTGAAAGGAGAGGAGACCTATCAAACTGTGAAACACCTTATGTTGGTCTGGCAAAATTGCTCTAATAAATGTTAATCAGAAAATGTAATGAAATTCTGCACAGCATTGCCTAATTTTATTGCAAAGCATTGATGTAGGCATCAGTTCAGCTACCGGCCAGTCAAAGACTATGAAGTGATGGCAATCCATGCTAATAATAACACAGAGATCATTAAAAGGCAGCGTGATTTTAATACAAATGAGAGAACAATATTACACTTGCCTACAGCATGTCTTCCAATGGATTATCTCATGATGTATGTTATCCTCTACCCTAGCACCTGACCATAATAAATGTGCCCACCAGAGTGTCTCTTTAAGCTACACAAAAACTAAACTTAGGTTGTAGGTTTGGTCCAAAACGACTTGTGACCTGTTCAGAAGAATTTATTCTTTTGGCATCATTACACTTTTACCTTTTTTTCCTTCCCTTCCCTTTCCTTCCCTATGTAATAGCCTGCTCTTCTGATGTATTTTTGGAAGAGCCTCTGTACCCAGTTACCTATGTAAACAAACCAACCCCTGATCCTCTGATCAGTTCTCTCTTTTGCGGGACTTGGTATGTGGTAATATCACTTTGGTATTTTGTCACAAAATTTGATTGATAAACTTTTCTCAGTTCCACTGTGAATTCAGAATTTGGAGTGGCTGAATCCAGCATGTATCCCCAGCAAGCCTGTGCACACATAGACACAGAGTGTGCTTATGCACCTACATACATGGCTGGCCACACAAATCATCACAGACAGACACACTCAGCACACACACAAACACAAATGGCACCAACAGCCTCATCCTCCTGCCCTCTCTGGCTAAGGAGGAGGAAGGCCTCAGTGGGATAGACACAGACTGTCTGTGATGGTAGCCAAACTTTACAGCTAGATTTTAATTTTTACTTTAATTCGTTCATAGTTGCATCATCATAACAAGATGGCTTGGTTCTGATGACTGCTTTAGACAGAATGAGCAGATGAGGGCTGTGGAGGGGCTTTTGTTTCTTCATGTCACCCTAGACTTGCACATTGCAGAGATCAGATAGAGAAGTCACAGTATTGTGCAGGTTTTGGTTCTCACCAAAAAAAGGAGGAGGAAGAACAGCCTTTCCATGTTAAGCCTGCATGAACCATGCAGGGAGCTAACTGATGGTGTGGAGTAACCATTGAATAAACTCTGCAATAAACCTGTAATTTATAAAGCAATTTTTAATATTGCATACTTCCCATTATAGATTGAAACAGAAATGTCAGGTGAGATTTAGAAAGAATCTGCTTAACAGCTGGTTGACATGACAATGTTTCTGTGCAATAATCATCTAAAGTGACTTTTTGTTAGCCTATTTTATTCTGTAGAACAAGGAGAAAAAAGTCACACAGTTTACTGCGCAAAAAGTCTTCATATGAAGTTATCTGACAATATCTCAGACTTTTTCCTTGCAGTACTTTATTTTCTCGGAGCAGCCTTGAATGTTCAGAACACCAGGTAGGAGAAATTTGCTTAGAACTTTGAAGCTACTAAAATCATAGTAGTTAAATTCCTGCTTACAATCTGAAAGAGACAGTAGGGACTGTCTTTTGGGAATGAGAGGCTGCGGTTGAAACTGACAGAGGATAAATAGCCTCATTCCACTTTCTAAAATGCTGAGGGCAGAATATTCTGTTCCTGTTGGATAGTTGACTTTATTGCAAACATATATTGTTTAAATTTTGAGTCTAGCAGAGACATTTTTTAAAATAGAAGGGGCTTCCAATTTCTACTCATTCATTATAAAACCCTATCAAAGTCTGAAATCTAGACTACTTTCTGACAATAGTTGCAGCATCTAAAAGAGAGCTCAGACAAAATCTGACATAAGCTGCTCCTAACCATAGCCTGTTACACGAGGGTGAACACTGCAAGAACAGCAACACCAGAGCACCTGGTCAAAGCACGTAGGGCAAAAGAAAAGAGCCTGAAGGGAAAATGCAGTTCTCCATCTTGCGTATGCCCCGAATAGTAATTTTTCACAGGAAAAATCAGGTAGGCTATTTCCAAACAATAAAATTGCTTAGAAGTGCTTAGTCAGAAAGAATGCTTCCTCTCCTGTGCTTCTCCCACTCATCCTTCACTATGAGCCACAGCCACCTCTTCCACCTTCCAGTTTCCATGAGGCTGAGATGCATTTGGGATGCACCATAATGCCATAAATCACTGAAGATTTGGCCTGGAATTTGTTGACTCCTTGGTCTTGTTGTGCTCAGGGACCAAATGGAAGTATTTAGCATAGTTCAACTTTCAATCATCCAGAATTTTTCAGCACTTCAGGACAAATGAGCATTCAATGACATCAAGTGAAAAAGGGCAGATGACAGGAGCACCCTGCCCTGAAAGGAAGCATCCCTGTGACATAGGAATSTCTATTGGAGATGCAATAGAAAAACAGCAATCTTTTGTGCAAACAAAGAGGAAGGATAGGGAAGAAACATTCAAAGAAACGAGTATTTACTTCACATATTGATCAGCAAACACCTACATTTGTGAAGCTATTTAACTGGTTATGTTTCCAGACTGAACCCAACTGTACTTTTTAAGCAAGCCAAGGTTAAAGAACAATTTTGCAACTGGAAGGACAAACCATGAGCTATTTCTGTACCCTTTCAGAAAAAAAAAGGGGTCTGAGAGCTTGAGCCCTTAAGGAAAGGCAGTCAAAGCATTTGACATCTTGTTTTCAGACCAGATGATCTTTAACATTTTCTGTCTTACTGACAAAACCTACCAAATATAAGTGATGTAAAGAATTGAGAGAGATACTGGTTTACCCCAGCTATTATTATTTAAAATCAGAGCTCTGTAAATAGGTTTACAGTATCTGATTGGGGAAAATTTTTGCCTTAGCAATAAAGATGGCACACATCATTGTTACTTTGCACTTTTCCCTACTCTTAACCCAGAACGCAAAATTGTTAACAGCACAAAAACGAACTGAAGAGGGCAGTCCAGTCACAATCTTCATAGCTTCTGATGTCACCACTTTAGCAGTTCAGAATGCCAATGGAGAAAAGGAGAAAAGAGAATGTTATTCCTCTCTTTGCCTTTCATGTTTCTGCAGCTGAAATAAAAATGTAGTGGCTCAGAGAATAAAATGAGAAAAAAGTTTGTATGTATGACTAGTCCAGTGATCATTTCAGAGCATGTATGGGCAACTGGCTTCTAGTCCTTGCTCCAGTGAACAACTCCATATTTCATTACAAAATATCTAAGTGGCTATGATGTGCTGCCACTGAGGACTTATGGAGCTTTGTCCAAAATTAAAAAAAAAATGCATCTAAAACTGGATCTTCTATAACCAAGCTGAGTTCTTTCAACAGCAGAGTGTTGCAGACTGACAGCTAGCACCCTCAGACTGGTTTTCACGAAGGTGGGAGGCTTAGGCACTATCTCTGAACCAATTGTCTTGTGTTGAGTCACCTGCATGAATTAACGAGATGAATCCCGAAGGTGTACTGGCATTCCTCCAGTTCCGCACAGCCCACACAGAAGTGATCCTGCACATGCCTGCCAACAAATGTATGGAGAGAGTGAGGAAGATTCATTTGTTTTATTTGAATACCTACTAAGGCAGTCAGGAATACAAATCCTCCTAGTGAACCTAGACTTCCCTTCACTTCCAGAAACATACACTTAGAACATGTCGTCTAGCACTTGTTTCATGAACTTGAGAGGAAGAGATTTCACTGACATGATGTTAAGTACCTCTGCTGGATTTGCTCCAAGGTAGCTTTATTTAAGAATAATTCACTAGAATAGGGCACTCACTCACGTCTTATATCTTCGTGATGTACTTTATTCAAGCAGAGGCTTGGCTGTGTAAGCTATTTTAATTAACACTTTAAGCTAAGCCTTCACCATCTGCTCGCCTTTATAATTACAAATGTAAAGGGAATCTCATTCTCAGTAGTATCATTAAAATACAAGATAATAAAGAAAATACATAAATGCATGCCATTTTATTCATTCCAAGGGCACTCATTTGCTGTATTCCTTTTTACTGGTTTTGTCTCATCTAGGACTCAAAGGACAGAGCAGCACTAAATGGTGCCCAAATATTTCCTTGACTGAGCCCTTGGGACTGCCTTTGAAATAATGGATGACTCACATGAGCTTCTGAATAACAGAAGAGAAACTTGTACCAATACCATTGTAGACCAATGAAAATTTGCTTTAAAGAAATTTCATTAAATTTTTGTATATTAAATTCTCCATCTTTATCTGTTATGAGGGGAAAGGGTATTCATCAAGAACATAAAAATAAAATCAGGAATCATACTAGCAAAAGATGCAAAAAATTAATGACAGAAGTAAATATGCTTCCTTGAAGTATTGTAGTACTCAAAGTTATAATTTCCATTCTCCAGGTACTTGGAAACCTCTTTAGTTATGGTTTCATGTGTCCTGCAATGACCTAGCAGTGTGCAGTGCAATCTAACCATCCTTTCCATCAGCATGGGCAGCAAGGAGAATGCTCACAAATGTCCCACTACCTCCTGCAGTACCAGACAGCCATAAACACTTGCTATCGGCTGTACACCAAGGACAAAGCTGAGACAACAGCCAAAAAACTGCTAGAACTGAGGGGAAAGAGCCCTCTCAGCAGCACTAATCAAGATGATTTTGTATGATAAACAAGGAAACTCTTAGTAGTTAGTTCCCAGTATATTCAGGAAAAGTTGATCTTTTGAACTGTCTTTAAAGAAAAAGATAAGTATGTGAAAGAAGGGATTCTACCACCAGTTTCTTTTGCTAATGGAAGGAGACCAAGCACAGGACTGTGTGTAGATTGTAGTCTCCTGGCTCCCCAAAGTCCCTCTGGAAGACCCTTTCCCTGACTTCTACACCCAAAGAAACCATCTACATATTTTTTCTACTGTTCCAACAGAGACAGATAAGGTTCCTTTGCAGAAAGGGCATCACTGATATTTTGAATGAAAATAGTTACACTTGCTATTAAATTACTACTACTATTTTTAGATGTAAACAAAGAAGATGTCACTCTATAAATTATTCAACAGCTGTCAAGTAGAAACATTAGGACTTACAGAGATTTTAACTTGCCCAGAATTGAAGTCTGGTTTGTTCCCAATGGCAGATTTTTTTCCAAAAGAAGAAACAATATTTTTGAAATTAATTCAGATAAAAAATTATTCAAATAATATATTAATTTTAGATTTATAGCTCATAATTCCAGCAGTTTCTCCATTATTTCAGCACTTCATCTTCAGCTTGACTTTTTTCTGCAGTTCTTGATAGTTAATATTAAATGTTCTTAATTCATTAATGTCTCTAATACTTGGACTCATGGAAATATTTCAGCTTCTTTCCATATTTCCATTAGAGCTGATCATTCCTGATATAAGCACATTCCATTAATCAAAGTAAAAATGAGACCTATCAATTGTCAGTAATAACATAGATATGATCTGTTATCTATTTAGTCACAGCAAGTGATTTCTTGTCTGTTACCCAATATTTATTTGCATTTTTTCATTTCAGTGTGCTGAGGTAAGTAGAAAATACGTGAAGACATTCTAAATTTCYTCGCAATATTGAAAGATAAGAGATGAATACCACTTCTGATTTTCTGTCTTTTAACTTGACGATCGCCTTCATATAAACCATGTTGAAGTTACATGAAATTTAACTTTGAAATTCTTCTGCTCACAGCAGAGCTTGGGACAAGATGAATTTCAGAGGTGCCTTCCAAATGCCTGGCTTCACTGTTTATACAAGTGGAATCATTCTGGCGTGATGCTCAAGGCTATGCTGATAAAATGCATCAACACCAGCAGGACCAGACAGGCCTCAGATCTTGCTCCTGCCCACACAGCTGCCTTGATAGAAACTAGTTCCCATCCAGGAGTGTTATCTTAATACAGCTTAAAATTATCTAGAAAGAGCTCAGAACCATCACCTTGCTCTCACTGGTACAAAGTCTCTTTCTTACTGCTCTCCTGTTCCCCCAGATGGTTACACTGATTAGTGTAGATTGGTGATTGGGAAGTTTATAAAATAATATGTGTTGGAAGGGATGTCTGGAAGTCATCTATTCCCCCACTGCCAGCCTCCCCAAGTTAGGTCAGCTTAGATCAGGTTGTCCAGGATCTTCTCCAGCTATGTTTTGAATATTTGTAAAAATGGAAACTCCAGATCACCTTTGAGCAACCTGTTACAATTGTGTATCTGTGTCTGACAGATGCAGCTGGTGTAGCCCAATCGGTACTTTGCACAGAAGGTGCTCCTTTGGTACAATTCCAGTTTGCTGTAAAACACTTGCACAGTGCTACAGATGAACGCCAATTTCATAAATCTGAGGTCCAATCTTTCAGACTTTGTCATATATGTCATGCTTACTCCTTCAAGCCAAGGCAGGAACAGCGCTGTCTAAGAGCAACAGAACATACTTGTTTACTCAACATCTCAGCACAGCCATTTCCTTAGCTCCTGTCCATGAATCTAAAGCATGCTGATATATCAGAGACTATTCTTAATCAAGGCTCCAGGACCGCATGGAGAAGGTAAAGTACAGATTTTCATTTTTTGGAGTCAGTGCAACCACGTTATTGAAAGGATTGTAATTGAACATAATGAAAAAAACCCAGGATCTGAAGAATTTCTGAAACCCTTCCTCATTGTGAGTCAGCACATAGAATTTGCTGGCATCTTTTTATTCTCCGGTTTTTACACCAGCTCTTACAGGATGCCATTTTAGAAGCAATTGGACATTTTGCAGAGTGAGGTTTTTTCCCTGCATTTTTTTTGGTAAAATTTCTTGTTTGCCTGAGACGACATAAACATTTTGAAGATAATACAGGGATACTGTATACTCAGGTATTTAATGCTAGTAAATGATGCATTCCATACTTTGAAGATTACAAAATGGCTCTAGAAGTTGGGATTTAAATGCAATAAAAGCCCCTAGAAATGTAGCTATCATAGGTACATGCCTGTGATTACTGTGCATTGCATGAGAACGATCAGGCACTTCACAAAATAGCCTCAAATCCAGCATGTTTACCAGGAAACTAATGTTAATGCCAGAATGAACAATCTGTCTTTGTGACTAGCATAAGGCACCTGAGTGGTTGCAGAAAACCAATGCATTTTCCCCCCTTTTTTTTTTTTCCAGAGGGTTTGCTGAAAGTGCCAGCACTGCTCCTGAACATGTCTTCCATAGCTGCAGATAGGGCATTGATTCAGTGGTTCTGAAACAACCAAGGCTGAAGGCCTGCAGTTTCCTGCCCTAAGTCATTTGCCCAATAGTGGGACTTTTGGATTCTGATCTCTGCTAAAGCAGAAATACAATTCTCTTAGACATCCACAGACTCGGAACTATTCTTACTTATTGTCCTCTTGGGTCCACAAGTTTGGCATTATCATCTGGTAATACACGGGCACCTATGGAATTCACCTTCTCCCTGCTGCTGTAAGACTTGGCTACTTTTATGGGTAAAGTGAACCCTCTGCACCCCTAACAACTTTAGCCACGGGTTCATGACAGGAAAGGGAAAACTGGACATACCTTGGGACTTTGCCGCTGTTCTTTCCAGTTTCAGCGTCCCAACTCAGTCAGCAGATATTTTAGCAGATGCAGAAATTCAGTTGCAGTACATATAGAACCTACAAACTTCTCTGGAAGATAACTAGTGAATTTCAATTGTTTTCAAGTTCAGCTAGCAACTGAGCAGATGTTTTCTCATCTGTAATTTTGAACCTTGACCCCTGAGATTTATCTATGTATTCTATCTGGCACTGAGGGCCTTTCCTGTATGTTCTCATTATTGCAATTACCACTGGAGCTGAGGATAGCTGCCCTTTTTATATTATCAAATGCAATTCCTGCTAGCAGCCTTTTTATTAATTCTGATGTGCAGTAGACCAGTTGTCAGAGAAAGGCGAAAGGGGCTCATAAAATTTCATTTTGCCCATGATTACTCCTACTGAAAATTATGACTCAGTGGGAGAAGAGGAGGCTGGTATGTAGCACTGAATGATTCATTACAAATATTTCAGAACTCTGACAGCAGTTATCATTAAAGTTTTTACAAATGTGTTTCCTGGAGAGGATCCCGTGGTCCAGATCTTCCAGTGTGGGCAGGCTCAATTTCACCCAAAAGAAAGGTGGGTGAACAGCAGCTTCAAGCAAGCTCTATAGTCTGCCAAATTTCTGCCTTCCTTTGAGATAATCTCGAGAAATTTTGGATTTATTTCATTTCCCCCAAGCTTTTAGAAGTGGCAGGTAAAGACTATATGTGTTTTGTAGATGCAACCCAAACACAATTCCTGGAGAATGTGGTACTTGGCTGTTAAAAAACTGAAAATGTCTTGACAACTAAGAGAAGGTAGTTTATTTTTATCAGACTAACTTGCATATAGTTAGAAGAGATAGGAAAATATTCATATACAGAAACTTTGTATATTGAGGAGAAGGCACAGATTTTTAAAGCTGAAGAGAAAGTTGAGCTCTTGCTCTCGTGCAAACCAAAAATAAACATATCCTTATACTTGATAATTTTGCTGACTGAAGTTTTTCTGCCTGAATCTTTTAACCAAAAGAATAGCAGACCTCTCCCAGATGATTTCATGTTGTACCTGTTAAAATCTGCAGCAGCTGAAACAAATGAGTGATTTAGCATCTTCATTTAAAAGCAAAAGAAAATTAAGCAGAAAATTATTAATATTGCATTACAAAAAGTGTAATTGAGGTACAATCCGAATACTGAAAAGCATCATCTTGTTCCAGGAGCCATCTGCAATTTCTTCACAGATAAAAAGCTGTGGGTGACAACCTTCTTACAAGCACCTGCTGCCAGGAAGCTCACCCAGCAAAAGCTGCCGCTGCTCTGAGTCAGCTTTATTTCAACATCCACACTATTCAACCAAGTTATCTTGAAAAAAGGGGTCACTGTGGAGTGGTCCCAGCAGTTCAGTCCTCCCGCTCTGGGCCATCACAGATGAGCATTGCCTAATCCCTGATCACCAATACTGTTCAACATGAGCTTCCTGCTGTCCAGGTGTGTCTTTGGAGAAAACAAATGTGCGGATACCATGATGTAGCTGTTGCTGCGAAACAACCTGRTGACTAAGTAACAGGAGGAAGAGCTGCATCTCTGGAGTTTTAAATCAGATTTGGGGTTATAAATCAGTCCAGCTCTCTGAAACAGCCTGTAGCCGGCAACACCTGGGTGAGTGGTATTGCTGTGGCTTCTATATGCAGGTCTGTGGCCTTTTGACAGCCAGAGCTGTGCAACCCTTCACTCAGTTGCCCAGGCAGGACTTCCCCTCGCATTCCTCAGGCTGCCACTCTCACGCTGCTGTGGCCATGGCCTTGTCTCTGCAAACTCCAAAACCCTTGCGACGGTGGGTTCTCACGGAAAATGGTTGCCACCAGAGCAAGAATCACCCCTTCTTTCCCACTTTTCCTACTCCTTGACTTTCAGTTTGCAATATAGGGAAAATACTACTTTGGGTGATGAATGGAACAGATCACCTTTTTCCCTAGGTTTTTAATTTCATTTGCATTTCTTGGCACAGCTTGTTGTTGTTCTTCTTGTCCTGACCAGGCTGCTGCCCTGTGGATCCTTCATTTCTTTTTCAAGGGGCTGGGGTGCGCCTTGCCTCTGTGAAAGTGATGTGTTTATAGTCTTTTAAAAACTTTTCTTTGAATAAAGACCAGCCGCATTCCTCCTGCGCTGTCAACATTTCCAACTTGTCCAGGATGATCTGAAAAATGTCTGACCACAATTTTTGCAATGTGAGTAGCTGGCTCAGGAGCAATCATTTCCTGGCATAAGCCCCAATGAAAAAAAGTTTGTTGCAAATAATTTGATAAGTTACATAATTTCTCTCGGGAAAATTATGTTGTACTGAAAACTGACATGCTTTCATTTACCTAACTGTAAAAAAGTTACATTTTTAAAACAAGAGAAACATTAATTATGAATGGCTTAGGCTGTCACAGGAAAAAGAGATACACGTATAGGAAAAGAAGAGTTTGACTATGCTTTTTTGTAGTGTTTCTATTGAAATAAAGTAYGTTGTTTAGCATATGACTAACTCTCTCATTCTTTTGGTAGGAAAAAAAAAGTGTAAAAATTATATACCTTATTACCATACAGTATGTCTGTGATCGTGACTTCTAAAGTTGGAATAAAAAAGAGACCTYTCTTAATCACTGCTTGGTGTTAATACAAAAGCACCATAAGAAGCAGATAAAACAAACCATTTAAGTTAATATACACTTGTCAAACAAGTAGCAGTATGATGGCATGACTCCAGTCTCTCAGAGGAAGGAATTTTTTTGTTCAGTGAAAGCTGATATCTCAGTGAGCCGCCCAGCACAAAAATAGGAAATGAAGTTAAGAAATGCAAAGCCTTTCCATTCCTCTCATCTTTTCTCTTTTCTCCCAGTACCAATAAATTACTGTCTTTAATTTTATGGGAGTATAGGGAGAAGAAAACAAGCCATAGCTTGTCATCAGAGCTTGACAAAACTAGAAATAAGTTTTCTTTTGTCATGAAATATAATGGCAATTTTCAGAGTACTATTACAGGTATCAGCTCCCTATAAATATTTCTGTCCTATTGTAGCTAAGCAGTACTTAGGGGACATAAAGCAGTTGAATGAAAACCTATCCCTTGCTAAAAGAACAAACAGGCAGTGGAGTGCCAGCAAGGTCACGTAGCAGATTCTGGATGACATGCATGCCACAGTTCATTTTCATCTCTCAGATTTAAAGGACAATGCTCTCTGTGTGCCAATCTGTATTTCATTACCTCATTAGGTAAAAATCAAACAAGGGCTCAATCCTCTCTCAGCAGACTAGTCTAGTTGATAACTCCCTAATTCATACCTTGACTAATTCACAAATTCATTAGCTGTCAAAGGCAGTGACTCAYGAATTCACTCTCTCAGTGTATGTGTTGCTCTCTCTTCAGCTTAGTTGTACTGCTGCTGCCATACATCAGGCTTTAGTGTGAGCTGCATATTAGGCCAGAACCTGGGCAAGAGTCAAGTAATCACCCACACTCCACCACCTGGTACAGGCAAAAAGTCTAGTAAGTCCCACGCTGCCATGCGTGGAGGTACTGTTACTCTTCCTGCCTCACTGTGGGCGAGGATAGCGGAAAGCTTTGAGCACTTCCATGGGAAAGCCTAGCACCACCGTTTATTATTAGGTAACATGCTTTCACTGTGGTGATGTAAGCACTAAATCTGGATGTATAAACAYACTAATAGAAAAGATATAAAATACAGAAAGACAATGCAATCATCCTGAGTTTTAACCAAAAATGCAATATGCCAGTTGCAGATGGTGAATAATCCATAAAAATCTCATACTAGTGATGTCTAGCAGTTTGTCCAGTTTCTGTTACAGTCTTGACAGTCTGGTCAGTATCATGCCTGATAGCAACAGCTTTTGATAAGCAATTGCTTTTTTATACTTGTTGATTAAAATTTCCWGTTCTTCAGTTTGAGAATGTACCATGTTCCATAATGGTCCTAAGGCTCCTGTCCACATTGTAAAACAATATTCCAAAAATATGAACTAGATTTTTTTTTTCCATAAAGTCATTCTGTCATTACAGAGAACACCACAAAGCAAAGCAAATACATATACAACCCAATTTTCACTTCAGTACAACCATGCAGTTATCACACACTTAGCCTAAACAGCAGGTACCTGAGGTCATATTATTCATACAAGGGCCTTCTATTTCTAAATGTCCAGGGCAGTATTGTTCGTGCTTTCCCCATTTTACATCCACGAGTACCAATTAGGCTACCTTTGTTATCCATGCATTTTGCCCCTTGAACTGGCAGCCACATTCTATTAGCTACAATAATGGGGAATGGGGTGTGTAAATGGGTTCCTATTGACTTTCCCTAGTTATGGTGCAGCACTAAATGGATCCACCCAACAGATAACTTTTGCTTGCTACTCCTAAGATTTGATAAATGGAGGTTACAAAACTGGCACCAATCCACATAACAGAGTCCCCACTATCACAAGATTCCCATTATGGATCCAATGGGCTTACAGTTCATATTCATTTGTAAGAAAGGTTTGCATGACAACACAAGTAATAGCACTGCTGGTATTTGAAACAGATTTGTGAACACCAGCATACATTTCCTTGAAAATCTTCTGGAGTTTTCTCCAAGGATTTAGGCTAATTATCAAGGTGTCAGTAGTTGCATCCTTTCCATTTATTATATCCATGGTCTGATCAATTATAGCTTTTCTGCTTAATGGTCCTAGAGTGGACACTAATTAGTGATTTCTGGACTGGTAGAGTCCAATGCTCCCATGCCAAATCCAACTGTTCCTGATCCCCCAGAAAGATTCCTAACTATGCAGATGTTCCAATAGCACTTGCACCATTGTTCATATATCAGTACTATCCATTATGAGCAATTGAATTATATTTTTGCTAATGTTGTCCCATCAAACCTGAATGGAATATTCAAATACTTCAGAGGTAAAAGCTGCAAAACTTTTGGGAAATCCTTGAGTAACTATTACTGGTGTAGTAGTGGGAATGGGAATCAGGGAAATTGCAAATTGCGTACTGCCCACTGTTGCATACGAGCCATGACCTTGATGGTTAGTTGGCTCAYAGACTTACAATGAATACTAATGGTTCTGTTTCCCAGCAGGCATCACCCTCCCTTGTTCTATTATCTGGTATTTCACTTGTGTACAACTGTGCAAGAGGAAGAGCTTACACAGAAGAGCAGGACCTTCAGTAGTGTTGTGATTGTTTTGGGGGGTCCTTTATAATGTATTAGTTTCTTCACCAAAGTCCAGGTTGCTAGATTCTGGGAGAGATCTTTAAGCAAATTTAAGGTATGGACAGTCAGGTTGATATCCTGATTCTTGCTACCTCACTAATGGGTTTTGAAAATATTAGGTCTCTCGCCCTATGCCATGGAAAAGGTTACCATCATCCATAGGTGTGCTTGATTATTGCATCATGCATCAACATTTCTCTAGCAGAATCTGAGAATTCCCAGCAGAAGGGTCAGAGTGGTTTGATGTATGAAGCATACTGACTTTCTACATGCTGTCAACATTCTCTCTGGTGATAACACCCCACCACAGGAAGTGTTAATGAAGTTCCACGGAATACGTAGTGTACTTGCTAGAGGGACACTTTCCACAGCATACAAATCAAAAGGCATCTTTCTTCATATGTCCAGGACATCACTGGTTCCTTGAGAGCGGGAAAGACCTTTGACTTGGACTGTATTCACTTTGCAATGATACATTTCACTTCCATGTCTTACGTTCCTTTCCCTCAAACCCACTGCAAAGTAACCCAGTGTTTCCTGAGTAATGCTGTTGAATTCTCGCCTGATGTCCTCGGTGCCACACTGAGGTGTCCAAAGCATCCTGCTTGTGTTGATTCAACACAGGAGATTGTTCAAACCCTTCATACAGTGGACTACCAGTTGCTGTCTGTCAGGATTTTAAGAATTGCATGGGTTCCTGTAAGTTTTTCCCCCAGTTAGTGACACATTGTACCACTTGTTTTTGTAAACAACATGCTTCATCCTTCTCCTACACCACTACTGTGAGGTCAACAGAGTTAGTGCAAAGTACACTTAACTTTGTGCCCAAGACACCATTTCTGTAATAAGTTATTTTAAAAGTTACCTGACTGTACCTGTTTTGGCATTGGCTGTGTAGCAAAACCCAAAGACAAACCACTGTACAGGGGTCTTACATGCTACACCTAGAGGTACTGATTTACCAGCAAGCACAGGTTTAGGAACAAATATTGGCAATGCAATTTTACGTTCCTTCCCTGGGTCAAGGGTTCAGTCACTGCTAGTCCTTTGCAAGCTGGTAACAGCTTCCTTTCGAAAGTGGAAGGATAGTGCTTATCACAGCCACGTGCACACATACACTGCCCAACAGTGACCTCCTGTGGCAAAGGGAATGTTTCCAGTTCTTTCGACAACACAGCAATGGTCAGACTGATTAAAAGGTGGGAGTAAATGCATATAGTGGAATCCCTGTCAGGTGGAAGCAAATAGCTCCCTATCTGCTTCTGGTACATATCACAGAATCATAGAACCAGAGAATACCAGGCTTGATAGGACCTCAAGGGTCATCTGGTCCAACCTTTCTTGGCAAAAGCATGGTCTAGACAAAATGGCCCAGCACTCTGTCCAGCCGGATCTTAAAAGTATCCAGTGTTGGGCAATCCGCTGCTTACCCGGGGAGATTATTCCAATGGCTGATTGTTCTCACTGGGAAAAATGCTCCTCTTGTGGTGAACAAGAATCCCCCCCGGAGTAACTTGTACCCATTACCCCTCATCTGTTCCATGTGATTCTTGTAAATATGAAATCTCTATCTTCTTTGTGGCCACCCTTTACATACTAGAATATGGTGATAAAGTCTCCTGTAAGCCTCATTTCTCAAGGCTGAACTTCTCTCAGCCTCTCTTCATATGTCAGKCTTCTCAGTCCTTGGGTCATCTTAGTGGCTCTTCTCTGGACCCTCTCCAGCCCATCCACATCAGTTTTGCATACTGGTGACAAAAACTGAACACAGTATTCCAGGTGTGGCCTGAAGAGTGATGAATAGAATGGGCTAGTGACTTCTCTGTCTCTGCTGGTGATGTCCTCTTTGATGTAACTCAGCATCCTGTTGGCTTTCCCTGCTGCAGGTGGACCRTTCACTCATATTGAGCTGCTTGTCCACCAGGAACCCAGCTCTCTTTCCACAGTGCTGCTCCCCATCCGGGTAGATTCCAGCCTGTGCTGCACTTCTGGATTATGTTTTCCCGGGTGCGAGACCTTACACTTGTCCTTATTGAACTCCGTAAGGTTCTTGCTAGCCCACTCTTCCAGCCTATCCAGATGTTCCTGCAGGGTGTCTCTCCTTTCCAAAGGGTCTACTTCCCCACTCAGTTTGGTGTCATTGGCAAACTYCAACAGAGTAAAGAAGTGCTGCTGGAGGGGAGACACACAACCCCTGTGTCTTGCTGGCTGTTAAACTGCAAGGGCACAGGCTGAACCTTCTCTTGAGAGGGAGTGGAGAGTAGCAACAGCACAAGTACTGATGGGACTGTGGACAGGAGGAGTGGGTGTTCATTATGTCCCTTCCACTTCCAAAGAATCCCTCTCCACTCCCACAGATGTGAGGTCTAGCCACAGCTTTCATTGCAGGTCCTTATCYTCCTCTGGAGCCAGAGCCCTCTGTCCCTAACAAAATGGTGCCAAACCTTCTAGGCATCTCGTGGTGCACTCGGTGATGACTCTACAACCAACTCAAGCTTGTGAAGGATCAAGCTGATCCTCTATCCAGGGATGCCAGGTTCAAGACTTGCAGTCCCTACTGCTGCTCTTGAGTCTGMTGCTGAATTGCACGGGTATGGCCAGCTTCAATGTCATTTTCCTCCTTGCTGTGCTGCAGGAAAACAGTGTTGAAGACAGTGACCCTGGTACTGTTTGTCAGTCTGTTTTCTTTCAATGAGTCTCTCTACAGCTCACACCTGAGGATGGTGCCTTAGGAGGTCCCCACAGCCCTGTTCCACCTTGGCCCACTTCCTCTGCTGTGACCAGAGGAGCCCAGCCAAGAGCAGAAAGCTGGTGACAGGGGTGTGCTGGTGTCCCCTGCCTCAGAGGAAGCAGGGACTTCACTTCCCCAGGAGGGCTAAGCCAGTTCTCTGAAGCTGAGGGAGAGGCAGTAGCCAACCTCGCCTGCCCCAAGAGTTTGAGGAGCTTCTGCAGGACCAGAAGCATGTTCCATGGTGGGGAATGTCCGTCTGCTGCAGCACCTGTAGCACCATTGTGACCACAGAAGGAGGGAGCGGGCATCCTGAGGCACGACCCTGTCTTAGACCAAGTTCCAAGCATAAGGAGAGCTTTGGCATGTGTCTGACAGGTGTTAACCGTGTGGGACAGCTTGGTGGAGAACGCCTCCAGAGGACAGCAGCAGTGTGCCGGGCCTGCACCCCCTCCTGTGTCTGGCTCCTCCAATAGCAGGGGATATTGGGGTTTCTTCAGGTCAAAGCTGGTTCTGCTGGTGTAACTCCAGAGCACACAGCGCATCTGACTCACAGCCCGTGGTCGGGGCTATGAATGGCCACCCTGTGGTCACCCAATGGCCGCCATGGCCATTCAGGTGAAGGTCAGYTGGACCCAACACCAGTGTCCCCACAGCCCTTGGCATTAGACACAGCTGGTAGAGAGGAGTGCTGAGGCAGGACTGGGCCTGTGGAGGTTTCAGCAAAGCACTGTTTTGGCACGAAGACTTGAGTCTTTTGGTTTTGATCAGCACTAGAGTCCTGGTGCCCCAACCTTCTGCATGCTGCCATTTCAGAAATTTTTCTGTGGGCAAAATGGGCAGAACTGCTTTGGGCCCAAGCAGACAGGGAGGGGGTTCTGGAGAGTGCCCCGAAGGACTGAGCAGTTCAGGGCTGGTGCAATGGGAAAGAGTGGGGCAGGGCATTCAGTAGGACCAGTGTTCAGGGATGGGAACAAGCASCAAGGCAGAGGAGAGCACTGTTGTTGAGAGGAAACACTTGGCAACAGCAGTGGCTTTCCCTTTCTCTTTATGTCTTGCAGCCTTCCCTGTCTCTGCCYGAGCTACAGGCGCAGCAGGAACTGTGAGATCAGACTGGGCAGACGTGCATGGGATCAGCATGCTGTGCACCTGTCAGGTGCCTCTGAACTCTCAGCAGTCTGCCCTCGAGACTGCTTTTAAAAGACAAAGCTACGCACCTGTGGTTTCCATAGCTGTTTTCCCTAGGAACTGCCTCCTGCTGCTTTTCTCATGCGTATTCCCCCACCTCCAGGGGGGCCGAGAGGCGCCAAGTGAAGCTCCGACTTTGGGTYTTGTTAAGTCACTGTCATGGTTGCCATTGAACTTTGTTAACTCATGCTTATATCAACAAAATCCATTGTTCCTTCTCTCGAGAATGAAGTGCAGGACTCCATCCACAATGGCAGCACAAGGGCTGTTGTCAAGCGTGCCCTTGGAGCCTTGAAGCAGGCTGGGGTCCCAGGCTTTACAGGAGTTGTGAGGAAGGGCATGCTACAGAAGTCTTGATACAGAGGTTTCTCTCCTCCCTCCAGCATGTATCCTCCTCTAGTTCCCTGTCACAGCCAGCCAAAAGGCTGGTGCTGCTGAAAYAGGCCCTGTGTATGGCCACGCTTCCTTTTCCTGTTGTCTCCTGTCTCCTTTCCCTGTTCCTCCTGATAGAGAGTGCTTTGGTGGGAATTGGAGTTGCCTTAGTCATACCTGCCTCTCCATCCATGCCTTGARTCCTTCTCAAGGGAGAATCGTAAAGAAACAACTGTCTCAGCAGTCTGTATTTACATGTGCTGCTGCAGTTGTCCGGTCTCTGAGGCACTGCTCTGTCAGCAGTCACACGCCAGAGAGGATAAGGCCACTCATTTCCTCCTCTCATTTCAGARGGAGCCCTCTGGGTTCCTGAACTACCTCAGGCTGCAGGTGCTGGGCCAGCCATGGTTCCTGCCTGTATCGAGTCAGGTGCCACAGGGATCCTGCCGAAAAAGAGGGGAAGGTGTTGGGTCAGTTTTATCTGGCAATAAATCTCATTTATTTTCCCCAGACTGAGTGTGAGGCTGTTGTGCCGAGGATGCAAACAGGCAGGGGGGCATGGCTGGGGTGGGTGGGAGGTGGCTCTGATGGCAGCTGGCAGCACTTGGCACGTATGGAAGGCAGGATGGCAGATGGGGCAGCACACAAACAGCTCGGTCTGATGGTCAGGGAACACAAATAGTCAAAGGGAACACAAATAGTCGAAAGGAATAGATGAGGCTGCTCTTGGCACCAAGGAAGCACCAGGAAAGGAAGCCCTGTCGTTACAGAGTGGGTGGGGGCAGGAGGGAGTTGGAAGCCCAGAGAGGTTTTGTCTCGAGAGACACAAAAGGCCAAATTGCCAAAGCTAAARTCAAAGAAAGCTCCAGCTCCATCAGTCAGAACCAAGGTCGACTCAAGTGCTCTTCAGCCAAGGGAGAGGCAGTGGCCCACCTCACCTGTCCTGGGAGGATGAGGAGCTTCTGCAGGACCAGGAGCACATTTCAGGGGAAGGAATGTCTGGGAAGGAAATACCTGAGTGGTACAGCCCTTGGTTTATGGGGGCTTTGTTCTGGTTCTCATCACCTTTTTCCAGTTCAGTGTCCTGGGTACTGTGAGAACAACTGCTCTAACTATTAAAGACTGAAGCAGAGGAGGCATTAAGTACCTCAGCCTTTTCCTCATCCTTGTCACTATGCTTTCCCCCATATCCAATAAAGCATTGGAGCAAACTAGGTAAAATTTGAAGAAGACAAGAAAAGTTGTGAAAATGTTGCAGAAAATCCGGGAGAATTAGGGTGAAATCGAGGAAATCATGGATGTTGTGAGAAAATAAAATGAAAATTCAGGGAAATGGGGGGAAATCAGGGGAGATCGGGGCAAGTTATGATGGAATTAGGGGAAATTTGGAGAAAGTAATAGAAATGAGGAGGAAAATAGGAAAATTGGATAAATTGGGGAAATAAATTTCAGTTAGGGGAAATTARGGATATATTCAGGGAGAATTAGGAGAAGTTGGTGAAATTTGGGGAAAATTAGAGGGAATTCGGGCAAATTTGGGAAATTACAGAAAATTAAGATACCTTAGGGGAATCAGGGAAAATGTACGGAACTTTAGGGAAGCGTAGGGGAAATAAAGGAAAAATTGGGGGAAATGGGGCAAATTGATGGAGATGAGGGAAAATTCAGGGGAAAATCAGGGGAAATTTAGGTGTAAAAGGTCAGAATAAGGAAAATTAGGGGAAGTTTGGGGAGAATTAGGAGAAATTAGGGGAAATTGAGAGAAAATTAGGAAAATGATGGAATTAGGGGGAAATTGGGGAAAACAAAATTTAGCAGAAATTTGGGGAAATCAAGGGGGAAACAAGAAAATTTGGGGCAAATTGCAGGGAAAAAATGAGGACATTTGGGGAAAAATCAGGAAAATTTGGGAAAATTAGGGGACACCAAGGAAATTCAGGGCAAATTGATGGAAATTTGGGGAAAACAGGGGGAAACCATGGAAAATTGTGGCAGATTCAGGGACATTTAGGAAAATTGGAGGAAAAGCAAGGAAATTTGGGGAAAAATCAGGAAACTTTGGGGGAAACTGGGAAGATTAGGGGAAATTCAGGCACCTGGGTCCTCYAAGGGCCTCTAATGGGATTGATGGGGCCTGGATGCCTGGGTGCCCCTGGCTATTCTTAGGTGAATTATGGGGGTCGAGGGGGGGAAGGGGGACCTGTAGGGTCAGCCCCATATATGGTTATGAGGTGAAGGTGCCCCACAGCCCCACTGGCGTCACAAGCTGATCGGATGTCAGGGGTTGGGGGGGSAGATGTTCCAAAAATATCCCATTGTGGGGGGAGGGAGAGGGAACAAAGGGATGGGAGGAGGGGCACAGATGCCTGAGTTCCCTTGGAGGGGGAAGGGGGGTCACACCTGTCCTTTGTCTGTCTGTCCCCTCCCCCACCCTGAGGGGACCCAGGCATCCAGGCGAGTCTTTTGGCTTGCCTCATCCATTCCATAATAAACCGCGGGGGGGGGGGGGGGGGGAAGGGGGGCTACAGGCGGCCCCTATAGGGCTGAGAGGGGGGTGTCCTGTGGGCCTGGGGGGTCCTGTGGGTCTGGAGGAGCCCTATGGGGATTCTGTGAGGCTAGGAGTGAGTCATATGGAAGGCCTATAGGGCTAGGGGTTGCCTGTGGTAATGGGGGGAGCTATGAGTGTACTATAGGGGAACATATTGAGGTCCTGTGGGGCTGGAAKTGGGTCCTATAGGACCATGGGAGTGGGGAGGGGTGTCCTATGGGACTGGGAGTGGGTTCCATGGAGCTGTGAGCATTTACAGGGGTCCTATTGAAGGTAAGTAATGGGAACCCTGTGGGGCTGAGAAAGGTCCTATGCATGTCCTMTAGGGCTGGAGTGGAATCCTATGGGGCAGGGGGAGTCCTATGGAGCTGGAAGTACATCCTATGAGGTAAAGGGGAGCTACAGGGTCCCTGTGGGGGTGAGATATGGGGGTCCTATGGGGCTGGGCAGTGGCTGGGTTCATAGGGGTCGCTGGACCCTATGGTGTCATGAGGGTCCTATAGGACTACAGAGCAGAGGGAGGGCCCTATGGAGCTGGGGAGTGTGCTGTAGATCCATAGGGGTCACCATGTCCCTATGGGGCAGTAGGGTGGCCTTGAGGTCACCCGTCCGTCCATGCCCYCCCTCCTCCTGGTGACGCAGCTGTGGGGGGGAGGGGGGAATATAAGGGGGGGTCCCCCAGCCAGCGCCTGCAGACCCAGGGGCAGGTGGGGCAGGGGGCACTGGGAGCACTGTGAGGGTCTGGGAGGAGGTTATGGGGGGACTGGGGGCAACTGAAGGGGACTGGGAAAGAACATGGAGGAACTGGGAGGGAACTGGGAGGGTCTATGGGTGAACTGGGAGGGACTGGGAGGGTCTATAGGAGGACTGGGAGGGTCTATSGGGGAACTGGGAGGGACTGGGATTATACTGGGAGGGTCTGTAGGGGAACTGGGAGGGACTGGGAGGATCTATGGAGGAACTGGGAGGGTCTTTGTGGGGGACTGGGATGATACTGGGAGCATCTGTGGGGGAACAGGGTGGGACTGGGATGTTGCTGGGAGGGTTTTTGTGGGATATGATACTGGGGGAGGGGGGAGGGTACTGGATAAATCCTAGGGGTGTCCTGGGACTTACTGAGCAGTACTCTGTGTGTGTGTGTGTGTGTGTGTGTGTGTGTGCGCGCGTGTGTGTGCGCGTGTGTGTGTGTGTGGTGGTGTACTAGAGAAGTACTGGTGGGGCTGGGCAGGGATGTTGGGATACACTGGGACATACTGGGATATATTGGGACATGCTGGGACATACTGGGACATACCGGGGGGTTATTGTGTCCCGCACCAGGACCAGAGCCCCCCTGAGTCTGCACTGTCATCCCCTGACTCGGAGACCACAGAGAGAGGTGGGGCTGAGCACTGGAAGGAACTGAGGGGTAACTGGGATGCTCTGGAATGATACTGGGAGGATCTGTGGGGGAATCGGGAAAGACTGGGAGASATGGAGGAGTACTGGGGGAGTACTGGGAGGTGCTGGAGTGGGGTAAAGGGCAGGCAGTGTAAGGCACTGAAAGGAACAGGGAGCACTGGGGAGGGCACTGGGACTTCCAAGGAGGAACTTGGGATGGAGATGGGGACAACTGGGAGGAACTAGGAGCACTGGAAAGGAACTGGGAGCACTGGAGAAGAATGGGAGAAGAGGAGATCACCAAGAAAAGACTTCGGATGGGGCTGRCTGGGAGCACTGGGGAAGAACTGGGAGCACTGGGAGGGAACTGTAGATGATGGAACCACTGAGGATGGACTTGGGATGGGCAAGCTGGGAAGACTGGGAGCGTTGTAGAGGAACTAGGAGCACTGGGGAGGACTGGAGGAGTTGGGTCAACCAGGAGGAACTGGTAGATGTGAAGAACAGGGAATGATGGTTTCACCAAGGAAGAAACCGGGATGGGGTCAACTGGGAGGAACTGGCAGCACTGGGAGGGTCTGATCCCTCCTGCCCCATCCAGCCCTGTCCAGCGCCACCATGCCTGATGTGGAGATGGCYGAATTTGGGGAGGCTGCCCCCTACCTCCGCAAGTCGGAGAAGGAGAGGTTGGCCGCCCAGACCCGCCCCTTCGACCTGAAGAAGGACATCTTTGTCCCTGATGAGAAGGAGGAATTTGTCAAGGCCACCATTGTCAGCCGTGAGGGCTCCAAGATCACTGCTGAGACCGAGCATGGCAAGGTGGGGGGACCCCAGCCACACCTGGGACACTTGCTCAAAATAGCAACTCCATTCCACATGGGAAACAAAGAACCCAACCCACCTTCTCTAGAACCCAAGAAACATCTAGACCCCAACATACCTCCTCCAGCACCTGCTGGATGCTCAGATCCTACAGCATCTTCTCTAGAACTCAGGAAACATCTAGACCCTGATCCACCTTTTCCAAAGATGGATCCAAACCATATTCTCTATCACTTGAGGGACACCTAGACCTCATCCAGCTCCCAAGGGAATACCCAGATGCCCAGCTACCAGCCCCATGGGAGGGAACAACTGGGGCAACTCCTTGCTCTGTGTTCCCACTCTATTGGGTCCTCCTTACCTTGAGCAGACAGTGACGGTCAAGGAGGACCAGATCATGCAGCAGAACCCCCCCAAGTTCGACAAGATCGAGGACATGGCCATGCTGACCTTCCTCCATGAGCCTGCCGTCCTCTACAACCTCAAGGAGCGCTACGCCTCTTGGATGATCTATGTGAGTTGGGAGCCCATGAAGTTCTCCAGACCCCATCCAGAACTCTGACACCCCTTCTTTAGACCCCTTGGGCCACATAGACCCAATATGCCCCTTCTCCAGATCTCATGGGCCACCCATAACWGGGATGAACCTTCTTCACACCTCTTGAGCCACCCAGATCCAAGATGTCCCAGACTCCTTGGGCCACCCAAAACTGGGATGTCCCTTCTTGAGATCACATGAGCCACCCATAACTGGGATGTTCTGTCTCCAGACCTCTTGGGTCACCGAGACACAAGATGTCCCATCTCCAGACCACAGAGGTCACTTAAACCCAAGATATCACTTAGACACAAGAGGTCACTTCTGCAGACCCCTCGGACCACCTCCTAGGGAGGCACCTCCTGACTCTGACCCACCTGCCCCTTTTTCCAGACCTACTCAGGGCTCTTCTGCGTGACAGTCAACCCCTACAAGTGGTTGCCTGTCTACAATGCCGAGGTGGTGGCTGCCTACCGGGGAAAGAAACGGAGTGAAGCTCCACCCCACATCTTCTCCATCTCTGACAATGCCTACCAGAACATGTTGACAGGTAGGGACCTTCTGCAGGTACCCCATAACCATATCCCCTGATCCTTTTCGGGGAGCAGGAGATGTGGGGCAGAGCCAAAGTGGGTTTCAGTACCTCATGTTTCTTCTCCTCATCCCACCAGATCGGGAAAACCAGTCCATCCTCATCACGTGAGTGACCTCATCTCTAAACATTTTCTAAGTCCCCCTCACGGCCAAGACCCTCCCACCTAGCATATAGTCCCTCCCCTTCCYCCTTGAAAGCATGCCCACTGGCATGGTTGACCCTTTATCACCACCTGGACTTGACTCTGGAGGTCYGTTGCCCATCTACTGCAAGTCCCACTCCCTCCCCAGTGAATCCCCTAGCACCATAGCACCAGCACCCAACCATTGCTCTTCTTGGCTATCTTCAGCGGAGAATCCGGGGCGGGGAAGACAGTGAACACCAAGAGGGTCATCCAGTACTTTGCTGTCATCGCTGCCATCGGTGACCGTGGCAAGAAGGAGACCGGGGCCCCAGGCAAGGTGAGAGCACAGAGTGGGGGACCACACCCTGGAGTCTGGCCAACATTCTGCCGCCTGTCTGTCCAGCCCATGACACAACCAAACACCCAAAAATCCACCCAATGATCTAACCAACCAACCAACCAACCAACCAACCAACCAACCATCTATCCAACCTTCCATTCATCTGTCCCACCTCCATCCACCCAACTAACCATCCCTCCATCCACCCATGGCATCAACCCACATCCCTTTCCATCAACCCAACCACCCACGCAAACCTCCATGGACCTCTATGTCCTCCCATCCATCCATCTCAACCTCAAACCCTACATCCCATGCCTGTTACTGTGACAGCTYCCCTGACACTGTCCCACTCTACCAGGGCACCCTGGAGGACCAGATCATCCAGGCCAACCCTGCCTTGGAAGCCTTYGGCAAYGCCAAGACTGTCCGGAATGACAACTCATCCCGATTTGTGAGTGTTGGGGGTAGAGTCTATGAGGCAGAGTCTATGAGCCGGAGTCTGTGGGGAAGGGTCTATGGGTTGGGATCTTCTGTGAGAAGGTGGCCATCTCCACCTCCTGCCACTGCTCTTCCAGGGGAAGTTTATCCGGATCCATTTCGGGGCCACTGGCAAGTTGGCATCGGCTGACATTGAGACTTGTGAGTAGGTYGAGGGCTCCACAAGAAGACATCTCGTTGTCCACCACCCATCCCTCCATCCATCTCTTCATCCACATGTCCATCCCTCTCCTCATGCTACCATCTATCTACCCTTCCATATCCTCAAGCCTCCATCCATTCATCCATTTGATCCTCCACCTCCTCCTCCCAACCTCCACCCATTTTCTCTTCATCCCCACCCCAGACCTCCTGGAGAAGTCCCGTGTCATCTTCCAGCTGAAGGCTGAAAGAAACTACCACATCTACTAYCAGATCCTCTCCAATAAGAAGCCAGAGCTGCTGGGTGAGCCATGCTCCCAACCTACCCGGAAATACCTGACCCCGCACCCTTTTTGGGATATGTGTGTCCCAACCCCTTCTTCTCCTTTCAGACATGATGCTTGTGACCAACAACCCCTACGACTATGCCTTCATCTCCCAAGGAGAGACCACGGTTCCATCCATCGATGATGCAGAGGAGCTCCTGGCCACAGATGTGAGATGGGAGGCCACCAGGCAGTCTGTGTGTCTCTGTGGGCTGGAGAAGATCTTGATCACATTTATGCCCCACAGAGTGCTTTTGATGTCCTGGGCTTCACCCCAGAGGAGAAGAACTCCATCTATAAACTGACAGGCGCCATCATGCACTTTGGCAACATGAAGTTCAAGCAGAAACAACGGGAAGAGCAGGCAGAACCGGATGGCACCGAAGGTTGGGTCCAACCAATGTTGACGTGGGAACTGGGGTGAACYCCATGGTCCTTCCAGGTTCATGTTTTCTCTTCATCCTCAGAGGCAGACAAGTCAGCTTACCTAATGGGGCTGAACTCGGCTGATCTTCTCAAGGGGTTGTGCCACCCTCGGGTCAAAGTGGGCAATGAGTATGTCACCAAGGGGCAGAATGTTCAGCAGGTGAGTAGGACATCCCCAACACCTCCTCCTTTTGGCATAGCACAGTGCCATCTCCAGCAAGGAGGATACCAAGAGACCCCTCTCACTAGTGGGATGTCCCTCTTCCAGGTGATTTATGCTGTTGGAGCCTTGGCCAAGGCCGTGTATGAGAAGATGTTCAACTGGATGGTGACCAGGATCAACAACTCGCTGGAGACCAAGCAGCCGCGGCAGTACTTCATTGGAGTGCTGGACATTGCTGGCTTCGAGATCTTTGATGTGAGCCCTGGTCAACCCTGTTGTGTTCACCCCATTGGGTGTTGAGTTAGCCCTACTGGATGGTCAGATGACCTTGTTTTCACAGGTTTTGTGTTGAGCCCATTGGGTCTCAGGTTGACCCCACTGAACTTATTAGGTGTTYTTTTGAACCCACTGGCCATTTCCTCTCTCTTTTACCAGTTCAACAGCTTTGAGCAGCTCTGCATCAACTTCACCAATGAGAAGCTGCAGCAGTTCTTCAACCACCACATGTTCGTGCTGGAGCAGGAGGAGTACAAGAAGGAGGGCATTGAGTGGGAGTTCATTGACTTCGGCATGGACCTCCAGGCCTGCATCGACCTCATTGAGAAGGTACCACCTYCYCCAGAGCCTTGSGGRGGCTGAAGRGAAGGGCCCTTTCAGCTGGAGCTTCCCAGGGACYCCAAARCTGGCCAGTTGGRTTKTACTTGGTGTTCACYGTAGCCAACAAGGTCTTTTCTTTCCAGCCCATGGGGATCATGTCCATCCTGGAAGAGGAGTGCATGTTTCCCAAGGCCACGGACATGACCTTCAAGGCCAAGCTCTTTGATAATCACCTGGGCAAATCGGCCAACTTTGGGAAGCCACGAAACATCAAGGGGAAGCCAGAGGCTCACTTYGCCCTCATYCACTATGCTGGCACAGTGGACTACAACATCATTGGRTGGCTGCAGAAGAACAAGGACCCCCTCAATGAGACAGTGGTGGGGCTTTACCAGAAGTCAGCCCTCAAGCTCTTGGCCAATCTCTTCGCCAACTACGCTGGGGCTGATGCACGTAAGGGGCACCCCCTTCCTTAGCATCTGGGGTTCTCCCTACCCTGTCCCAGACCAATTTCATCCTTTCTTCTTCTTCAACAGCTGTGGAGAAGGGGAAAGGATCTAAGAAGAAAGGTTCCTCCTTCCAGACTGTCTCTGCCCTGCATCGGGTGAGAGTCCAGGGGTTAATGGTTGACCCCAGGGTGTGTGGGTGTGGAAAACATGTCCTAGGGCAGGRGATGACCCTTGGTGGGACAGGTTGGGGGGTGTCTTCATTGTCTTCATCATCTCCTCCTCCATCTTCCAGGAGAATCTCAACAAGTTGATGACTAACCTGCGGTCTACCCACCCTCATTTCGTCCGCTGCATCATCCCCAAYGAGACCAAGTCTCCTGGTGAGCCAATCCCTGAGGGTTGTTCCAGGGGACAGTGCTGGTCCCTGGCCAAAGGTGATGGTGGGGAGCAGTGCTGTGGGGCAGGCCTTGACTCACCAGTGTTGATGACCCACCAGGTGTGATGAACAACCCCCTGGTAATGCAYCAGCTCCGCTGCAATGGGGTGCTYGAGGGCATCCGCATCTGCCGCAAGGGCTTCCCCAACCGCATCCTCTAYGGGGACTTCCGCCAGCGGTAGGCACTGAGGAGAAAATGTGRGGAGGAGATTGATAACCCCACTGGGGCTGATCTCAGGGTTTCCTGTCCTTTTCGGCCACCAGGTACCGCATCCTGAATCCTGCTGCCATTCCCGAGGGACAGTTTATCGACAGCCGCAAGGGCGCTGAGAAGCTCCTGGGATCTCTTGATATTGACCACAACCAGTACAAGTTTGGGCATACCAAGGTGAGGTCACATGGTCTTCATTCCTCTCGTCCCACCATCCACAAGGTTTTCATGGTGGGACCAGGTGGACTCTATGGTCATACTGTCTATTTGTCCMTCTGCCTGTCTGAGCTTCCTCCATCCACCCCACCACCCATCCCTCCACCAAGCCTCCAAACCCCAGCAGCACTTATCTTCATTATTTCTCCTCAAAGGTCTTCTTCAAGGCTGGGCTGCTGGGGCTGCTCGAGGAGATGCGGGATGAGCGCCTGGCCCGGATCATGACCCGCTTGCAGGCCCAGGTCCGTGGTTTCCTCTCCCGTCAGGAGTTCAAGAAGATTCTGGAGCGCAGGTGGGTGGTGAGATGGAGATGGTGTTGGGTCCATGTTGAGTGGAAGCCCTTGGTGACTCACATYTCACTGTGCCTTCTCCAGGGACTCATTGCTGGTGATCCAGTGGAACATCAGGGCCTTCATGGGGGTGAAGAACTGGCCTTGGATGAAGCTCTACTTCAAGATCAAGCCCTTGTTGAAGAGCGCCGCGACGGAGAAAGAGATGCAGGTAGGACAGGGCCATGGGTAGAGGAGGTGGGCAGGTGGATGGAGAGAGGAAAGGGTATGTGAGGACATAAACAAAGAGAAGAGATTTACAGGGCACCTTTGTACCTCCCATAGAACATGAAAGAAGAGTTTGGGCGGCTGAAGGAGGCYCTGGAGAAGTCAGAGGCCCGGAGGAAGGAGCTGGAAGAGAAGATGGTCTCCATGCTGCAGGAGAAGAATGACCTTCAGCTCCAAGTGCAGGCTGTGAGTGACCTAGATGTCCCAGCCCCTTGCTCCTTTTACATTCAYCTCAAACCAACCTTTCCCCTTCCAGGAGCAAGACAATCTGGCTGACGCTGAGGAGCGCTGTGACCAGCTGATCAAGAACAAGATCCAGCTGGAGGCCAAAGTGAAGGAGCTGACAGAACGGATAGAGGATGAGGAGGAGATGAATGCTGAGTTGACAGCAAAGAAGAGGAAGCTGGAGGATGAGTGCTCAGAGCTGAAGAAGGACATAGATGACCTGGAGTTATCATTGGCCAAGGTGGAGAAGGAGAAACACGCCACYGAGAACAAGGTGAGGGTGGGGAGAAGCCTTGACCTCAAATTGTGGCAAATTGAGCTGACTCAAGCCAAAGTGAATAGGTTTGGAGAAGACCCAAGGCTGGTTGGGTTGGGTTGCCAAGATCTAAGGCTGTTTGGGCTGCCAAATTCAAGGTTGGTTGAGTTGGGTCATGAAGACCCAAAACTGCTTGGGTTGGGTTGGGTTGTGATGACCCAAGGCTGATTGGATTGCATCACCAGGACTGAAGACTGGTTGTGTTTTCCTGCATCTCCTGGCTTAGACTCAGCTTGACCAAGAGCAAGAACAAGCTCCTGTCTCTTGTCCTACCTCTGGTACCAAGCTGGAGGCCTGATATTTCTCCTGCAGGTCAAGAACCTCACAGAGGAGATGGCCGGGCTGGATGAGATCATTGTCAAGCTAACAAAGGAAAAGAAGGCCCTGCAAGAATCTCACCAGCAAGCGCTGGATGACCTGCAGGCAGAGGAAGACAAGGTCAACACCCTCACAAAGGCCAAAGTCAAGCTGGAACAGCAAGTGGATGATGTGAGTATGGGCCAGTCCCACCACGGGCACATAGCTGGTCCCTCAGGGTGTGGAGGTCCCTCTGGGGTGGGTGTTTGCACAAGGCTGATAGGTGCATCTCTGTCTTGCTTTCAGCTGGAGAGCTCACTGGAGCAGGAGAAGAAGATCCGTATGGACTTGGAAAGGGCCAAAAGGAAGTTGGAAGGTGATTTGAAGCTGGCTCAGGAGAATATCATGGACCTGGAGAATGACAAGCAACAATTGGATGAGAGGCTGAAAAAGTAGGGCCCATGCACTTGCTTGTCCTTTACCTATAACACACTTCTCTGCTGAGCACCCAGGAGCATGACCGCCTGGTGTTTCTGCCCATACCCAGGAAAGACTTTGAGCTCAACGCCCTCAACGCCAGAATTGAGGATGAGCAAGCAGTTGCAGCCCAGCTCCAGAAGAAGCTCAAAGAGCTTCAGGTGAGGTGGGCTTCAGCTTGAGGGTCAACCAGAAGGAGGAACTGGTCTTCCCCTTTTCTTCTTCACACCTTCTTGAGAAGGACCTAAACCAGCATGCCACCTACCTGAGGTCTGAAGCCCATGGCATGTCTCTTGTTCTAGAACTTCTCTGTCATTTATTGTCTTGAAGGGACTCATGGGCTCCTGGGCAGGTTGGCTTTGGGGTGGGTTGAGCTGAACCAATGGGTCTGGAGTACTCAGGGTACTGGGGCATCTTGGGTAGGATCATCTGAGCTGAGCGGACCATCAGGGTYGAATCATGTTAATTCCAATGTGCTTAGAGAAGGTTGTGCTGAGCTGTCTGATCCAGTTAGCTCTAGGATTGGTTGARCTGCATGTCCTCAAGACGAGTTAAGTTGAAGAATCTCAAGGTGATTTGAGAAGGTGGAGTGTCTTCAAATAAGGCCAGGTTGATCTGGAGAGCTCAGATCTTGACTGGGTTGAAGAGAATTTGATGGGAACGAGATTGGTTGAGGTGAAGGGTCTATAGCTGTCTGGGTTGAGCTGAAGAGTCCACGGCTGGCTGGGTTCACTTGAATTGACTTAAAAACTCTTCAGCTCAATTGGTTGAGTTGAGTTGAGTTGAGTTGAGTTGAGTTGAGTTGAGTTGAAGAGCTGGGTGAAACCAAGTCTGCTGAAAGCATCTTCATCCTTGGAGCACAGGCGCGGATTGAGGAGCTGGAGGAAGAGCTGGAGGCAGAGAGGACAGGCAGAGCCAAGGTGGAGAAGCTGCGCTCAGACCTGTCGCGGGAGCTGGAGGAGATCAGTGAGCGGCTGGAGGAGGCAGGTGGTGCCACATCGGTGCAGATTGAGCTCAACAAGAAGCGGGAGGCGGAGTTCCAGAAGATGCGGCGGGACCTGGAGGAGGCCACACTGCAGCACGAGGCAACAGCTGCTGCGYTGCGCAAGAAGCACGCCGACAGTGTGGCCGAGCTCAGTGAGCAGATTGACAACCTACAGCGCGTCAAGCAGAAGCTGGAGAAGGAGAAGAGTGAGCTCAAGCTGGAGCTGGATGATGTTGGCTCCAACATGGAGCAGYTGATCAAGGCCAAGGTAGGAAACAGGTCTCCAGCCACGAAAGAACAACTCTTCCATCAACCTCTCAAGGTTCCTTTTCATCTTCCTGCCCTTCCTGTTTGCAGGCCAACCTGGAGAAGATGTGCCGCACCATGGAAGATCAGATGAATGAGCACCGGACCAAGTCCGAAGAGGCTCAACGCATGGTCAATGACCTCACCACTCAACGAGCCAAGCTCCAGACAGAAAATGGTGAGGGGCTTGCCCTTCCCTAACCCAACTGCCCATCCCTTGCCCAGGGGGTGGTTTTAGGGTGTATCCAGCAAGTGATTATCCACCATTCCTTCCCACAGGTGAGCTCTCCAGGCAGCTGGAGGAAAAGGAAGCCTTCATCAACCAGATGACGCGAGGGAAACTCACCTACACCCAACAGCTGGAGGACCTCAAGAGGCAGCTAGAGGAAGAGGTCAAGGTAGGGCTTTGTTGGGGAGGTCAGTGGGGCTAAAAGACACCTCCAGTGTCAACGATGCGGTTGGTTTGGGACTGAGAGATGCATCATAAGCCTGCCCTCACAGCAGGAGAAAATGAGTTGAGGGTCCTCAGGAAGTTCAGTAGGGTTGCTAGGTTTCAAGGAGGTTGGGTTGGGTTGGATTGGGTTGGGTTGGGTTGGGTTGGTAAAAAGGATGTTAGTTGGGGTGGTCTAGAGAAGACTGGGTTAGGTTGGATTGATCTACAGAAGGTCTGCTCAGCTTGCAGTGATGAAAACAACATATTGCTGAGTTGAAGAACCCCAAGATGGCTCACGTTGATGTGGACCCAACTTCTCCTCACCTTGTCTCCCTTTCCAGGCCAAGAACGCATTGGCCCATGCCCTCCAATCAGCCCGGCAYGACTGTGATCTGCTGCGGGAGCAGTATGAGGAGGAAACGGAGGCCAAGGCTGAGCTCCAGCGCTCGCTCTCCAAGGCCAACTCTGAGGTGGCACAGTGGAGGACCAAGTAYGAGACAGATGCCATCCAGCGCACTGAGGAGCTGGAGGAGGCCAAGTGAGTCATCTCYCCATGGAGGGAGCTTCTATGGGGCAGGGGAGAGTGGAGACCCTTCCGCTGTAGAAGAATCTGAGAAGGTATAAGAACCTGGAAATGGAGGAGATCCAGAGCAGAGCCTCAGCCAACCAGTGGGTGGAAAAAGGTTTGAGTTGACCCACTTCATCCATGGGTCACCAGAGCCAGGTTTTCTCCCGGGGCAGGAAGAAGCTGGCCCAGCGGCTGCAGGAGGCTGAGGAGGCAGTGGAGGCAGTCAATGCCAAGTGTTCCTCCCTGGAGAAGACCAAGCACCGGCTGCAAAATGAGATTGAAGATCTCATGGCTGACCTGGAGCGGTCAAATGCAGCAGCTGCTGCATTGGACAAGAAGCAGAGAAACTTTGACAAGGTGGAAGGATCAAGAAATGGTGGAAGGAGAAGGGTGGGCAGGGGGTAGAGAGATGTGGGTCCCACGAGTCAAAGAAAGGCAGGAGAAGTCTAGAAAAAGGTGAGCAACTTTCAAGGGCCAGGGTTCAGCAGAGCTTCAAGTCCCTACCAAGAATSTATTGGGGAGAGGAGGAGGAGGATGGAAAGGGAGTTCTTCATGGGAAAAGCAGAGGTTGAGCAGGTGGTGTCCCCATAGATCTTGTCTGAGTGGAAGCAGAAGTTTGAAGAGTCACAGATGGAACTGGAGGCATCGCAGAAAGAGGCCAGGTCCCTCAGCACTGAGCTCTTCAAGCTGAAGAATGCTTATGAGGAGTCACTTGATCACCTGGAGACCTTAAAGAGGGAGAACAAGAACCTCCAAGGTGAGACCGTGGTCCTCCCCCTGCCCACCTCATTGTTCTCCACCACTTTGCACCAAGTCTGATGAGATCTTATCTGAGCAGAGGAGATCTCGGACCTTACGGAGCAGCTGAGTGGCAGCCACAAGACCATCCATGAACTGGAGAAGGTCCGGAAGCAGCTGGATGCCGAGAAACTGGAGCTCCAAGCTGCACTGGAGGAGGCTGAGGTGAGCCAAATCACATCCCTATGAGTCTCCATGTTGTCCTGGTCTTCTCTGTGGACCTCTAATTTCTCTCTATCCCAACTAGGCCTCTCTGGAGCACGAGGAGGGAAAGATCCTGAGGGCCCAACTGGAGTTCAACCAGGTCAAGGCAGACTAYGAGCGCAAGCTGTCCGAGAAGGATGAGGAGATGGAGCAGGCCAAGCGCAACCACCTGCGGGTGGTGGACTCGCTGCAGACYTCGCTGGATGCTGAGACTCGGAGCCGTAACGAGGCCCTGAGGCTGAAGAAGAAGATGGAGGGTGACCTGAATGAGATGGAGATCCAGCTCAGCCATGCCAACCGTGTGGCCGCTGAGGCCCAGAAGCAAGTCAAGACATTGCAGGGCTACCTCAAGGTACCCATTAGACTTCTGTCCCATAAGAATGTTGAGGTGTAGTAGGTCCCACCACCCCACAGTGGAAGAAGGGTGCACTTYGAGCCCCTTCCCCACCATCCCCATTCACCCTCTTTCCCCACGCCACCTCGTAGGACACCCAACTGCAGCTGGATGACATGGTACGGGTCAATGAGGACCTGAAGGAGAACATCGCCATTGTGGAGAGAAGGAACAACCTTCTCCAGTCRGAGCTGGAGGAGCTGCGGGCAGTGGTGGAGCAGACYGAGAGGGCCCGCAAGTTGGCTGAGCAGGAGCTGATCGAGGCCAGCGAGAGGGTCCAGCTTCTCCACTCACAGGTGACACCTCCCCTACCTTCAAGGAGAGAAATCACCTCCATCCATGGGTGTGCGATTCTAATGGGTTGAGTTACCAAGATCRCCAGATCCTTGAAGCCTGCAGAGTTGGCAGGGGRTACAGGGGCATTAAGTACTGCGGGTGGAAGAAGGATGGGTCAGCAGTTCAACAGACACCTCCTGAGATCCTCTCCTCCAACTCCAGAACACCAGCCTCATCAACCAGAAGAAGAAGATGGAGGCCGACATCTCCCAGCTGCAGACAGAGGTGGAAGAGGCCATCCAGGAGTGCAGGAATGCTGAGGAGAAGGCCAAGAAAGCCATCACTGACGTGAGTGCCGTGGTGGGACCAACATCTAGGACACCTTCTACTGGAGGGCGATGGAGAGCATGCTCTGGTCCTCCTCCTCTGCTTGTTCTTCTCTCCCCGGGCAGGCGGCCATGATGGCAGAGGAGCTGAAGAAGGAGCAGGACACCAGTGCCCACCTGGAGCGGATGAAGAAGAACATGGAGCAGACCATCAAGGACCTGCAGATGAGGCTGGATGAAGCTGAGCAGTTGGCCCTCAAGGGGGGCAAGAAGCAGCTGCAGAAGCTGGAGGCCCGTGTGCGGGAGCTGGAGAATGAGCTGGAGGCTGAGCAGAAGCGCCATGCTGAGAGTGTCAAGGGTCTCCGCAAGTCTGAGCGGCGTGTCAAGGAGCTCAGCTACCAGGTATGTTGCTGAGGTGGCCCTGGAGGTCATCCACTGTTCCTGTGCCCACAGGGCCTTATGTCTCATGCCATACGTGACCTAGAACACGGCTGACCTGCCAGCCCAGCAGATACAAGTGAACTAGACCACCCACTGCTTCTATGTCTGATACTGTAGTGGGACCCAGAACATGGTTGACCCAGAGGTCATGACCCACTCAGGCAACCTCTCAGTGTCCTAGCATCCATGGGGTCTTTCCATGTTCCAGAACCTCAGGTGGGACCTCATCAAGGTCAAAAAGATACCTTCACACAGGGAGACATCCCGCTTTCTGCCCCACAGCTGAGGCCACCCACAGATCTAGAGAGGCCACGCTCCCCAAGAACATTGTTAACTGTCTCCTGACCCTCATTGCTCTGGTGGTGACCAAAAGCCCAGGTAGGGTCAGGTCTTAACTCACATGTGTCTCATYCCACAGACGGAGGAGGACCGCAAGAACCTGGTCAGGCTCCAGGACCTGGTGGACAAACTCCAAATGAAGGTCAAGTCCTACAAGCGACAGGCGGAGGAGGCGGTGAGCACAGGAGGGGACCGACTGGGATTGCAGTGTGGAAGAAGATGTGGGGAGTAGCAGGGGACCTTGGGGTGGTCAAGGGGATGGATATCATGGGGTGAGGGGGGTGGGTCAAGAGAGAAGTGGGTGGGTGGTGGGATGGATGGATGGATGGATGGATGGATGGATGGATGGATGGTGGGACACATGACTAGGAGGCTGAGTGGATGTCTGGATGAATGGAAGGTTGGATAGATTCTGGTGCAATGAACGGCTGGCTGGCTGGAAGTTGGAATGAATGGATGATTGTGTGGCTGAAAGGTTGGACGGGTGGCTGGAAGGTTGGTTGGATGGATGGAAGGTTGAGTGGGTGGAAGGATGGATGAAACGATGGCTGGCTGACTGAAAGGATGCACAGAAGGAATGGATGTACAGAAGGAAGGTTGACTAGGTGGAAGGTTGGATGGGTGGATGGATGGATGGATGGATGGATGGATGGATGGATGGACGGATGGAAGGAAGGTGGGATGGAAGGTTGAATGGATGAAATGTTAGATGGATGGTTGGTTGAATAGATGGATGGGTGGCTGGAAAATGGGATGTCTGGAGGCACAGGTGCATCCATAGTGGGTCAGATGGAGCAATAAGAAGGTTGGGTGGAGGGACAGCTGGCAGGGTGGCAGGAAGCCAGATGGAGCTGTGTGGGAGCCTCACTGATGCCCCGGCCCCCTCAGGAGGAACAGGCCAACTCCAACCTGGCCAAGTTCCGCAAGGCGCAGCACGAGCTGGACGAGGCRGAGGAGCGTGCYGACATCGCTGAGTCCCAGGTCAACAAGCTGCGAGCCAAGAGCCGTGATATTGGAGCCAAGGTGGGACCTTCCCCTGTCCTACAGCTGCCTCATGGCTGCCCCACAACTGCCCCACAACTGCCCCATGCTCACACTTCCTTTTTCTCCTTCTCTATCAGAAGGGCCTCAACGAGGAGTGAAGCTCTGGACCCCCAACAGGATCCCCTGGACCTCCAAGTGGCCCACCCCCATTCCCAGCCCCCTAAACTTGGTCAGCCAATAAAAAGCATTGAGCAGCAGCAGTTTGTGTGGGGCTGGGCTTGTGCGGGGAGGGTGGGGTTGCCTCATTGCATGGCATCCACAAGATGGCTGTAGCCCACACAAGATCACCAACCAGTGTGCAACCCAGCACACCTCACAGTGTGATGCAACCAGACCCATAGTGCAATGTGATGTGAACCATGGGGTACACCTCAACCTTGACCTGCCCCACAGTGTATCTCAATCTGCCCCATGGTGTTCTGCCACCTCAACCTGCCCGACACCAACCTAAATCCACGTGTGGGGAGACATGTCTGGGGACATGTGGGRGTGGGGAGGGAGGGATCTCAGGAGGTGGGAGACAGCATCTGGGACCCCCTCATGTGGGACAGAGCCTGAGTGGACCCCTTGGGCATGTTTTGGCTCCTGAGGTTGCACCTTCTCCTGCTGCAGGTACTGATTCCCTCCGTCCTGGCCTCAGTGTTCCCCTGGCCAGCAGCTTCTCTGGCCCACCGCACRCCATATTCTACCACCCCCCATGCCATACTGACACTCTGTCCCATGTCTCTTCATCCCTCTATACTTTCCATTCATCATCCCACCACTTCTTGGCCTACTAGCCCTGTCTTCTCCCTCTCCCTCCTTCTACCTCATCCGTGGCTCCCCGGTCCCTCCATATTCTCCATGTCCCACTGTCCCTCTGTCTCCTGCCTGTTCCTCCCTACCAACTCCTCTGTCTCGTCCCCCTTCCCCCCTCACCCTCCCTTCCCCTGTCCATCTGTCACCCCATCCCTCCCCAGTCCAGGCGGCGCCGCGTGATGGACCCCAGGGGACCCCGGCGTCYGGGCAGCTCCCCTCCCCCACTAAACTCAGGCCGAGGAGGAGTAGGGATAGCGTCTCTATGGGGCTCTATGTGGAGTCTATGGGGCTTTAAAGGAACTCTATGGGGATCCGTGGAGACTCTCTGTGGCTCTAAGGCATACTTATGGGGGTCTATAAGGGCTCTATGGGGCAGAGGAGAGGGTCTGTGGGGCAGCGGAGGGGATCTATGGGGCACCATGGGGAGGTGGGGACCTCCCCGCCCGCAGGAATGTGTCACCTCGTGGGAACACTTGTCACCTCCTTGATGACAAAGTGAACACAGAGTTCGGGAACTGCTGCCAGACCCCCCCGTCCACYAGCCCCCTGCCGGCCCCATGGCGCCTCACTGGGGGGAATGAGATAACAATCTTCTTTCCCCTCCCCCCCCACCGTGTCCCGATATAGACCTGGCAGGGTAGAGCTGTCACCATCCCAAGGGTGACAGGACATTGGCCAGGGACCCAGGCGTSCAGGCCTCAGAGGCACCCCCTTCACAAGGGTCCCAGGCATCCTAGCCCCATAGATYTCCTCCATGCACAAGAGACCGAGGCATCTGGGCTCCATAGATCCTGCACACACAAGCGACCCAGGCATCTGAGCCCCACAGAATCATCACAAACCTTGCCAAAGGACTCAGCAGTCAAGTCCCCATAGATCGCCCACACACAAGGGACCCAGGCGCCTGGGCTCCATAGTTTCCCCCCACACACAAGGGACCCAGGCTTCTGGGCTCCATAGACACCTCCTACATGAGGGACCCGGGCATCCAGGCCCCATAGACCCCTACAAGTGGTCTGGACAGCCCTTGTTCTTCCCCATAGCTCTGCCCCATAGATCATCCTGTGGGGTGAATATGTGGGTCCTGGATGCCTGGGTCATTGGAGAGATGCCACCTTGGGGCTGGGGAAGGGGGGGGAGCTGCCCCCCTCCTTCTCCCCTATCAGCCACCCCCTCCCCAGGAATGCTCCTCCCCTCCCCACCCCATGATGGCCTATAAAGGCTGTGGGGCTGCAGAGCTGGCATAGGTGTCGGCGTGGGGCAGAGAGAGAGAGGGTGGGGGGTGCAGTGAGGATGTGGGATATGGGATGCGGATATGAGGGGCTGAGGGAGGATATGGGGGCTATGGGGTGCACATGAGGGTTATGGAGAATATGGGGATCTACGAGGCACAGGAATCTGTGGGGGCTGTGGGGCATAGGGGGACTGTGGGACACACGGGGATTCTCTGGGGTGTGGGGATCTTTGGGGTACACATGGGGTTATGGGGCACAGAGGACTTAAGAAGCACTGAGAGGAACTGTGGGCAACAGAGATCTATGGGGGCACAGTGATCTATGGGGCACCCAGGGGACCTATGTGGCACAAGCAGTGCTATGGGGCACATGGGATCTATGTGGCAAAGGGCTCTATGGGGCAAAGAGGTTCTATAGGGGCTATGGGGTGCAGGAATCTATGGGGTGCAGCCCTACTCACTCTCTGCCTGTCCCTCCAGCTCCCTTCATCTTACCTGCTAGATCCACAGACTCCAGGTGAGGGTGGTGTTGTGGGGCACCATGGGGATGGGTGCTTTGGGGGGAGGTGTGCTGCTATAGGGTGTATGTGTCGCTATAGGGTCTGCACATCACTACAGGAGGTCCGTGCTTTGTTATGGGGGTCTGTATATGGGGCTGTGCATGACTACAAGGTCCCCTGCATTGTTATAGGGGTCCCTGCACTGCTGTGCATCACTATAGGCATGCCTGAATCACTATGGGGCTCTGTGTGTGGCTATAGGGGTCTTTGCATTGCAGGGGTCCATGCATCACTACAGGGGTTGGTGGGTAGCTGTGGAGGTCCCTGCATCACTCTAGGAGTCTGTACATGGGGCTGTGCATGGGTATTGAGGTCYCTGCATGACCACAGGGGTCTGCGCACAGCTGTAGGGGGTCTGTGCACTGCTATAGGGCTCAGTACATGGGGCCATGCATGGATTCTGTGTATAGGGCCATACACAACTATGAGGATCTGTACATCACTGTCAGGGGTCCCTGAATCACTGCAGGGGTCTGTGCATGGGGCAATGCATGACTATGTGGGTCTGCAGTGGGCTATAGGGCTCCCTGCACATCTATAGGGGCCCAAGCATGGGGCTGTACACAGCTACGAGGCTCTGTGTCTGGCTATAGCTTCTGCCACAGCTATAGGGCACAGCTATAGGGGCCCATGAGTGGCAATGGGGTTGTGTGGGGCCATGGGACTAGGGGCRAGACCCCGTGGCCAGAGCTCCACAGCCCCCCAGGTGATGCAGGGTCCCTGTCTGTGCGGGGCAGGATGGGAGATGCAGTGCTGGGGGCGCTGGGGGCGGCAGCCCCCTTCCTGCGGCCAGGGGAACGGGAGCGGCTGGCGGCGCAGACCAGACCCTTTGATCCTCGCAGCGAGTGCTTCGTCCCACACCCTCGGGAGGAGTTCGTGCGGGGGCGGGTGATGGGGCGCCAAGGCGGCGAGGTCACCGTCCAGACCGAGCTGGGAGAGGTGAGCAGTTGGGGGAATAGGAGTGGGTGAACGAAGGGGGGCAAGGGGTAGGGGGGGGATAAAGGATTAATGTGGGTGAGGGGGTAATGGAGGGAGGAGTTAAGGATGTGAGGGTTTGATCGGGGGTGGGGGCATAGAGGGTGACTGGCGGGTGGGAAGAAGGGGGATTTGGCATCACGAGGGGTGAGGGGTTGGTGGGAAGTTGGGGGGCAAAGGGTAAAGGAGGGAGGGGTTAACAGGATGAAGTTAATGRGGGAGGGGTTAAAGGAGGGAGGGAGGTTAAGGGTTTGGGGGGAGGCAAAGCAGGGAGGTGGAAACCAGGTGGGGCCCCTGACCCATTGAAGACTTCCCAGCTGATGGGTGGTGACCCCAAACCCTTAGGAGATCCCCCCCAACTCACGGAAGAAACCCTACCAATAGAGTACCTCCTACTCCACGGGGGACCCTCTCAAGCCATGGGGCAGCCCCTAACTCCCACCTCCATGTCTCTCCATTCCTCCCAGACGGTGACAGTGAAGGAGGCTGACATTCACCAGCAAAACCCCCCCAAGTTTGACAAGATCGAGGACATGGCCATGCTGACCTTCCTCCACGAGCCCGCTGTTCTCTACAACCTCAAGGAGCGCTATGCCTCTTGGCTGATCTATGTGAGCCTTCTCACAAACCTCTGGGGCACTTGGGAATTAGGCGGGGCCTTCTCCACAGCCTATGGGGTGGATGGAAGCCAGTGAACTTTCTGTAAAGTTCTTGGGGTACCTAAAACTAGATGGACCTTCCAGAGAGTCTATGGGCCACCTAGAACCTGGTGTGGCTTTTTTGGGGGCTTTGGGACACCTAGAACCTGGTGGCCCTTCTCCAGCTCCCCTGGGCCACCCAGACCCAAGATGTCACTTCAATAGCCCCCTTGATGGAACACAAGATGTCCCATCTCTGGACCTCTTGGGCCACTGATACACGAGATGTCCCATCTCTTGATGCTGTGGGCCACCCAGACCCAAGATGGCCCTTCCCCAGCCACTCTTCAGCCAACCAAAATCAGGATGTCCTGTTGCCACATCCCTTGGGCCACCTAGACCTAGGATGTCTGCACCTGGTGGGGTAACACCTCCTGGCTCTGACCCACCTGCTCCTTTCTCCAGACCTACTCAGGGCTCTTCTGCGTGACAGTCAACCCCTACAAGTGGTTGCCAGTCTACAACGCYGAGGTGGTGGCTGCCTACCGGGGAAAAAAGAGGAGTGAAGCTCCACCCCACATCTTCTCCATCTCTGACAACGCTTACCAGAACATGCTGACGGGTAAGGACATCCTGTGAGGACCTCAATGTCCCGTGAGGACCACCCCAAAAAATGGGTCCTGACTTAGACCTGGTCCTCATCTGGGAGGATGGAGAACCTTAGCCCCAACCCCAAGAATCCAAGCATGTTTCCCAACTTCATCCCACCTGACTCCTCTCTTCTCTTGGCAGACCGAGAGAACCAGTCGATCCTTATCACGTGAGTCCCTGCTCTGCCCAACCCTGCCGCATAGTGCTGGGGTGGGATGAAGGACCCACTAAGATGTTCTCCAATATCTCATGGTTGTCCCCCCAGTGGAGAATCRGGGGCGGGGAAGACAGTCAACACCAAGAGAGTCATCCAGTACTTTGCCAGCATTGCTGCCATTGGTGACCGCAAGAAGGAGGCGACCAATAGCAGCAAGGTGAGAGTCTCAGTCCACGTACCCCTGGCTGGGAGTGCCCCATAATGGTGTCAAGACTCAGCATTGTTCCACCCCACCAGGGCACCCTGGAGGACCAGATCATTCAGGCCAACCCTGCTTTGGAGGCCTTTGGCAACGCCAAGACCCTCCGCAATGACAACTCATCCCGATTTGTGAGTAATGGGGGTGGGCTCTGTGAGGAAGAGTCTATGGGGCAGTTTGTGGGACGGGGTCTATAGTGTGGGGTCTTCTGCGAGAAGGTGGCCATCTCCACCTCCTGTCACTGCTTTCCCAGGGGAAATTCATCCGGATCCATTTCGGGGCCACAGGGAAGCTGGCGTCAGCCGACATTGAAACCTGTGAGTGGGTTGAGAGCTCAATGAGAGGACGCCTGGTAGTCCATCATCCATCCATCCATGGACTTTCCTATCCATGGATTTATTCATCCATCCTAGGACTCATCCATCTATGCACTCACCTATCTGCCCATGAACTTCATCCATCCACCCAGGAACTCACTCCGTCCATCCATCGATCCATCCATCCGTCCATCCATCCCTCCCTCCCTCCCTCCAGTCACCTCTTCATCTCCTCATCCCACCACCCATCTGACTCTCCATCTCCTTGTGTGTCCCTTCCTCCCTCCTTGCCTGCCTCCCCCCCACCTATGTCCATCCCTTCATCTATCTTCCTGGTAGATGTATCCATCTTCTCATCCCACTATACATTGGAGTTTCCATTTCCCTCTCCTCTTTCCTCCATCTCCTCATCCCACTATCCAGCCACCCCTCCTTCTCCATCTCCTCATCCTACCACCCATCTCTCCACATCTCAATCCATCTCCTCACCCCAATCTCCATCCTCCTTCTCTCCATACCCACCTCAGACCTCCTGGAGAAGTCCCGTGTCATTTTCCAGCTGAAGGCTGAGAGGAACTACCACATCTTCTACCAGATCCTCTCCAACAAGAAGCCAGAGCTGCTGGGTGAGTCGGGTGCTTGGCCTTGAGTCTTCCACTTCCTCTCCTCCTCCACTTCTGTGCTCCTTCCTGGGGCAATTGAAGACAAGTTGGGGCTGTTTGGCCACAGTAAATGCTCAGTTTTTGTCTCCATCCCATGGAGCAGAGATGCTTCTCATCACGAACAACCCCTATGACTACAGTTATGTCTCCCAAGGAGAGGTGACTGTGGCCTCCATCGACGACTCTGAAGAGCTGTTGGCAACTGACGTAAGTGGTGGGGTGGGTAGTTGAATTGAAGGTGAAGTGCCAGCTGGATGGTTGAGATGGTAGAAGATGGATGGGTGGAGAGAAGGAGGAACATAGGGATGAGAGGTGGAGGATGGGAAGGGTGGAGGGCAAGGGAGATGGTKGGTTGGTGGAGTGGGATGACGTGGGGTGAGGGACAGAAGGTAGGACAGGAGGGTGTGGTGGGTGGAGGAGGTCATGGGTGGAGGGAAAAACAGGGTGGGGGAGTCTTTAGGTGAACAGATGAGTCCATGGGTGAACAAGTCCTCAAATAGATGAGTCCATGGATGCATGGATAGAGTTCCTGGTGACTGGATGAGTCCATGGATGGACGAGTCCCTAGACAGATGAGTCTTTGGATGGATGGATRGATGGATGGATGCAGTCCTCAGATGGATGGATGAATCCATAATGGGCAAATCCATGGATGGACAAACAAATTCACGGATGGAAGGATGAGTTCATGGCTGAGTCCATGGGTAAGTCTGTCAAATGGATGGATGAGTGTTCACATGGATGGAGAAACTGATGAGCTGGAAGGGCAGAGGGATACACAAATAGTGGCCAGCAGAAAGCCATGACCTCAGCTGGTGGCAAGGCTCTCTTCCATGCCCCTCCACCCACCACCCAGAGCGCTTTTGATGTCCTGGGCTTCACGGCTGAGGAGAAGGCTGGTGTCTACAAGCTGACAGGTGCCATCATGCACTTCGGCAACATGAAGTTCAAGCAGAAGCAACGGGAAGAGCAAGCAGAACCAGATGGTACTGAAGGTGAGTGGGTGGGGGATGATAGCTTTTGGGGTCACTAGGTTAGGTGGAATCCGACAACATGTCTTCTTCTCGATGCTCTGCAGATGCTGACAAGTCAGCCTACTTGATGGGGCTGAACTCAGCTGACCTTCTCAAGGGCTTGTGTCACCCCCGGGTGAAGGTGGGCAACGAGTATGTCACCAAGGGACAGAATGTCCAGCAGGTGTACTACTCCATTGGGGCCTTGGCCAAGGCTGTATATGAGAAGATGTTCAACTGGATGGTGGTGAGGATCAACAACTCCCTGGACACCAAGCAGCCACGACAGTACTTCATCGGTGTGCTGGACATTGCTGGATTTGAGATCTTTGATGTAAGGATTGAGGGGGGGGGTGGGATATTTGTCCTCTTGGGGGTTGGGTTGATCCAGATGGGTGTTGAGCTCATGTTCTGAAGTTTCATGTTGACCTCTGATGGAAATTTGAACTCTTTGGGTGTTGTGTTGACTCTCCTGGGTGTTGAGTTGACCTCATTGATAYGACTGGGCATTGTGTTGACCCCGTTGGGGCTCAGGTTGACCCATCAATTTCATTGGGCATTCTGTTGACCCTGAGGGTGTTGAGTTGACCCAGTTGACCTCGTTGGCCATTTCTTCTCTCCTTCCCCAGTTCAACAGCTTTGAGCAGCTCTGCATCAACTTCACCAATGAGAAGCTGCAGCAGTTCTTCAACCACCACATGTTCGTGCTGGAGCAGGAGGAGTACAAGAAGGAGGGCATTGAGTGGGARTTCATTGACTTTGGCATGGACCTCCAGGCCTGCATCGACCTCATTGAGAAGGTACCACCTTCCCCAGAGCCTTGGGGGGGCTGAAGGGAAGGGCCCTTTCAGCTGGAGCTTCCCAGGGACTCCAAAGCTGGCCAGTTGGATTTTACTTGGTGTTCACTGTAGCCAACAAGGTCTTTTCTTTCCAGCCCATGGGGATCATGTCCATCCTGGAAGAGGAGTGCATGTTTCCCAAGGCCTCAGACATGACCTTCAAGGCCAAGCTCTTTGATAATCACCTGGGCAAATCGGCCAACTTTGGGAAGCCACGAAACGTCAAGGGGAAGCCAGAGGCCCATTTCTCCCTCATTCACTATGCTGGCACAGTGGACTACAACATCATTGGGTGGCTGGAGAAGAACAAGGACCCCCTCAATGAGACAGTGGTGGGGCTTTACCAGAAGTCAGCCCTCAAGCTCTTGGCCAATCTCTTCTCCAACTACTCTGGGGCAGATGCTGGTGGGTGGATGGATGGTTGAGTGATGGAGGAATGAGTGGATGGAAAAGACCATTTCCCACCAGTGTCGCCCTCTTTCCTGTCTTACACCACCCCTCTTCTCCCCAGGTGGTGATGGAGGGAAGGGGAAAGGAGCCAAGAAGAAAGGTTCCTCCTTCCAGACCGTCTCAGCCCTGCATCGGGTGAGGAACCTACATAGTGGACCCAGTGTGGGGCAGTGGGGGGACAACCTCCTGAATGGTGGATCATCCCTCCAGCCCCCCAGATCCTCTCCTGCTCTCTCATTGGTCAGCTTCTTCTCTCCTGTCCCTTCACTAGGAGAATCTCAACAAACTGATGGCCAACCTCAAGACCACCCACCCTCACTTTGTCCGCTGCATCATCCCCAATGAGCGGAAGGAGCCAGGTGAGCAAAGGGCAGGGCTGAGGGCAGGGCAAGGGGTGATCGGTGTGGTTTGTGGCTGATGCCACCTCTCTAACCCACCATCCAGGTGTGATGGACAATCCTCTGGTAATGCACCAGCTCCGCTGCAACGGGGTGCTGGAGGGCATCCGCATCTGCCGCAAGGGCTTCCCCAACCGCATCCTCTATGGGGACTTCCGCCAGCGGTAGGCACCGAGGAGAAAATGTGGGGAGGAGATTGAYAACCCCACTGGGGCTGATCTCAGGGTTTTCCTGTCCTCTCTGGCCACCAGGTACCGCATCCTGAACCCTGCCGCCATCCCTGAGGGGCAGTTTATTGACAGCCGCAAGGGCGCTGAGAAGCTCCTGGGATCCATCGACATTGATCACAATCAGTACAAGTTTGGGCACACCAAGGTGAGGCCACTTGGTTTCTCCATGGTCCTACTACCTATGAGGTCATGGGGACCCCATGGTCCCACGATTGATATGCCCACCTGCCTATCTACTCCACCATCCATCCCTTTTTCCCCCCAGCAACCCATCAACTCATCCATCTGTCCACCAGCTCTTCCACCAACCCTTCCCAACCAACCCACTCTCTCACTTGCCTTCTTCCTCCATCAGGTCTTCTTCAAGGCTGGGCTGCTGGGACTTCTGGAGGAGATGCGGGACGAGCGCCTGTCCCGCATCATCACCCGCATACAGGCTCAGGCCCGGGGGCAGCTCATGCGCATTGAGTTCAAGAAGATCCTGGAGCGCCGGTGAGAGGGGAAGGGTCTTTCTCCTTGAGAAGGGACCTCTGGTGGGTCACCAGGTTTGTGATATGGTGGCATCTTTGTCTCCATTCTAGGGATTCACTGTTGGTGATCCAATGGAATATCAGGGCCTTCATGGGGGTGAAGAACTGGCCTTGGATGAAGCTCTACTTCAAGATCAAGCCCTTGCTGAAGAGTGCTGAGACAGAGAAGGAGATGCAGGTGGGAGGAGGTGATGAGGCAGGCATCTTGGGACCCAACACGGGTTGGGTGGGATTGATGGATGAAAAAGATGGAATGTGGCTATTGGTCTCCTTGGCTCTGTTGCAGAACATGAAGGAAGAGTTTGGGCGGCTGAAGGAGGCCCTGGAGAAGTCAGAGACCCGGCGGAAGGAGCTGGAAGAGAAGATGGTCTCCATGCTGCAGGAGAAGAATGACCTTCAGCTCCAAGTGCAGGCTGTGAGTGAGACTGTTCTCTAAAACCATGTCAGGGGGGTGACCACCACCCCTCCAGGGATATCCTACTTCACCCACCACCTCAATACAGGAGCAAGACAACCTCAATGATGCTGAGGAGCGCTGTGACCAGCTGATCAAGAACAAGATCCAGCTGGAGGCCAAGGTGAAGGAGCTGACAGAGCGACTGGAGGATGAGGAAGAGATGAACGCMGAGCTGACGGCTAAGAAGAGGAAGCTGGAGGATGAGTGTTCGGAGCTGAAAAAGGACATAGATGACCTAGAGCTGACGCTGGCCAAGGTGGAGAAGGAGAAACATGCCACCGAGAACAAGGTGAGGGTGAGGAGAGGCCTTGACCTTAACATGTGGGGATTAGGGTCAACTCAGGCTGGTTGTGTTGGGTTGAGGAGAACCAAGGATAGCTGATCTGGGTTACATCAAGACTTAACGCACTTTGGGTTCACCACAAGTGAAGTGGCCTCATTGCACAAGGACAACAGCAACGTTCCCTAGCTTTGCCCTACCTCTGGCACCAAGCTGGAGGCCCGGTGTTTCTCCTCTTGCAGGTCAAGAATCTCACAGAAGAGATGGCTGGATTGGATGAAACCATTGCCAAGCTAACGAAGGAAAAGAAGGCCCTGCAAGAATCTCACCAGCAGACGCTGGATGACCTGCAGGCAGAGGAAGACAAGGTCAACACCCTGACAAAGGCCAAACTCAAGATGGAACAGCAAGTGGACGACGTAAGTGTGGTCTGGTCCCACCGTGGGTACTGCTGAAGAGCTTACTGGGGCAGAGATGATGAAAAACTGAAGTCTCCCCCCATTTCCATGTTTCCACACAGCTTGAAGGCTCCCTGGAGCAGGAGAAGAAGATCCGGATGGACCTGGAACGGGCCAAAAGGAAGCTGGAAGGTGACTTGAAGCTGACCCAGGAGAACATCATGGACCTGGAGAATGACAAGCAGCAGCTGGAGGAAAAGCTCAAGAAGTAAGGCTGGACCTCTTTCCTMAGTCTAAACTGGTCAGGGAGCAAAGGCAGGCATCTCACTGCTAACTGCTTTCATCTGCAGGAAAGAGTTTGAGATCAACCAGCAGAACAGCAAGGTTGAGGATGAGCAGGCACTGGCTCTGCAGCTCCAGAAGAAGCTGAAAGAGCTGCAGGTGAGGGATCTATTCTCTGTTTATTTGGGCTGGGCTGGGGAGCCTCCAGCTCTTTGGATTGAGGTGAAGACCCTCCATCTGGTTAGGCTAAGGTAAGGAGTTTCCAGTTGGTTAAGCTGACAAGCATACAGCTGATTGGGATAAGCTGAAGAGTTTTCAGCTTGTTGGATTGAAAAGTCTCTAGCTCAATGGGTTGAGTTGAGTGGAGGAGCTGAGTGGAGCCAAGTTCACTGAAAGCAACTCCATCCCTGGAGCACAGGCTCGGATTGAGGAGCTGGAGGAGGAGTTGGAAGCAGAGCGGACAGGCAGAGCCAAGGTGGAGAAGCTGCGCTCAGACCTGTCGCGGGAGCTGGAGGAGATCAGTGAGCGGCTGGAGGAGGCAGGTGGTGYCACMTCRGTGCAGATTGAGCTCAACAAGAAGCGGGAGGCGGAGTTCCAGAAGATGCGGCGGGACCTGGAGGAGGCCACACTGCAGCACGAGGCAACAGCTGCTGCGCTGCGCAAGAAGCACGCCGACAGTGTGGCCGAGCTCAGYGAGCAGATTGACAACCTACAGCGCGTCAAGCAGAAGCTGGAGAAGGAGAAGAGTGAGCTCAAGCTGGAGCTGGATGACCTCAGCTCCAACATGGAGCAGCTGATCAAGGCCAAGGTAGAAGGAGGCCAAGGTGGACATCTGATCTCCACCATGGGCAACATTCTCCTGCTTCATTCCTCCCCTCCATCCTTTCCTCCTCCCAGGTGGGCATGGAGAAGGTCTCTCGCACCATGGAGGACCAGGCAGCTGAACACCGGGCAAAGCTAGAGGAGACCCAACGAGTCCTCAATGACACCAGCACCCAACGGGCCAAGCTCCAGACTGAGAATGGTGGGAGCCTGGACCCACCACACCCCTCACCCCACATCTTCAGCCCTTGCCCCACATCTTCATTCCCTGCCACACCCCTAAAAACCTCCCCTACCTCTGCAGGAGAGCTGTCSCGCCAGCTGGAGGAGAAGGAGGCCCTTGTCTCTCAACTAACTAGGGGCAAGCAGTCTTATACCCAGCAGATGGAAGACCTGAAGAGGCAGCTGGAGGAGGAGATGAAGGTGAGGTTTGCGGGGTGGCTGAGAGGGTCTCCAGGAGAGCCACAAGACAAGGTGTCCTCACCCTCATGGTGGTAGCACCAAATAGAAGTCAAGTTCAGGCTGGTTCAATTGGGTGGTTTCATCTAAGAGTGGTTGAGTGGGGTTGCGTTGGTCTAACAGCTGACAGGTTGGGCTGAGCAGGTCAGTTCTGAAGCAGCTGGGTTGGTCTATGGGCGGGGGGGGCCAGTGGACCAGGGAAGTCAAACTGGGCCAGACCAGAGACACCCATCTTTAGATCTCTCTGGGTCTAGAGGTGCTGGATTTGGCTGGGATGGTCTAGAGAAGGTTGGGCTGAGAAACACCACTGCTTACTGAGTTTGAGGACCTATGCACAGCTCAAGCTCACCTCCTCTCACCTCCCCTTCCAGGCCAAGAATGCACTGGCCCATGCCCTCCAGTCGGCCCGGCACGACTGCGATCTGCTGCGGGAACAGTACGAGGAGGAAACGGAGGCCAAGGCTGAGCTCCAGCGCTCGCTCTCCAAGGCCAACTCTGAGGTGGCACAGTGGAGGACCAAGTACGAGACAGATGCCATCCAGCGCACTGAGGAGCTGGAGGAGGCCAAGTGAGTCATCTCCCCATGGAGGGAGCTTCTATGGGGCAGGGGAGAGTGGAGACCCTTCCGCTGTAGAAGAATCTGAGAAGGTATAAGAACCTGGAAATGGAGGAGATCCAGAGCAGAGCCTCAGCCAACCAGTGGGTGGAAAAAGGTTTGAGTTGACCCACTTCATCCATGGGTCACCAGAGCCAGGTTTTCTCCCGGGGCAGGAAGAAGCTGGCCCAGCGGCTGCAAGAGGCTGAGGAGGCAGTGGAGGCAGTCAATGCCAAGTGTTCCTCCCTGGAGAAGACCAAGCACCGGCTGCAGAATGAGATTGAGGACCTGATGGCAGATGTGGAGCGGTCAAATGCAGCAGCTGCTGCATTGGACAAGAAGCAGAGAAACTTTGACAAGGTGGGAGGAGATGGTAGTGAGAGAGGAGCAGATATGTGGACAGAGGGTGACCACTTGCTTTGCCCCAGATCTTGTCTGAGTGGAAGCAGAAGTTTGAAGAGTCACAGATGGAACTGGAGGCATCGCAGAAAGAGGCCAGGTCCCTCAGCACTGAGCTCTTCAAGCTGAAGAATGCTTATGAGGAGTCACTTGAKCACCTGGAGACCTTMAARAGGGAGAACAAGAACCTCCAAGGTGAGACCGTGGTTCTCCCCCTGCYCACCTCATTGTTCTCCACCACTTTGCACCAAGTCTGATGAGATCTTATCTGAGCAGAGGAGATCTCGGACCTTACGGAGCAGCTGAGTGGCAGCCACAAGACCATCCATGAACTGGAGAAGGTCCGGAAGCAGCTGGATGCCGAGAAACTGGAGCTCCAAGCTGCACTGGAGGAGGCTGAGGTGAGCCAAATCACATCCCTATGAGTCKCCATGTTGTCCTGGTCTTCTCTGTGGACCTCTAATTTCTCTCTATCCCAACTAGGCCTCTCTGGAGCACGAGGAGGGAAAGATCCTGAGGGCCCAACTGGAGTTCAACCAGGTCAAGGCAGACTACGAGCGCAAGCTGTCCGAGAAGGATGAGGAGATGGAGCAGGCCAAGCGCAACCACCTGCGGGTGGTGGACTCGCTGCAGACCTCGCTGGATGCTGAGACTCGGAGCCGTAACGAGGCCCTGAGGCTGAAGAAGAAGATGGAGGGTGACCTGAATGAGATGGAGATCCAGCTCAGCCATGCCAACCGTGTGGCCGCTGAAGCTCAGTCCCATCTGAAGGGAGCTCAGGCTCACCTCAAGGTGGGATCGCCCACCTCTAATGAGGTCCTCCGAGTGCTTTGGAGCTGCTGCCTGATGTCCATCCTATTTATCCCAACAGGACACCCAACTACAGCTGGATGATGCGGTCAGAGCCAATGAAGACCTGAAGGAGAACATCGCCATTGTGGAGAGGAGGAACAACCTTCTTCAGTCGGAGCTGGAGGAGATGCAGGCAGTGGTGGAGCAGACCGAGAGGGCCCGCAAGTTGGCTGAGCAGGAGCTGATCGAGGCCAGCGAGAGGGTCCAGCTTCTCCACTCACAGGTGACACCTCCCCTACCTTCAAGGAGAGAAATCACCTCCATCCATGGGTGTGCGATTCTAATGGGTTGAGTTACCAAGATCGCCAGATCCTTGAAGCCTGCAGAGTTGGCAGGGGRTACAGGGGCATTAAGTACTGCGGGTGGAAGAAGGATGGGTCAGCAGTTCAACAGACACCTCCTGAGATCCTCTCCTCCAACTCCAGAACACCAGCCTCATCAACCAGAAGAAGAAGATGGAGGCCGACATCTCCCAGCTGCAGACAGAGGTGGAAGAGGCCATCCAGGAGTGCAGGAATGCTGAGGAGAAGGCCAAGAAAGCCATCACTGACGTGAGTGCCGTGGTGGGACCAACATCTAGGACACCTTCTACTGGAGGGCGATGGAGAGCATGCTCTGGTCCTCCTCCTCTGCTTGTTCTCTCCCCGGGCAGGCGGCCATGATGGCAGAGGAGCTGAAGAAGGAGCAGGACACCAGTGCCCACCTGGAGCGGATGAAGAAGAACATGGAGCAGACCATCAAGGACCTGCAGATGAGGCTGGATGAGGCTGAGCAGTTGGCCCTCAAGGGGGGCAAGAAGCAGCTGCAGAAGCTGGAGGCCCGTGTGCGGGAGCTGGAGAATGAGCTGGAGGCTGAGCAGAAGCGCAACGCTGAGAGCATTAAGGGTCTCCGCAAGTCTGAGCGGCGTGTCAAGGAGCTCAGCTACCAGGTGCAGCTCCTGGGCTGGCCCAGGTCATCCACTGTTCCTGTGGCCACAGGGCCTTATATCTGATGCCATACATGACCTAGAACATAGCTGAACTGCTAGGCAGAGAAACACAGGTGATCTAGAGCAATACAGCAGCCAGACCCAGAACATGGTTGGCCCAGTGGTCATAAGCCACCAAGGCTACCTGTCGATGCCCTAGCATCCATGGGGTCTCTGCATGATCCAGAGTCTGAGGTGGGACCTCATCAGGGGCGAGAAGACATCCCACCTCCTGCCCCACAGTTGAGGCCACCCACAGATCTAGASAGGCTCCACTCCCCAAGGACATTGTTAACTGTCTCCTGACCCTCATTGCTCCGGTGGTGATTCAAAGCACAGATGGGGTTAGGTCCTAACCCACGTGTGTCTCACCCCACAGACGGAGGAGGACCGCAAGAACATGGTCCGGCTCCAGGACCTGGTGGACAAGCTTCAGCTGAAGGTCAAGGCCTACAAGCGACAGGCGGAGGAGGCAGTGAGTATTATGGGGGCAGCTCTGGGATCATCCCCAGCAGGGGACAGGATGGGGTTGTGGTGTGGGACAGGATATGAGGAGTAGCAGGGGACCTTGAGATGAGGTGGTCAAGCAGTGGAGTCTCAGGGGCATGTGGGATGGAGAGATGATGGTGGGATGTGGGAAGGAAGGAAGGAAGGAAGGAAGGAAGGAAGGTAGGTTGGGCAGATGGATGACTGAGTAGACGGAAGGAGGGACAGATGGCTGGAAGTTTACATGGGTGGAAGGTTGGATGGATGGATGAAGGGATGGTTGAGTAGATGGCTGGGTGGCTGGAAAATGGGATGCCTGAAGAAACAGGTGGTTCCATTGTGGGCCAGACGGAGCAATAAGAAAGTCAGATGGATGGAGAGGAAATGGGATGGCAGGAGGTCAGAGGGAGCTGTGGGCAGCCCTGCTTATGTCCTTGCCCCTCAGGAGGAACAGGCCAACACCAACCTGGCCAAGTTCCGCAAGGCGCAGCACGAGCTGGACGAGGCGGAGGAGCGTGCCGACATCGCTGAGTCCCAGGTCAACAAGCTGCGAGCCAAGAGCCGTGACATTGGAGCCAAGGTGGGACCTTCCCCTGTCCTACAGCTGCCCCATGGCTGCCCCACAACCGCCCCATGCTCACACTTCTCCTTTTTCTCCTTCTCCACCAGAAGGGACTCAACGAGGAGTGAAGTTCTGGACCCCCAAGCATCCCACCTGAACTCGCAGCTGTCCCACCTAGACCCYCAAGTGCCCAACTCCCCCTAGCCCCCAAGCTTGGCCAGCCAATAAAAAGCATTGAGCAGCAGCAGTTTGTGTGAGGTTGGGTTTGTCTGGGGAGGGTGGGGTTGCCTCATTGTATGGCACCTGTAATACAGACGGAGCCCATACAAGCTTCTAGTAAATCTGAAACGGAAGAAAGAAATTTATGGAATGTAGAAAAGAGACAGGCCACATATAGGAGCATTGTCAGAGCATGCGGGGATGCAGTGAGGAAGGCCAAGGCCCACTTGGAATTGAATCTGGAAAGGCATACTAAGGACAACAAGAACGGCTTCTACAAGTACATCAGCAGCAAAAGGAAGATTAGGGAAAATATTTGTCTGCTGCTAAATCAGATGAGTGTCCTGGAAACGGAAGACACAGAGAAAGCAGCATTACTGAATGTTTTCTTTGCCTCAGTCTTCACTGCCTGGAACGACCCTCATGAGTGCCAAACCTTGGAGGTGAGAGATGGCTGGAGAAAGGAAGACTTCCCCTTGGTTGTAGAGGGTTGGGTTAGAGATCAGCTTGACAGACCCACACCCACACTCCATGGGCCCTGATGGGATACACCCATAGGTGCTGAGGGAACTGGCAGATGTTGTTGCTCTGCCACTTTCCATCATCTTTGAAAAATCATGGACAATGGGAGAGGTACCTGATGACTGGAGGAAGGTCAATGTTACTCTCATCTTCAAAAAGGGCAAKTAGGAGGACTCAGGAAACTACTGGGCAGTGAGCCTCATCTCCATTCCCGGAAAGGTGATGGAACTGGAGGTCATCACCAAGCATGTAGAAGAAGGTCACCAGGAGTAGTCAGCATGGATTCACCAAGGGGAAATCATGCTTGAGCAGTCTGCTAGCCTTCTATGATGGCATGGCAGGAACGGTTGATGGGGGGAGAGCAGTGGATATTATCTACCTTGACTTCAGCAAGGCTTTTGACACTGTCTCCCATAACATCCTTGCAGGTAAACTCAGGAAATGTGTGTTAGATGAATGGACAGTGAGGTGGATCTAGAACTGCCTGAATGGCAGAGCTCAGAGGGTTGTGATCAGCAAAGCAGAATTCAGTTGTAGGCCTGCAGTCAGTGGTGTTCCCCAGGGATTAGCACTGGGTCCAGCCTTATTTAACTTGTTTATCAACGACTTAGACAAAGGGACAGAATCCACCTGGACTGTCTCACAATGTATCTCAACCTGTCTCACACTGATCCATGTCTGTGTATGGGGACAGATGTGCCCGKGGGCACATAAGGGGCTGGGGAGGGAGGGTCCCCAGGAGGTGGGGGACAGCATCTGGTACCTCCACATGTGGCACAGAGCCTGGGTGAGCCCTTCAGGGACCTCTTTGTTCCTGGGCTTGCACCTTCTGCTACTCCTGGCCTCAGTATTTCCCCGGCCACCAGCCGTTCTGTCACACTACCCACCATGTCCCATTGCCCCACATGTCCCACTGTCCGTCTGTCTCAAATGCTTTCATCTGCCTGGCCTCTCCATCAATCGTTCCACCACCGCTTGACCCAAAAGCCCTGTCTCCTCCATCTCCTCATCCTCTRTTTCTCACGGTCCCTCCGTCTCCTCCATGGCTCATCATCCCGCCTTATCCCACCACCCCTACCAGTGTTCTCTGCCACTCCATTTCTTTCACATCCCTCCACATCCCACAATCTTCACATCCCACTATCCATCCWTCTTCTCCACATCCCAACATCTTCACGACTTATCATCCCGCATCCCACCACCCCTCTGTCCCTCCGTTTCCTCTATGCCCCATCATCCCTCTGTGATCCATCCACTCTATCCTCTATATTCCATCACCCCACCACCTATTCCATGTCCCTCCATGCCTCCATGTTCTCCCAGTCGCAGACATGGAAAGATGAAGAAGCAGCAAAGGTGGATGAAGTGGCTTGCCACCTCCAGGAATACAAAGAAAATCTCAGAAGAGGGTATTTCAAGGACCCAAAAGGGTACCAGCAGGCTTTCAGTGTATGGACCTGCCAGAAGGCAAAGATTAAATAGTATAGAATGGTAAATAGCATGGAATAAAGGGTGGGTTTTTTCCTGATTTCAGGTGGGATGGAATTTCYCAGGAGCAGCGCGGCCCGGGCGGGCGGTCACAGCAGGAGGGCGTCCCACCCGCTTCGGGCGGGAGGCGTTCGGCACGGAGCCCGCCGCTTCTCGAGCCGGGCTCGGGCCGGGAGCAGCGGGAGCCGCCGGGAGCCGCTCGCACTCCGCTCCCACTCCGCTCCCTGCCGCTGCCCACGGTGGCGAGCACCGCGGCGCGCCCCGGCCGCCGCAGAAATAGGGAAACAGAGAGGGAGGAAAGGAGGCAGCGTGGGCCGGGCCGCCCCGCTCCGCCCCGGCGGGGTCTGGCTCTGCCCGCGGCTCGCCTTCGGTCCCCGTCCCGCTTGTTCCTTCCCCGGGGAATCGCCRTTCGGTCTCCGAGCCGCAGCCGCGGCGGCAGCGGGGACCCCGGGCACCGTCAGCGGGAGAGCGCCGGGGAACGGACCCGCCCGGCGGCGGCAGCAGYGRGAGCCGGCTGGTGCCTCCTCGCCCCTGACCCCGGGGAGAGGCAGCGCTTTGGGTTGTTTCCTGGGGTTGAGTTTGTGCACAGCCAGCGCGTGTGTGTGCCAGGAACTCCTCAGCGAGCTGCTGCCTGGAAGAGGTGCCCTTACACCGACGGAACGGCATCAGCTGCAGCTGGAGTCTCCCTGGTGAGTCCCTGTGCACCTTCTACGGGCACAGTACCTTGCACTGGCTTTTTCTTATTTCCTGCCGTCCATTTTCCCATTTCGAAGGATTTTTTTATATTTTCTTTTGCTCTCTAGAAGTTAAGAAAGTAATGTATGGAAAGGTAGGGCGTTTGGTGTTGTTTTTTATTAATTTTTTTATTTGAGGGTCGGGTTTGGTTGTTTCACAAATAAAAACCTGCTAATGGGCAGCTACGGTCTTTGCTTTTGTTGGTGCATATGAAAGAGAGGAAACCAAAGGACGAAATGTTTCCTGCTGTCTCCTGTGCCTGTCACTGCTTTTGGTGTCCTTGGAAATAGTTTTCTGAATGAAGAGGCACGATCCCCTGTTTTAGAACACTTTATAGGAAACTTGAATGCTGTTTCAAAATTGAAAGAAATGTGTTTTGCATCTGATTCTCTAGAAGTTGCTTGTGCTATATCCCCTAGAATGAGCAAGCCTGGTCTTTTGTCTCCAAGCTGAAATGTAGCACCTCATTCATGTTCCAGGTGGGCTCAGTTCGTTAAGTTGCCTGAAAAAGGGATACTAGCAGTTAACTTCTACCATAAATATTTTCTGTTCCATTATTGCAGGACAGCAATACCCCATGCCACTGAAACAAGCTGAGAAGAGCCCACTTCCCCCAACATCCCAGATTCCAGGTCTCAGTGACCTTTCAAAAGCTCCCCATGAAGTGCCACTGTCTGGGTGCCGCAGGAGGTGGATCAAAGAGACGGATTCAGCCTACGTGAGGCTGGCAAAGCAAGGAGGTCAACCTGGTGAGCATCTGTCTCGCTTCTTCGGTTTTCCTTCGTTTTCTTTGGCCTTGCCTGAGTGCGTTATAAAGTGCTTGTAGATACTACAGAAGGATTCTGTGGACTTTTGAAATTAACCTGKGGAAAAAAGGAAATGAAAATGTGGTGTAAGAGGTCACCTTGTCAAGACATCCTTGCAGTCATTTGTGTATAGGTRCCCTTTAGCAAAACGTGCAGTCTTGCCCTGTGTTTGATCTAAGTAGTTGATGGTGGTCTAGCTGCATTTGAGTGACATCTCTACAATTTATGCTTGGGCTATTTAAGTAGCAGTCTGGTGAAAATAATGTCACCAAAAAATCATCACAAAACTTGGTAGAGGTTTATTAAGTGTTTCTTTGTGATGACATTCGGTTTGTTACGGTGCTGTACATATTCTGTTCTTGTACCGGGGTGATGTGTGGGTGTGTTATTTCCTTTATCGAAGAGGSCACCTTAAGGAGCTTGAGCAGATGGCTTGTGTGCATGCTCAGAGCAGAGCGACAAATCCAGAAATGTGTATTAACTGAGYAGTAGAAACATGCCAAAGCATTTAGAACAAGACAAGTGGAAAGCAATGCTGCAAGGTTCTGACTATCTTTYATCAAGGGACAAATGCTCTTTACTGAAGAAAGCAAGCATTTCTTCCTGACAAAACAGCAGCCTGAAAACAAAGGTAATGCTTTTGAAACTAGATAAGAAGTCAGAAAAGTACTGGCTTCTGTCTTTTTTTCCCAGACCTACTGAAGCATTACGCTGCTGTGGTAATGAAGTCCCCTCCAGCAGCAATTGCTGTGCCTGACTGGTACTCACACTGCACCAATCTCCCAGAGATGGATGAGCCACGGTAAGACTGCTGAGGCCCCACACAATATCTTGGCTTCTCTCTGCACCTGTRATGTTTCAGAATACTTCTGTACTAAAGTGCAGGATTTGTATACCTTGTACAAACAAGTGTTAAATCTTTGCCTGCAGGAGTTATGTTTCATCTCTACCAGATTATATGGTTCACAGAGAGTTTGAGGCTGATGACCATCATGCTAACAGTTATGAGGCAAGAAGAGGGCCTTTTGATTTTGATACGAAAAGTGTTTGGCAGCGGGATGCTGAGGACAAAGAAAATGCAGAGAAAAAGAAGGTAGGATGGAGAGGCACTCTGACTATGCTTTGTTTGTAGAGTTTGTGAACACAGCTCTCTCTGGGCCTGTTGCTTCTTATAGAAGGGAAGCTGTAATCCACATGAGTTTCTGTATTCCAGAAGCAACTTTTATATTGCAGTTGGAGAACAAGAAGAAAGTTTCTCTTAAGTGCTGCAGGTGTAGCATAAGAACCAGAAACGCAGTTTCCCATCACATTMTATGGTACATATACTTCAGTGTGAATAAAAGCCAGTAGTTAGTTTCTRTCTTCTTATGCTTTATTTCCCCTGCAATTCATTCTTGGTGAAGAGACTTCTTGTTTAGTGATCTTGGGTGAGGAAGAAAGAAGAAGGAGATAAGAACAGAAGAGTGTTCTGAAAAAGGAGTTTCATTTAGTTTAAAGTGCAAGAGAGTCCCCAAAGATACTGCACTAGCTGTCTTTGAAGGAAGGATGTATCAAAGTAAGCACAGCACAAGTTATGCCCAACCTTTCTGTGGTGATATTGGTGTTTTCTCCTGGAAACCTCTCTGCTATCCTCCCTCTTTCATCCTCCCTGCACATTTTAGATGCTGAAGCCTCATGGTTTTTAAATATCCTCCTTAATCTTGGTTGCCATGTTTACCATAGGTCTTTGGGGTATACCTGGAAAGGCATTTGATGTACTTGAACATTAGTACCTCCCTTCTTGAACAGAAAGGCAGATGTWGGACAGTTTAGGAAAAAAAGTCCCTAGCCTTTGCTGAGATGAGTAACTAGTGCAAATTCAGAATGATGGCTTGTGTGAATGGGAACACCTCATTACTGAATAGGCTCAGGAATAATTACTTGATATGTGGCAACAGGCAAACAAGAAGCATATGTTTAAACTGTAATTTTCCTGATGCTTGTAGGTGAAGTTTTTTTTTCAATCATAGATTTAAGGCACTGCAAATAAAAACTTGGCTTGCAGCAGAGCCTCTTAAAGGATTGAACTTGGACAGAGGAAGTGCTGTTCCTCACTCCCTTACTTAAGAACCAAGTACCTACAGTGCTCTAGGAATCAAACTTAACTTTGATAACAGTAAGAGTAATTCAAGTCCACATGGTGACTGGTAAAGTGAGACTGAGGTCCACTTCAGTTTCGGTGGAGTTTGGTAGAGACTCAGTTTCATTCAGTCATGTGTTTGAAAGTTCCCATGTGTTTTATTTATCACTAAATGCAAAGTGAATATATGTTATATATTCAGCTCAGATTCCAAATCTGCCAAGGCCCTGACATATAATCTACACTATTCTTCTGAAAGCTGAAGTTAAGTTTTGTCTCAGGTTCTAAATCTACCACGTCTTTTTCTTTAGATTAGGTGCCTGRGAAGGCAGATTCTGTGTTGCTAGGTTTAGCTCTACCTTCACACCACCATCTCTCATMTGTCTGTCCTTCATAATATCTTTGTTGTACCCTGAAAAGCGTATCATGTATCTTGAAATATCACATGGTGATATTTCATCAGTACTGATTTCACCAGTAGCTTCTTTCACAGCTACTTCTTGTATATCCTCTTTTGGGAGGTTTCTRTCCTGTCCTCTGAGTACCTTCCTAAAGAGTCTTCCAAGGGAGACAATGGAACTAGCCCTACCAAACAGTCTCGTTCACCATACATCTTGTATGTCGAAAGGTAAGAGATGTATTCCAAAACACTACAGGCAAATTTCTAAGGAATATTCAATTTATTTATTTGACTATATGATGATCCTGCAGCAGCAAACTACCTCAAGTATTGAGACTGAATATATTGAAAATATTTTTCAGTCCAGTCTGACAAAGCAGTTATTCAGAAGARAGATGCATGAGGCAATCGTGGAGCTAAATCCCAAAGGGYGCCCTTAGGGAGAAGTGCAAAACCATTTTAACCTCTAAGGGTACCTCTTCCGCTCAGTTTGGAAAACATTGTTCCCAAGTGGGCTCTTGCTCTGGAGGTTTAAGTCTTTATGCTGCTTTGTTCTGAAGTATTAAAATCTGCACCGTTCCTCATGGTTGTCACTGTGTAGAGGAGGACTGGTGATCCAGAGGACCATTACATGGTTCTCTGTGCCTCGGGATGGATCCTGTAGTTCCTTCCTAATGCCTTAATCACAGCAGTAATTCTCATTCTTCTGGGAAYTTTGCAAATCAGCAAAGAGTGTTAGTGCATGAAGAATTTAGCCTTTGTGCTTCACGGCAAAGTGATGGACTTTTGGCCCAAGGAGAAGCCACCCATGGGAATCTCGTAAGGCTTAACAAGTGCAAGGTGCTGCGCCTGACCTGGGACAACCCCTGTTATCAACCCAGGCTGGGGGATGAACAGATCAAGAGCAGCCCTCCTGAGAAGGACTTGGGGGTGCCGGTGGAGGAGAGGTTGGACATGACCCAGCCATGTGCACTCACAGCCCAGAAAGCCAAACGTGTCCTGGGCTGCATCCAAAGCAGYGTGGCCAGCAGGGCGAGGGAGGGGATTCTGCCTCTCTGCTCTGCTCTCCTGAGACCTGACCTGGAGTGCTGCATCCAGCTCTGGGCTCCCCAGCACAGGAAGGACATGGACCTGTTGGAGTCCAGAGGAGGGAGACCGAGATGATCAGAGGAATGGAGCACCTCTCCTATGAGGAAAGGTTGTTCAGCATGGAGAAGAGAAGGCTTTGAGGTGACCTAATTGTGGCCTTCCAGTACATGAAGGGAGCCTGCAAGAGAGAGACTTCTTACAAGAGCATGTAGTGACAGGACAAGGGGGAATGGGTTTAAACTGAGAGTAGGTTTAGATTACATATTAGGAAAAAATTCTTTACTGTGAGAGTGGTGAGGCACTGGAACAGGTTGCCCAGAGAAGTTGTGGATGCGTCATCCTTGGAAGTGTTCAAGGTCAGGCTGTATGGGGCTCTGAGCAACCTGGTCTTGTGAAAGGTAATCTAGAATCTGGCTCTTGACCACAGGGGAGACACGATTTCATCCAGGGGCTTTTAGCTTTCCATGCTGGCTGCAGATATCCATTGCTCTTCATGTACCAGCCAGGCACAATACATATTATATTTAATGTTTCTTGAATCTGAGACTAATAAATTTGTATTTATAATAAACATAGATAGTAATTTCTAGAGTATGTTTTTGCCATTTTTTCACAAAGGGAGAAAATGCTTTAAACCAAGAACATGTAAAAAATGCCCTATGTAGTTTGTTTTATCTGGGAAAATTGATGGCTGCTAAATAGAGGCTTGTCAAAGGGAAAATGCCCTCTCAGCTGTAACCATTGGAACATAGTGGCAGAAGGGTTTGCTTTTAATGCTGAATTTGCCCAGCAAAGTAACAAATAGCACCTGAATAGATTGCAGGTGCCCTCCAAAACCAAATTCTGATTTGCTCCCTTGCTGCTTTTGTCATTAATTAGTTTACTTGAACAGTAGGGAGTGTTTCAATACCTGCAGTTTATGCTAGCCTCTCATTTAATGCCAAGARAGACAACATTTAAAACAATGCACTTACAGCCTTCAAGGCTTTTCTCTTTGCCTTTCCCCTTTTTTTTCTTGACTTTAGTTTGGRCAGTTTGACCCTTTTTCTGTCCCTAGTCAAAAATCTCTCTAGCTTCTGGTCTCTCCTTGCCCTTTAATTAACTCTTTAATTACTAGACTTCCTTTCCTGGTGCTTCTTTTCAGTGCCAAGAGGAAAGTCTCATCTCTTCCCATCTGCTATTTTTGTATCCTGACTATCAAATTCAGTTGTGTTTCTGTGTTGCCCTCTGTACATCCTGCCTTCTGTATATGACAAATATCACCTGATGTTGTTTTTGTCAGTTGAAACTGGAGGTAATTGTGTCCTGGATCTGAAACTTCCATTGCATGTCAGGTCTGAAACGGTCCAGTCTAGTGATAGATGGAAGACAGCGCTGTCATTTTTGCACAATAGGATGGCATTTTTGAAATGTAAAGCACAAATAGGCTGCCTCAGCAGAGAATGGTGTTARCAAACTTGAAAAGCAGTTCTAAGCAGCCAGCATGGTTTTTAACCTCCAGGCTGGACAACAGATGCCCCTCTTCACCTCACATAGCCGCCTCTGATGTCACTGCATGCTCTTGCTAGTATCATCTCTTCTTCTTTGAAAAATGTCCCAGTTTTTCATCCCTTTAAGCTTCCACATAACATCAGTCAAGCTGAAATCTAATAGCTCATCCCCTTACTCTTTGTCAGATTCTGAAACTTTTCTTCTGGTGAAACTGACTTCACTGAAGTCTGTAGGGGTTTCAGCACTGACTTTACACAATGTGTTTGCATTGATGTCCTGGTTCAGAATCAGTACAACTGTCTGTCCTAGGCTTCACTTTCTTTCAGACAATAAGAAAACTTACACTCTCTGAACATTCAGATCTGCTTTTTTTTTAGTAGCTTCTTAATTAGTTTGTTGATTAAATGTGTTCAAATGCCATTATACTTTTGTTTTGCTCTTTCCATACTCAGCGTGCACAAGCTCCTTGAGAAGTCCATGGTGTGTTTACATTTTGGAATCTTCTCCTTATAGATGTTTTCATGGGTGTTTTGTAGTGTCTGCAATCCAAGTGCAACTGCTGCTGATGCATCTAATTTTTGCACTTCATAATTTTTTGCTCTGTTAAGTACATTGCAGCAAGTATGTCCACGTAGGTGGAAACTATTTTTATCCTTAATGTACTTTTAAATTTATGGAGCAATACATTTCACTTTAGTTACTCTGTGATGACTTTTTTCTAAATAATCTGCAACTAACATCTCTTATCCCATGGGACGCTCTCCTGTGTTGCATGTTTAAAAAAAGAAAATGGTCAAATAATACAGGTTCTAATTAAAAGAATATATTAGTATAACACAGAAACTTTGCTAATAAGCTTTGAAAATTTTGTGCTGTCTTCAGGACTTCCCCCTTCCTCCTTCATGCAATGAAGGAAGCTGTAAGTAGTCTTTAAAGATATAATAGTCTTTAAAGATGATTTTTTTTTTTAAATTCAGATTTCCTTAGCAGCTATTAGTGAAGAATATCTGGGAGTTGTTGAGGATATTTAATTTCATACTTTTATTTGAGAGGAAAGTAAGTTGGCTCTTTAGCAACTGTTGATTTTGATCAAAGTTAAAATAAAGAGCTTTGATATGTGTTGCTAATGTTTCTCCTTTACTTTTTGGTTTTCCCACTTTCAGTTCTGGAATGTGTGATGTCATTTCACTGGCTTTCTAGGTGTCATCTTATCTTTCTGTCTTTCAGTCAACATTGAGTTTCTTTACCTGTCATTGGCAAGGTAACACGATAAAAGTAAAATATGTTTTTCTGTTGTAGGCTTCCCCCAATATATACGTATTTGTTTGAATTTCAAACATCTAATTAATGTACCACAACAGTTTTCTTATTATATAGGGTGTTTTATGCTTTTTATTAAAAAATGAAAAACCAAACAAACCAAAAAAGAAGTAGTAATTAAACCATAAGTTAATTTCTGGTCCTTCTGACTTTAGTAAGACTGGTCTGCTTTCATACTCTGCATACAGGGAAATGGACCAAGATGAGAGGTTGCAATGGGCAAGTTTGAAGCTTAATTTTGTGTAGAAGTGTACTGTGAGGGAAAGGTTTGTGTAGAGCACCTTGTGGAGAGAGCACAGCTAATCTCATAGATAACTAACTAAGGGGCTRCTCTATCTTTTGCTGATCTTCTATAGTCTACTGCTATTACTTGTGGAAATAATATAGATAAGACATTGAAATTTGAACACACTTAGGCCTTTAATATCACCCTCGCTTTTGAAGGCTATACTATCATATAATCTTTTTGGTTATCTTTTTCATAACTCCTTTATTTAAGCTAAGATTTCTCTAACACAGGTAAAGCTCCCAGCTATAAGCCCTAAATATCCAAGCAGAATGCCAAATGTTTCTACAAAAAAGGAATTTAGTGGAGAAAATAAGCTTTCCTTCCCACCTGTGTAAGTAGTACACTTAAGAAATTCATTAAACACCTAAGCCTGCAACTAACTATTCGTGCATGCAAGTAATATTACTCCTCATGAAATTGCAGGAATTAGTGGATATGTGTATGGACTTTGTGGATCCTTATTGCTGCTAAACTTGCTATCATGTGTGATGCTAAAGTAGTTTTCAAAGAAACTAAAATAATAGTACTTTAACTCATATAGGAAAGTTATTCAATATGACTGTGTTAGGAAAACAAAGCATAGAGTTGCATGTCTTTTAGCAGACTTTTATGGTATCTAAATCGTCTGGTTTTTTTCTCAATACCAGTGACCAGGTGAAAGTGATAATCTACGTTGTTAATTCTGTAAGTGTAGGTTACAGAGACACAAGTAGGACTGACACTTAAAGGAAAGACATAAACTGTAGCCTATATAAGATCAGACAGAGCAAAAATACTGTAATGAACACCTGGAAGAGTTGTTTTAAGCAAATTATTATATCCTGTGTGATGTGCGGTAATCACATCTTCAGCTGTGTGCACAGCTGAATTGTTGCTGCATACTTTGTCTTAGAAATTTATTGCTCAGTCATCAGTAATCCCATTATGTTTTAGAACTGTGTTAATAATGCCAAATAAGTGATTAAACTGTCAAATGAATTCAAGAGAAAGTTTGTGACAAAATTTCACCTTTGTGCACCACAGAATAAGTACTGTCAGCCTTTTTCACTTACACATTCTTTGTGGGATTTCCCTTTTGCACTTTTTCGTCTCTAAGACCAGAACTGTGCAAATCTTATACATGTAAAATTCCAATGAAACAGATGGCTGTTCTCACGTAAATTTACACACTACTAAATCAGGCATAGTTGTGTACTTTTTTTTTGTTTGTTTCTTTTTGCTTTTTTCCTGAGATGATTACACATAGAATATATGGTTTTTTATTTAAAAATACATTATAAGGCTATAAATGGCTATATTTTTAAGTTAACGTTATAATTAGAAATCAATTATGTGATAAGGCCTTTTCTATGCAAAATAAAATTTTTCCACTTAGTCCCCTTTTGTTTACTTATGCTTTTGTTTTCCTTTAATATATTTGTTTTTACAGGCCTGCTCAGAGAAAAAGTGAAGCAGTAAACTTCAGCAAATTAATTAGCCATGGTTATGGGCCTGACTGGTTTCAGCAGTGTACTGGATGGGAAAAAAAGATTGAAGAAACATCAGAAAATAGTGAGAACGCTGAAGGTAACGTTGCTGAAAGCTTTCTTTTAAAATGAGTTGGGCTCTCGAGGTAACAGCAGAGGGCAGCCTCAATAATCTGTGTGGCTCTCGGAATATGGTGAGACACATTGAATTACTGTGCTTAGTTTACAATACCCTATGACCAGCTAAAGAAAGGAGTGCTCCTGTCTGTAGTCAGCGAAGGCAGGCGCTTTCAGGGACTATTTTCATCTCCACAATTGCAGTGTGCTCTGTTCCAATCCAGGGGCTTCTGCTTCTGATCCAGGGGCTTCTATGTGATGTGTTTCTGTAAAATGCTGCAGAGATACAGCCATCCTGCCTAAATTTAAGCAGACTGTAAAATATATGTTGCCTCTTTTTTATGAATATTCTTTTTCCCCTAATATTTTTSTGAAAACTTCTGTCACAAGTGTCACTGATACWCATGTTTAAAAATTGATCACTGTTCATAGAAATTTGTCAAAATAAATACATGCACGTTGTTGAAGACAGTGGAATTGAAAGAGTTTAAGAGAAAAAAGTTATCCAATGTTTACCTGTGATTTAAAACCTTATTTTGTCATGCACAATAGTAATAGCTATGAAAGACTTCACTTGGAAACATTTAAATATAAAGGTTAAAGGGTRGGAAAATTCTCCTTACTTCTGTGAAAGACCTTTTACTTTTTACACTGGCTTGGTAACTATGGTGACTATATCAGTTTTCTATAGCAATGTTTTGAAATGCTATTGGACATACACATTGCATGCACCACAATTTTTCTTTTATTTGTATCAGGGAATCGTTTTGTATTCACTGGAAATTGTCATGATTCCATTGACTTTGATAAATTAATGTGTGAAAGTCTTAGAGGCCAGGAATTTTAATTTCTCTGACACTTCAGCTCTTTCTGAATTCATCTTCATCTCTTCCATTTATCTATCTACAGTAATTTCTTTTTCTTTCTGGTGTGCAGAACCTCTTCCTCCAGGTAAGTATCAGAAGAAAACAGGCAAACAGAGAACTAGAAATTGTGTAGTTTTGTTTAGAAGAAAAAATGCTATAAAACTAAGGAATGAAGCCAGATGTTGGTCTGGACTTGAAGGAGAGTGCATAACCTGAGAAGCTACTCTTCAAGTTAACTGAAGTATCCAATCTCTGATCGTGCAGAGGATGCTGCTTTGAGAGGCTCAGTGACCCAACAATTCAACCATGGAGTTGAAAAGTGCTCTTCCTTAGCATGAAAGAAAACCTTGAATATTCTTTGTTCTAAGATTCTATTTAACTTTCTTGTGTGCTGACATTTTTCTTTCCCACTACTGTCAGTAAAATTAAAGAATTTGGGATTTCAAAATTTCAATTTAATTAATTTGGTGATAGTTGATTTCTTTAATGTGTGTGCCTCATTTGAGATATAAAGAAAGCCTGAATATTTTTCAGAGTAATCATGACATTGGTAGGTTGTACCACTTATGCAACAGAGAAAAACATTACGGGTACACTGTAAAGGCTGCTGAAAAGTCAGTGTGCTGCACAGATTGATATATAGATACATCTTATTTTTGTGTTGCTTTTCTTTTTCAAGTTTTTCTATAACAAGACACCCACTTTGCTTATATTGCCTTCGTTTGTAATCATAGCTATTCTGATTGAGATTGGTTCTGTATCTCAGTGTAAAAGGAGAATTTTCTAATGCTCTCAACAATATGGTTTCATCCAGAAGTGTGCCTTCATTCAGTTTTGACCTTGTCCTTTTCATTCTTTTAGGTGATTGCTGAAGGTAGTGCTTTTACTTTTTTCTCACTTGTATACTTTTGTCTGCTCATCCAAAGCAATTGGCAGTATGAGCACCTTGCAGCTCCCTTCAGAGACAGAGATTTCTCTGTTCTCACTTGCACAGAATAAGTTCTAGACACATCAGGCAGGAGATACAACCCATTCCATATGTAAATCTATAACTCCTTTGTGTTGRGTTATAAATTTGCATCATACTGCATATTTTGTAGGTAGCTTGTCTGTCTCATTAATTCAAAATTAAAAATACTGGAATTTCCATGCATTTTGATATGAGGGAGAAGCCAAAAATTTTAGCTGACCTTTTTATTCCTATGTTTGAAGTTATTCTGTGAACTTTAATATCTTTTTTCTGTTGCAGGTTTAGAACCATCTGAATCACCACCTGCAAGCAGTGAGTTAAAGCCACCATTTCAGGGATGTAATAAGTAACTTGAAAGACTGTTGGGGAAGATAAAGGCTTGTATGGATTATGTAGTTCACTATTTACATGTTTGTTAGATTATTTTTGTAGTTGAACTCATTCCTGATTGAGAAGTTTATGAGATGGATGAACTTCATTGGGCTTGATTGCAGCAAATTTTAAAGAATAGGCAACAGCTGTCAGTGCTTATTCCTAGATAATTTCGTAATAAAATAAACAAAGTAAAACTGATGTTTTCTCCTGCACAAGACTCATGCTGATTTGTTGTTGTCAAATAGGGTTACCATATTGCTACTGACTTGACTGAACACAGGCATGCTACTGATGTGTCCAAATCAGAAAGTTTCTTTAGTTAACTACAGCTATACTCATGAGTTATGCCACAAAGAAAGGTGAAGGGGAACTGTGTGGTATGGGGTGAAATGCAAGTAGAAAGAATTTGACTGGTATGGATACTTGCAGTAAAAAAGTCAAACCTTCACTGGAAAGACTGCTTCTTAGWCCCCAAAGTGCATTTATTTAGACCAGATATTCAGCTTTCTAGAATAATTCTATTGCTGTGCCTGCTGCACAAGAACGAGTTGATCAGTCATCGTGTTCAACCACATAATTAAAGACCTGGTGGCATTTCCTGTTATAGTGTTGCTATGTAGAAACTGAATCGTTGGTTAACAATTATATGGACTCAGCTGTCTATGATGTCTGCACTTTCAGTTGTTAAATGAAAAAATTATTTATCCAGAAGTCTTGACCGCAACAAAAATATTATATGCTAGAGCTCTGTTTATTCACACCAGCAAAAGTTTGTATTTTGAAATAACAATGTATAGAAATTGTACTTTAATAGTTTGAAAAAGTTAAGATACACCGATATTTTAACACATGCTCTTTTATCTACTTGGATTAGGATATATTCCTGAAATCTTATTAATAATTAAATATTTATTAGAAAGTCCACTAGAAAGTGGATGCAACTTCATTACCATGTTTTTTGCTAATACTATGAAAAGTGAAGTTTTTAATAAGTAAACTGGTAATATTTAGAATGTCCTCTTCAGAGTACATTCAGTACATTTTACACCTTTGAATCCAAGTGCTGAAGATTCTAAAATGTATTACTGAATATACATTTCTTTGAAGAGAATTTTCAGAGGATTTGGTTTAATACTGCTTTTCTTTAGAACTTCGATGTAAAACTTGATTGGAAATAGGTAAACCTATTGCTAATGAACCTTCAAAATTTTCAGCAAACATTTGTGGAAGTTTTGCTGTTGATGTTGTTAGACCCAGCACCTGAGTTCATCTTTGCTGTTAATTCTGTCAAACAATTCAACTGTCTAAATTGTATTTACAAAAATAAAAGGCTAAAACATATGCAAATGCCTAAATGTATGGTTTTAAGCTARTGACCAATTTTTCTAAATATACATAGCTTATATCAAGCTGTAACTGTAGGGAGTATGTGAAATTACTTACCTTGTATCTGTTTTCATTTACAATTTGTGTTGTGGCTTATGTCCAGATACATTGAAGCCATTAATTTTGCTGTGAAGGCAGTGCTTTTGGGGAAATCCAGTTTTCTAGGCTAGCATATCAGGGGATGCCAGGGCTGGACCTCATAGCATTAAAACCTGACCAGTTGTGGTGAGTTGACCTTGGCTGGACACCAGGTGCCTGCCAAGCCTCTCTATCACTCCCCTTCCCAGCAGGACAGGGGAGAGAAAATAAGATAGAAAACAGCTCTTAGGAGCAAGTCCAGAGAAGGGCAACAAAGCTGGTGAAGGGTCTAGAGAGTAAGTCCAATGAGGAGCAGCTGAGCGAGCTGGGGTTGTTTAGCCTGGAGAAGAGGCAGCTCAGGTGTGACCTTATCACTCTCTACAGCTGCCTGAAAGGAGTTCGTAGCCAGGTGGGGGTCAGCATCTTCTCCCAGGCAACCAGTAACAAGATGAGAGGAAACAGTCTCAAGCTGTGCCAGGGGAGATTCAGGTTGGACATCAGGAAGAATTTCTTCACTGAAAGGGTGGTTATTGGAATGGGCTGTCCAGGGAAGTGGTGGAGTCACCATCCTTGGAAGTGYTCAAGAAACAACTGTACATAACAGTGCTAGGGTTTAGTGAACAAGATGGTGTTCAGTTGAAGGCTGGACTTGATCTTGGTGGTCTTTTCCAACCTAAATGATTGCCATTAATGTGTACTCAGCTTTCCTTAGGCAAGCCAAGGAGATGTTTGATCTGCACTGTTGGTCAACTGAGTCCGAATGGATCACAGTTTGAATGCCATCAGTTAGAAYATTAACAGCCTGAGATTTCTCTTCACTAGAGCAGGGGGGCAATCCTGGAATCTGTATTTTTGCATTTAAAATAACAGAGAGCTGCAGCAGACACATAACTTGCCTGTTCTCCAAGGGATGTGAAATCAAAATGGTGTAACATATCAAAAAACTCCAGCTGATCCCAAGGCTGGAAGTGTGCTACTTGAATTCACCTTATCCTAGTAATCACGTTGTTCTATTTACTTCTGAGTCAATGCAGTCACGCAGCTGGCAGTTTTCAAAGTCATCAGCAGTTCCATGTAAAAACAGTGGAAGCTTCTGGTTTTCYATTTCTGTTTTTCAGAGAAATGCCAAAGTCAAAAGCTGGGTGCTTATTACAAAATCTAGCCTTATTGTTTTAAATGCTGAAACATTTGTTTCATTGTCTTGTGCTCCATTTCTGCCCTGAATGCCTTTAAGTAGTGAGACGATTTTTTTTTTTTTTGAATACTGATTGCTTTGCAAGCCCAAAGATAAAACAAAAGTGCAGTTACTTTTTATGAATTGTATCCAAGTATACTGAGTATGTGAATGTTTTTAAAAGACAATTCTGGATAAAGATTTAACAATAACTTGGCAGTTTAGTGACCAAAGAGTAATTTTCCTTTTATATACAACCATTTCACTGTATTGAAGTCTGATGACTGCTTTCATTTTAATGTGTCCTAATATACACCTAATATATACCTAATATATAATTCTAACCACTTCTGTCTTTTTGGACTAGACTRAAATATAAACATGCTTTCAGAGATCAAGGGTATTTATGCATTAACTTTATTTGTGTAGCAATAAAAACAAAAATTCAGTTGACCCATGTGCTTCTCAAGCATCTAAAATTCCATTGACTTCAGCATATCTGTCTTAAATACTTGTACCTGTGCTGAATATGCAGGTTGAGTTGTAAACAATGTAGGATGAAKCTAACTCTGTAAATAAATAGCTTAATATTGTGCTTCTGCTGTTCTCTGTGGATAATTTTTTCGTATTATGCTCTATTCTGTGAGAAAAAGCTAGAAATAGAAATATAGAAGTTCAGTCTTAGAACATTTTGTCCTTCTATTAAYAGTTTTAATGATACAAAACATCCAGAATGACTGAAGTATCAAAATGCAGTGGGTAAAACAGCTGCACTGAATTACTTGATCAATTGACTATAAAAAATGGTTTATGGTGAGCAGAAGGGAGAATATGTTTGATTATGAAAGGACAGGCAGCCTTACTTTCCATAGAGCAAATGCAATATAAAAGCCTGAAAATTGATGCCAATTGCATATTGTTGTTATAACCCCAGTACGTAGCTGTGTATTTTTCACCCTTCTAAAACAACATTAACATATTTGGTATTTTTGCTTAAGAAGTATCCTTTCCAAAATAACCCATATTTCTAAAATACAAAATGGAGTGAAAACACTGCAAAACCAGGAAGCTAAGAGAACACTTAAGGTTTTCTAGAGATGGCTTAGAGCAAAGGTTATTACAAATTATTAGGCTCATAGAAGTGCATAATTTATTGAACATTTCAGACAAGGTAACTATAGTAACCTGATTCTTTACAAAAGAAGCAATTTACATTGATTATTCTCTTAATATATAGCTGAATGGAAAACCTCCTGAAAGCTAAAGCAGATTTTTCTGTGGTGAAATGGTAGTTAATATTCCTGTTTAAAGGAAAAGTTTCTTCCCCAGAATTAAACACTCTTCTAAGGTGCTTGYCCATTACTATAGCTTGGAAGTCTTGACAAATATTCAAGGAACAGGAAAACGGAAGATGAATTAGGAGGCTGTCCTTCTGTTTCATCCATTGGAAATCTAAACAAGTTGAACAGGTGACATTTTTCTGAGTTTGTTGAGCAATTCCTTGCATGTCGTTCATGCCTAGAACGTGTCTGTGTGSTGGGGATTTCTCTAATATTCCCATACAAAGTCCTTTGGTGTGAGACAGGATATTAAGAGTTTTTACTCTAACTGCCCAATACGTGATTTTTAAATAAATACATCTCASCAATGCCTCGTGCCCAATGTGTTTACTGTCCTGAGGCACAGGAAGTTCTGAACCAAGAAGGTTTTAGTTGCTCTGTCTCCCCAGAATTCCCTACTATGACAAACTAGGGTGCAGTTCTGGTAGGAAAAATTATTATCAAAATGGTATCGCAGGATTGTGGGTTTAGTGTCTTCAATTACTGTATGAACAATGTTAAATTTATGCTTACAGTGTGCTTTATGATTTTTTTTTCTTTGTTAAACTTTAGTCAGCCCTGAAGTGGTCGAGCAGTTGGACTAGACGGTAGTCGTAGGTCCCTTCCAACTATATGGTCAGTTCTAGTAGCCGAAGCCATCTCTGCTCGTTTCTCGCGCCGTTTTTGCGGTGCCACATGCCGCGTGTGGGAGCGGGGAGCGGGCAGCGGGCTCACAGCCGGTGCGTACCGACACACACAAGGGCAGACGCGGGCACCGGCTCCMGCACAGCCCGACCCGACTCCTCCATCCTCGGCGTGCCGACACCTGCCTGTGTATCTATCTGCACCTCTATCTCTATGATAAGACTCTCCGAACGCGCGTGCCGTGGTAGCAGCTCTCTCGCCGAGTGCCCGGAGCCCCGCGCTCCCCGCACACCGGCTGCGTGGCTGCCGCTGCCCACCGGCGCCACAGCCGAACACGGCGCTTCCCGCAGTCTCCCCGGCGCGCAGGGGGTTAACCGGGCCCGGGGCGGGGCGGTGCCGTGGCCGGCGGGAGGAGGCTCGGCCGGGCGCCTCGCAGCCCGCCCGGGAACAGCGAGCGGCTCTCCTCGTCTCCCAGCGGCGCATCCCGCCGCTCCCGGTGAGAACCGCGGTCCGCTCCCGGGCGGGCGGTGGGGTGCCCGCGATGTCTCCCGGCTCCGGTCAACGGGACCCCTGCGTGGGGGGTGGTGGTGGAGAGTGGGTCGCGGAGGGGGGGCGGCGGGCACAGGCTGCAGTCCGGTCGGGCGCTGGTTTCGGCGGTACCGCGGTGTCCGGGCTCGTTGTCTTTGTCTGCGGGGCCGGGGGAGAGCTGCGGTAGCAGCGACGGTAAAATCAGTTTTGTAGCGGCTTCAGCTTTTCCTGATGACGGATGAACACCGACCAAGAGCTTTTCCCTGCGGAAACGGTTGACTGTGGGCTTCCTTCAAAAATGACGGGTGGCAGGGGGAAATGAGAGATTCCGCATGGTTTTAAAGCATCAGTCTGAGGATTTAGAGGTTTAGATGAGGTACTAGGAAGAAATTTTTCACTATGAGGATGGCGAGACCCTGGAACAGGTTGCCCAGAGAAGTTGTGGATGCCCCATCCCTGGCAGTGTTAAAGGCTGGATGGAGCTGTGAGCAATCTGGTCTAGTGGAAGGTATCTCTGTCCATGGCAGAGGGCTTGGAACCAGATGATCTTTAGGGTCCCTTCCAACCCAAACCTTTCTATGATRTGCACACACGTTAAAGCAGGCTGTGCCCTTTCTTGATCTGAGTCTGGCCAGGAGCACATTATTGTTGAACGTCAGTTTTAGCTTTCGCTGTGGAAGACTACGGAAACTTTGGACATGTCTGCAAAAATTTCCATTTGTTTAGATAGCGTGAGAGTTTTGTGGCTTTACATTAACTGGCTGCTTGTCAGCTACTACCTGATTGCTGTCGGTCTCCCATGTGAAAGCTGCTTTATGCTTGCTCCTTCCTTCAATTCCTGCCAAGGTACCTCCAGCTGGGTACTCTTGGAGGGGGTAGGCTGGACCTTTGGACTGTCAGAACTTTGTTCTCAGTTTTTTGATGTATGTCATCTGTGATTACTTAGGGGATCACAGAACCAAGAACACTGTTAAAAATCACATAGATGCTTAATACTGTGAACAACAGCTGGATGAACATCCTTAGTTTATTTGCAGCCATTTGTCATCTTGTTACTTTCTTCTTCTTAACTTCCAACTCCTCTTTATTAGGACTCATGGTACTGTAGTTTTCTTGGAAAAAAGGATGGATTTTTCCTGCAAAGAACATGGTATAATGGCGATACCCGGTAGTAGCTGACTGTACTCATACCACCATAAGGAATTGTAGTTGATTCTAAATGCAACTTTTATACTTTACCTCCTTAAGCACAGATGGTTGCATAAATTTAGTGTATCTAGTACATGTGAAGTTTGGTTCTATTTAATAAAGGTTGGAATTTTAAATGAAGAAAACTAATTGTCGTTATAAATTTTAATACGTTTCTATTATTCAATGGCTTTTAACAGGCAGGCCTCTGGTTTATTTTGTTTGGTTTTTCACTTCTTTGAAAATTCACACATGATGTAATTCTGTTGCAAGACCAATTTCTTTCTGTTTCCTTGTAGTGTAATCTTGGGGTTTTCAAGGATTACATTCCCGTCTCTGTTATAATCTCTTGTGCTGTCAGGCTCTTCTTAAGGAAGGGTAGCACAAGACTTTGTGATTCAACACTTCCCAGAAGGGCATTCCCAGAAAGTGCCAACTTTGTTGTGTAGCCTTAGTCACTTCTGAAAATAATAACGAATTAATCATTCTATAATTATAGTCTCAGTGATACATTTGCCTATTTAAATGTGAAGAAGAATGCAGAAAGAAGGTTTTGGGTATAGGTTAGGGTAATGGATCAGGAAAAAAGGTGTTCAGCATAGACGATAAACTGGAAGGCTGTAGCTTTTTGGAGTCATGTTTTAGTTTTGTGTTCCTTGCCTTTATGCTGTGGCAGAAAGAAGTGCTCTTAAAGTCATTAGGAGGAGTTTAATGAGGAGGRTATTATGAGTAAGATGCTTCCTGGACTCGGGTTTCAGGCATCTGACTGCTAGAGCTGAGCTTTAGAGGCCTTCTGGAGCCAGAGGTGGAAGGGGGATGAAGCTGGTTCGGCAGTCACGGTTGGTGTGGGAGATATGGAAGAAAGAGGGTGAGTTAGCAATGAGGCTTGCCGCTCTGTGGCCAATGAACCTGCTGCTGTTCATACCACAGAACAGAGGCAGTGAGGAGATGGGGGTTGCAATAGCAAGGGATTAATTTAGGCTTGAGGGCTTTGAAAGTGTTGATGCTCAGCCATAAAAATTGTAGATGCTCATTTTGCTCATGTTGCTTGTCATAAAAGCTGTAGTGTGGCTGGATTATTTTCGGAGTTTAATATTGTTGATAGTTATCATTGATACAGAAGGTTTCTGTCATTGTTAATGTACTTACATGTACTTTTTTAAAAATATAATTCTAGGTATAAACATACATGGCTCCTGGTGCCTCAAATGAGAAGAAAACTGATGATGAACAGGCTTCAAAGTAAGATTCAGAAATGAATTTTTTTTGTTTACACTTAAACTTCCTCCCCAAACTCATTACACACTCATTTAGTTTGAGATAAAGTTTATGATACAAATATTGATTATAATGTCAGAGCTGTTTTGACAAGTGGATGCTTTATTGCCTTACAACACCTACACAGACGACTTTGCTGGCTAGCCATTTTAACTTCTCTCAACAGTGAATTTTTCCAAGCTGGGTGATGTTTTTATTTCTTAATTAATTTTAATCCAATGAGCTACTGAAATGTCAACTTTGGTTGCTGCTTCAAGAGTTCAAACAAATATTTAAATATGTTTCTCTAATCCTTACTTTAAGCTGTTTTTACTAAAACCTGCTACATGCGTGTTTAGTCTTAAGGTTCATATTTTACTTAAACCCAGAGAAGTTGTAGGTGCTTTGCGACAGCTTGAGGGAAATAAATTTTCTGCTCCTGTGCTTTGCATGCCAAAGATTTTTATCAAGCAAACTTTTCCTCTACTGTAAATCCATGGCATTGATCCTATGTACACATAACAATTTGCTAGTTTTTATTGCTTATTTTATCCCAGAGTCCAGGTCTGAAATCAGATGTGCAGATAAGTTGTGCAAGTTGATAACAACCCCTCACTGTGGTGAGGCGGTGGGTCGGAGAGTGCTGTTGGTGGGGTGTGAGATGAAAAGGATGGAATACAACCACTGATGAGGAAGGAGGCTGTGTTTTGGCTGAACATAAAGACAGTGGTGTTGGCACATACCACATGAATTTCCTTGCACTTTTAACAGAGGCCTTGCCTTTTCCTGATTAATTTCGTAGAGAGAAGCTTTTATTGCTGGTGTTCTCTTAAAGAAGGAAATAAATTTTTTAGCTCACCTGAGAACAGATTGTAAAATTATTTGAAATTGTATCCTATTTGTAAAAACCATTCCAATGGACATCAGGACAGCCAGATACTGGATCTGCTTTAGTGAGTGACCCAGTAAATAAGTGTAGAGAGTACCACAAAACTGAGCAGGAATAATTCGGGGAAGGCAGTCTGGAAATTCTGCTAATATGAGCTGGTGAAATCCTAGGCTGTCTGCGCCTTCCTGATGGGCCATAAACCTGCTCTTTAGTTCTCTTGGACTCAAACAGGTCTCTTGGAAGGACGAACAAAGGCAGCCAAAGCCTTTATTCCACCTCAGGCAGGATTTGTGTGAAGAGAGGCAAATGGGGCTTGTAGGAGATGGAAAGGAATTCCTACTGAAGGGGTGAATGGACCAGCTGCCTGGGTGGGCAGCTCCTTCAGTTGCTGAAGGTGATTGTCTGTGGTGGGCAGGGACAGATGGGGGGGTTGGGATGACACCTCTTTCCTTGGTTGTGCAGCTCTTACTGGACAGGTAGTGATGTTGGAGAGAGCATCAAAAATAGAAGCAACTGCTATACCCAGAATATTTGGGTTCTAACTATTTGCTTTCTGAGGAACAGTTCAGTGACCTCAGCATGGGCAGCTTGGCCACTGCAGGCTTCCTTCATCCTATGCAGGACTGGCAGATAAGGCATAGGAGCTACAGGAAAGCACTGCCTTTCTGGAGAGGCATTAGAAGGGAGACAAGATAACTTAAAGCATCTAAAATAGTGCTAAACACCTCTGTTTGGGGTTCAGAGTTGTGCCTGAGTTGGCTTAATGATTTTTTTGCATAAACTCCAGGCAAACTCTTTTGTTTGTCTCCTCTGACAAAGCAGTTTGAATTTGCTGAGCCATGCTGTGCCTGCAGTGAGCCTCTACTAAGATATTAAGTCATCTTCTTTTGTCTGGAAGCTATTTACTGCTTAATTCCATCTCTCAGAAATTACTTTGAAGTACTGGCCAGTGTTCTGCTTAAGCTTGTGCTCGTTGATTAGTTCTTCCTACCTGTTTCAATTGAACTTAAAACATCAAGCACAGAAGGCAGACGTTCTATGAATCATTCAGCTTGTTTAGCTAGTCCACTATCGAATTTTCCATGAACGTGATCCCACAGGCCAAGTAGTTCAGGTTTCTCTCCTTGCCCTGTCATTTCCTGTCTCTTCAGACAGATTAATTTTTATTTTTCTTTTAAGCTGTATCACTTCCTAACAAGAAGCACGTAGGAAGAAGTGAATTCTTTTTTCCTCTTCCTCTCTTTTTCCTTTTTCTTGAATTTTTTTGCACTTCTATGGTTTTCTCCTTGCTTCAGATTTCCGCTTTCCTCTTTCCTGTCCTGTTTCAGATCCTCTGTACCCTTGTTGGCAGTCTCATGCCATAGGGGTTTTTCTCTGCTCTCTGTATGACACAGTGAGACAAATTGCCAGAAATCTAGTTTCTGTCTGTATGTGAGGCCCAAATCATCCTGTCCTTCTCAGGTGGCTGGCAGAGTTTCAGTCAAAACAGAGGTCAAGTTTGCTTTTCAGCTTTGCTATAGATTTCCTTTGTAGTAAAGTGGTCTATTGAATACTCCCTGGTCTGCTTACCATAAAGACCCACCCTGGTTCCCAGCTTTAATATTTTTTGAGATAAATTCTGCACTGTTGCACTGGACTTTTCTTCAGCAATTTCATCCTGTGCAATGAATGGAATGTTAAATGTCATATGTGATTTTTTACAAGATGTAAAACAGTCCTGAAATTTAGGATTTCCTTAATGCAATGCACAAGGAGCCAAAATAAGGTAGTGCAGGCACACGTACTTGTGGCGTTTCCCAACTTTGACTGCTTGATTGTGAAGAATTGTCATCTGTTCAATATAGGGGTTTGTATATACTCTCTGTGTTTAACAATGCTGCTGTCTTGGCAGAGAGAAGTTTATCCATCTCTGTAACCCTCACCTGGAGAAAATGAAAGAAGACATCCTGTATCATTTTGCTCTTGGAACCGGTACCCATGATTTTCCGACATTGTTTGGGGATGTAAAGGTAAGATGCTTGGCTTCATTCAGCAAGCCTGAGCTTTTCTGCAGAAGGTGAAAGTGTAGCTGTCTTCAAAATAAGACTAAATGTGTCAGCATACCACTGACCGAGGAGTGAATGCAAAGGGGAAAAGATTTTGTGGGTTCTTGTCACTTTCAATAACCAACAAAGTTTGGGATAATTATTTTTGACTGTCACTTTTCATCCAGTATAAAGGCAAATGCTGTAGGCCCTATTCAGACAGAACTTCTGTTTGTTGGATCTTCATGTCAATATTTGTCTTTCATTAGTTTAAACAAGGTGAAGGCATTTGAGTGCTCTATAGACAGTTGGGGTTTTTTTCCGTAATTCTTCTTCATGGCATTTTAGAATGATTGCGAGAAGAGCCATATCTGGGAATAGCTTTGTGCTAACTGAAAGTGTTTGCATACTCTTGTTGTTCTTCGTGTGTTCTTTGACATACGGAATCATGCAATTGTTTTTGTTTTGTTTTATTTTGTTGAACACTGTCCACCCCAGTTTGTGTGTGTTGGAGGAAGTCCTTCTCGGATGAAAGCTTTTATCGCCTACATAGCGCAGGAGCTGGGGCTCGGGAGCCCCGGTTGTGACTACCCCAACATCTGCGCGGGCACCGACCGCTACGCCATGTACAAAGTGGGGCCTGTTCTGTCCGTCAGTGTAAGTACTTCCCATAATCTGATACGGGACACAGTTCAGTTTTGGTGCTGTTCAGAGCAAAAAATATGAATGCACTTTTCTTCTAAACACTTCGTAGAGTGAGTCAGGCTGTTTATATCAGCCATGCTCAAAATAGTGCAGTCAGATAATCAAGAATTCCTTTTTAGCCCTTTTTTGTAAGAGGGAAAATCTCCAAGACCTTCATTCCTTCTTGCATCCTTTTTCCTCAGTGTATGACAGAGGTATTGCAGGAATGGCCTTATAGATTTTTTTGTTGCTTCATCCCTGTTCCATACCCTTAATAATGGAAAAAAAGGTATCACTATATTGATGCATGTGGGGTATTGGAAAAAATGTCTGTATCACACCCAGAGCTATGGATCTGTAATGGCACCGTCAAGTGTGCTTAAGCATAGCATTCCATGGGACTGGTGCTGCCAACTCATGGATGTGTTTTAAAGAACTTTGTACCTTTAATTTGGAGGTACAATTACATACTTCAATTGCAATTGCAGAACTGTGGTATTATTCTGCACCCTTTCTTTTGGGCTGTAATCATAATATTGTGCAAGTTAATGTGGACTTACATTTGCTGAATGTTGAGACTAAACCACAATGTCTGGGCTTTGGAAAAAAATTAGCTTAACTATTCACTAGCACTTCAGCTTGGTGTAAAATCAGAGTAGGGTTTTTCTTGTGTTTAGGAAATGCTCCATGATGAAGTGCATTAGTCAACTATTGGGAAAGAACCCTCTTTATACTTTTGAGAATGTAAATGTTCTGTAATTCACGATTTTTAGAAATACTGTATTTCACCCACAGTCTATCAAAGCCAGTGGGAGTCTACTTGTAGGTCCTCTTAGTATCTTTCATTAGGCCCAGAGGTTGGGAGTTTTGTGGGAGTGAGTTGGATGGCATTTGGGAAAACAATATCAGGAAGGAGATAATATCCAGCTCCTTCTTCTATATRTATTTTGTATTGTCTGTGTGAGTGTGGAATATGAATTTATGCTTTCTTTTCAGCACGGTATGGGCATTCCTTCTATTTCAATCATGTTGCATGAGCTGATCAAACTGTTGTACCATGCCAAGTGTTCCAACATAACCATCATTCGCATTGGCACTTCTGGAGGAATAGGTATTTCCCCTCTGATGTCTTTCTTTTTGCAAACCAAAGTGTCTTTGCAGGAGAGTAAAGCATCTCTTTGCATGTAAGAGATCAATGGTCAGAACAGTTTTCCACAGGAGACGCATCATTTTTCTTCTGTAATTTTGAAAGTAAAGGCAACATCTGCTTTTGCACAGGGAAAATGCACTTAAAGATCTGACAATGTCGGAAGGACATTCCTGTCGTATATGAAAAATATAAGAAAATGAAAAAGGAAAAATTTCCTTCTTTCAGAAATTATTTGTGATAATAAACTGAAGCATCTAGGCATGGACAAAAAATTCTCTTGGTGAATTCAAAGGCAAAATTGCCTCCTACCTTTAAAAGAAGCAGGGTTGGGTCAAGATATGTGTTTTATTGTGTGGAAACAGCATGAACTGCACTGTGAAGCTATATCTATTTCTTTTTACTGCAGGTCTGGAGCCAGGCTCAGTGGTTATAACTAGGCAGTCTGTAGATGCCACCTTCAAACCTCAGTTGGAACAGGTTGTTCTGGGAAAGACAGTGGTTCGCAGTACTAACCTGGATGAACAGCTGGCTAAGGACCTGATGCAGTGCAGTAAAGAAATCGGTCAGTTCAATACCGTCATTGGAAACACCATGTGCACTTTGGATTTCTATGAAGGTAAGGCTGGCAACAGACTAACAGAAGAGTGTTGGTTAGCAGCAATAGATAGATATTGAATAATATATTAACATTAAGCTTCCAGTTCATTAACAGAATGCATTCCCTTCTCTGGCTTCTCTTGCCAATCACAATTAACCTATCTTTCATCTACATAAAATCCAGCATTGTACCTAGCAGTTTGCTCTGTTAAACTTTTAATTTTGTGGAGATTTCTCCCCAGCTTTAATAGATCATCTGAAGTACAAATAGTCTACTATACACTTCTCATGTACCTGTCAGGTATATTTGTCACAAAACTTATGTGATTTTCTGAAGCATCCTAGGTGATTAGAGGAGTGAGAATTATTTCTGACTGGTTTAGGGTTGGTTTTCTTTGCACTGGTTAAGTACCTAAAGTAAATATTTTCTAAAATTAGGGTTGGAACTTGTTTCATTTTGAGCAAAGCAGTGATCAGACAACCAAAGATAATATTTTGCTGAGTTGTGTCAGTGCTGCTACGTAGGAGGCGCAAACCTGCAAGGCCTATTTTGGGTAAACATACAGACATTCAGGTGCTTTTCTGATCTCCCAGATCTAGATATTCATTCAGAAACATCTTTCAAACCTCGTGAGAACAGAGTGTAAGTGGCACCTGATCACACTTTGTCTGTTGCTGAGAGTAGGTGACAAAGGGTGCAATGCAGGCAGGAACAAATGATCTTCGCCATAATGTTCCAGCTTGGGCAGAAGGACACACTGTCTGTCCGTGTATCTCTTCAGCCACCAACCAGAGGTGCAAGCAACACAAAAAAGAAGTGTCAGGAATGTTTTCAACTCATACAGCAAAAGCTGAGAACAGGGTCAAGGGCATTAATATAGGAGTATATCTCCCCAAAYGAAGAAGATACTGAGTAAAATACAGGGTAATTTAAGTTTACTTTATGTAACCTGCTGCKGTTTTATCTGTAGGTGTTATTCTTGAATAATTTTAATAAAAATTTTCTCAAAAGTTTATGATAATATTAGCTAGTTAGCTTAAGAGACTCTTCATCTCTTACCTTAGAAAGTCTATAAGTAATACRATGTTCAGCCTTTCAAGGTAGAAACAGGAAAACAGTTTGAAGTGTGGCAGCTTTTCTAGACAATGACTAAACGCATTAAAAATGCAGCACTTTCATAAAACTTAAAGTTTGTTGCTGAATTTTGACTCTTGCTGTACATGTGGGAATCTACTATTTACATTTTTCTGGTTATGAATTTAAGAATTTAAGCTTAAGAAGACCAATTAAATTACCATGATTCACATTACAAAAAATTCAAGTAATATGTAGAAGCTCTAGCAATAGCTAAGAATCACTTTGTCCTATTTGTCTTGTGCACAAAAATGAAAGAGTAGTAGTAAAAGCTGAACACTATATGGAGGAAACTGTAATAACTGGATGTTTTCAAAACTGAATTTGCTCTGTAACTTCATCACTCTGAAATCTTCCACAAAATTACCTTCTAGGACAGGGCAGGTTGGATGGTGCAATCTGCTTATATGATGAAGAAGAAAAACTGCAGTATTTGAAGAATGCTTATGATTCTGGTGTCAGAAACATCGAGATGGAGTCTTCTGTGTTTGCTGCAATGTGTAATCTCAGTGGTGTCAAAGGTAAACTAACTTAGTTTATCCAAGCTGTAGGAAATTTTCTGCATTGCAGGGTGTTTGTGCTTAAAAACTGCAAATGAAGTGTTAACATACCTTCTGCATATATATATATAWAAAATAGTTCTGCTTGTAATTCTGTTGCTTTGATTGTTTGATTTGTGTCAGTTGTGTCACAACTTATCAAACTTCCTCAGGTTGTTTTTACTCGGTTTACTTCTGTCATTTTCTATTTCAGCCCATGGCAGGCATGTAAATCGTTAAAGTACCTAATTACCCTATGGCATTCATTTGTTTTTTCCAGTTAGCTTTTGAAGTTTACAGGAAGCAACTGCTTAGTTTAAGCAATCAGGTGATTCTCAGACATATATATATATGTCTATATATACATATATATATATATATATAACACTATACTCACTTTCTATACTTTCAGATCAAATGGAAAATATAATTATTTTGCCTAGACTTAAGACTTTGATTCTTAAACAGCTGAGGATTTTTAGTAGGTTCATCAATAAGGCATTCCAAATCATAAAATGAGTTTTAAATTTTTTTACACAGGCTAAGTAAAAAAGAGCAATTACAAATAGCGTAATACAGTGTCTTTCTTCTTACTATGTTAACTGTCTTCTCTCACTTTCCTTAGCAAGGAATTTGCCAATTTAAAACACTGATATTTCTCAAACTTCCTTAAGCTTGAGGRCAAAATGAAGAAATATAAGCAAAAAGGCCAACAGTTATATCAAACACCCTCAGTTCTTACTGACTTGAAAGGCATTAAAACCCAACTAGGACTATCCCTGAGCCATTAGGGAGCCTTTTTGCTCTCTCTGATTTGTAGGTCTGTAATGTGCATTTATGGCTTGTGCTCTGCAAATTCCCACTGGCAGAAACCCCAGACAGAGCAAAGGGATAGGGCTGATTGATAGAGCTCATCTTGAGTGAAAGCAGGGATTTTGCCTTTGGGGCTGGGATTGCTGAAAGGCAGCAGATGAACCTGAGATGATCCATGGGATCCTCATGTGCTTGCAAGTGTTCCTTGTCCATGAATGTGGAGGTGGCTTATCTGCTGCTTCCTGAGGGGTGGCACCTACAGCACAGGCACTTGGTGGAGGACTGTAACTATGCCTGCTAGAACAGTGTGTCTGGTCACTTCCTATCAGTCAGGTCCTGGGTATTGTGAAATATACTTCAAGAAAAACACGAGAATCATGATATAACAATAAGTATCTGCAGTTGCTTGAGAGGTCTGGTTTTATTAATGTAGCAATCWGTTCTAAACTATTTCTGACTTATATAATCCCCAGCATGCTAGTCCCCTAGCATCCTATGGTACTGCACACCCTTTTTGGGGGTTTGTTTTCTCTCATATTTCTGATCTTTTAGCTGTTCATTCAAATGTTTGTGCTTTTGGACTGCAAAAGTGCAAGAGTGTCATTCCTAACTAATGCTGTCTTTTAATTTCTAGCTGCTGTAGTGTGTGTCACTCTTCTGAATCGGCTCGAAGGGGATCAAATCAGCAGCTCACACGATGTCCTTGTGGAGTACCAGCAGAGGCCACAGAAGTTAGTGGGATATTTCATTAAGAAAAGTCTTGGGAAAGTATGAAATATCCATCTTTGTTTTAGAGAAGGAGAAGGCCTTTGTACAGATCCAGTCACGGTCACAACTTCTGTGCATTACAGGTCTTGCCTCAGAATAACTTACAGCATTCCGTGTGTGTGTGTGTAAGTTAATAATTTATGTCACTGTTCTTTGGGAACTGAATGTGCTGAATGGACTTCAGTTAAGTTTTCCTTAGTTATGCATTGCTGGATATAAAACTCACTTTTCTGTGAATTCGAAAGTGGATCTGTTGTGAAGGACAAGCCTGCGATAATACACGAAAAAGCTTCATTTATCCCTGAAAGAAAATCAAGCTTTTTTTCCAAGTACTTACATACCACCAAAATAACTTAACAATGTTAATCCTTTTCTTGTTGTTATCAAAAAATTATAAGTTATAATTGTCTTTGTTGCTTCACTTGTAAAGAAAATTTAAAGTGAATGCAGTTTATTTTTTTGCAAATTTTGACAAATAAACAATATTATTTTCATATATTAAAATTTCATGAAATTGCGAAGTGTGGGACTGAGTTTTCTAACTATTAAGGACTTGACACTGAGCTGTTGACTATCTGTACTTCCTAGATATTGATCCAACAATATTTTAACTAGAGAATTGAATTAATACCCAGGAAATATTTATGCATTAGGTAATTTTACATTGAAGTCCTAGCAATTTTTTGCTGAAGCAAGGCTCCTGCCTATGAAGGGGAAGCAAAAACATTCAGGAGATGCACAGCATGGTAGCTTGKTTTTTTTTTTATCTTCCTTTTACTTTGTTTCTTTTTTTAAAATTGGCATTCATCTCCATCCTCGGGATGTAACACTCACTGTTGCAGTGGTTCCCAGTTCTTCTGAAGAACTGGAGGCTACCTCTTAAAGGTACATGCTATCAAAACCCCTTTGGCAGTTGCAATTTTTCCACTACCATTGGCCTAAGTGKTTGGTTTTTTTTAAATCATACTCGTTGCTGCTTTGCTGCTGTAGTTAGAATGTAAATATGTGGTCGGTTAAAGAAAATGTGTTCCTCTTTTTTTTTTTCTCTCCTTCTTTCTGCAGCGGGGGATGGTCTAGTCCTAGGAGGGGTCACGGGTCAAAAGCGTCTGAATAAGCTCTCAGAACAGCTGTCGCTGATCCAGCAAAATGAGATTTKCTTTGTGAGGATTGTAGTCTGCAATGCTGTTAACAAGCACAAGAGTTAGAACTATGAGAGAGTGAYGTTAGTAGTAGCCACGTTCACCAAGTGACAGGGACTGGAAACAATGCGATGAAAACATGAAAAAAGGAAGGATGACTCATGAACAGAAAACTGCCAAATTTGATGAATTTTTCAGCTGGAGAACATATTAGTAACTTTTAGAAAGTTACTAATTTAGTATTTTAAACTCACATTTTCTCAGTTATGCGCAGGATATACAGTGAATGTCAGTTTTCAGAGAAAACTTTTTTTTCCCCTAAGCTTAAGGGAGGGAGGAAGGGGGTAATGGCTCCACATTTTGTTTGATATCTTTCTCCCTTATTTTAAAAAAATAAAAATAATAATAAAAAAAACCTGTTTAACTGTGCCTAGTGCTTGCCTAGGCATTGCATGAAGTCTGTGAGGTCCTTTGGGAAACATGCAACAAAGCACATCTTTTCTCTGCAAGGTCCTGTTCTTGAAACAGTAACAAGAAGATGAAAAGGAGATCACTTCAGTGTGTGCTGCCCTCTAGGGTGAAGAATAGCTTATACCAAATTGGCCAGTATGGGTTTGGAGAAGACAGTTTGCTGTTGTATAAGAAATACTTAATAAGAAGTACCTAGAGAGAAGAAAAAAATGMTTTACCTAAAAAACAAACAGTTAATGTGGCTCTGTGAAGCTCTGGGGAAACATATTACTACAGTTGTCCTGGGGGTATGAATCTAAAATGATGTGACTTGTCTTTTTAAAGGAAGGACAGCAAGAATCTAGAAACTTGTTAAAAAGAATTGCTTGAATTATTTTAACAGTGTCTACTTCCTACCAGATGGAGTGAAGGGGTGTATGAACAGCTTAAAATGAGAATTCAAAGGAGACCAAATATCCTCCTGTTTCTGCTGCTCACCATCCTCTGATGCCGTATTCCTGCTGCAAGAGGCAGCTCTACAGACACATCTGACGYGCAATAACATGCCTTTCTTAGCTTTAGAGGAAACTTGCCAGAATGTTACCCTGATAAGAACAATTGTATTTTCCCTTATGACTGCAACTGGACAGGGAGATAAAGAAATGAGTCAGTTGTGTGCATCCGGCCGTGAAGTTACCTTCCTGTAGGTTTTACAGAGACATCCACAGAGAGTTATACAATGTTTACAGGTATTGTATGCAAGTCAATTATTTAATATCAGCCATTCACATTCTTTCTGTAGAGCATGTACCAGAATTTGGAGTGGTAGTATTTTTAAAAGCAAATATATTACATATATATTCAATATTACATAGTGCATTGTCTCCTGGTAGGTTTATAAATCCTGCAAACTCCAGAAACCTGTTTCAAATCAAGGGCCARCTGTGTTTCTCTGTGCCATCTTTTACCTAGAAATACACCACAAAATCAGTTTAATCCAGGGATCAGAAGGGATAAAAACAATGAAGGAAGGKAGAAGATACAAATGGGGTAGAAGTGTGAAGGGAGAAAACAATGGTTTCTGCCAATGCTTTGTTCTGTGATTCATGGTGTTCTGGCCTGTTCCTACTGTTTTGTTAAAGAAGTGGTTGAGATCATAATGAAGAAAGGCTGTAATGCAGTGGTTTCACATTTGCAAGAGACTGAGAAAGTGCAGTAACTCAGATAGTGACTTGAAGGAGTGGATTTTTATTTTTGGCATCAATATATTTCAAAGAAGGATTTCCTTTAATGGAAGGTGTGAGAAATCCTGAAAAGGAACATTTTGGAATGACGTATGTCCAGAAGTGGTTAGACAACAAATGTTCTTATCTGTCCTTTAAAAACCAAGCGAAATCAGTAATTTCAGTATTTCTTGAAAATATATACATATAATATATAATATATAATATAATGTAATATATACATGTAATGAGCAATATATATATTTTTTTAACATTCTTCTTTGTAAATGATTTTCCGAGCCTTGTGTAACAGAGCTGGATTTTCTCAAGTCTGGATCTCAATATATGTTCCTGAATAAAATGTTTATATGGTTGAATCAGGGATGTTTTTCATTTCCATTGACAAGACAGGTGAAAGAAACCAAAGCAGCAAACCGGGCTTTGGGGATTGGATCTGCATGCATGGATCTGAATACAAAAAGGCACAGTAGAGTGATTTGATGTCACTATTATGGTTTGCTACAAAATGTTGAGGTTTGCATTCCCTGAAAGTTTCYCAGTCTTTGAGTGACTAAAATGCATGTTTTATCTTTCTAAAATAATTACCATTTAATATTATACTCCAGAGTATGGATTAAATTACAAGTCCAAAAAGTCTTCTGCCTGAAGAGAAAGGAGATCACCGAACAGAGCGACATTAAATCTGAAACTCTGTTGTACAATAATAGAAGAAAGAGTAATGCTGACAGGTACAGTGCTTTTGCTTGGGCTACAAACAAAATGAAGCAGCAGCAAAAGACAGACAAGAGCTGGTATTACACGACACAGGAGCCTGATTCCAGATGCTTCTTGCTAGCACTGAGCTTGTAACTGTGAGAAAATTTTCAATTTACTGTCAGTCTGTCATTTTACAAGAGTAAAATTCCTAGAGCTGCCCAGAAGCTCATACAAACCACCAGCCTTCTTGGGAGATTGGATCTGTTTTGTTGGTTTAACACATAGCTCCATTTTAATCAGCCCTATTATTTGACCTTGCCCACAACTAACATTTTTCATCATGCCCTAACTTTGCACATGGGAAGCATCTCCCAGGAAAGATGCTACTAATTGATGTCATCCTGCAGGCACTTCATCTGCAACACAGGTCTGGGCCATGTAAATATTTACAAGTAGTACTGCTATTAATGTTAAAAGGAAAGCCTTGTGATCACTCCATAAACCTCGTGAGAGAAGTGGTGGGTGGTGATAGGAAAATAGGTTAGTTTGCCGGATTCCCAGCCATATTCTCACATGATTTGACTGCATTCCTGTCTATACCAAACAGTATTTTTGGCTCCTGGGCTTTAACCTATTTAACATATGAAATTATGTTTCTTTGAAAGTGCTTGCCAGCCTGCTTTAATTACATTGTATTAAAACTGTAGGCTAGACGTGGCGTGTTGATGGTATGATACCATAAAGCAGTCAAGTTTTAGGACCAGAGCTGGATGCTGCTGGGAGGTYTACTGCCTTTTTGGCCCTAATGGTTTTGGATAACTTGCATATTATAAGAGTAAAGTTCTGAGTTAAAACTGAGACAAAGCCTGCTAAAGCTAAGAAAAGGGCAGGTCACTCTGAGTTGTCCTTACTCAAAGACCTAGTTCTGAGCCTATTTTTTTTTCCATTCCAGCAGGAGTGGAGCACATGATGAAATCCATGCCTTCTAATTTGCCCTGCAATACTCAAGATGTTGGTATTGACTACAGCCACTTTGTGAAAGAGCCCTGAAAGCATTCAGTTAATTATATAATAAACAGCTATTAACTGTTGCTTATAGTGAAATAATTATATAGTTAATATAGCTATTTAAGGCTGGTACTTGCACAGGATACTGCTTGATGCTGTCTGGATGAAACCTAGGGTTTCAAAAGAGCTTCCAGGATGGCAGCATAGTGGACATGTCTTTCCAAAAATATTCAGAACTGATTTACTTTTCCTGCCTCTGTGGTTCATTTTTCATATTATCATATCTTTTGTGCCAAGGGTTTGGTTTGGGAGTGGGGGGTGATGGTTTGATTTAATAATTCTCATATTTCTATGACGTTGAACATAATACAATCAAGCTCATACAACCTGTATCTTCTAAAATTACTTTTAGAAGTAATTTCCCAGAATGTCACTGCAAGGATTGTTCTTGGTGGAATGTTTATGGGGTATCTTTTACTTTCCTAAGTTTCRTTCTAGAAAAAAACAGGTCTGCTACTGGAGGACACCAAACTAGGCAAGAATGAATTTCTATAGGAAAGGACAATGAAGCGAGAGGACAAATGAAGTCAACAGAACTTGATGGTGGAAGGTGTTTATCTGTTGAGTCTTGTATAGTAAAATGAGGAGTCAGTAGTTCATTAGTACTGGACACTAATTGCATACAAAACAGTTGTTTCCTATTACCATGAAAAGCTGTTTAGCATTAAAAAATAGAATGTCACATTTATGAGTATGTAATTATATAGAGCATAATAAATGACACATATCACAGTTGGATGAACAGAGATTTTGCAGAAAGACTTGTTTAAAATGATTTGGCGAATGGTTCATGTGAGCTGTTTTAGCTCAGACACTTACGGACGGGAACTGTCTTCCATATCAGTTGCTTTGATAAGTAACTGCTTATAATCCATTACGCTGAGTAATTCATAATTTCCGACAAATCACATTCTATGGATCCTGCTCCCCAGCTTCCCAGAAGGGCTGTGTGAACCCACACATATTAACACACACATTTCAATTTCAGTTATTGAAAAATATTTGTTTAAAAATGCATACTTCAACTGTGCACAGAATTTTTGCCTCTGCTGTTTCAGAATTTCACCTTTGATCCTAGAGAGCAAAATTACTGTCCATACCCTGAAGTAGCAGAGATTTTAGTATTGCTTGACTAAAAGCAGAAGTACCATCAAGGTGTGAATTGGAGCTCCTTGGTGAGGTATTAATTAATCCTGCCTCAGAGGTACATATGTACTTAATGTCATTCAGGTAAACAATAAACTACTTAGTTTTTTAGTATGTCCTGAGGACTTTCACATTTCTATTTGAACTAAATGATTACTTCAGTATTTTTTCATTCTTAGAGCAGAGAAAATAAAAGGAAATCCCACCATATTTGAGAAATAAAGGTGTTTAACTAGCTGTATTGTGCCATGACTGCATCTGTGATTTCTGCTTTTTGGGAGGTGATTTTGACCAGTATATAAAAATTTATGAATACATGACACCTACTTAGTCTGTTTTTTTCTCTACTCCCTGAGCCCATGGAAAAGGTGAAAATTAAAACAGGAATTTGTACCATTTCAAATACAAAGTTTTTAACAGACTAATAAGTCAGTTTCCCAGGAAGTGGAGTACTTATGTTCACAATGTGCTCTGGTGGACCAAAACCTGCTGCTGGGTGACCCAAATCCAAAACATGGGAACGGGAAGCTAAGACACTCGACACTAGCTGGTCCTCATCCCATCAAAACTCGCACAACCCAAGAGACCTGCAGATGTGCAGTTGTTCATTCCAGAAGTATCTGACTTATTAACTTTTTAAATTGCTGCCTTGGCTTAAATCTAGTGGAAGTCAGATTCCTCTCTGATGGCTTCTGAATCCAATAAGATTTATGTTTTTAGGGATTTTACTCTTAATGAGGAAACATAGCTGTGAATGTTGTGTCTTTCATTCAACAGTAATACATTTTGCAGAAAATGCAATGATGCAATTTACTCAGCAATAGTAAGAAATAAAGAATATTTGTTCAGGCATCACGCTGTCCTATGTGTGTGTGTGATTCATGACTCAGATTCTAGGCAGTTTGAATTACCTTCTATAATGGCTGTATTATGTGTCCCTATTGACCATAGAGAGGAGTTTTGGGGATCAGATTCTACCTTAGGCAATTCATTTGGGTAGAACAAAACACAGAGAAAGTTTACTGCTCTGTTCATGGTGGCATTCCTGATGGGTAAGGTAGTCATCCCCTGCACCACCAGGCTCCTGCTGGGTCTCCCAGTGGCTCTGCTACCACAGGTCTGCACAGGCTCCCCTTCTGCACAAGGAATTGCACTCCCATCTCTTCGCTGAAGGAACTGCTTCTGTAAGACTGATTTTCATCCTGGGTGCATGTGGCAATTAATTAACATGGTTTTCTGACTTGTGGAATATTCCAGCCTGATGTAGGTAACATATACTGGAAAAGGAGAATGAAATGTCAAACATACACCCTTCATAAGGGAAAATTCAACAGTCATATGATGATGCAATGGGACCACTACAGTGCTACATGTGTACTTATAAGGGTGTTCCAGAAGCATGCTGACATTTTTAGTGCTATGTTGTTAAACAGTGTTATTTTCTTATTTATTTTCCTACTATTCTTTTTAAAAAAATTCTAAGCATCTGCGAACCAACTGACATAAACACTGACGTGACAGTCACAAAACTTTGGATAAAGACAAATGTGTGTTACATATTCTTTTCCCCCTCCATTGTTTGCATTCATTTTTATTCCAGAAAAGTGGAAACAAGTGCAGAATGTGTGCTGTGGAGTAAAGCAGCCTGAAGGCATTCGTATAAACCCATCCCCTTACTGTTCATTGCACTGAGAAGAAAAACAGAAAGATGAGATTCCTCAACGAAAGCAAAACAAGAGGCAGAAATATAATCTCATCTTTTCTCAGGAAGCAAGCAAATCTCTTGCACTGTTCTCTAGTGCTGGAATTAATCAGCTTCTGAATAATACGTCTGGACTGCTTGGTGAGATGATTCTGAGTTAGAAAGTCCATAAGAAGCCACTCTGCAAGTGGATGAAGGAAAGAAAAGAAGATATGGGGCACGCTGTACACCAGTTCAAGGCTCTGTTTTGGAAAAATTGGCTCTGCCGTGTGAGGCAACCGGTGAGTGCTTAGAAATGATTAAAAAAGAAATATTTTAAATCTTTCAATATCTCTTGGACAGAGCGTATCTATCGATTTTTCCCTTTTCACTGCAGATTGTTAAGGACAGGCTGGCTGCAAGTGGTTCTTGTTTTGCCTTTGGTCACCTAATTGTTGAAAACACAAGTAGAGAAAAACAATGTGTTGTTTTAATTCTAAAATGGCTGAGTACAGCAATGCTTCCCAATTTGCAAATGAGACAGGAAATCTCATAAAAGTTTTGAAGAGCCACAGATTATCTTTTAATTAATGTTAGATAGTAGCAGTGCTGGTAGCAGTGACAAGGGTGAAAATCAATTTTCTTCACATTACAGGTGCTTATTGGGAATGTAAGAAAGCTTGCATGACTGTGATCAAAGCCTCAATACAGGGAATGTATTGTGTATTAAAATTGTATATACTTCTAAATGTCCTTTCTTATTTGCTCTACAAAGCCTAATTTAACCTTTCAAATTCCAATACACAGAAGAATGTGGCAACTACTTTAACAGAAGTCAAAATTAAAATGATGAAAATTAAATATGAGATGTCATTTACCTTTACTATGATTGAAATAATTTTTTAGGATAGAAGGAAGTGAATTTTCTCAAGTGAGAGAATATTTTTGTGGAAAAGAAAGGTCACTTCAATTAATAGTTTCACACTGATTTCACTTGTCTGTAATGATCTGGGGATCTGCAATGAAGCATGTTGGCTCCTTTGGATAGGATTATTTCAATTAAATAAGCACACAGCTTTCAGTTTCAGAAATATTTAACCTTAATAAGATTGTGATTTAGARAGGAATTTCTTCTTCAAATTATTGAAAGTGATATTTTGTAATACAAAAGATACTTTTGGGGGAAGGATGCTGTTTGTCATATTCTTCTCCATTCCTAAACACTTCTATATGTTCAGTCAGTGTGCATCAAGTGGCTGCTCAGTATCTCCTGTTTGACTCCATGTGTATCTATTTCTCTTCTTGTTCTGTGTAGTTTTCCCTCATATATTTCTGCAGGACAAAATCTTAATTCATGTAAGTTTTAAGTTTGCCTAATTGGTAACTTTCCTGAATAGAGAACTCACTGTGATGCAGACTTCTGCAAACCAGGAATCACAAGGGTGATCCAAAGCAAACTTAATTCTGCCTGTTGAGAGGCAGGAGCTGCCCTGGGGAACTTGAAAAACCTCCTTGTGCACTCGCTGTGCAAACACTGAGGTGTGAAGATGCTCCATCTGCAGTTACAGGAGGAGAAATCCAGATGGATTGTCCACCTATTCAAAGGTGGTCAGACCCTTGTGGGTCTGGAGAGAAGCATCTGCTGAAAGACTTGATGTGCTTCAGCTCTGTTTTATATCGTGTAGATCTGTCTGTATAAGGCAATATTCTCCTCATGGTTATTTATCAGCAGTTAGGGCTGGAAGACAAGTGAGGTCTGTTGAACTAACAAAGTGTCATGAGTGTCGTGGGGCATTAGTTGATACTGCACAGTGAAGGGTGAAGGGACTGTGACAGACATAAGTGTTCTGTAAGGAACATGTCTTTCGACTGAAATTCGGATTGGCATCAGCACCTCCTATCACCAAGGTTCAAAGGCAGCACAGGTTATTTTGTATGCTTGGACACCAGTTGGAGTTTGAAATCGCAGTTGCACCAAAGACACCTTCTCATTTCTGTTTTCAGAAGCTTTTCCTTCAGAACTACAGATCCGGGAAGCTCAGGAGGTACACACTACTTGACAAATGTACTACTTTCCTATCACTGCATTTCTTAGCTATTTCTTAAATAGTATTTATTAACATCCGAATTTTTAGCTAGGTAAAGGATGAAATGTGATTCCCAAATTCTGACGCCCTAATTTAGAGGACACTTGGAATTAAAATCAGCTAGGTCCCAAATCTTTGTTACCAAAACTCATCATTCCTCCCAGGTTCATCTCCCCAGAATGTCATGAGCTCTCAGGCTCCAGTTCCCCTCAGTGTCTAGGCAAAGCAGCTGTGCAAGAACTGCAATCCTGCAATCTTGCAAATGCCCTTTCTTTGAACCTTCTGTGCGTGCTTTTCCTATTTGAACACAAGTAAGCCTTATACAGCAGCATTACTTTCCCACATTTACCACAAATAACTTACTCATTAAGATCAATTTTGCATGCTTAATGTCTGCAGCATGCTGGTGGTTCACTGAGTCCTCCAACCTGTTGTTGCCTCTGCATCTGCCTTCTCAGTTCTTATCCCAAATTCCTGTCAGCAGGAGTAGCAGTCACTGTCCAAGCTATACTCTCCTCCCATGGACTTTGCCAGAGATGGTAGGGCTGCGTTTGACCCTGACTGCTCTCACTGCAGGCTGGCTTCCTGGCTCAGCCTTAGCCCTGGCTCACCTGGAGATTCAGGCTCCCAGCAGAGCCTGTTGCCTTGCCCGGGCACTGCAGGGCAGGCCCTTCCTGACAAGGGCCCTGCTGCCCTGGCATCCCGACTGGCTCCCTGCCCTTCAGGGAGCAGCTGGCTGCTGCTGTGCCCTGGCTGCCAGCTGGGCGAGCCCTGAGGTGGCACCAGGGAGCCCAGCCTGCGCCTGTCCAGGGCCTTCCCCTATAAACCCCCTGAGCTCTGGTCTCTTGAGCCCACCTGAGCTTCTTGTGGGACCTTCCCCCAGCACTGGCTGTGGGCTGTGATGGTGGTGGTGTGTGCTCCCAGGGACAGCTGGACCCTTTCCCGCCTCTCCTGGGCAACCTGGTGACATCCCCTCCAAGTCTCTTCTGCAGTGCCCCTTCCATCAGCTGCTGTCTCTGGCTTCATTCCCCACTGACAGCCCAAGATACCCTGCAGCAATGGCTCTGCTCCACAGCAAGGCCCTCCATCCTACCCCAGACAGGAGGAATGGGGACGAACACGCTGAGGAGGGGGTGATGCTGCCAGGGCGCTGGGGCTCTGCTAAGTTTAATGGCTCTGAGCAGCCTCACTGGGGCCCAAGGCCCAGCCGAAGTGGGGCTTCTGTGCCCTTTGCTCCCACCTGGGAAAAGATGGAGGAATACCACTCTCCAGCTCAGCCCTTGTGCTTGGCTGCTCTTTGGCTTGACCTGCTGTGACATAGACTGAGGATCCGGACTCCTGGTTGAGGCTGGCTGTGACAGCAGGGCCTGCTCTTCTCCCCTTCGTGGGTCCCTGGGATGGGTCCCCTGCCCTGTTGGGTGGCATTGTTATGCACAGATCTCTGCACCCTGGGGAGCCGCCRGCCCTTGCTCACCCCTAAAAGTTGGAAAGCACAATCCTCACTTTTCTTTGTTTGGCTTCTGTACTGTTTTGAGTGTGATCAGTTTAGATAAATGGCGATTTCCCTAACTTTCAGGAAACCTTTAGTTTCTTGCATCATGTCCAGCACAGATGTCCTTCTCCGCAGGGAAGACTCTGCCACAGGATTTCGTTCTTAAGCACTATGCTACTGTTCTCAGGCTTCTTTCTGACATGCCCAAGTTTAGGAATCACTTCTATGATGGGATTTGGTTAAATTCTGACAATTTAGAAATAAAATTCTCAGTATGCTTCAGAGAATTTGAAAGCCTCCAATGGCAGATCTTGAGCATGGCTGTCATTTCTACTGTGTTTCTGTTACCGAGTTCTCTATTCACACTTTCCTAGCACGGTTATCAGTGAATCTAGAAGTCTTTTGAAACTTGGCTGAATGGCAGTTTCTTCCTTTCTGCTGCTGAAAATTGAGACAATTGGTTTTCTTTGTGTTTTTATTTCCTTGCAATTTGTTTGGGGGTTTGTGTCCTCTCTACAAAGGCATGAACACTCACTGTGTATGTGCAATCTGCTGAGAGGAGACATGCTCAAAATCTGTGAGTCCCACGGCACTTCAACTCGTGTACCTTGTCAGCGCGGCCCTGGAAATGGGAACACTGGGATATGAAATGCGGTGGTTGTGGGCAGCCTCTAACCAGTAGCTTGGCCTCACTTGGTCTTCCCTCCTGGGGGTGATGAATGCAGCTTTTGGAGTGTGTTGCAGGTGACAGATAGGGTGTAATGGCAGCAGCCAGGGAGCCAGGAAAGGACAGGGAGGAATGCCACCAGGAAGGGCTCAGGGGAGCATGAGGAGTTGCAGCAAGGTGTAGAATGCCCTGGCTTCTTAGGAGGCTCAGGTATGGGAAAGCTGAAGGTCACTGTCATCACCTTGTCAGTCACTGTGTTGGCCAGAGGAAAGTGTCTACAAACACTATAAATTAAAATGAAAACTACTTTTCTGTTCTGAAAGAAGTGTATTTCACAGTTATAAGGATTTCAAACAGAAGTGTCAGTTGTTGATTTACTTTAATGATCTTATTTTTCCTTAAGTAGTTGTAGAGAGGATATTTCATGTTTTTATTTAAAATTAAAAGACATATGCATTTTCATGATTTGTTCCCAAACCCTGCTTTCTATAGATTGATGATGTTTTGATTTCCTTTTTCAGGTCCTCTCTCTCACTGAAATACTGTGGCCATGTCTACTTTTCTTGATTCTAGCTGCCATCCGCTTCCAGGAGCCCCCAAAATACAAGGAAAACTGTATGTTTTGTTTCACCCGTGTTCTGTTTTGGTTGCCTCTGCTTGTAGAAGTATTTAGCAAACACTGAAGATCTCCTAGAAGGGGGGTCTTAAATGTAGTGGAGTCAATGGAAAGAGTCCTACAGTGGAATTCAATCTTGTTCAGCTATGGATCTGAGCAAGCTGTATTTAGGTGGTAAAGAGATATAAAGTTTAAGGTCTGATTTGTCAGACAAGCTGTAGATATCAGCTTTGGAGTAAGATGGATTACTTGGGTTTTAGCTGCATTTATTCCTTTCTATTCAGTAATGGAGTTTAGATGACTGGTTCAGAGGTAGATAATTTTCCAGTAGATATTTGGTTCAGAGGTAGATAATTCTCCAGTAGATATTACCAATTAAACAAGATGAACCTTATTCCTACTCTTCCTGGGATTTTGAATTAATATTTTGTAAATAATAAATTCTTCCATTTCCTTTAACACTTCAAAACTTTTTATGACTACCTCCACTTTATAAAGTTCTTTTTGCTTTAATCTTGTCAAACTATAACTTCATCTAGGAAAGAATTATTTATGATATAATAATCTATTTAGTAAATTATTCTGTTATTCACAAATGTCAGTAAAATGGGGATAAACCAGCTTTAGCTACATTAAAAATCGGTTTGGTAAAACAATTCTAGGTCTGTAGGGTGAAATATCTGGAGGGAATCTAGCCTGTACAGCATACATTTACTTTACAGAGAGATACGGCTAATTCCAGAGATGTGGAAAAGTTGCTGTTTAGACAGTCTTGATTGATGTACTTTCAGACATTGCTGAATACCAGTTCCTTTATCTTATGAAAGCCTGTGAGAAAAGAGGAAATACTATTTTTGAAGAAGTATTCTGTATTCTAACCCAGGTCACACATGATTTTGGTCAGAGAGGATAGCAAGCACATGATAGTGGAATAGTGTTACTACCAGGAAAATCAGTTTTTCAAAGATTGCTCTCAAATGTCATATATACCCTGTTGTCAAAGTCTGACACAGAGGTTACTCATTTTCTGTGGTGATTGAGTTTTTCTTAAATGAGACACCCAACACTGAGACAACTTCATGGCTTGCAGGTGACAAAGAGACTTTTTAGAACAAGGGAACACAATGTGATGGTACAGTTTGCAACTGCAACGTCACTGATCTTAATTCTGCTGCTGCTTGGTTTTAGGTTACTTAGAAGCTCGTGATTTACCAAGTCGGGGCCTTTATCCTTTCATGCGGACCCTTTTCTGTAAYATCGGTTCAAGATGCAGGAATACCAGTTACACAACACAGAGAAACAGCCGCTCTAGGTAAGTCATGAATTTGACAGAGCTGTCACTATCACAGTGCATATTTTTCTACAGCAAAGGTTCTTTCTGCCTTGTAGACAGGGAAAATAGGAACATTGTTATTCTGTGCTAAAAGTTTCCTTCAGTGTTCTTATGAATGCAAAAGATGTAAGGCCTTAGTCATACCTCTTCCTAATTTTTGTTTGCCTTTCTTGAGCATTTTGTGATCTTATTGGATAGTGAACACAGTTTGGGGATAAAATTGTAGAAGTACCCTGTCATATTCTTGCCCTTTCAGGGCTGCAATGTAAGAGCATACTTTTATCCTGCACTAGAAAGTCTTTTATTACGTGAGAGTGAAGCTGGGCACCAATAGTATATTATATATGGATTTAAACTTTGACTAGTTTGGGAATGTACACGATGGGAGAAGTGAACACAGAAAAGCAAAACAAGAATAACTTTCACATAAAACCCACAAAGAGCCAAAAAAGAATAGCAGAAGTTCTGTAATAAAAAAGAACTTGGAAAAGGTTGTCCCTAAAAAGGCTTTGTCATGGGATCCTAGAATGCAGGAAGAGAAAGAGATTGGATTTAGAATTTTTCTTTAAGAAATGCAGTAATTTCATCTACTTCAGAAATGTTGAAAAGCATTGAGTTGCAAAGACGCTTATGCAAATTGACTGAAAGCTATAGTCATAAACAACCTTTCAAAATATATAACAAGTCAAATTAGGGTGAGCTAATCAGAATATATGTGTTTATGCATGTTTATTCTTAAGAAAATTGAGAATATCTACCAAAAGATCTTAGAAGTCTGAGCCAGGGGTGTCAGACCACCAAACATTTATGGTTTATTATTGTCGAGGTTTATGGGTAGCGATAAATTCAGCATACAGCAAGTTGGAAAGCTTCAGTATCAAAGTAATAGGCCATAATACTTATCTGTTGATCTAGACGGTCTGCTCTAGTTATTTGTACATGTAGAGAACTGTTGATTGAGCATAAGTTCAAGCAAAATAAATCTTGTTTATGGGCAAATACCTCTTACATAAGGCAAGAATTTGTTAGTGGAATTGAAATCTTAACTGTTTAAACCGCAAATCACAATTAGTCAAGATGTGTTAGTACACAAAATACTTACAGACAAAAATACCAGTACTGGGGTAATACTCCTTAATAAAAATTCTCCTAATGATAATAATACAGTTAAAATTGTTATATGATCACTGAGTTTCTAGTCCTTTCACTGAGCTTGTGCTCATCTTTCCACTGCTGCTCTGGGTCATGTCAGTGGCTGCAGATGGGTTGTGATGGGGTTGTTATAGCAAGTCTTGATCCGTACCTGGAGGAAGGTGATATTGATGGCTTCTTTTATGCTCCAGGGTGCACTTGGGGTCACTTATGTTTGCTAATATGCTTTTATACCTTGCTTGTTCTCCACTGGTCTGCATCTCTGTGATATATTCATATATATGCGGTACACCCGAATGTATATGGTATCTTTTACATATGTTAGTTACCTGTTATTTTTTCTTGATACTTAGAAATTGGCTTTGTACAGTTATAGTTCTGAATTTTAAGTGAGCACTGGTGATTTGTTTATAGCCATGAGGTCCTCGGTGCTGGCTTGTGCCCCATCTCTTTTCATCCCAGACTCGTACTCCAGTACAGTGCATCCTGTGTTCCCACCTCTCCAGGCCTCTACTATTATACTGGGGCTGTGTTCTTCTGCATGACTTTGTTAGTCATAAATTTTGGACTGAATGATCACTTGCTATTTGTACCTATATAAAACTACRATGGCATTGTACAGTGACAAGTGAAAGTCTAGCAAATAGTCCTAGTTGACTGGCCAGCAAAAAAAAAAAGAGGTAAAACTATCCCAACTCAAAAGCAAAGCAAGACAAATTCAGGCAAAGCAAAGGTGGCAAGCCCCTCTGCCGTGGTCTTTCAAATTCAGTACAAAGCCTGTAGCCTGCTACTTGCAGTAGCAATACTATAATACTGGGCTACAGAGTTACAGTAACTGTTGGCCTTTTAAAAAATTGTTCCCCAAAAGGATAGTTTTTGTTTATATCACTAGTTCAGATGCCATCTAAATGTGTTAAATCTCTAGAAACCATGAACTATATTGACTTCTCTGCATGATTATTTACACTGTTTTGACTGAGCTGCCCAAATTATATTTCAGCTCAAAAGAAAATCAGGAAAGAGTTTCCTTGAGGCAGTCTTAGACCTACTTAAGAATAGGGGAAATTATTCAGTGGCTTTCACTTCTTCAACTGAAAAATAAAATGCATGCATGTATCCATATTTATACACTCAAGAGGCAACACTGAGTAGCATACAGCCTAGGTAAGGAAAAAGACTAAAAAGGTAGGACGAAGTTCATTCTGAGGTCAGTCTGTTCCACCAGGTCCATCAGTATAAATTAAATCAACCTCAGGGCTGCTCTGACTTATGCTGGCTGCCAACAGCCTTAGGAATATAGACTGTCAGTTTGATCAGCCAAACATAAATGAATCCTACAATRTCCCTGTTGACTGGAGAGATGGGGTGGCATAGGAACAGTAATACCAATTATCTTCCCTTTAAGGATTTATATCAAACTGTAAATTTGACATAGGGACATTTTTTTATGTCAATARTATTGTGTTTATTAAGGGTGAATCAGAGACTGTGCATAGTTTGCATCGACACTTAACCGTTGGTTTTCACAGTGTGTACCACATTGGTGCTATCAGTTTGAAATGCAGTAGCTGTCTTCTGGAGAAAGTAATTCTATGACTACTGTTGGAACCTCCGTGGAATCCATAAACCACCAATATTTGTCAGTGAGCAGCCTGAGCACGGTTGCTCCATGACGGGGGCTGAACGAGGGGTGAATTTATCCTGGTGCAGACCATGCCCTCACAGATGTGGTCGTGTCCCTTCAGGCAACAGCCTGTGATGTAGTAAAAAGATGAGCCAGGTGAAGGCTACCATTACCTCATTAACTCTGATTTGCAGCAAGACCTGCCACCTCCTCTGATGCCTCGGAAAGCATCCATTTTTCAAGAGCTCTATGGCTTTGCTCCTTGCTCCTCTCTTCAACTGCTGCAAAACCTGCTGGCTGGCAGCTCACTGATATGACTCCCTAGCCTGATACTCCCAGTGGTATCTCAGAGCAGAGCAACAAGGAAGTATTCAGGAGCTCCCATAGCAAAGGATATTTTTCCCTGGTCTTTCCAGAATGTTCCACTCCCCACCTCATCTTAGTGGAGCACAGCAAGAGATTGCTGTGAGAGCAACCAATTGAGAGCATGCAAACAAGATAAAAACCACACAGCCCAGGGTCCTATGGTCTTACACCCACACATTTCCATGCATGTGCATGGAAACATGATTTCCCAGTACTCTGGATTCCAAGGCAAATCTTGCAGAATATGGTGGGATTTGCCCTTGTGGTCCAGACTCCTAAATCTGTGTGTGTTAGACTTCTCAATACCTAAAAGAAAATTAAGCTAGTTTTAGACTTAGAACCACAAAGATCATGAAAGCAAGACTTTAAAATGTTATTTCTAGGCACATTTGTTTATTTCTCTTTATTTAGCTACAAGTAGTAGCAGCCTGAGCAGCCTCACCCAGTAGATGTTGTAGAGGCCCAGGTCTGTCTCTGGCACTTCTGCTGGATGGGCCACTCATACCCACATGGTAGCTCTGTCTCCTTTTGCACCTGCCTGGGCTCCTGGGCTCATCCTGCCTCATTGGAGCTGTCTCTGGAGCCTGTAACATACCCCTGGATCTGCCTGCTAGCTGAGGTTCTGGGGGACAGTGCCCCATTGGTGAGGGCATGGACTCCCCCAGGGTTGCCTCAGCTCCTAGCTTGGGCCCCTCCTGGAGCCCTGCTCGTGGCAGCTCCTTTCTTCTTACAGTTCTAAACCTTTTCCTTTATTAATACCTGGGCCTTAGTGGTTCTCCAGTGGTGGAGTATCAGAAGAGCTCCCATAGAGGAGCCGGTGTGGAAGAATAAAATCAAGGAAGGTCTAAGCATCAGTGACAGTATTTGTGTAAGAATTGCTTAAAGGGTCAGATTTTCTTTAATGAGGTGTATCTTCAAATGAGAAATAGTTCTGCAAAGAGCTGTATGTCTGCAGCAACTAACTGGAATAGCAACTTTATGTGGTCTGGGCCATCTGTTGTAGTCTAGGGCTGTGTAGCTGAAAAACAGAAACAGAAGCAATTTTTGTGATGTTGCTTATAGATTGCCAGAGAGGTGGGGAGAAGAGGAAATTTAAATGTGATTTTTCTCCATTTTATAGCCAATTAAGAACATTTTTTTTCGTTCTTTATATATTTCAGTCCATCACTTTTTAGGAAGGATATAATTGTATGCAAATGGAGAAGAAAGATCTTTCTGTGGCAGGCACGCAGTATGCTGTTGTCCAGCATGTGTATTGGTGTTGATGGAGATCTCGTATCTGCAAGCTGTCCTGATATGGTACAGAATGGAAGCCAGCTGGCTCTTAGAGAGAAATTATTAATGTGGTGACAGGCGTAAGGTTGAGACGGGTTTGCTGAGAGGCTTATGAAAATCACCGATCTGAATGGCATTTCACATCATAGCTGAGATCTCAGATGAACTCTGAAATGTTCTTATTGTCATCCTGAGTAACTGGGTAAATTGGACAGAATTAATGTTTGAGTCATGGCTTTAGGAAATGACAATTGCTTTTACGTGCTCAAAGAGATGCAGGCTCTTTTTGCTCTTTTGCAGCATTTTCTCACAGTCAAAATTTGTATCAATGTATGTCTTCAGTTTGATTTGAAATTAGTGGAAAGGTAGAGTTAAGGGAAGAGCTACCGTGGATGCTAATGAAATTATATGTTTATACATATGCATATATATTTTTATACATACACCCCCCCTTCTCCGAACACCCCACTTCTAATTATGTATGTCCTCTCCTACAAATTACTGGCTTCCTCCTTTTGTCCTTTTTATTATCCCTTGCTTCTCCTCTTTATTGTTCTTAGTGACTSCTGCTAGGAACTTCCTTGGAACTGCTGCTGGACTTCCTTTACACATACAGACACAAGTGACTTAATGTTGCCTTCTGCTCCAGAAAATATCCATTGAAGGTGCTTTGGGAGAGTAGCAGTACAACAATTAAGTATTTTGTTGGCGCACTGTCTGCAAATTGTATGCCTTGACTTACTTTTGAAGTGTAGTTTCTTATCTTCCTGGCAGGATGATGACATTTTACTGCAATTTTGTGTGACTTGTGCTGAATTAAGRAATCAGTAGTAACTTGTAGCATTCTTATTGGGAGATAAATGCGGTTCTTCATTACTATGTTGAAAATATATTAAAATCCTTAAAACTTAGCACAGATATTCAGCAAATAAAAGTTCTGTAATATTTTAATCTGTTTCATAAAACTAAGCCTGATAACCAATATCATGTCTGTTGCCATTTCTCCTTCCAAAGGAAGATGTGCTCAGCTATAAGAATAGGAGGAAGGACTGTGGCAGTGACAGCAAAGGAAGGTCACAAATGGCAGCTGGCTGACATAGCTGCTGCCCTGGAAATCCCCGTAAACTAATAGCTCACATAGCTCACAGACAGCACCGCCAAACAGCTGCTCTCGTCCTGCTGAGAGGCTTGTGCTTGGGAGACTGGCATTTCCATGGGTTTTGCAGATTGCACATGTGCCTTTTCCCCTGKAATAGCTGGGCCTTATACCTGGGATTTGGTCCTTTTGCCATRCCCTAAATATCTACACCCCCTAGTGTTTCTCAGCTACCTCTCCAGTTTCACCATCAACTTGCTTTTCCCTGCACTTTGCACTGTAGCTTTTCAGAACCACCATGCTCCAAGAGCTGCCAGCTGTTTGCTTAAATATTTCTAGTCTGTGTATCTTCCCCAGTCCCATTTCCCCTGCCCCATGTACTCTGTGGCACTTCACAAGGCGGTAGCTTGTATGCCTAGTCCTCAAACCTGGGAACAGTGAAAGGACAGCCCAGCTGAGTGTGCTGTCAATTCAGCCTGTGTTATCTGGTGTGCTTCTGCTATGCATCAAACAGGTGGATAAAACACATAAAATTGGATGCCAAGAGGACTTTTCATGTTGTTTTCTTGCTGTTTATCAACCCAAGCTTTGCAGATCAAAGGTGCAGCAGAGTCAGTGATGGAGGTTAGAGGGGAGGGAGTTACTGATTTCCCCTGTCACTGCTGTGTCCCCTGCTGCTGGCAAGGAGGCCAGGCGGCACCAGCAGCATCCAGAGGCAGCATTGAGTGCTACCGCGTGCTCCTATGGGAGTAAGGTGGCCTTTTTTCCCAAGAGCATTGTTGTTTGCAATATTTCTAAAACAGGGAGATTTGTAGATGGGGATACAAGGCTTGGGTCTAGTTTGGAGGGTAAACAATGTGGGTTCAAATACTGTCCTTATGCTCCACTTCTMTGAATACTTGTTATTAAGTGACCTTGTTAGGAGAGTTCAGTTGTCAATTATGTTCAGCAAATATTGGGAAAAAACCCAACAAAACCCAACACCACCACTCCCTCCAAACCCCACAAAAAACTCCCCAAACAACCAAAACCTGTGGAAAATCCCACAGAAACTGAGCTAGAGTTTTGGTTTTTTAAAGTTCTGACTGTGGTTGCTGTTATTCTGGTCTAGTGCTGGCCTCTTGTTCATGCTCAAAAAGCAGAGTGCTAGGAATTTTTCAGTACATAAGTAGTGTTCCAGTTCTTTGCCTTTAATCCACTGAAGTTTGAGGATGGTGAAAGAGTTTACCAATATCCTACTGGCTGCTGGCCAAGTTGGGATCAAAACAAGCTGTACTGAAACAATCAAGAACTCGATTATTTTAAGATTAAATTTTCTTTGTAACCTTCAATCTAAAGTTGTAGACATCTCAGTGGGTGTCTGTGCAAATGAGGATCAGGAAGGGAGGGAAAGAGAAATGAGAGAATGAGAAAGTGGTGGCTGATAGTTTTCTTTGGTTTGTGAATTGATCTTATTAGGCTTTTCTTTCAATAAGTAAAAATTGTGCTGAGAGCTAGTATTGTCATATAAGCTTGACAGGAAAGGAATGTATCTCTTTATTATATTTTTATAAGTGGGATAAGACAAGAGGCAATGAGCAGAACTGACACACAGGAAGTTCCACCTGAATATGAGGAAGAACTTCTTTACTGTGCAAGTGACTGAGCACTGGAACAGACTRCCCAGAAAGGCTGTGGAGTCTCACTCACTGGAGATGTTCAAGAACTGTCTAGACACAATCCTGTGCCGTGTGCTCTGGGATGATCCTGCTTGAGCAGGGAGGTTGGACTAGATGATGGTCTTGTGGTCCCTTCCAAACAYGCCCATTCTGTGATTCTGTGACAGCTAATTGTGCTTCTGATGAAAAATAGCAATATTTTTGCTAGACCAGATTTAACTGTTAATATCATTTAACTTCCTATAAGATAAAACAGAATTCAACTGCCTACTAACATGCTAAATATAATTATTCCATTGTTTATGGTGTTTTAGGAAGGTCTAAGTAATTTTGTCCTGTAAAGAGGCGTTTTAATGACTCTGACTTCTAGTTTCATTTAAAAATATTGTTAGAGAGTTGTGCTATTGAGTAGTCACCAGATAGTAGTGTGACAGAGACAACAGAGATAATATTTAYCAGGGGTATGGCTGTAAGCTAAAATCAGGGAAAAGTCAGTAGTGAGAATAAGATACTGTTTTTATATGTTGCTGCATGTATTTGAAAAAACAAACTGTTGCCTCAGATGCAAAAGGAAAGCTTGAACTTTCTCATCAAAGAACTGTCACCTGGACACATGATAAACCAAGAGAGAAAAGCTGAGTGTGTTCAGAAACATTAAAGACTKTTTTGGATGTGTCTGTCCTTGGCTGCTGCCAAAATTGGGTTACTGGCATAGGTGAGCTCAGCAATGTTTCATTGCCCTCTTTCCTGAGGTTTTGAGACTCAGTGCTGAAACTTGCGTGCTAATGAGTTGAACAAAATAGAAGTTGTATAAATTCATAGTACTTAAAAAGAAAAATCAGAATACTGCTATGAGTATATACACATTTTTCAGCTACTTGTTTTCAGTGCACTACTTCACCTGTCCCTTTTCTTTCTGTCAAAAAGCAGTGCAAGCACCCAAAGTGGTCCAGAGAGAGTTACTGAACCTGATCTAGACTTCATGGAAGAGATAGAAGAACTTGCAAAGGAATTTATTGATACTACAGAGAAAGCCATGGCTTTAGAAAAGCTATGGGAGGAAAACTCAAGGCTCTCAGGTAAACTGTGATCTTTCTAAAATTGAATTTCTTTACCCAGCAGATAGTGATCGACATCAAATAAAAGAATACTTTGATCTTATAAATAAAATTAGCAAAATAAAATTTTAGTTGATCTGATAAAAGCCACTTTTATGGTTAATATCACTGTGGCCGACAAAATTATAAGAAAAAAAAGGTTAGCCTTCTAAAACTGTGACCTTGTACTACTTGAAAATGAAGAAAATACTGTGAGAGGATGGGTTTAAAGATAGGAATTAATAATCAGAGTACAARATTACTTGCGCTGACATGCATTCAAAAGTAGTTTATGAGGATTTAGCTCTCCCTCCCCACTTCTTTTCTGTTGAACTAAAGAGTATATGGCTGGAAACCAACAGTAGTTCACACCTGGTAACCTTAGGTGACCTTCAGTCTTACACTGAAAGAGTGAGACTGGAAACACCAGGGTCTGAGTCTCCTGTTCTATTCCCACCCTTACTGCACAGCCTTGCTGCTGTAGCAGGGGGGCATTTAAGACCTRCTACTACTCTGCCTTCCCGGCTGAGTTTTCAAGCAGAAATGTCTAGGTGAAATGGTAATTTTCATGTCTGGCAGCTAGTGCAYTCATCTAGGGTTGATGTGGTGATTTTGCCTCAATAAAAAATGAATGGTAAGCAGTGTCTTTTAAATTGTTTTTGTAGTCATAGTAAAAGTGTTGGGAAGCACAGGAAACCAAACTGATGACTACCTTTCTAGGATATTAGTTGCTTCACGTGCCTTTACTTCTGTAGAAATACCCTTTGTGCACTGCTTGCTATTGTTTATAATATTGATTCTTCTGARTTTAATAATACTTCTCTTTAAAGGAAAATATTTAATTTTACAGGGCTCCATAACATCACCACTTTTCTTACAGTAAGTATTTTTACAGTCTATTTCTAAATTACAGTTCTGGGGTTTGAGGCATCTTTATTATAATGGTTAGAAATTTGCATCCTGCCAAGTTTAAATAAACTATCTTAAAAAAAAAAATTGTATGTGTTTGAAGGAAAAGGTGATGTCTTGAAAATTTGATAGAGGTTTGRCATTTTCTAGATTACTGATTTAAACCAGTCTAGGTTATTAGTAGCTTAAATCCATAACTATTTGAAGGCTAATCTTTCTTTAGGAGCAATTGAAAAATGCATCGACCAGACCAAGTGGAGCTGTATAAAATCATTCTACAAAATGTGTTGCAGGGAATTCTGATCCTAATAATTATTAATTTTGAATGATTATTATTTTAAAAACAAACCAGCAGAACCAACCAACAAAAAAATTCAAAACAACAGCAAAAAACCCCAACCCAAAACTTAAAGAAGAACTACTGTGAGATTAAAAAGAGGAGGCTCTTGCTTGGATGGGATTACTCGGAATTCAGATTTGATGCAGTAAATATAGCAAGCAGACTCACGTGGGGGGTGAAGAAAGAGAGATGTGAAAGATGTAGCAGTATTCCTTCCAGAATCTCTTTGGCAGTTACTGTGAAATGATTTTGGTCTTTGTGCTGTCCCTAATGCATTAGGCTTTCACCTTTGCATTCTCAACAAGAGGAAGGCTGAATGGACACAGTAGTGGATCTCCATTACTGTCAATTTTGTACCTTTCATAGATCACTAGTTTAATTTAAAAATTATTTTAAAATGTATTTTTTCCATATTTGATTGATTGTAACTGYTACTTCATGAAACCTAGATTTCCAGTTTATAACTTGAAATTTTAACTTGAAATTAGATGACATTTTTATAGTAACACTTTTTAATTGCTCACAAGATACTTGATTGAAAGGAGCTGTATCAATATGGAMTTTCATTTCTGGAATGGAATATAAAATAGAAAGAATGTATTTCTTAACATTAAGAAAATATTTAGTTGACGGTAGCCAATCATTATTAGTAACAGAGCTTCTATGCACAAACTTCTTTTTGTATAAATCATGCTCRTGTTACCATTATGCAAAAAAAGGCCTAGTGAAACATTAATTAAGAGAAGCAAAGACTGCATAATAAACAAGTATGATAAATCCTATTTTTCATAGACGTCTTATTGTGTAGTCCTATAAAAGAAGTTGTTTTATCCCAGTCAGTTCATCTTTAAAGAGCCATTCTTATAAATTGTTGAGACTTCCACAAACCCTGCAAGGAGCTATGAGGCAAGGATGGCATGTCCTGGGCAGTCTCCCTGTCTTTATACCCTAGACTTAGAAATTCATTGCAGGACTRAAGAGTTTCTTGTGCATAAGGTCTCAAAGATAATCCTTCTCTTTAGGAAAGAGTTACACTTCTGAGCAGAAAGAGATTCCTTTTCTCCCAGCTCCATTTTTCCATCAGAGYAGAAAAATATCAGAAACAAAGCTTCCATAAGTTCAAAGTACCACCATAATAATGTGGTATATTACCAAATCTAGAGGTATGTTTCCACTTGGGAAAAATATTTTGAACTGCTTAGAATTCAAGAGGGTCAGGGAAATAACAGGTACCTGCTTTTTCTTTTCTTTTTTTTATTTGTCTGCTAATGGAAGAGTTGCAAGTAATTTTTTTTTTTTTTTTCACATAAAGATGGATTTGGATGAAGCAGAGAAAATTATTTCTCAAGCAGAAAATCTGTACAAGCAACCATATTTCTGGAACCTTCTGCATTCACTCCCTCATCTTGAACTGAACAGCTTTTATACAGAGGACGAGTTAGCTATCATAACACAGTTTCTAAAAGTTAYTCAAAAGTAAGTAATTTTACATTCTTGAAAGTTCTCTGTTTTAAAATTTTACCTGCAATTCTTGTTCTTCTCACTARCTACTTAATAAAATAAGCATCCTTACCAGTGTAAAGAGGCTAAAATTATCTTTTCTTTACSAGATTGTGTTTTTATAGAGCTGATTCCTTCATAACTTCATTTYAGCAATGTCTGAAATTAGCCCATCACATAATATGGCTCTGAATGTTGTAATGTTGTTTTCGGGGTCTTTGAAAGACAGAATATTTACATATGAATATAAGGAAATAATAGTTTGCATCCTAATAAGCTTAGGATGTATGTAGCACTTSGTCAATATCGGGAAAATTACTCAATTTTGTTTCTTAAGCCTCTTGCTGTCAAAATAGCTTTAGATGTTCTCTTGCAAGAACTGAAGTGGTAAGAAAACCCCCCAGAGACTGTATTCTGAATCAGGTAAGGGACAATTGGATTCAGAGGAAGGCATAGAATCAAAAGCATRGACCAAGACACATATCTACAGGAATTTTCAGTAAATTAAGGTAATTGTTAGTTAAAAGTCAGAAATGTATYTGCCAGAGTAGGCAGTTTGTTGTAAAAGGTTGATGAGTAATTGTCATTGTAGTTAAATAACATAGTTATAAAGCTAGAGAAGGCCTCTGGACCTGGGTGCCCGTGCAAGATTGGCCATGTACCTCCCCAGCCTTAGCCCATGGGGAAGCAGGGGTCCAAAGACCATGAATGAGAAATTATTGCGCTGTTCTGTCATCTTTTAGCATGCCACTGGTTTTGTTTTTCCTAATTAAAAAAAACCACCCAAACCAAAATGAAAAAAAACTCCACCCAAATATGAAGGATATGATGGCATAACTTTTTTTCAAATCGGGAAAAAAGTGTCTCTTATAATATGCAAATTATACCTATGTTTGGCCTTGATTTTTAAAATTTATCTGTTTTTCCCTTATGCCTGAGTCATTTGTAACCTTACTCCAGTTTGTTCTCTGAGCTATTAACATGCAAAACTGTGTTAGCTGTGCTTGTATCCCAAAAGCAGAATTCTTTTCCGGAAGGTTTGCAAACTCTTAGCATTTGAGTGTTYGTGAGGTGAAACAGGAACCTGGTTGTAAATTTTTTTCTTCCTCATCAGCAGTGAGCACAGACAGCAGTAGCCATTGGCTGCTGTGCTGGGTGAAGTAATGAGTCTGTTGATACAATCTCAGCAGCAATACCTCTACCCTGAGCCTGTAGCAYGGACAGAGTGACAAGGTGACAAAAGTGGAGGGTGTTCATGGTTATGGTGTTTGTCTTCCCATGTAACTGCTAGGCATGCTGAGACCCTGGTTCCAGGAAGCATCTGCCTGTTGATGAAAAGTAGGGAATGAATTCCTGGTTTTGTGTTGCTTGTATGCATAACTTTTGCTTCACTTATTAAACWATTTTTGGGTTAATCCATGAGTCTTTATGCCTTCCTTTCTTTTTCTTCCTGTCCTGTGGAAGAAGGGAGTGAATGAGCAGCTGTGTCGGTGCTTGGCTGCCAGCTGGGAAAAASCCACAATAGAAGGAGACTCAGAGGTTTACATATGGGTTTTGGTGTTTTTGTTTGTTTGGGGTTTTTTAAAGATTTTCGTGCSCTTCAATGACCAAATTTGCCATCATTAATTCAATTTGGAAAGCAAACAACAAAACTCAATACTTGTTTCTTGACTAGTTTCATATTACTATCTTATATKCTAGAGGTCCTATCTAAGGCAGAATTTAGTCAGCAGAAAGGTTCTAAAATTACATCTTCCACTTCCTTGTCTTTACCATGCTTGCTGCCTCTCTCAGAGGRTACTCTGCAAAGACTTTTCATGCCTATGTGACCAGCTTAGTGTTTTCATGGTTAGTTATTTTTTTCTTCCTGTCACATGTGTTGGAAACTGATAATCCACTCTGGAAAATGGGATTCTCATTTACATGATAAGAAAGGGTTASTCTGTAGGAAATAAATGGTAAATTTGACATAAACTTTAAGTAGTAAATTACAGCTACGTTAACAGCGAAATTTTTTCGCAGCTAAGGTGGCAGAGACTGGGACTTGTCAGAAACTCAGTAGATACATTTTTATCAATGCATTCTGTAACGTGCTTTAACTCCATGTAAGGATAAGTGTTATGTTGCTTTAAAAATACATTTTTATTTCCTGCAGACTTACTGAAAGTAAAATTTAAGTATTCTGTGCTCATCCTGCCTTGTTGTGGGTATAATGGAGAACGTTTGTGGTGGTTTTGCACTTATTTTTGCTCACGTTTTCTCTCACTCTCTTTTCTTTTTTTTTAAAGAGGACATTGGTCCTCTTTGGAGACAYTTCCTTAATGGAAATTGAGTGATACTCTAACTGTAAAATCTCRATTTGTGTTTTGTTCATTTAAACTCTAATTTATGAAACATTGGGTTTTCAACAGTCAAAAAAGTGGTTTATTATTCGGTTGCTTGAAGGTTGTCTCTTTCCAGCAAGTCCTTTCAGGTTTTTTGGGTGCATAGAGAGCTTGATTTTCATTTTATTTTTCACTTTCAGTACCTTAGCATCATTGAAGGACTTAGCTATGATGCCATTGGGCCAAAGTCTCTATGAAGTCRTGAAAACAGCACTGAATTTGACTGCTGCCTCAGTACAGGATAGCAGCCTAGAAGGTAAGAAATTTGCTTCAGATTTTCTTTGAAGTACCTCATTAGCCTGTTGGAAATATGTGATAGTAACAGTCAGAGCTTCTGCTAAGTTCCTGATATCTAGGAACTCAACTATATTGCTGTAGTGCTAAYCCTTTATTGATCTGCTTTTTAAATACTAATAGTAATAATAAAATTTTGTCACACTCTGACAACTATCAGATAAACAAAGCACATTGGTCTAATACATAGTGTTTAGAATGGTCTTTCAGTGATGAATTTTGRAGAGACACGAAATCAATACAGAGGGCCATTTCTTCCATTTGATAGAAGGAGAGCATGGATATCCATTGGATATGCATGTTAAGCATTATGACTGATTTACCTTAAGCTTCATTCTTCTGTTCTCATAAATTCTACTCTCAGCTGAAGGGCTACATTTCTCCATCTGCTGCTTCACTTTGGAAGATGAGTTTAATTGCAGAAGGTAGGCTGGCCTCAGGAAAACTCCTCAAGAAAAGATCAGGAATAAGTTTCATTGGCCAACTGGAGCACAAAATATGTAGTTGCRGCTGTCCGCTTGGCGTGGTAGGTCAGGGTGAGAGTAATATGTGGTCTAAATAYCTCTTCACCTGCCAAAATGAAGGCTGAAGTGGTACAAAGGTGATGTGCTGGAGCCTTTGCGCAGAGRATGAACCTGAATTCTCTGGAACTTCTGGTATTCTCCTGTTGCTCTCATTCTTGGTAATGATTCACATCCAGTCACACATATTTGCATAACTCTGTGCAATTCAGAATGGCTGTGTCTGAGTCTTCTGGCAATTACTGTGCAGGGGCATCCCACCATCATCTTATCAACTACTGAAATAYCATCAGATTAATTTACCACTAGTGCAACCATGGATTTTATCCTAGTGAAATTGATGTTCAGGTACACACTTCCTGCTGCCCCCCAAAAAGCTGGGATCTCAACAAAAAAAAAGCTGGATCTCGACGAGTATGAACCATCAAGAAACAAAATGAACAAAAAGAAGGAATTACATAAACAAAAGATTTTCTTTCTTTCAGGTTTTCAATACAAYCTTTCTTTCCGGGATGTTTTGTGGAATCCACTTGCTGTGAAAGCAGAACTKGAATCCAGATTTGGTTTTGATGGTCCTCACGTTGAGAAGCTGCTAAGTTATACAGCACAATTAACAAAGGTAAATCAGTTGAAAATTTCAGTGTCCTTCTCTTTAATATTTTTTTTTATTTGTAACCTGAAGGGATTTTCCTGCCTTACAGGAGCTATGATCGTATCTTAGATTTCTGAAGCAGCTACAAGGTTGTTAAATATCCTAATTCCCATCAAATGAGATATATTTAGCTTCAGATGAAATTTCTGCACATGAAGGTGCTGATAGGTCTAGTTGTGTACCCTAGTGAATTTATACTTCTCTGAAGTTACAACTGCGTATAGCAGAGTCCAGAGTTTATTATCCAGTCCTGTAGAGAATTCTGAGGATTGCTCCACTAAGCTTTTAAACCAAATCTCTGATTTTAATCTGCCAGGATTAGCTTGGCTGGTAGCATTTTCCATCTGGTTTGCTGGACAAAGAATGCCTGTCTCTTCTGTGTGTAAATTAAAGCACATCAAGAGTCCTTTCTTCTCAGTTGTGCAATCTTGATGCGAATATAATTGACTGAGTTGTCTCAGTGGGGCTTAATCAAATATACCGGTGATGCATCAAATTTAGAAGAAAATCTCTTTCCTCAAAGAGGGTTTTCTAACCTATCCTCCAGAGCAAAGTGGCCTGTTGTGGTGATCTGGTTTGAACTGCAGAAAACTTGAAACATCTCCACAGTTTTTTTTAATAGAACTTGTTGGTGTTTATGTGAAATCTGTTTTTTGCAGAACAGTTTAGAGTTATATTCCAGAAGAGCTCATTGTAAAAATAGCAGATTTAAACAAATGAATAAATTATAAAAAAACCCTTGACTTTTTAATGGCCTTTTAATGAAATATCAGTRATGGCCTGTTTGATCAACTGAACTGAATTCAACTGCAGCTTGGTAGCTATGGTTGACTGTGAAATCCCAGGCATCTCACTTGCTAGCTACTTAAACTAGTATCTTAGTATTTTGTGCTTGTGTTGGAACATTGAAGASTACCAAAAACTATGAAAGCAAATGTGGAAACCTGGATAAAGTTTGTTTCAAGCACTTATGCCCCATTTCATTCGGTGTCAAAACACCTGCAAAATTTTTTACAGATTCAAGTTAGAGTTGAAAGGAGCTAGGATGTAAAGTATCTCAGAAAGACAATAACAGAATTAAAATGTGTGGAATTATTTTTGTAAGTTTTAGTAATATTTATAGGCTTGGGAATATTTAATCTTTCATTACMGAATTAAAAAATCTGTCTATTTTTAGGAAGGAAAATATTCTGGTGTCTTGGCCATTTTCTTGTAACACACCTACCTCAATTTAAAACTAGTYTGCTGCATGTAATCATTGGTTGAGGTGTATCATTGTACTAAATGCTTTTTATATGGGTAATTTTTATACTTCTGAAGTTGTTTCAATGTAGTTATTCGTAGYTATTCTACTGTAGGTGTACTGTATCATAGTCAAGTTAGGTCAGCACCAGCCTGCAAATAACTGTAGAAGTAGCAACATTAGTGTAGCTACACAGTGAAAATTCCTTGCATATACAAGTCTCATCATTCTGCCTGCTGTATGTACCTTAATGAGGCCACTGGTGTTTTATACAGCAATCTGCATGTGGAGTAGTTTGAAGTATATGCCCTGGAATATGAAGGTGGATTAAATGGGCTTTGTTCTCACTGAAGAGACTATGTGTTATTCTTATTTTCACTAGATWAGTAAATTGATAGCAGAGATAACACTCAGCAGCTCTCTTGAGATACTCATCAATTTCTTGTGTCCCCGCCAGATTCCCACAGGAGAGACACTGGAGCAGTTTGTGTGCTCTGCTCTAGCTGTTGTGCCAGAAGATGAAGCAAACAAAGAGAATAATGAAGAGGGCTGTAATTCTACTCAGCATGAGGCCAAACTGTATCTTGTTCATGCTGTCAGCAAGTTCAGACTCTATGCACAGGTATTAACTTTAATAAGTTAATAGATTGAATTYTTAGTTTTTGCATGTAGGTTGTCAGCAGTAACTCAGTTAAAAGATCTGAGTTATCTATTAAATGTTATTTTCGTGAACTTTCTTGCTAATAAGATGAAGTAATCCTTATAAAGAATCATTACAGTAGAAGTATAATCTATCATCATGTGTCCACTTAACCCCATTTTCTCATGAACTGAAATTCAGATTTGAAATCTAAAAGGGAGTTTAGTGAAATATACTGCAATGCAGAGGCCTGTCAGAGAGAAGACCCATTTACTGTCGCACCTGAGACTGAACGTTGAGCAAAACTGAAAGCTGACTAGAGGCCTCCACCGACATGTTATATAGTTAATTTACTTTTTATTCCCCTTCACTCTCTCTGGCAGTAGTGGCTGAAGCAGGTTAAAGGGGATTAAAGTAAACCTCCAGTATAGCATCTTACAATTCYGATCTGATGGAGCAGCTTAGCATGCAGTCTCTATAATGATGTATGTGTAGCTGCATGGAGAAAAGGATAAAGCATTCAGATGTTTCCTAAGGTAAATACCTAGCTGCCTTAACACTAGTGTTTTTATACTGAAATATGTTGGTTTTTTATTGAAAAAAAAAAAAAAAGAACCATGTATCAAGCTGCTCTGGAGATGTTTGCAATRTAATCTAAAGCAAGTATGCAGTGCTTCCTGTGTATTTCCTCAKAAATGTAGCCTTTGATAAAGTTTCCCTGCTGTATGATGACTTGAAGTAATAATTGTGATTGCCAAAATTAATGCACTAATTCCTATGTAGGAAAACCCAGTAATAATTTCAGCCATGATTTTAAAACTCTTAGCAAGGGTTASCTACCTTACGGTGGGAACTTGAAGTACTGTAAGATGCTGGCCACTGTGAGTTTTCTCAGTGAAGAGGACATTGCTTAGAGTAAATGTGTTGTATTCACTTGGCATTAACAAGGAAAGTAATGGCAGGGGAAAGGAGACCAGTCACTAGGTTTGGCCAGGCCTTGGTAAGCCTTATTCAGGGCTACACAATGGGAGCGTGCAGGCTCCTTTGCGGTCTCTTTGTGTGATGGGAATCTGAAAATGTTAAGGCTGCTATCTTCCATCATGTTGGTAGTGTAGGCAGAAGTCTGGTGAAGAAAGCCTGAGTAATTGGCTGTGGAGGTCAGCTTTTGGTTGGTTTCAGTCTCAGGCCATCTTTTTGCCATTCCTGGGTCTTTGGGCAAGGAATGCACCACATGGGATGTAAATTGTCTCTATGATGTAGCATGTTACACTGCCAATTTGCAGGTCAGTCAAAAATGTCTTGAAAATCAACCTTTGTCAGGTCAGTCATTTCACAGTCTACAGATCTTATTAGAGAGAAATGTTACTAACATTGATTGTGTGAATTTTTTAAAGACATGCAGATTCTGTGTACTGTCTAAATAAAATCTTTGATTCTCTAACAAGGTCTTCTGTCTTGCATTCAATCTGCTAGATACTTGAGCAATGGCTCAGCAGCAGCAGTGTCTCTCAGAATCTCCTTTTGGAATTTAGAAGAATCACGGATGATTTAATGTCTCAGTTTCTAGATGACAGGGAAGCCAGGAAACTTTTTTCAGAGATAAATACCGTGATGCAGCAATGGAATGAGAAATCACATGCCTACTTTTCAGAAGGATATGTTTCATCTCCGAATTGGTAAGCCATACTTATCTTTCTGCAACTTGTCTTGTAAAATTCAGATCAACTTGAATATTAATTTTCACTTTGCATTTAATTGATTCCTGATTTTTGTCTGTTTTGTGATTTTATGTTTTATTCTATAGTTCAAAACCTTGTATACAGTCAAAAAATTGTGCCAATGCTTATACATTCTGATAAAGAAATTAAGTCTGTGCTTCAAAGTATAGCTACCTACAGGTTCAGCAGAGGACCTGACTACTACATGATCAGGACTCACAGGAATCAGCAGCTGTGTATAATTGCCATTTTCAATGACGACCTGAATTCTTTATCTTGTTCTGGAAATAAAGTTTAATTCCCACAAGTAGTTGCTCTGACTCAGTAGTATTTCTCATGTATAGCAAGTCCAATGCATGTGAAATATTTTGAATTATTTTTATTGTAGAAGTCAAACTCATGTTAGTTGTGCAGGAGATCTTGTAACGGAACCCTACTATAGACATAGGGTTATACGTAGAATTAATTGTATATGTGTAGTCTGCAATCCCATCTAGGGCGCTCTGAGTCTATGATTTGTTTTGATGTTTTTGAACTTCTGTTACAGTTTCAAGTTCTCTGTTTGGTTTATCACTTACTGCAAATGTAAACAGTTTATATGAAGATGTGGCTATAAGTCCTGTACTTAGTCAGAATCTTTTGTCAAGCTGTTTAAATCTTCCTGATCTGGAAGGTTCTACAGAGGACTTAAGCTGTAGATAAAGGGAGTTAATATTTGTCAGAGTTGGCAGAGCCTCAAGAAAGGTCTATGGCAGAGCACAGGAGCTGATACTTCCCTCTTTCTAACTGCACACTGATGTGACTTGCATCACATTCTGGAGTTATAATACTGGCCTCAATTTGGCATTGCTTGTAATAACTCCCCTTGTACATATCAAGCACTGTAATGGGAGGAGATATGATTCATGCTATAAAAATCAGTGTCTGAGGATAATTCTGAAAGATGCAATCCATGATCTACTGATAAGAGAGAGATTGCAGTCAACAATTTAGTAGTGAGTTTTGAAATTTGGTTCTTATTTATAAAAGGAAACTGCTATGCTACTGCAGTTTTAAGAAGCTACAAAGTTTTTTTTTTCAGCAGTTTTACCTTTTTGTTTGCAGTACTCAAGGTTTTTGTGCGCTACCTCTGTTGATTGCAGAGTCCTAAATCTGCAGAGAGAGAAAATCTATTTAAGGAGAAGGTATTTTCAACTTTGCATTCGAAGGCTCTTTTTTACATGCACCCCCCTTGACCTCTTACAGAGCTAGTAATTGTTTTTTCTTTTGATAAATAGTACTGACACAATAGAAACATAGGTTGGAGCATTACAATTTTCTCTGTGATTTCATGTTTTTGTAGATATTAAAATAGCAATGTTCAGATATCAGGCAGTCAATTGGAATCTTTAGCTTTCAATAATTATGAGAAAACAAAAAATTCTTTAGAATTCATAAAAAATCAGAGGTTTTGATCAATTTTATTGATACATTCCTGTCTGTAAAATAGTTAGTCTGTGGAATATAAAGGATTTGTCCCTTTCAGCGTCTTAAAATGTGATGTACTCAAAGGTGTTTGGCTCTTTGCGACTTACAAGCTTGATTGTAATTACAGATAAATGCACAATTCTTTAACCTTGCTTTCTACATTCAGGTTTTGATTTGAATGTGGTTGTGACTTTCCATGAGGTTTTTTGACATTTATGAAAACCAAAGCAATTGTCAACTTTTGCTAATTCAGATTATATGGCAACTAATTTGTGACTGCTCTTTAAATTATATTTGGAATTTCCTTGAGTTAAGTAAATAAACCTAGATTCTAAAATTATAAAATATATATTTAACCAATTCTTGTCTGTCTGCTAGGTAATTAACAAGAAAAAACTTATGATTAATTTTGCAGGATTTTGACATCTTTCAAAGAGTTTTTGAAAACAGAAGAAAACTTTAGGATTTCTGGAGAAAAGAAAATGAATCATCTTTTCCATCTTGTAGAAGTCATAGAAGAAATTGTAATGTTTGATTTCTCTGTTTCTTCAAACCAGTCTCTAATTGAATATGCCTTGAATAATGCAATTATATGGATAAAAAAAATTGCTGAGAGGGAAGAATCTGCCACCAATTTCTCACTTGCAGTTTCTGAACTCCATAATGAACTACAAAAATATTTCCAACCTCTTCAGAGGTTCTGGACCAAAAAGAAGACAGAACTTTTCTGGTATATAGTGGAAATTTTATTCCATGAACTTGATTTTAGGCTTTCTCACTTGAGTCAAGTGGAAGAGGAAGAGGTAATTGAGATCTTATCTAGAATTATATCTTCCACTACAGAAAATCAAATCCATAATAGAAATATGGTGTTGCTCAAAAATATCCTCACTGATTGGCCAGAGTTAAATATTACTGCTTTGAACCATTTAAAATATTTAAGTGAAAACTTCCAAAGAAATCTCTATGAAACTGGATCATTGTCTGATGATCATGTCAATGTGTCTTTTAGCGCAATTCCTGGAGTGAATAATACCTCCTCTTTATTTCTCTTAAATGCAACTTTTATGTATAAGATACAAGAATTAGGAGAAATTGTGCACAATTTCCTCAGAAATATCCAAAAATTAAACAGTACTAGTGTGGCCTCTCTTGTTCCAAAAATTTTCTCTCTGTACCAGAATGATGATCTGGTTTTAAATGTTAAGAGCAATAACACTCTGTTAACATTTCTTTATGAGACTTCAAAAAGTGTGTCATCTTTTCAAGTATGGCATAATTTGCAAAATAAGGAGCTAGTTTTTGATTTTCTGTTTGAAACTTTTGATCTTCTCTGGAACCTCACCAGTAAGTCTCTCTGTGAAAAGTTAATATTAATTTACAACTACACAGAGTTTCAGGCCCAGTTTCTTGCACAGAATGGAAAAAAAGAGATGCAAATTGTCTATGACACTCTGAGCAGCCTTAAAACTTTATTTATAGATGAAGAACTCCAAACAGCTGTCTTTTGTTATTTGGAAGAGTTTCTTGATATCTCTCCAGAATGCCTGGTAAATAATGGATGCGTTGATTTTTATCTATCAAACAAGACTTCTGTAGATCATTCAGCAGAAGTTTATAACTTACTTGTGCTTCCATTAGACCGCGTCCTGTCTAACATAACAAACGTGGGAGATAAGGTAAGTGTGCCTTCTGCTTTGCACTGCACTTTTACATGGCTTCAAACATGGACGGAGATTTTTGAAGAAGCATCCAAAATCTTAAATTTTAATTCAACCTGTTTTGTCTGTCTAAGAAATGATTTGGCAAGTCTCTCTGAAAGTCTTTTAAATACAACTCATGATGAACTGTGCAATAATACAGCTATGGCTATTTTGGAAGCTACAAGAGCAGCAATGAAGCTATTAAAAGCTGTGTTTCAAGAACATGGCAATTTAAATGACTTGAAAGATTTTGAGGCTTTCCTTGCTAATCTTCAAAGTGTAATTAACAATGCATTTGATGTCACAAACTTGCTTGAAGATAGAAGTTTAGGAAGTGTTTTAGAGACAATGGGAGTCATGATAACTGAGTTGCAGAAATCTATGCTGAAGGTTGTTAATGGAGAGTTTTTGAATTCTTGGCTTGATGCCTTCATCTCAGGAGGATCTGAGGGAGAAGATAAGGGTGCTGGTCTATTTTCCATTGGAAGTTCCCTTTCTACTATTCTCAAGCTCTCCCAAAAGGAACTTGAAGTTATTCTCACTGAGATAAATGAGACATCTGCTTTTTTTAAAAGTGTACCTCAAGACAAATATATGGTTTGTATCAGCATTTTCCAGAATATTACCAAACTAATATTGAACAATACTCTGAAAGACATAAGCTACTTGCAAACAAATTTTTCATCTCATCTTAATTCCTTTCTAAACTTTTATAGTATGATGGATGAAGTAGAGGATTGTAGTAGTTGGCTACATGGATTAAGTAATCTTACTGAAAAGTACAAGTCACCTTCCCACCTTGAAAGTGCAAACCATATTTTATTTCTTCTGCAGTCTCTGGGAAATGCTGAGACAGATGTTAAGCTAATGAATGTGATGGACTTTGTTAATTTGATTTTTAATTTGACACTCCCTGAATGTTCCCTAGCTCGTTCTGATGTGATTTGTGTGAGTGTTTATTTGAATATCATAGCAAAAACTTTAAAATTTATTCTCCCTGAATTCTATGTAAAAGATTATATTAGTGTGCTTGAATTTATTTTTAAAGTTTTAAATAATTCTGAAGGGCAAATACAAATGTTTATCAGTGATTTAGTTGGGCACTCATTGTATATGTCAAATAAGACACAGTCAATCCATGGATTTAACAAGACTTCAACAATGCTCCTTAATCCTTTTCACCACATTCACCTTTTATCAATGGAACTTTTGTCGGAGATTCAAACCCTTCTGAAAAATAAAACTTTTGAAGTCCAAGAAAACAGCTCCTCTCATTTGGCCAATGAGATTGAACCTTTCTTGCATGGGAAAAATACCAGTTTGCTAATGGAGTTCTTTCAATATATGATTAGAAAACTTGACTCAAACTTGCAGAGTGAACACAGAACTTTTCCTCAGAAACTCATAGAAACAGCAAGTCTGAATATTGAACTGGTAAGGAAGGCACTTGGAATTTTCAGGTCTCCTGCATTTACTGACTTTCCATTAAGAGATGAAAAGGAGTTTCTAAAGCATATGGTAGCCTTGGTGCAAAACATGAGAAACATGGATATTGAGTTTTTGATAAGTAGATTCAAACAGGTTCAGGGGAACCTAGAAAAATTCTTTAAAAATATAAAACCTTTTTCTATTGAGAACTCTGAGTTAGGTACTTTAACAGACTGGTGGGATGCATTTGAGAACATTTCGCATTATTGGAACCTGACTGGCTTATGGCAAATAACACAACTTTTTGAACAAGATGAGCTCTACAATGTAGAAGATGTGCTCAACCTCCTCTTTGATGTCATTAGCCTTACAGAAAGATTGGGTCATGGAAACATTACAGAAGCACTAACTGAAGTATATGCTTTCATACTGACTCAGGAAGAAAAAATGCCAATGTTTACTGATGAGGAGTTCTCTAATCAAGTAGAAGGTCTTCTAATGTTACTGGAGACATTGACAGACATATCTGATGAACCTGGAGAGACCTCTGTTTGTTTTTCTGTGGCATTCTGCTGGACTATCACAACAGCAACACCTCAGAGTGATCCCACTGTTCAACCTTGTAACTTTGTGCATAGCAATTCTACTCTTCATTACAATGCACTCATTGAAGTTATTAAGGAGCTTAAACTCATCACTCTGGATGACAGCTTCTCTTGCTCTGTGGAAGACTTTCAGATGGATATCACTCGTAATCTGACTTGCTTTTTTCATCAGATCAAAGAATGGAACTCTATTCTTTTGAAGTTTTCTGAGCTCCATCATGTAAATATCTCAGTTCTCAAAGAGCTGCTAGATTTTTGGAATGAGCTCTCCCTTTATGCTGTTCCTCAGCAGGTGAATAATACATATGCAATCAATTGTTCCTCCACACCCAAGAGCCAAATGGCTTTACAAATCGTAGAAACACTGGACAGTATTTCAGTGGCAGAAATGGAGATGGCTAAAGGTCTTCTTGAACACCTGACTGATCTTTATGGTGGCCTAAGTTGGAACAGACATTCAAAAATAACACTTAAGAGTGTTCTTACTAATGTTAACAATATGACCAGTGAAGTTTCTGGACTCCTGAATACCGAAGCTGTCCTTTCTTTTCTTTCTATTGTTCAGCCTTTAATGACACTGTCATCTGTTGGAAACCAGACACACTCAATGCTTATGACAATATCAGCTTTAAATGGAAACATCAATATATCTGATAACTTTGAGAACTTCTGGTTTCCTATAGTTACAAGCATAGACAATTTATTGGTGAATTTTAGTGTTAGACACTTACTTGTGGTGATAGATCAAGGGTTTCAGTTACTAAAGTTTGCCACTGGACAGTCCTCTTCAATGGCTCCTGATGTTTTAGTAGAGCAGTTTAAGACATCATCTGTAGATGCTGTATTAAGAAATTTTGAAGATATACAAGACATTGTGAAGAGTGTTCTATGCGAGTGTAACAAAAATTATTCTAAAATAATCCATACTCTAATTCTCCCTATGACTAATGAAAGTTCATCCAATGACCTACTGCTGGCTGTCAAAGACATTATTGACTTTCTAGAACTATTCCAAAATAAGTCTAAGGAAGACTACACTGGTATTTTGTTTGGTGACAGTCATCTTAGGAGAGAGAAACTGAATAATACTCATGCTGCTAATTCCGTTTTGCTAAACAGTCTCCTTCATATACTTGCTGATCTTGCTGTTATAGAAGAAGCTTTGCATTCAAACGATACTGAGCTTCATATAGTTGACTTCATTGATTTATTTTTTCATAATGCACCATATAGAGAAGCTTCTACTCAGTCCCAAAACAGAACTCTGGAGATCATGCAAGAGATTTTGCAAGAAATATTTCAGTCTACCGCAGAACGCGACAGGAACAAAATAARACACTTACTAAAGGATTTGCATAAGGATGTAATGGCAGAAATGAGGTGAGCRTTTTATATGTACTCATTTTGGCAAGTGTGCTGACAATGACAGAAGGGCTCTTTGTATGAACTGCTCAATCAAAACTTTTATCAAGTTAATTACTGTTTCATTTCAGATTTTTTCCAACTTATGTTGTTCAGAACAGTGATATTTAGTATCAGATTATATTGTGTGAACCAGATTACTGATGTGTTTAGTCATATATATTGATACTTGGATTGGTTTCTTTGGAACTATTATAGAAATAATTATTTGAAGATACTTGGGTTTTAAAATCCTTGCAGGTCTGAATACTGAACCCACAGTTATTGGTGGGCAAATGTCAATTTTGCCTCTGGAGCTAAATATTAAGGAATGCTTGGGGCTRATGCTTGGTGGTGCATATATGTGGGTTTGTTTTTTTTCCTTCTATATCCAAATGTAGCTGTACAAAATTTCTTCAACTTAAATTTGTTGATGTCTTATGTTACAGTTATACAATAAGTTGTTCAGCTTAACAAATGCAGTTTCTGAAGGAATCTTGAGACCAGGATCATTTTTGCCTGATTACTCAGATCAAATGTAATCCAGCAGCAGAGGAAACTGCTTCAAGAAAATGTTTACTGACAGTTTAGTTGATAAAAGTGCTGCTAGACTGGAGTTGTTGCATTTAAACAATACTGAATGAACCTATAAGGTGRTTTGTCCAAACAGCTCTGTCTTGCTTTTGGAGCTACTGGTCCTACTGACATAGACCAGCTGAAAAATGCCATAGTGCAGTTGATGCATGGCTCTCATGTGGTTTTTAGGCCTCTATGATTAATTTTATGCAAATATGTGAAACCAGTGGTCAGCAGCGTCAGATACTAACCAAATCTGTTGAAAAAAATCAAAAGCAAATACTAGAAAAGTTTATTTTCCCCACATGCTGACTACCAGAGATTTTGAGTATTCTGCTATTTGCCATCAAATCAGCATATTCTCTGGGCTCTCAGTATTTTTGAAGCTATTACAATTTTGCTTATTTTGTGAAGGTACTTTCTAGCACTCCTAAGGTATTTTTTTTTAGCATGGAAGTATTATATTCTGATTTTGAAATAGTTCAAACAAACATAATAACTGTTAATATTAAAATATTTATGTGGTTCATTGCAGACTGCATTTGTGCATAGTCACTTGTTGAAGTTTTTCYGTGGTACACTTGTTATGAAAATAATGTTTTCTTATTAATGTCTCTACAGAGCATCTAAAATCTGCAAGATTCTTCAGGAACATTTAGACCCTGATAGTGTCATACTATTGCAGAAATTTCAATTTACCATTTTGAGTGTTCTCAAAATCTTTTCAGGTTGGTTACCACAGTAGTGACTTTGYGAGTCACCATATGTGTTAGTGTACTGTAAAGTTAAGGCTTTACTCTAAGCAAACTTTTGTGCAAATTAGCTAATTTGGGTGGTGCCAAGCAAGGCAAGCATACTGTTGCTTGGAAATTAAACCAACAGAGACAGGAAAAAAAATGTGATGCAGATCATGCAAAAGGGGTGATTTCTTTCTGGTGTGTTCATGTTGATTTTAAATCTCCTCCGAAAGCAGGAGGTCTTACTGCTCCTCTTCAGCTAGTGAGCTGAGTCGAGTCACAGGGTTGTCYTTTTTCTGATGAGCCAGAGGTGCCGTAAGGCAATGTGTAGCTGACAGTAAGGGGCAAGTATTTAAAGAAAGTACCACCTCCCTCTTCTGGCCGTGTTGAGTCAGTGAATTTGCTACCTGTAGGTGAAAAACTTCACCTTCCACAAATTGTTCAGATTTTAATGTGTTTGCTTGTTTTATTGCTCATGTATAGACTCCGAGAATGTGCACATTGAGAAAGGCTCTATAKTGACATGAGTGTAATTTCATATTATGTTTTCTTTGGAAAACAAAAGCTTGTGCTTTTCAAACCTCATATTTTAGCCAACTATGCCCAGAATTGTTTGCAAAGAGCAATTAGGAGGCATTAACTTGCTGTTTTAGAACAAGGGGTGAAATMTGTAATGTTTTATGCCAAACTAATTAAAAAAAAAAAAAAAGGTAAGATATGATTACAACCTAATTCTGACTATTTTCTCCATTCTCCTGTGACCAGTGTAGTTTCAAAGAGTAAAAAAGTAGTGATATTGAGCTAGAATAAGTGATATTGAAAATGTTTACCCATGTACCCGGGTTCTGTTTTTGACTTCTGAAGAACAGTATGTTTATTSAGAGAACTGAGATCAGGGAACTAAATTTTTGTCATTCTCATTTCTCCYGCTCTGGTCATGGGGATGTTTCATAATGTTCCATTTGCTGCAGAAAACATTATGATACCTAATGAGAAAAGATGAAAACTCCTTGACTTGGTTTGATTTGGAGTTGTATTGTATTAMTTCTATGAGTAGATCAAGATTTGCTTGTTTTAGAGGCAATGGTGAATGTTTATCATTCTTCCTACTTGACTTATGAACCAAACATAAGGGAAAAACCCCCATAGGTGAAAAAATTACCTTGATCCCATCGTAAATCAGAATTCAGCAGTCAAGTTAAACTCCTTCAGTGCTATCCCATGTAGAAATCCACTACAAGCAGTGAAAGGGAGTTTTGTTCCAAGGATATGGGRGCTGCAAGCCTCCATGGATGATCAGGTGATAAATTTCCCCTATATGGGTTCATTATCTCAACATATGGAAAATGTTTAGGTAATGCTGTTTCCCTCCCCTTGCAGTTAGAGTTTGAAAGTTACTGCCATCTGGAGGGTTCGTAATGCCCCGATGTCTCTACAGGGAAATAGGATCAGGGGAGACTGCCCAAGGAGAAGGTAGATGTGGTTAATATACTCAGCTTCTCACAGTTATGCTTCTTGCTCATGGAGAGCAAATAGGAAATTTTTTTCTCTGGTTCTGTAGCAGGTACTGATGTTCTTATTATTGATCAGGAAAGTGTAATGGAGAAGAGTAATTGAAATTAAATCAAACCAGCCTTTCTTGTCCTCTGAAATGAGACATAAATTCAGTTAGAAATATTTCTCTGTGCCTTAACACAGACTTTCATTGCTTTTAAAAACTTTTCTGTCCCTTTTTAGTTGGCTAACTTTCAATTTGATTCCAGTGTGTCTGGTTTTTTTTTTAACTGATTAAACCTGGACATTTTCTCTTACAGAAGAACCAGGTGTCTTTGGCAACATTTTCTGTGTCATTACAAACTGTAAAGATGGACTAACAAGTCACCTGCTTCTCACTGTGTTTGAAGGGATCACTGTGGTTCGAGATCATTATCAGGTCTGAATGATTCTCTCACCTACAAGTGTACTTTACAACATGCATTAAACTTTGGGAACTAATGGAAGTTTGCTTTTTTCCCCACTGTCTGAACGAAAAGTCACCCCAGTGGCTATACAAAGATAAGGCTTGTATGGGTATAGCTGTGATGATTTGGATAGTGATGCCCAGAAGAAATTCCTTAAGTAGACATGGGTGAGCTTTGCAAGCTCTAAGTATGACATGAGTTATTAGAATTCCATAACTGGAATAATTTGATTGTCAATCGATACCAAACAGCAGCCCATTTTAAATTTCTTTAAATTTTGTCATACTGTAATTTAATGAATTAGAGTACATTTATACTTTTATATCTTCACAGGAACAGTTGCAAAATCAAACTAGATACAAATAAACTTCTCTGGCCCGAGTAATTCCAGCTAAAATAGCAGTTGTGATTACCAGCTGGGTTCAGTCTCTTTTTCTTTAACCTGAAATTGCCAGCAGGTAGGAGTAATATTTGGCATATAGAGACTCATCCAGAGGTGGAAGTAGGTCTTTGGATAGCGCAAACACAGACAAAATACCAAAGTCATGCTTTTTAGTATGGAATTTGCCTTCACTTTATTAAATAGCTCTGCTGATTTGTCTAAGTGGACATTTTGCTGATATGAACAGCAATGTGTCAAAGTAAACAGATGACAAGAGGCATCACTCATATCTCAAAGTAGACTTTTGCAGACCAAACRCATTTGTGTAGTCACCACTCTTCCATGACCTACTTCTGCAAATAYTAAAAAGGCCTTGCAAAATCAAAAATGTGAATATTCAGGAGAAAATATAAAAGTGCATACTGTACAGAGCATAATGCATGAAAAACTTTGCATATGAGTATCCAGATATTTTGATCTTTTGAATGGAAACTGATGTTGTTCAAAGCAATTTTTTGGGAAAAAGATAAAAATGATCAGCCTAAAATTAAAAACAAAACAAAACAAAAGATGTAATTTCATTTTGAAGCAAATTTAAAATTAAAATATTGGCATTTCTTTTAGTGGATGAACCTCTGACAGGCTAGTTCAAATTCCTAATTTCATTGTTTCCAAAATATTTAGAAATTCATCGGTTCTTGCAAATTTTTCATCCAGTTTCRATTACTCATATAACGCGCAAAAGGGCATTACCCATATTCTCATTTGAAAATGTGAATCATCTAGTTGCCAAGAGCTGCTACTTCAAGCTGTAACACAATCTCATAAATTTAATAATCATGTGATCAAAATGTTTTGCAGGATGTTGGAAGATTTTGGCCTGCTTTCAATAAAGGGGATTGTGAGAGTATGGCGTATATAAACCAAAAACTTTCCAATACTTTGGAGAGCTTTGTGGAAGCCTTGCAGAATACCAGCAGAGACAGTTGTGAATGCCAGCTAATGTTGGGGAACATCCAGAGACGACTGCAAATGTAAAGCCTTTCACATTTTGGTACCTCAAATGGTTCTTCATCATTAGTGATGTTATTGTGTGCATATGTCTGTGTTTTAAATTATGTATTTACAGGAGAAATACTGTCTCTTTGTTCATTTAACTGAAAACTGAGTGGATAAAATGTACAAATTATTTAAGTAATTTAGAAAAACTCTGAATATTTTGAAAAGACATTAAATTTTTTCCWGAGCGCTTGCAGCAGATCTTGGATCTTTGAATCACAAATTTTCAATTTCCTGTAACTTCAACTAAGTCAAAATTTTGATACATAAATTTTTTAATTATAGCCTATTTGATATGGCTTGTCCTCTCAATAGCTGAATATCTCTTTGCAAGATATTAAACATTTAGCAGTTCAAACAGTCAGAAACACAGTATGGTGTTTGTAAACTGATAGGATTGAACTCCAAATATTTTCTGATATTTGCTATTTGCCTTAGAAAAACCAGTAGATTTTAAGTACAACTGCTACTACAGAGTATTTCAAACTTGCAGTCAGCTAGAAATAGTCATTGTTGTAATTGTTGGTGTACTGGTTTGACTCTTGGATTGTTTTCATAAGGGGCTTGAATGGTGCCTGTGAATTACAGTAATAATACAGAAGAATTTGAGCCTAGATGCTGCTCCTAAGAATCATGGATTCATGTCCAGTTTTTGAAGAGTAAATAATGTCTGATGTGTGCACACTCTTTATTACTTAAATTATAATTAGATGGACACTGTTCATCCTGAACTGCAGTGATTTGTATCTCTAGGTTTTAAAAATGTGTGTTCAGTAAGAAACATGGAAGTGAGATATTGCCAGACGTGTCCTTCTGCATAAGCTACTGTTTGCTAGAGCCCTTAGCCTTTATGGGAAGATCTCTACATTCACAGTCTCGTTTAGGCATGAAATATGATGACCCCTGCTCCATATAAATACAACTTGAGGAGGTCTGTAGAGGTGCTTACTGCATGCACAGTGTGTGCACAGAGAGCATAATGTGACCCTACTGCCTCATTTAGTGGCTGTTTCATATTCATGTCAATCTTTACACATCGAAATGCCAATGACTTAGTTCTGATAACTTGTGAAACTAAGGCTGTCATTTCAGGGTGACTGAAAATTTGAAGCTACAATTGTCGGAAAATCCAGCAGCAGCTTTTCTCAGCAATTTTAACCTCTTGAATGGTGGGTTCCAGTTTTCTTAATTTTCTTTTATAAATCACTGTTGGGTGACTTTGGAGGACAATAACTCTTTCTTTGTTCTTTGAACTTCAAAGGGACATTGCTTATGGAGACTTWAGGCAATATTGCCACTTGCAGTAAATTGAATGAAAAGGATACCATCTATAGGAAACCTAATTAATCAGATTGGTACTGTTGGTACTATTTTCCTTCTCTTCCAGATGTGAAAGTCAAAGATTTTGTGCAGAATATTACTCAGTTGAGGCTGGACATTGGTTCTTCTGTCAATATTTCTGAAGAAAYTGTCAATACCCTCTTGGAAGCCAGTATCTCTCATTCAAAGGTAAATGATCAAATAGAGGTGTCAAATTAATGGGTTGACCTACGGCACGATGTGCCAGCTGAAACAAAACAAACCATGTTGTTTGTGTGGAATCTTATATTTTCACTTGTGACTTCTATGTGGAATACTTTGCGAGTTTTAGGACTTCAAAATAATAATGTGATGCATTAAGAGATCAATTTATAGCAGCACTGGTCTTCAGGTCTGAATGGCACTGCTTCATTATTTTCAGCAGTGTTTTACCCTCTTGTGCTGACACAGAATTGGAGCTTTGGTGTCTTGATATTGTAGAAAAGATGAGGATTTCTAGAGATATCATTTTTTATCTTACCACCTCTGCTCCTTGCAGTATGGAGTTGTCTTATGTATTTTTTTTAAATTCCTTTGCATGTTCCTCACTGTTCTTACATTATCTTACCACTATCTTGCTTTACTTTCACTTTGAGTTGTTGACTCTTCAGTACTGTAAGTTTTCTGGGTGAAAGACTGCGTTACCACTGCTGTTTCCTGTGATCCYGGTGATCAGCCGAACCTGACTAACAGGTTCTCTCATCAGTGAGTGTCTGTAAGGCTGTTAAGAGCTGGGGGTACATCTGGTGCAAACAGCTCAGGTCAGTCAAGCAGCCACTGGGTGTCAGTGGTGCTCCACTTGCAGAAACAGTTGCAAGTTTTGCTTGTGAAAAGTGCAGCTATTAAAAAGGTGGTTCAGACCATCATTAACTACTTATAGATGATTTGTTCTTCTGCTTCTGTGGCAGTGTGACTGCCTTTATTGTTAGCTTGTTATTGTGATACCACTAAATGGTAATGAAAGAAGTCATCTGAAAGCAATTTTGTTAAATGGGATTCAATGCACTTTTGATCCTTTGGAATAATAATGCTAATTGACTGAATTGTCAAATTACTTTCCATCCTCGCTATTTGCCAGTCATATGTAGAGCTTGGGTTTATACGTACATCTCACATTTGCATATCTAAACAGAGTTTTTTGTTTGTTTAAGTGCTTAAGTCCTCCCCCAGTCCAACTGGAGCATTAAAAACCCTGTGTCCCTTCCTGATTATGCAAGCTGCACAATATCTTTTTAAAGCTATATTTCAGGCATGGCCATTACGTTTATGGTCCATATAGACACTGTCTGATAACCCTAATGATAGCTGTAGGCCTATTGTAGCCCTATATTTCTGTGATTGTATACTACTGCTGTGCTTTCCTCTGGAACAGTAAGAGTAATCCTGGGAATTTTTTGTGCTTATTGTACATACTCATAATTTCTGGCACAATGTTATGTGCTGGCCATGCTCACTGCCATGTGATTAAGTGTTTTGAAATTGCTTAAAGCCTGTAACTTGAAGACTATAGGCATTCATTTACTGAACATAGGAGTTTGGATTAACTCTGGTACTCACAAAGGTGCAAGGAAAGTTCAGAGGAACTTAACCTGGGGGATAAAACACAGAATGGGTTAAAAGTGCACTGAAATGGTGATATTCATGTGAGGGACRAGGAAATAGATTTCAAATTGCATCATGGTCAAATTTCCTCCCCAGCAAGAAGTCCAAGTCAGTATCCTTTTATGTTGCTAGGAGAATTATGTTCATATTCTGTCCCTTGAATGCACACCAAAAAATGAATATTTAAATATATAGGAAATCTTTTAGAATCAAAAAGGCAAAGTTCTTTTCCTGAATAAAAATCAGGAAGTCAAATACTAAATTGGAAAATAAAATGTTCATAGGAATTAAAGAGTTAAATTGTATATTCTGACCATCTTGCAGCTCCTCTCCCTCACTGGGTACTGTTACTAGCAAGAGATGCATTCAGTGGAGGCAGTAGAGGCAGGTTCTGTCCTAAGCAGTACAATGGATTCCTCTACTTTGGCTCCTACAGACTCCTACAAAGTCTTGTAATTTTTCTGGACTTGTTGAGAATGGGTAGCTAAGAATGCCTGAGATATCTGGACTTCAAGCACTTGTCATTATCGAAGACGGTTTTATTACAGTCTCACCCAAGGTCTGCTTAGGCATTTGTCCCTTCATCCACTATTAAATAACACTTCAAAGCAGTGTTTAACTGAAAAATGTGAGCTGGCTCAGAGTGAACATTGTGCCTTATAGGCATCCCCAAGTGTTAAATTTGTGTGTCCTTTGAAAGAAGGAAGAACCATATTGTTTGATTTTAGTGATTCATATACCTAGATTTTGATCTTCAGGTGTTTCTGCAAAAGAGGTGTATATCTGCTAGAAGGAGTATACTCAGCATTGTAAATATGCCTGCTTATGGTATGAATGCTCAAGAATGAATGATCAATCTGTGAAAAATGAAAGCAAATCCTTATAAAAAATACACTTCATATTTTTATGTGTACATAGAGTATAAAGCAAGAGCATACCAATCTGATATAAAGCTGTATAGTTTATTATTTCAGGTCTGTTGGTGACTGCAAATTGTCATGTTACTGTGACACATTTTCACCTTATTGACTATAAAAAAAGATGATGCATTTCAGGGAGAAAAATTTTTAATACACATACATTGTGATAGGTTTTTTACAGTGCCTTTGTGGTGGCTTTAACTGGAAGATGTGATGAAGAGGTACTTAGCCTGCTGCTAAAGCTGCCTGAAAACAGTAGAACTTCCCTGGCAGTGGAAGAATTATGTTCTTTACCAGCACTGGACTTGTATACCATGTTTGTATTGATTATACAAAATTTGAACGTACGTCACATCATTTACAAGGTAAGATATTTTTCTTTTGAAGGTGGTATAAAGCATACAGGTAGATAGATTAACAAGTCTATTATTTCTTCAGATGTTCTTTGTCCATGAAGGCAACCTGTGGACATATGGCATTTTTTATCTTCGTTTAGCTCTGCAAAACATAACAGTTGAAGAATGGGGTTGATTGATGCTACTGCATTCCATCTCTTGCTTCCTCAGGAAAATTATCACTGAGGAGTTAATCATGAAAGCTTTACAGAAAACACAGGAGGTCAAAGACAGTTTTATTAACCTTTAGGAGAGTTTGCAGTTCATGCCATTAGTTACTTCTTTATTTGTAAGTGTGAAAGACTGATCTGACACCATTTGATAGCATAGGAGCTCACATCACAAGGATGAAAAAATTGTTTTATAGGAAGAACTCATAGCACTGTGGATGCAAAAGTCTGTAGCACAACTGTGTTATCCGTACAACTATAGATAATTTGGGATCTAGTGTGGGTTTTCAGTGAGATAAYGGTTTTATTTRTAAGAGCAAAATTATTGGATGGRATAGTTAGAAGACATTTATTTCAGTTCTTTTGGGGGTAATTTATTGACAGAACACAAAATGTTGTAAGTATGAATAGCTRAAATATAGTTATAACATTGCGAGGAGGAGTATTTTGTTCTAAAGCCGTAGATGCTCAGTTGTATTCTGGAAGTTGCATGCTCAGTTAAGCAGGTTAAGCATAGACTTAAAAACAAGAGAATTTCCCGGAATAGGTAAAGATATTACAGGGAAAAGAAAAGATTTTTACTTCCTGAATTATCTGCAAAACTAGAGGGGAAAAAAAAAAAGAAGAAAATAAAACAGTGGTTATTCTGATGGATATTTCTACTGAACCCTACTGAAACATGAAGAAGTCCTAGGAAAGAATAAAAAATGTTGTCAGCTGATCCTATATTGTAATGGAAGTTCTGCTACTTTTTTATCTGAATAAGATTTTTTACAGGTTTTTTTGTTGTTTGATTGTTGTTTTTTTTCCTGTGTGAAAGCAGGTGAAGGCTGAGAAGAAAAGTAAGCACTGGCATAGTAGGAAGACAAATAAAGGTGGATAAAGTAAAGATAATCAGAGGAAACAACTGAAMGTATATAATGAGATTATAGTGTTTTTATTATTTTGCATAGACAGGTAACGATGGATCAGTTTGTACTATTGTATCATCTAAATAATCCACAAAAGCAAAGGGAACAGAGAGAAAATCCATAATGACAAAATTTGCATAGTGGAAATAGTAAACAGCCAACTGAACTCAGGTCAAGTAGGGAATGAAATGCACACAATTATTTTGGGCATGAAAAATGCAAAGGCAGGAACAATGTGGCAGGAAAGTTAGTTACTTTAGGAGTCATATTAAGAAATAAAAGTGGTTGCTAGATTTAATTTAACTTACAAATTATTTTTAAAATATGAAATTGTTGTATTGAACATCTTTAACCTGGTGAAAGAAAAATTTTCATTTACACTGAATTCCAAGGAGACAGAATGTTGCAGATCCCATTAGCATCTTCGGTTGGAAAGGTCTCTTCCACTTGGCGAGGTAAACGTGTTCTCTGAATTTTAATTCATAATTTGTCATAAGCCAGTTCTAACATTACCAGAGAACTTTTCTCCAGCTTAATTTGTGAATAACTGGGGAGTTATACCAAAAGGAGTTTTGTTAAACATGGTTTTTAGGAACATTGTATAATCAATTTTAGAAAAAGAATGAATAATTTTGACTGTTTCATTGAAAGGTTAAAATTTGTTTCTAACTGGAGTTTATAGTTGTGATTTTTTTCCTTCTTTTTCAAGATCCAGATACCACCTGAGATAGGCAATGTATTAAATATGCTACTGGATGTGGTTTCTAGTATCAGTTCACTTCTCAACAAGGTCCACCATGTCATGGAAAAGCTTCCAGCATTCCTCCAAGGAATTCAAAATATTGGTGTGCTCGACATCTCCACATTGCAGCAGGTATGTGTCGGATTTCAATATGCAAAATTGATTCCCATTGTGARGTGCTTAGTTAGGGATACACACTTATAAGGAGGCACACTAATAGAAATGACTTCCTAGAAAGTTGGGAACTTAGAGAAGAGAGTCTGTAAAYGCTAGGAAGATTCATTTGATCTCTTTCAAGCACTCTGGTAATTCTGAGACTATTGATGTGTTGTTTCTGTCATCTTTATTGGTTAACTTRTGAGATCATAGCCTAAGTTACTTCACTGTCAACTGACTAATAGCATAGCATCTGTTATCTGTGATTTGGAGATAGCTCGCCAGGCCTTTTCTGCTAATGGTGGAATTTTTTTTCTTAATGAGCAGACTATTATTTTGTTTATAAGAAATAGCTTTGCTTTTTTAAAGGATAAGATTTCAAGACAGCATATGCAATTCTTGTATCTGCCATGTGTTTCTGTTCATGTCACCTAAGGGGTTTGTGTGATAGTTCTGCTCGACATTCAAAAGAAATTGGCATGAGGTGTGAATGAGGATATTTCTTTTGTCCTTGTCTTTAAGGGCAGTTGCTGTATGCACATCTACTCAGCTAGCACAGTGGTGGATCTAGTATTAAATAAATCATTAAAAATATTTCTGTTTCTAAGCAGGTTCCAATTCCATAGGAAGACCCTCTGACCCCCATGGCATTACCTTCTGGGTTTGCTGTCCTTTGTGGAAAATTGAGGATTGAATCTGGTTTAAAATTGCAAATCTCTAAAAGATCCCTGTTTTAAAAGGTGCAATCTGGTTTATTGCTAAAGTACAGAGTAAACACTGCCTTAAGTACTATTTTCCTTAGTGATATMTTTTTCAAGATCTTCTAATCTGTGTGATAGAGATGTTGAAAAATGCTGTTCTGGTGCATACATTAGTTTTAGTTTTGAGCCTCTCTTTTTGGGGTAGCTCTTTGGCTGCCGCAATGAACAGTGCCTTTCGTCAGATAGCGCCATCTTTTCTGCTTTCCTTAAACTAGTTCTGTTTGTGTCAGATTTTCTGTCCAACAAACGAAATATTCTTTTTGAACTGAAATCTCAAAGTTGCTTATTTGATAGAGAACCTCTCAAAAGATGCTGTTAAAAAACGTTTGCCAAGGAAGAAATGGAACAGCAGAGGGCCACCTGCTCACAGTTTTAAGCTTTGCTCRATGGCCACCCCTATTATCCTGTGATTATACCATATCCTTGGAATATCCTGTGATAATACGACAGATTTATCCTTGGAATTTTTCTGCTTTTTTAGGTCTAGCCTTTTTTGATCACTTTTTTGGACACAATCTTTTTTTTCCAGTGCTTTGCTAAATCCCTTTTTCTTGTGGTGTTGCTGGGGTTTTTTAGTCACCTAATAATTTGTGGAGGATCAAATTAATTAGTGTCTATTTTTTTTGTTAACAAATTAGATGTTTGATGTCAAGGGCTACTCTGGCTCTGTAACTATTTTTTTTCATTTTGTAGACTAGTGAAATTTTAAGTATACTTTCTTTTTCAGGTTCAACTGGATTTTTTCTACTTTCCAATAATACTTATAATTATTGATTATTTTTTGCTTCTTTTCCGTGGTGGCCAAACTTGTGCTATTGAATAAGTGCTCTGCTAAAGTGCAGATATTGCTTATACACCTCCCCCCTTAAATGTTTTCTCCTATTTCTAAAGGAGTCCGTTCTTCTGGATTTTTGTTTTCAGAATAGCCAAGAGCAAGGTAGTTCAGTGACACAGAAAGTTTACCAGATAAAGAATGAAAATGTTTTTAAAGTAAAAATATGTGGACCTTCAGCACAAAGACAGATTGTCAATTTTGAAGTTTATTTTTAAAAAAATAATTACTTCTACAATGAAAGAAGTAATWAAGTAATTGTCAACTATGCACATGGATCTCTGTCTGAAAGGAAGATGAAGAGGAAGAGATAACTTTAAAATATCTGTGAAATATGAAGTTGAATTGATATGCTGCACATATTGTAATAAAAGATGATGTAAAACCTCAATATCTACCTGTCAGTAGTAATTAGAATATGGCGCCACATTCTACTGTTAAAAACACTGAGTGAATGGATAACTCCCTGAGGAAAAAYATTGCTGATTTCCATCATGATTTTTGCTTCTTTTTTGCTGTTTGAAATTATTCGTTTRTATTTCCATGACTAATTTTTTGAATGTTTGTCACTCATCAATCGATAAGCTGCAAGGGACTTCCTGAGTTGTTGAATGCTGTTAATTGTGAGAGGTGGCCTCACTCCCTAATCCTTCCACTAACTTGAAGAAATTCTCTGTTAAACCTATCACTGCAGAACTGCCTGTTGAGGGTATGAATGTATAAAATTCTGACGGGTTTATTTGTGGCTAGTATGTTTATTCTTGTATCAAAAATGTTCTGTAGCATTTTTAACTTCTCTGACTTGCCCATATGTTTGTGGAAGGCCAGTCACAGTCCTTCTCTGTTTTTATAGGTTGAATAGGCTTATTTTAGTATTTTTTTTTTGCTTTAGTTTTTTCTTTTATAACAGGTTCTCAGTTGTCTCAGACAGCCTAGCATTATTTTTGCATGCTGGGATAAGGCTAATCTTGAAGGTTTGGAAGAAGAAATGTGTACAGACTTTGAGAGGAATTATGACTGACTCTTGTAGCCCRCTTGTTCTTGTCTATACTGACTAAAATGACTTTCTTAAACTTGCATTCAACTTTTTCATAGACTGCACATATTTTTGTCTCTTACATGATCAAGGATGAGTGATATATTAAGGTGAGCTCCTTTTTATAACAGCATCTCATGATTTCACTTGATAAATAACATTTTGCACAGGTTATTGTATTCAATTTGTTTTGAATTAGGTAACTGGTTTCTTGCCATATTGCATTCTGATCTTCTTTACTCCTGTGATGCCTTCTGGTATTAAATGATCGGCAAATTTAGGTAACGTGCTTCTTTCAGGGCTCACAGGAATCAAACTAATAACTTCTCTGTAATCCAGCATTTTCTTTCCTGTTAGGCTCCCTGCAATATCTTCTTAATGCCATTTTTTACCCATCACTATTAGTCAGCTATTGGATTAATGCTGATTAATCTTTTCTAGAACAAGAATATTAATTGGTTGTTAGAGTTCACCTAGACTGGAGATAGCATGTATCTTTTTTGGGGGAAAAAGGACTTGCCCTCCCACATAAATATGTTGTGTTGGTCAGGAACAATAATTTGAGAATGCATTAAATTCTACCTCTCAAATATTTTTTGTCTGTAATGTTCTCCCCTTTAAAATTTACTATATATCTTGCCCTGTTAAACATCAGAACCAGATAACCATTATCTCCTGGCTCATTATACTACTCACTCTTGAGTAGAGATGATTTTTCTACTTTTCAAATAGTTCCATCTCAATTTGATAGGCTTCTGAAAAGCTGTTTAATCAAATCAGAAATTTTGCTATTATCCCCCTGATTCTGTCATTTTCAGGACAATAAAGACTTTGTTCTGTTTCTGTTTTTTCCCAGAATTAGGACTATCTATTTCTCTGAATTTGTTTCCTTTAGCCTTTCGGTTTCATCATACTTTGAATTATCTTTAACCTCCTTGTAGTTTTCCAGGAAAATTGCATTATTTTCTCTCGCTTTCTTTCTCTTTAATGTAATGATTCTGAATGTATTATACTTTTATGTGCAAGCTATAGCCCAGTGTGACTTTTAGGTTTCTTTTTTGGTAGCTGGTATTTCTATTCCACGTGAATTTGTTTTTATTCATAACATTTTTTTAGGAGTACAGCTGTTCAGTTAGGTCAGAAGCTACTATGCTATGAGGTTTTTGCCTCCATTTGAAAATCCAGTTCTAGATAACCTTTTAATCTKCAATACTGGCCTTCCTCTTCTACAAATTTCTTAGAACGACTTGCTTGACTGATTACTTTGTTTGTAGGAGGCTGGTTGTTTGGATTCATCAGTCTTGATTACAACCCTACTTTATATAGTTTAAACTAGAACAACTGGATCAAAGATAACTTTTATTTTTTTGTSACAGCCACCCTATATATTTCTCATACTTTATCAAAGCCAAATTTTAGGAAACATATCTTTGCGAGTCAGTGGATATTTAGTTGAAAGACAGTAAGTAGATTCAGCCTGTTAGTGGCAGCTTACCGCATAAATATTCATTATTTGAATTTCAAGTTATTTTGAYTGGAACTGGAATTAATTAGCAAGTTTGTGCTTTTTGACTGAAATAAGCCTTATTTATCCCTCTGGTGCAAATAGTCACTAATAAAGACTCATAACCAATTTTATACAGCATTGTGCATAAATAAAGTTTATTTCTCCAGTGAAGTCCATGCCAGCAGATTCATTCAAGGGATGTAGATAATTGTATTATGAAATCTGGGTATTATTTATTTACTATGGTCTGTGCTGAAACTGTATGCTAAAAGTAAGATTTTGGGAGCAGCTAACACTGAGTTTTAAACAACACTTACTAATATTCCTCCAGGATTACTAAAGAAGCACCTGGCACTTCAGTAAATGCATTGATCAGGATAAACTGTTTCTAACAGCGCAATTTCTAAACTGTCTGTGATTAAGTCTTTATGTAAAGTGCTGTACTACTTTGAAAATTGACTCTTCTGTTTAAAAAAAAAATCCAATGATAAAATGCTAATTTATTTCTATGCCGAATGTGTGTGTTTGACATATCACAGTGTTTTTTCTATTTGCCAGTTGTGGAGTCTTCAAATGATGTCTGATAGTCTAGTTATGCCTTTCTTGACAAGCATCTGCAACAGTAATGAGCATCAGGCGAGCCAGTGCACCCTTCAGTTGTACCATAGCAGGACAATTGCCTTGTAGTTTTGTCCTTTTAGCACTGTGCACCTGTACAGCCTTCAGTGAGATATCACTTACAATCCAGCACATTATTTGAAAAGTGAAGCTGCACAGAGGACAAGGTTATTGTTGTTCTTCTCTCTTTTTGAATGTGGTGAATGATGGTGCTTAAGCCATAAAAGCAGTCAGATTGCTCCCTCTCATTAGATGTATGGTAGTCTTGAGCAAGTGACAAAAATAAATGCTGGTATGACTCAAGACGTGCAAAAACTAGAAGCAMAAGTTAAAAGAGGTACTCGAAAGATAGGTTTATAAGGGCGCATGCATGTGAATATTCTTGTTTTTCGTCTTAGCAACTGTCTTTAAAAATGTTCATAGCAAAATGGTTTTTGTTGTTTGTGACACAGGAATAATCTACCAGAAGAGCACACTTTGTGAAAACTGGCACTGGAATCATGGTATCTGTTGCCCAGTTGTCTTGATGYTTTCATTCCTTTTCTGCCTAACTGCTACATTGTATTTTTCAAAGTTCAATGTAGTACCTTATACTACTGTCTTTCATTGAGTATCCTGACAATTAAAACTACATTACCTTTCYCCATAATAAAGGTGAGCAGAAGGACAGAAAAGAGCACAGCAGGCCCTCATCGTTATAGGCTGTTTCAACAGCCTAATTTTGTCAATTTTCTTGGATGTCAATATTGACAGAACACCAGGACTACTTCCTGAAGCTACTAAATGCAACTTCAATTCATCCCTATTTTTGTTCATTTGTTCTAGTTTTTGCGAGGTGGGCAGTTCAGAAGTTCAGCTGTTGGATCCCTGGAATCTGTAATCAAGGCAGTGTGTAAAGAAGAATCTTCATTTTTCAGCAATGCAAACCTGTTCATTGACATGCCCAGAATCATGGGACTCTTGGAGGACAATATGGCAAAATATGGCATTCCTGAAGACTCAAGTAAGAAAAAACATCCATCACAAGTTGCAGTACACATTCAGAGTTTAGAAAAGTTTTGTCCCTCTTAAATGGAAATGTTTATATACCAGCTGATATCTCAGTTGACACTGTCATTTTGAGCACAAGGCATTGTTCAATAAAAGTTTAATGGCTATGAGATAGTTGTGGATGAGGCACAAGTGATTCTGGTTGTTTTATGTCTTTTCAAATAATAAATAAGAATATTCCTGTCTTTGAGACAAATTTATCAGAATTTTTAAGCAACTTGGTATTAAAAACATATCTTTGAGATACAAGACTGAGAATGTATTGCTGCTTGCCTTTCTTCTGTGAACACAAAGCTGTGGTATTATTGTGCAGTAAAATATACAAACCTTCTGGATAAAATGAGTTTTTTAACAGTTGATATTCCTATTCTCTTTGTCAAGTGCTCAGAAAAATCCCTTAGCTCTCATATGATTTCACCTTTGCTCCCTTTCCTCAATACACATTTGACTTACCCTGATTAATTTTAATGTTGTTAATAACCTTGTTAGGGCCTCAGGTGGCCCTGTGCAAGAGAAGAGTACAGTGATAGGGTGTCACTAGGGAAGGCTCTGTCATCTCTTAGTTTCTACAGCCAGAAATTGCCCCTAGCTTGTCTGGGACCCTTGAGAGGGAGCCAGAGCTCTGCCTTGGCCTTCTCACTTACGTGTGTGGGATGTAGTGGTAAGCAGGCAGCTCTGCTTTTCTTTCCTGTTGGAAGAACGAAGTTAGCAGGACGGCTGATCAGACAGATTTTTTGGAACTTAGTCTCTTTCAAAGCTGTTTAGACCAGAAACACATTTTCTTGATGATTAATTTTTTTTTTTTTTTTTTACAAGCTGTCACAGCTCTGGAGTGTTTTTTTTTTTTTTTTTTTACAAGCTGTCACAGCTCTGGAGTGCTGTGAGACCTTTTACCATATGACTCTGAAATATATTTAAAATATCGATTAGTTCCAACATTCCCATAAGTGTTGCTCATATTTTACAAATTTGTATATGAGGCAATGGAAAATGAAAAAAAMATTAAATTAGGCCATAGAAACTTGATTCATACCCCTTCACAGTGATTAACCTGTATGTATTTTGTGTCTACCAAACACTTCCTAATGACCTCTGTGTCTTTAGCATATTGACGTTTTTGACTGGCCAACTTGTAGCCTCTTAATTCTTAGCTATCATTTAGCAATCATTGTGTTTAGTAATGATTGTTTCATTCAAGAAAGTAAAATTTTGGGCAAAGAACTGGCCTTTTCTAATGAAGTATTTCTGACCTTTCTTTAACTTTTGTGAGGAATTTAAATGTTTTTGGTCTAGTTTTCCATTATGTAAAAAGATTTGTTTTTCTTGAGGCATTAATGACATTATTTAATATTTCTTCGCAGCACTAGAAATGGGATATTTCTAAATCACTCATAATAAATAATAAAATCTCTAAAACACCTAAATTGGGCATAAAAATCTAAATGTTTCTCATAGGAAACTCCTTGCTTTTACATGAATACAAATGCAGTGGCATATCTTGCAAACTATTCCTTAGACCCTAGTTCTGAAGGACATACACCCTAATGTATTAATAGCTCCATGTGATGTTGGAATATGGTTTTTTTATTAAGGAATGGAAAAGGGAATTGATTAGATTTTTCAAATCAAGAAGTTAAGTGTCATGACAATTTTTTTCCTGTCTTTTTGGTAGGTTCTTGTGAGACTATACAGATAGAAAASTCTGTATTTGTGAAGGAAATTCTGTATTCCTACTTCTTTCTTATGTAGGAACCCAAAGCTGSAGAACAATGGATGGTGTGGAGACTCAAGATTTTCTTTGAATAAAAAAATCCAACCTTACCTGTGTTGTCTGTATTAAATGTGATTCTGTCTTTGTTTTTGCAGCTCCTTTTTGCTTGAAGCTTTATCAGGAGATTTTGCAGGCTCCTAATGGGGCTTTGCTATGGACTTTCCTGAAACCTTTATTACATGGGAAGATACTGTACAATTCAAACATCAACATGATTGACCTGGTGATGGAGAAGGCAAGTRTCAAAAAACCCCACTATTTCTGTTTATTGATTTTGTCTTTGTACTTCATTTTAAAGGTCCKCTTCTTTCAGGGTAGGTAGAAGCAGCTGGATAATTGCCTTTCAGAAAAACAGATCCACCCTGCCCCCTGAGGTCTCACCTGTTTCCCGCTTTAAACTTAATACTTCTCAACTTCTATCCTACTTGTTACAGTGGTTCCATCTCAGTGTGAAAAGAAGAATCTTGCTCAAAGTCCTTTAAAGCTTGTATAGAAAGATTAAAAAGACCACGTTAGCAGAAGTGTCATGTGAATCATGCTGAATCAAGGTGTAGGGTGCACCTATTCTAGGGAAGCTTTTGCCTTCAACATTTTCTTATGATGGGAACTCTAACAGGGCACATAGAGAGCTCTGGGAAAGGATGCCCTAGAAACAAAAGCCTGTTCTGAGGRAGTCACTGAGCTGAATTACAAAATAAAAAAGAGGCAAGAAGCCTACAATGCATCCTTCCTAATTGTTTCTAGTACCAGTAGTATGAGTGACTGTCATAACTGAGGTGCTGTGTGTGTGGATTCKGATGAGTTGGTATTCCAGAGTTTTACTCTCTCTGCAGTTCTGGTATGATTGTTGTGTGTTGAGTGTGATTATCGACAATGACATGTTTCTTCATGCCTAGCTTAGAGGCACTTCTGTAAGAGAAGAGCTGATGACTTATTTTAAGTACATATTAGATTTCTGTGCAAATTTTGCATTGATCTTCTAAATGTATGACTTTTCCCCTGCAATATTAGTTATTCCAAGAATGACAATTTGGATTAATCTAAAATCTGGAAAAAAATAATTGCTGCTTGTAAGTCGTACACAAAAAGACCATAGTAATTTCAAATATGATGCAAACTATATTCTGTGTAAATGGAGAGCTTTGTGATATTCTGACTTGTGCTCAAAAAGGTAGTGAAAAACTAAGCCAAATAGCCCAATCTACATACCAGACACTAGGTAACTTTATGGTTTCTGTTTTGAAGTGRAAAAAAGGATTGAGTGATCTCATATTTTGCAGTTAAATAACTTAATTTGTGGAACAGGCTGTCACTCTGGAGTACAGTATAATTAATTAAAAATTTTTAGTCAGTTAAAAACGAAGCTGCTCTTGATGTTTMTAGATGGAAATTATATGAAGAATGAGTTGTAAGAAATTTAAAAAGATATGTAATTTTTATAAATCATATTCTGTGCCACAATGACATTTAGAATAATGCACTTAAACATTTCCACATTAGTTTGTGAATTAATATGCCAAACCTCCATTCTTAAAAGCATCTATAGAAAAGATGAATATCTTCATATACAGTATGTACTCCATAGACCTTTTAATGTAATCTGGACTGAGTAATACAGTTCATAAAGAAGTTTTCTTGTGGGTTKTTTCTTTGGGTTTGTTGGTTGATGGATTGGTTTTTGGGGATGGGGTTTAATGCTCTGGAACAATAAAAAGATTCTGGTAGATGCTTCTAGCACAAGCTCTCAATTTCATTATGTATTCTCAGGCTCACAAAAGTTTCATCAACTTATTCAGAAATCTGTGTAAATACACTCTTGCCCCTCTCCCCAATCTTGTAAATCTAACAAGCAGTTATGAATGGGTATCTGCTTGTATAAATATAAAAGTAGTGGGAAATTTTCTTCTTTGGTTTTATTTCAGAAATCTATCAGCTATTACTTGAAGAAAAACAAAATTTAAATGCAAAATATTGTCCTAGGTGTCTAAATATAGCTACTAAACCCCAGTACTGTWGCCCTTACACAGCCTAATCTACTGATATTGGAACAGAAGTTCTAGTTTCCTTTAGACTATGTGACCACATGATATCTATTTACTCAAAGAAAAAAGTAGAGGATTACAGCTTCCAAGAACACTGATGTTTGTATACCACGACWTATGCTGTAAGTTTTCCACTAGTTTTGAGACTGTGTAATTGACCATTTGTTGATAAATTGTGAGATTACTGGTTTTGTCTTTCAGAGAAGTCAACAGTTCTACTGTGTAGAATAATGGTGGCAGTCACAAATACAGGCTGTGGTGCTGACTGGTGGTAAAACAGTTCAGTACCAACTGGCATCCAAGAGTTCAAAGACCACATGTGTTGTCTTTGATCTTAGCTTTAACAACTAAATTTTTTTCCACTGATGAACTGATCTTCTGGAAGTACTTCTTATTTCAGAAGATGGTCCAAGCTGATCTTATATTACAGCAATCACATTAGAAGAACTTTCTGCTATTTCCAAAAACTTTGGGGTCAGGCTTACCAAGACTTTACTGCTATAATTTGTACACTTACTTTTTGGGTTATATGAACTCCTAGTATTTATTGCGCCTGTAGTGAGTTGTTCTGCATCAACAACTTCTTCCTCACTTGCTTGTTCTTCCACTTCAAACTGTGGCAACTTCTATTTTAAAATTTTGTGGTTTTATCTTCCAGATGTGTTTATTTATATTTCCTATTTACTATGGGTCTTTATTGTAATTCRTTATTAGTATAAAATAAATAAAACTTACTTCGATTTCAGAATTATGAGTCTGCAATCCTCTGGTTCCCTTAGCATCTTTATGAATAGCTTTGCATTAGTTATTTTCCACTTCCCTGATTACAAGGCAGTTTTAATCAGGAGGTTACACTACAGTGAGTACTTCAGCTATTTAACACTTGAGTGCTTTTGAAATTTTTGGCTGGACATTATCTTTTCCTGGAAACTACTTATTGTTCATTTTGTTAAGTTGTATGACTATTTTTTACTGCTGCTTTGATTTGAGACAGATTCTCCAAAGTGTTCTGCATGTAGAAGGACTTCGACACACAAACTTCCCAAATGCCAATTGTCATGAATGAAAAAGCAAAATCACTTTTTAAACTAGCCTCTCCTTTTCCACCTCCCCCCCCCCCCAGGTTTTTATTTTCTTGCTTGGACATAACCTTACTTTTAAAGGAAGTTTTCTAGTGGCTTCCTGCTTTGTAGTGTGTGTGTATGCATATGGTTTTTCTCAAACCTTTTTTTGATAGGCAGTAGGTATTTGTTCAGTTTCCTCTGTGCTGCCTTAGACTCTGTACCTCCTGTGCACAATTTACCACTTTGCTGTTTTTAATTTCTTTCAAATAAGTACCTACATTATAGAAAGTTAATCTTTTCCAAAAATCCATACTGCTGCAGTAATTTGGTATTTTTTATTGTTTGTGTAAGGAGGTTGAATACAAGCACATTATAGTTACTGTAGCCCTTTGAAAGCAATTACAGCACAAAAATTATTCTTTTGTGCTGTTCAGAATCAAGTCAAAAAGCAGTAAACTCTACTGAGCCCAGATTTTACAAGCTGCTTGGTATAATAGTGATGTCTGAAAACTGGATCTTCTTGTGTTCTGGTGTGACCTGTGCTTGCCCTGTCCTGGGGAGATAGCAACTCCCCAGATTGGCTTTTGCCATCCTTGTAGCTTTCCTGATCTCCTTCACCTTGTCACTATCATGCTTGTTCGGGGACTTCAATCCATGAGGTTTCTGTGTTGCTTCTGATTGGAAGAACTTTTTTAGTCTACTTGACAGCAGATTTAGTTTAACATTTGGGATCACTTTCTCTTTAATCCTAATGAATGAACACTCTTTGAAGTGGAATAGGGATTCTCGTAGAAGTTAAAGGCGTAATTTTTTTCAGGAAAACAAAATTAAATGCAAGGGTCTCTTTGAGGCCTTCTGTGTCAGAAAGAGGAAAAAAGAGTCACCACAAATTGTTTTCTCATGTTGTGCTAAGAGCGGGATTTTGAAAAAGGCACTTTAAATACTGCGGCAGAAATCGTATACTTTCAGTAGGAATTATTGCAAAAAGTGTGGTCCCAAATGTGGAGTTTACAACTCACTGCAGACACCCTTTGCTGGGAAATGTCACAATTTCTACCATAACAACAATGCTGGATTGTTCTTAAATGCACTTCTGTGACTGATAACACCAATTTAGACAAAAAGATACTGCAATATTTTCTATTCTTGAGTATACTTGTCATTTGTTTAAAACAGGCTAGAAAAAAAATTGCTGGTTGTTTGCTAAGAGAGAAATTGTAGCCTATGTTTGACTGGGAAAATATTTTGCTTTAGTCAAGTCTTTCCCTGTGAGAATATTTTGAAGYAGATTGATTGATCAGTTGAATTTACTGTCCAAACTGTGCTTCCAGCTTTCATTTTTATTATATATTCAGTCAAAGTAATTTGAATAAAAGACCCACAACTGCAAAAGCTTTCTTTTGAATATGTCCTAACTGTATTTCCTTTTCTGTGTTTCTGAAACACTTCCCTGATACTCTGTATGAAAAAGACATTATCAAATAAAGAAGTCATTATGATATTTCGAGTGGAAAACAGAGCACAAGAAAACTTTGATTTGCTTGGTATTGAAAAAAACACTTTAATTTCATAAGTGAAAAAAGAAAACATGGATATTCCTACTGCTATCAAAATGAAATGGAAAGGACTTGCAGAAGATTTACAGCATGGCCAGTTTTTTCTGTTTCTTAAGATTTACTGTGCACCCTTTTAGCTTCATTTGTTTCCATGTATTCTTTTTCCTAGGCTAATTTCACTTTTGGTTTTGTGGAAAACTTGAAGACTTATTCTGAGACATGGCTTAGGATGGCCGAGGTTTTCAAAACCACTGGAAATGTTCTCACAGTCTCACGACTGCAGGTTGGTGAACTGCTCGAGATCTTTCTATTTTCCAACTTCTTGCTGTGTGATCTAGACAGTATTTCTATACACGTAAAACTGCCCATATATCTGACTTCAGGTATAAAAAGAGCTGAAAAAGAGGCAGATTAACTTTAGGTCGTAAACCTACAGTGGGATGCTGAGAAACTTCTGACATGGAAATACTTAAAAGCAATGTTACCTCACTATCTCCAGTATCACTCTGGTACCAGTGAACAATAGGGGAAATAAAAGTGTTTTGGAACTTGTTTGTTCATTGCTTGCGTTTTCCAGCAAACTGTGAAACTAATGAAAAAACTGATGAGGGAAATATTGACTATAAAAAAAAAAAGGCATTCTTTTTACTGCGGTTTTTTCCTTTCTACATATTTGTGTCCTCCCTGTCACCTCCCCTAAATACCTTTCCTACCCCTCTGCCATTTATTTGAAATGTGTGGAGTTAACCTGTTAAGAGGGGAAGAGTGAAGACATGGAGGGGCTAAATGACTTCTCCAGTGTTATGCAGGAAATCTTAGTAATGGAATTGAACACTATACACTAAAATATGTATATTTTGTATTTCCTTAGGGAAGATAAACCTGACGTAACATCTATCACTTTCATTTTAGGAAGCACTGCAAAACAATTTCATAAAGCATTTCGTAGAAAGTAATTTGGATATCAACACGGAAAAACTCCTTAAAAAAATGCAAGCATATGGTATGTACATAAAAGTACATGTAATGATTAGCCTTATTAGAGTTGAACTTCAACTTAGAACTACATTTAGTTGAAATTGAATGTTTTACCTACTTCAGTGATACTTAAGTAAAGTTATAAGAGAGACTTTACCCTCGAGTTAATTTCAGATGGTTATAATTGTCTTTTTTCTTTTGAGTGACTGGATAATTTGAATTTCAAATAATGAAGCAATATTGGTAACAAATCAGAAGTGGCAAAGTGTCATGGGAGAGTCACAAACGTAAGATCTGTACTTAAAAGGAATGAAAGGAGATGTAAACCCAGGAGCCACAGTTCCATTAGGTAGAAGTAGATTTTTTTGTGGTAAATGTTGACGGAAATAAATAGAAAATCAGATTGGATGCAGTGTGTCGGATCAAAAAATGCCTGTATTTTTTTTGCTCTGTTTATTGAGAATCAGTTGCATGTAGTGTCCTTGAGCCTTGGAAAAGCCTGAGAGATGATTATAACCAGGGAGCTGCGATGTCAGCAGAAAGTAACCAGGGTCAGCCCCAGCCCTGGGATGGCCCAGTGGGGCCATGGGGATGATGCTGAGGCCAGAACAYCACACTGTGGGAAGCAGTCTGGGCCCAGGTCCACAGCCAGGTGCGAAGTGGTGGGAGCTGCATCCTGGGGCAGGCCCAGGCACAGGKCTGTGCAGCTCTGATGGGAAAGGAGGTGGCCCTGATTCGTGTGTCTGCATGGGGCTGACCAGCAGCCTCCCCCTGGGACACAGCCATCCCTGGCTGCCCCCTTTCTGCGTTGGTACTGAGCCCTGGCAGTAAGAGAGAGAGCCTCCARGGTTAGATAGATAGCCCAGGGAGAATGGTCCTTAATGGAGGAGAAGGGGAATTACTATTATGACTAATTTGGGATATTCAAGGATTTAAGTAGGAGAAGAGAAAGGATTATGCTGTAAACTTAAGTTACTTAATGATTTTACAATAATTTCATAATTGACAAAAAAATTCAATATGTTGATCTCTCAGTAGGATAGGTGGATGATCATTAAAATGCTTGCCAGCATGTGCCAGAAGGAAAAGTCTATACCACAGCAGAGTCCAATGTCATTTAAGAAAAATTCTTGATTTTGAGGATCAAAGAGAGAAAAGTGGAATAAAATACAGATAGTGTGACAYCATGTACAATGGGAGCTGGGTACTTCCTAGAGGCGGATTGTGGYAGAAAGGACAGATCTGTGTGGTTTCAGGTCAGTGAATGTTAGGATAATTACGAGCCAGACACGAATCTGTTYCAGTCACTTTCTGGAAAAACACAGAGATGAGCTCTCAGGTACCCCCACAGAGGGACTTTGTGACCCTCATTGCTTTGAAGAAATRGACTTTACAGCAATAGRGGTTATTAAATCTGTTTTACAGTCAAAGAATTAAGACTACACCTAAAATAAATAAATGTACCTGAAGTGCAGCTTTAATTGGATTTCAGCAGCTGCCTGTAGGTAGGAGATGGACAAAATTCACAGAGGCTCCTGAGAGCTTGTAAATTGTGTTCTCAGTCGTCAGTTGTACTACTGCCCTGAGCTGGTGCAGTCATGGTTGGTGTGAGGTGGTGTGGCTTTTCTTTTGCAGGCAGGATGTGACATTTAATTGAAACTGGTTTTGGTTTGAAGGCTTTATTTGAAGACTAGGTCTGGCTGCACACACTTTCACTGAGAAAAATGACAAACAGTGACTGGAATTCAAACTGGAAAGAATCTGGGTTCTGTGTCCTCCTTAGAGGAGGGACTCATATTTGAATCTACTTTCTCTACAGATGATTTTCTTAACCAGTGAACTGCTGGCTAGTCTGGATYGGGCACAGCTCACCGCTTGTGAAGATGGATCATAATACACCTAAAAAAACAAACCCACAGAATCATACTATTGTAAAGATAGGAGGGAGGAAAGAGCAAGTCTCTTAAACTGCAGGGCCYGCTGGAAACATAGTTATCTCAATCTATTAGTTGAGTAATAGATGGATTTTGTTTGTGTAGACCTAACACTGAGAACTACACAATTGGTTATGGATAAACAATATTTCATTAAATAGATATAATGACCTCTGGAATTATGAGATCCATCTTCACTGATGCAGACAACATCACAGAAATCTGTGCCTGTGTTTCTCAAGCTATAGCTTTTTAACAGAGCTAAGGACATTTGATAATATGTAATAAATTGTTAATAGTTTGGATGGTCAACACAGAATATGATTTAAGTAGAGTGGCTTATGAAACTAGAATTTCTTTATTTTAAGGAAATAAAATTAACATCATMTAAAACCTGAAAATCAATATGGGCTATAGATCACAAGAGCATTTATGCCTTTGTAAAATGATCTCTCCAGAGTGCCAGAGCACTCTTCTGCATTTATACATTGATTACACTTCTTTGTATAGATTCACTTTGTCATTTTACTTCTTGAAAAATGACTATGCACTCTTATTTTTATCTTAGTTTGTGTATTTTTTGTTTATTTTATTAGTCCATAATAATGTGTAGCTTTACTGTCAACCTCTGTTCTTATGTTTTTGTTTTTTTTATTAATCTTATATTGCATCAGCTGTTTAGTCCTGTAATTATCTTGCTTGCATCCAATTAAAGCCTTGAATATATCCATACATGTTACTGGTTTTACCACTAACAATTTTTTTATTTTCACCCAAAGCTCCAGTTTTCTAAAATCTCCTGATCTCTGTGATTATGTCTTCTAAATAAAGCAAATATTCTTTTATTACATCTACACTTTCATTCAGATGACTTCTAATTATCCTCAAATACAAATTGCTTGTGTTTGTATCTTTTTTTACTTCTCTACAACTCTATATTGAAAGGTTAACAGACTTAGTAACATGTTATTCACCCTGCAACTCCTGCTGGAAAGTGTCATGGACAGAGTGGATAGGTGTAGAACTCTTCCAACCTCTCTATAAAACCATCATGCTGTGAGACCTTGCAAAACTATCAATTTCTAAAATTGTTTAACAGGGTTACTGTGTCAGATTTACTGAAGTGGAGCAAAGTAAATATTTAGCTGAGGGCTGAAGAGCTTGTGGTTTTCTTTTGAAGCCCTACTTTAGTTTCTAAGCCAGCTGTGTGTGGCCAAGGCAGTCGTTTTCCTCCTTGCTTGCTTTCCAGCCCAGCAACCTGCAATAATTTCCTACCGATTTTATATAAACCCTGTCCCGGTAGAATTTGTGAGGCCCTTGCTGGGCACAGTCCTTAGAAACCTTCAGGWGGCACTGGGAGGCAATTGTGCTGCAAGATTCTCTTTTAAATTCTTTCTTGCTCACTCTCTCTCTTGTCCTTCTGTGATTTCTCCCAGATGTGAAGTTTTTTTTCAGTATCAAGGAATCTCCCTTACAGAGGCCTACAGGTGACTCAGTGTGTAGGCGTGGGGCGATAAAAAAATCTGCGTGTATTCAGAAGGCAGGAAACAAATAGCTGTAATGTCATCACTGAAAACTGTGCCACCACCCAAATCTTCTGATAACTAGAAACTTCGTTCTAATTTCTTACCTACATTTATTTGTTCCAGATTTTTTCCAATTTATTCTTCCAGCAACTTTTTTTTTTACTTAAATAGAACTTCTACCTTGTGGTTTTACATGAACCAGCTATACTTTCTCCCAGTTACCTAATGATAGGTTAAACAAGCTGAGTRGAACATGAGGGCTGACTTCATTTTTAACAAAGTATGAAGATAATAGCAAACATAGATTAGTCAAGTTTTTCATTTATAATTGCTACATTTATAAATGTGAAAAATACAAGATTGACAGCTCTATAGATTTTAAAACTTTCCTGTAAATTTTGTCTGTTCRTATATATTTGTTATTTCTATAATGTAGTACAGAAGTTCATGCACATTGTGAAAGACAATATTTTCTTCCAGAAACGTGTAAGTATGCCACATTCCAAGCAAACAGCAAGATAGATGTTATTTCTTATTCTAAAATATTCAACAGTGTAACTCATGAGAGAAGCTTTTTTCAGTTAATTATTGATTTCAGATTAAGGTCTTGTGTGTGTATATATCACAGAATGATAGAAYGCTTTCAGTAGGAAGGGACCTTAAGGATGATCCAGTTCCAACCCCTCTGCCATGGGGTCACCTTCCACTTGACCAGGTTGCTCAGAGCCCCATCCAGCTGGACCTTGAACACTTCCAGGGATGAGACAGTCACAGCTTCTCTTGGCAACCTGTTCCAGTGCCTTATCACCTTTACAGTAAAGAATTTCTTCCTAATATCCAATCTAAACTCTCAGTTTAAAGCCCCTCCCWCTTGTCCTATTGTTATATGCCTTTGTAAAAAGTCCCTCACCAGCTTTTTTGTAGGCCCCCTKCAGGTACTGGAAGGCCACAGTAAGATCTGGAAGGTGCTGTAAAGTCTCCCTGGAGCCTTCACTTCTCCAGGCTGAACAACACCAAACCTCTCAGCCTGTCTTCATAGTGGAGAATATATGTWGGGCTACATATAATTGCATACTCATATATGAAAATACATATGAAAACTTAACCCTACCACTTGGGCTTAGTGTTAGGAATATACTGTTCTCTCTAATGCTGTAAAACAAGTAGCAGCAGAGGTTTCCTTTATCATCCTTCTAAGGATAGTCATAAATAAGACATTTAGTATCTATATTTGGTTCTGGTTTCTCTCAACCTATGAATTCACCCTGTCACTGTTTGCCTATCTTTTAAATTCTAGACTCTCAGTTCCTCTACTTTTTCTCCTTGTGCTTTCTACTTTTTCTCACTGTTAATCATGCCTCTTCTTCAGACTGCTTCATACATTTTTTCTCTTATGTGCCTTCCTTTTGTAATATTTCCTGTTCTGATGCTGAGTAACATSTATGATCCAGGATTTGTCTGCCATCATTGTTATCAATCAGGTCATCACCTGTCATTTTAAAGCCTATATCTTCAAGTGAGATTTGAAAAATTTAAGATGGAAACTTGTGTTGGATGTTTTATAGCATTATTTATTACCTGAGAAATTCAGATGTTTTCATTAAATCCAAATGAATTTGTTTCTCSATCATTCTATCCTTCTGGGTATTCTCTCAAACATAAGGATATAGCACTATCCCTACATTCTCTACCAATGGGTGAAGATCTGAGCTCTTCCAAAGGTTGAGTTTTTTGGAAACCAGTCTTTGGTTGAGGTATATGTTCATCCTGGATCCATAGATAAAGTGAAAATGTRGGGATTATAGGCTTTTTTCAGATGCTTTTAAATGTAGGGCTCCTGTCAAAAACCTYATGCCCTATATAACACAGTTCTTGAAATATTCACAGTGTCAAGGAGAAAAGAACTGGATATAATACATTACTAAATGAGACATTAATATCTATTGTGATATCTGAAGTACAGTAATTCCCTTGTATTTGTGGGAATAGTTATGGAAACAAAAGAAAATGTTACAAGTCCTACAACTTCCAGGACACGGTCTCTTTCTAGAACTTTCCTAGAATTTGTTACATTTTTGTTCCTCTGAAATTGAAGGAAAGCCTAGCTGAGGGCTTGTAAAAGCCACTGAAACGTGAACGGCACTTCCACAAGTTCACACTAAAATTTTTATGTTTTTAAAACTTCCTTTTTTTTTTTTTTAAATACGAAGGGGATTTACTCTTATAGAATGTGCAAACAGCAACACACCTTTCTGTTCTGATCACAAAAACTAAGGAAGTCCAATTTGTTTCGTCATCTTAGAAACTATGATGAACAAGATGCTTAACAGCTCAGCAAGTAAACAGATTGACCTGTTGACACAGCTTGTAGTAAATATCTCTTCCTGTGTGTTACTGGACCGTTTCCAGCCTTTTGACTCTGTTGAGAAATTGGAGAAGAAGGCTCATGAACTCATGCAGGAAAATAATCTTTTGGCTAGTAAGTACCTTATATTAAATGTATGTTGACAGAAAATTCCAGAGTTTGTAGTTGTTTTCTCTGTTTATGGATAAGGTAARTTAAGGTTACACAGTTTCAAAGTGTGCATTAAAACACACAAAATACAGTCAAAATAAAGCACATTTGAATGCTCTACTGTAAGCTGGAAAGACTAATTATATTGTTTTAACTGTGGAATGGCCAAATGAATCCTTGGAGTATTTTATTTCCAACAAAATATTTAAAAGAATGGTCATAAATATTTAAAGAAGAAAAAGTTGAAAAAATGTGGAATAMTGAGGACATGTGACTATTTATGGCATGATCATCTAGTTAATCTAGTCTACATCCTTTCAAAATTTAATTTTTATGTTCTTGACTTTGCAAAAAGGTGGAAAGAAAGGGGTTTTGGTAAGATTTGGTAAGATTACTCTTAACCCAGTGCCTCAGAAAAATTAACTTGTTTATTCATTCTTAAGAAATGGATATATTTCTTTTCTTCCCTAGGGTTACACTCTCTATCCTTCATTATGTGCTCATTCCTGAAAAACAATTAATTTTATGAAAGTGTTAAAAGGCAAGAATGTTTTTCTTAATACACACACTTTCTTGTCTTGCAGAAAATGGTGTAGGTTGCATGTAGCCTTTCCAAAAGAAAGGCTCATTTAAGTCTATATAAAGTGTGCCACAACACTTTTCCACTGTTGTTTTGGTTTTTATTGCCTCCCTTATACCTGTAAGTGTACAACAGAAGACATGAGAAAGCACTTGTAGAGAAAGAAACTACTCAGTCTGGAATCCTATGCTTCTTTTGTAACCTGCACAGTACCCTGGCAATGACCACTCTCTATCAATATAAAACCAACAGGCCACCATACCTCGAGATAAGGAAAATTGCCCAGGAGTACTTTGGAGAAAGGAAATTAGGTTTGTCCCTTCAAGGGAAGAAATGGACAGATAAATCTTGTCCCTCAGAAAATTGAATTATCAAATTCTAGATCCACTTTGCTTCCACTTACCATGGGAAGGGTCATATGCTAACATAAGACTTTTCTTGTGAGTATTTTTCAGTACTCTGGCCTTATAATCTTTTCACATTATTAGAGTGAGGGAAGATGGCATTTCAGGGGACCTAATGTGTCCAACACATCACTGTTACATGCTCAGATGTAGGCATACATTCCTTTCCATAGAAAGATATTAAATTAGAGTGGAATTTTCCTTGCTTTGTTTGTGGTCTTCAGAGCCTTCATAGCCTCATGGAATGTCTTAGGAAATCAACTGTTTGCATAAATGGGAAAAGGAAAGTGGCCAGTTGAAAGAAATAAACTTTGCAGCAGAGTAAAGTATTCAATATCTTATTATCTTTCAGAGAACCAGATGGTAGGTAAGATATCTCTGCCTTTTCCTAAGGAAAAAAAAGCAACTTTTTGCATTTATCCAGAAATCCTAAAAAGTCTGGGTCATTCAAAAAGAGAACACARCCAGTTTCATGTAATTGGCTTCATCTTTACAGCCTCATATTAAGCTTTCATCTGTTTGGTTTTCTTTTTTCTTGATTCAGAGCTTGAGAAAATAAACATGCAAATGCTGTTGTGCTCAACCAGAAGTTTTGCAATTGACTTCAAAATTAATATCAGAGTAAATTTTAGTGGGTTTATACTGTTTACTTTGTCATCTACTTACAGAAGTTGATATCCTTTGATGGACAAATTTTATGGCCGTTGCTTTTACTGCATAATTGAGATCAGTCCCCAAAAACGGTTAAATCTAGATGCAAAGAGAAAACTGCAGTTTAAAAAAAGACAAATCACCTCAGATAAAAAGGATTGTTGCAAACCCATTTATCATGTGAATAGTCTTTTACATTTTATATTCATGAATGTAAAAAATGTGTCTCTGAAACCTGCCATTTTTGTGCTGGAAATCAAGAAAGTTTAGAGGCCTGCCCTGACAGATGAATGTATGCTATATCATATGGTAATTAGCCATGAGTTAACTATGGAAATAGCATAAATTATATAAGCTTAGTTATGAGGCTTCCTTTCTTCTTGTGTCAGGTATCATCTTCTATACGCCAAAGGACAAGGAGCAAGAGTCTAGCAATCTCCTTCCAAGACACATTTCATATACAATTAGAACCAGTGTTCTCTATAGCATGAGAACAGATTTGATTAAAAACCCAACTTGGAAATCTCATCCCCACAAGTTGCCAGCTGATGGGTTTAAATACAACCATGTCTTTATTCCTCTTCAAGACATGATTGAAAGGGCAATTATTTCAGCACAGACTGGGACAGATACCTCAGAGACAGCAATTCAGGTGCAAGCCATGCCTTACCCTTGTCATACCAGTGATCTGTAAGTAAACTTTCGGCTTTTTAATTCAATGTATTATCCTTGTTAGATTAGTGCTAGGGACTTTGGGATCTTACTAGGTTCCCACTTTTCAGTGGGTGAATGTATATCTCCACACAGGATTAAACAAGTGCATCCAATACCAGAGTATTACAGCACAGCAAATATTGTCTAACAGCTGTGTTTAACATAACACCTCATACAACATTTGTCTGGCAAATGACCCCTCAGACTGTTTGCAGCWACACTGTGGAGTAGTCTGCTGGACAGAGGCTATGTCAACATACTGCGCAATTAACTTAGATTATTCTAAGAGATCCCTTTTAAATCCTTAGTTGTTCAGTACACCAACTGTAAATTGATCTCTGGTATGTGTCAAAATACAGCATGAAGTTGATGAAGCAAAAGTGTACTGTTGTTCTTTGTAAACTCATCAAAACCTCCCGACTACTAGATTTTAAAATTAGTTGGTGGTAATGAATTTGTTGAAGGGGAGTAAAAATTGACTGAGTCATGTTATTCCTTACTGTCCAAATATATTATTTTGCCATTGACACAAATCTGAATTTTGTTTGACTTTGAATGGAGCCCTAAAGAGCAATTACATCAGTTGTATTGTTAAAAATACTAATATATTATAATAATAATATGATAATATAGTACCAATACATACATTTAGCTTGTTACATAAAATAGAAGTAATTCTAACCAGARCAGGATTAAGTCTTATTGTTCATGTCAGATCTTATTTTGTGAATGCTTTGAGAAAAGTTCCAGTATTAACCTATTAACATTCTGCTAGAAAATAGTTTACCTTTGGGGGCTGACAACTCTTCATATATGTTCTTTCATAGATTCTTGAACAATATAGGGTTTTTTTTCCCACTTATGATGATGTTAACATGGATGGTTTCAGTTGCTGGTATGGTTCGCAAGCTGGTTTATGAAAGAGAAATTCATCTTGAAGAGGTAAGAGGCAGATTAACCTCTGAAAAGAAAATTTATTCATTAAAGTGCACTGAAATGAAAAACTTGTGAGGTACTTTTATGTCCTCATAATCCAGATGGCTTTGTTTTCACTTGTTTCCTCTGGGCAGTAGGTTCTAGTTCTAGCTGCCAACTCAGATTCACAACATTGTTTGAGCATCAGTATGCAAATATTGTCCATGAGACAAAAACCAACAAGCAAAAGATCCATGAAAGTTGAAACTGGAAAATGTTGATTGGGAAGTCCTTGTGATCAGAATGTTTTTTGTTTTGGGTTCTTTTTCATATTTTGCTCTATGTGGTCTGTAATGATAAAAAAACCAAAACCAAGTTAAGAATTTGTCATGTACTGTGTAATTATCAGAAATATAAGGGAGGATGACATATATAAATAAAGAAGACATAATTACTTGCTTATATCAACAGCTAGCCTTCACAGGCGCTAAGCATATGGAACGAGAGGGTTCTTGTGCTACGTTTTCTATATGGAAAAATACTCTTTTTTTTAAGAATTACACTGGTTTCACTGCATCAGCACAATTACTGTTTGAGTAAGATTTGTAGTTTGGGGAATTATTGGGGAGTTATCTAATTTCTCTAATCCTTTTTTGTAAGATAGACTTTCTAATGCTTAATATTAAGTCAACTTAATAAAATTAATTTTGATCWTCTTATGAAAAATGCTTCAGAGGTTGTATTAGCTTGTATCCATAAGCATTTTCTTTTTAAAAAGAGGGGTGATACTTTTTACCTGGCTAAATCATTATTTGCACAATAACACATAAAAGTTTATAAACATATCTGTATGTTTATTTTAGTAGAACAACAGGCTGTGAAAAAAACATTTGTTTATACAATGCCGTGGATATCCTCAGTACTTTTTAGAGTATAAARAGGCAAACTCCTCACTGGAAGAACCAGTAATCTGACATGGGGTCCTGAAACCCTATGCAAAAGAGAGTTGTGCTGAGCACCGTGACTCCTCCTGTTTGTATGTGATGATCTCAAAGACTGCCTTGCTCAATACTGTGTCTGATCCAGGAGAGGGCACAGGACAAGGGAAAAGAAACAAGTAATTTAAGGGGAAGATGACATCCTTTGGGGAGCTGGTAGTGTCTTGGTGACATCCTGTTTTGTTTAAAAAAAAAAAAAAAGAAAGAAAGAAAGTTTGTTTCCTAACTTTAACACTCTTTGCTATGTTTTCTTGCAGTATATGAAGACAATGGGTGTATATCCAGCCATTCATTTCTTTGCTTGGTTTTTGGAGAATGTCATTGTGCTCACAGTAAGCAGCTGTGCTCTGGCCATCATTTTAAAAGCAAGTGGAATCTTTGCTTATAGCAATGGCTTCCTTATCTTCCTTTTTCTCCTGGAATTTGGAGTTACAGTTATTATGCTAAGCTATCTTTTGGGAGCATTTTTCAGCAGTGCCGATACAGCAGCTCTGTGTGCCAGCCTTGTCTATATGATCAGCTTTTTACCCTACATAGTTTTGTTGGTCTTGCAGAACCAGCTGAGTTTCACCAGCCAGATTATAATGGTAAATATTTATTTTCCTTTTCTAATTTTTCTCCTCCAACTATGCTGTGAATTTCCATAGTTTTGCAACTTTAGACTATAATGTACTTATTTTTTCTCAGGTTTCTGTTTGCTTTTGTGATCACTGGAAATAAATTACATTAATAAATCTCCAGTTGAGAAAATATTTATAATGTCGAAAGCAATGAAAAATAAATTGTCAGGGCAATTTTGCAAACTGACAGAAAATATCAGGAAGTTGCATTCCTCATGGTCATGAGTTTTCTAAAAGTTTTGGCCTCAAAATGTTTGTAATATTAGTGTATTTTCAAGATCAGCTTATGACACGCCACTTCTCAAAGTCATTGTTTGTTTGGAGGAAAACTAGTGATTGATTCTCTGTTGAGTATAATTGGAGAATAGATCTGAAATTTGTCTAGCCACATAGTCTGAGGTATATGTTTCTTCAGTGTAGGTTCTTCCAAGTAATTTCCTGTTTTATGCGTGCCACAGGCTTTTTAACCATCTTTGCACTGTCTTAATATACAATACCCCTGAACGTGACATCAAATATCACCATCATACCATGCAAACCATATTTCACACATTATTACTTCACTCTTTCAATATGACTCACATACTAAATTGAGCTGGTGGAATAATTCATACACTATTAAAAAAATGTTAACTTTTTTCAGTGTCAGTCAGATGAAATATACAGGTTCTTTGCATACAGGTAAATACAGATGTAAGACAGCAGAATGAGCATAAATAGGCAAAGTGGATTTTTTTTTTTTTTCTGTTGCTTTTTTTTCCTTGGTCACAGAGAGGGAAAAGTATGCATCAGAGAAGGTGCACATTTTAAAACCAGTTATTTCAAAATAATACTTCGGATATCTTGCCTTTGCTGAAAATCAGAGACAGCAACATGTGAAAAAGGCAATAATTTTGAATAGAGGGGAGGACCCACCAGGTGGGATGGTGAAACCCTGGCATGTAAGAGAATTAGCATGAACTTCTCTATACAAAAATATAATCCACGCCAGTGATGATTTTGACTTTTTTTTCTAAGAAGAGGTCTATGTCATACTTCTTTCTTCAGAGAGCTGTAGGGATGTCTTCAATTTGTGTCAAATATTGCATAAACCTTATTTAAGTGCATTATTTTAAAATAGGAGATACAATGAACTTCCATTTCATCTCACTTTAAAACTACAGGAGTTATCACTGAGYAATGCTTATTAATTAAAGTAATGTTTTGGATCTTCCTATCAGCCTTCATGAACTCACCAGTGTTTTTCCAGGGGTCAGTCACACTTTCTTGTTGTGCTACATCACTAACTCGCTCATTTTCCATTTAGCACTTTTGTGATACAGCATGACTGTGTTGCTTCTTTGAATTCAAATGTTATGTCCTTGCACAAAAATGCTGTCTCAGCATATAGTACCCAGTGTGCATGTTCCTTCTGCTTCTGCCTTTTCTTGAGTTCTTGTCTTACAAAACTGAGCAAGACCACTGCTCCTATTACAGAAGTAAGTTCCTTTGCATAATTTTACAGAGCTATGGATTATGTATTTTCAGTATGTGTTAAATTTATGATAGCCTATATCTTGTTAAAAAGTTAAATAACACTTTGCAATATTAATAACTAGGACAGTGGAGAGCTTTAAGGTGGAGCAAATACTACTGAGGTTTGTGGAGGAATATTGTTAAAACATAAAAGGAAATAGTGACCATTAGTTTAAAAAAGAAGTCTATTTTGTGCTTGCTTTTAGTATCACAGGTTATTTTATTTTGTGGAACTTGTTAACAACATGTTTTTATTTGATGTTCACATCCTCCCTCTCATCTTGTGTTGTAGTGTCTTCTTTCTACAACAGCCTTTGGGCAAGGAATATTTTTCATTACATACTTTGAGGGCCAAGAAATAGGTAAGGTCTCCAGTTAAGTGAAAATCTTTGTAATTATTGTTTCAAAAAATACATTGGGAATGTTTTTCAGTTTGTTCTGGATAAATCTCTAAGGAGTTAATAGTACAGAACAAGTCCAGTTATTAAGGGAATGTAATCCTTCCTTTTTTTACCATCATGGCAAAGTCAATATTGATGAGGGTGGATATTTCAAACTACTGAAAAAGTATCATAATAGTGCAACAGTTGGTAAGAGTGGAAGAGACAGTTGCAGAAAATATTATTTAAATTTCCCACCGGACTCTTCATCAAAATGGCTCATCTTTACCGAAGGAAGGGCAAATGTGTTTTGGGGAAAACTATTTTCCTTGACAATCATAGAAAAAGAACTATATTAGCAATATCATGACCCACTGTACTGCAAACAAAGTAGCATTTTCAGTAAAAAAATACAATGCTTTTAATAAATTTGTAACTTGGTTACTTTTGTTTTCCATTTAGTACTAGTGTTTGCACCTTCTTTCTTCCYGTCATGTCTTCTGTAATGTCATAATTTTATGAAGCAATTATTCAGTGAGTTCATTCCTGTTTACCTCTGAATGCAGTCAATGCACACAATGCTTCTTAACTAGAATTCACAGATTTAATTTTTCAGGTTTAACATTATAGAAATTACTTTAAATTTTATGTAATCCTTTTCTTTGTATCAGCAGAATGGCTTAAAGTCTGATTCATTGGTCAGTGCCCCATTTTGTCAGTTTTGTAGTTCTTTTTCTCTTGCCAAATTAAGGGCCAGCTAAAACTTCATAAACAGCCTTTTCTACAACAGCTTCTCTACATTTTACCAGCAGTGGTGTCACCTGCTGTTCTAAACACAGGCTTGTAGAGGCATAGAAATTTATTTCTATTCATTAGGATTACTGTTATTAACTATGATTTTGTTTGTGCCAGTGCTTAAATACCCAGAAGTGTGTGGTGTTGATGTGTTTGTGATCTTTAATGCTGTACTGATTTAGCTTTGACCTTTAAAAAATCGTTATTATTACTACCAGGAATTCAGTGGAATAATGTGCACCAGTCAATGGCACAAGGAGGATACATGACCTTTGGATGGATGTGCTGGATGATGTTCTTTGACTCCATTTTGTATTCTGTCTGTGGCTGGTATTTCAGCAATATTATTCCTGGTAAGATCATGGACTTGTTCTCCTTTCATATTTTTGAAGAAGTTCTTGAATAAAATGGATAGAATTGTCTTTCTTCATTTTATGCAAATAAAAAAAAATATGTCTTTGTCTGAGTTAAGGATTTGTTGTGCAAAACTGTGATTTTCTTTAGGGGCTGGGGAATAGCATCTTTCTAAATACACAAATATTGACTAGTGCTGACACATGGACTTGTATTTGTAGCCAGGCATGAAATATCTTTTATTTACTTATGGGTATGACTAATATTTGATAGAATTAGAATTAGAATCCAATTTATTGGAACTTCACAGTAACAGAGCTCAGTCTAGTAGCAAAACTTCCTGTAAAAATGCTGAATCTTATGAGTCAGTACTTGGGCTGAAAGCAGTGAACAACATGTTTTCAGAACATAAAGACTTCAGACAGTCTAGTATCTTGCTCCCAGTCAGTCCACAGTCCAGTGCATAAAGAAAACATAAATAATTTTCAAGTATATTTTCAGAAAGTAGTGGTGTGGGCTTTTTATTTTTTTCATTAACCAAGTTTTATAAGTTTTATTGAGTTGGTTGATGTATTTTTAATCATAGCCTCATGCCTCACTGCATGTTTTACCTTTCGTCCGATGATTTACCTTTCCTCTGATTTGCATATGTTACTTTTTCTTCCGGCTACTTTGTATTTGTTTAAAAAAACCCCTAAAAATTACTTTTGCCTTGAAAGATAGGGGTGGGTGGAATATGTAACTGAATTTTAAAAACTTTTTCTTAAATTGACAGCTACCCTTCAGTGTCGATGTAATGACACTCCAAACTGAGAGAGTGTGTATTGTGTGACGGGTGACTGATGCCTGGAAAGATTGGGCAAGGCCAAAGGTTAGGTTGTATATAGGAGTGCGGTTTTTCCCTTTCTGTTCATGTGCCACAAAAAGTGTTTCTTATGGTGGCTGATTTGTTTGCATTGTGCAGATACGAATGGAAGAGCTGGTGTAATGGATTATTTTTATAAGAAAATATTAGACTCTTTGTCTTGGCAGRCGTTTTGGTGCATTTTCTTTTCTACAGGTTACAAGATTATGTTAGGTTGTACCTACATATTGTTAAGTCTGTGATTCTGTTACACTTTGAAGCTGGTTTGGAGATAGGGTAAAGCATCACTGAGGTTGGATTATTTTGAGCTAATTAAATGGTCTATCCAGCTCTTTGTAAGAAATGATAGGACATTACTAGTCTACAAACAGATGCAAAATGACTATAAATTTTTCAACAGTTTATATCCTAATTCTAATATAGGAAAGTTTGGATTAAAGAACCAATGGTACTTTCCCTCTACTGTTTCCTACTGGAAGAACCTGTGTGGTGAAGAGAGGAGCAAGAGACATTATCTGAATTCTAATATGTTTTTCTTCAATGAACACTTCCAAGAAAAAGGTTTGTAGTAATAGAATTTTAATAATGTCTTTTTTTTTCTGAACAGTGTACTGGCTGTGGTCAATCTGCTTTTATTATTGCTTGCTCCTTTGTTATGTGTTTAGATCTTGTGCCTTTCTCTCTTTCATTATATAGTATATAGTACGCATGTTATGTACTAATTGTTATATTGTGCTATCCCATGTAATGCTTGATTCATTCAGTGAAAACTATTGTACAGATATCTTTTAAAGAGTTTTCTTAAATATGTAATATAAGTATCTCTTGGGCTTATCCTGTCTCAGTGCATTGCCTTTTTGTTTTGTTCAGATCTTTTGGAGATCACCAAACCCTTTCATATTCTTACTGAAACTGGGCTTTATTAACTGGTTTTTTATTTGCTTCTTGTTTCAGTCATAAAATTAACTTTGTTCATTTATTTCCCTTCTGTTTCTAATTTCTCTCTTCTATTATCACTGTTCTGTCTGTCTCTGCTTCTTAGCCTTTTGTTTGGAAAGCTGTTATTGTAACTAATTTTTATCAGCCTCCAGATACTTTCACTACTCTTCTATGTATGTTCACTTACAATTAATTCAGATGTTTTTACTTTTTTTCCCCTCTCCAGTGTCTTTAAGGACTTTCTCACATTTACTTTAGGTTTCGGAAATGAAGGAGTAAGTCACCCTCACCWATATTGCATCTTGGGCCTTAGAATAACATGATGGGTAGTTTTGCTTTTTTTGGAAGTTACTATAGCTTGGAAAGGGTCCAGTTGTCTGTAGCATAGGTGAGGAAGCTGAACAACTCAGCAGTTTTACATACAGGTATCTGCCAGATTAAGGCAGACTTCAAAATGTCTTGAGGTTCATTTAAACACTTGTGGCAAAACTATTTGTATGAATTTTGTCTGAATTTTTGCAATTTCAAACAACTCCATTTTGTTAAGAAGATTGTGTTTAGTCCTTACATAAAATGAAGATTTCCAGTGTTTCTCTCTGGGTTCACCACATAATCTGTGGAAAACAAAGATATAAACTTCTCTGCCTGACAAGTTATTAGTGCGGTTTCTGGCTCAAGCCGTCCAAGTGACTGCTTACACATAGTGAGTGGGTCGCTTCTCATTTGTTTAACTGATGCATGTCACGTGGTTGATAGCAAATTGCCTGTGTGTGAATGCTAAAACTGTCATGCTGCAAAGGAGCTTGCTGTCTTTCCCAAGAATTGTGTGTCATTGTACTGACAATGGGATAAATGCATTCATGAAGAATTTTCTTGGAACAGCAAAGTGACTTGCTTTAGGCAATTTCYGCGCCCGGGTAAGGGCTGGTTCCAGAGGGGTGGAGAACAATTAGGAAGTCGGAGGTGKGTTGGGGAAGGGCTGGAATGTAGGTTCTACCAGGTGGAACTACAACTAGAGCAGGGCTGGCAGAGACCAGGGTGCTGCATATCCACTTGGAACTCCCCTTCGGAGAAGTCCCAGGGTGATCAGTTTAGTGCTTGCAAGTAAMTTCCTCTGAATCTTACCTCAGCTACATTGCTGAGGCCCACTCACCACTTGAATGCTTTTTTTGTTAAGTTCCAGGATACAAATTTAGGAAACAGTGGAAAGGGCATGAAGAATGTTTGTTAGTAGTTTTAGTCTGCAGACCAAAAGACAAAGAAGGTAACTGGAAGAGAGGTTCATGGGTAGGAAGACTTCAGAAATGTCACAACTGCTGGTAGTGCCTTGCTAGAAAGTGACCTCAAGTTTAGAAAGAATTTTTGCCAGAAGCTTAAAATTGAGTGTGAAAGGAGCAAAACAACTTCTTCATTCACAGCGTAAACAAACAAATCTGTGAAATAATTATGTAACTTTTTATTTATAATTTGATTTATACAATTCAAGTTCTTAATGTAAAGCATAGTTCTTTGTTCTTGTAATGTTTACATTTCATTTACGTAAAAGTATTGCATACAATATAACTATAAACCATAAATATTTTATATAAATGTATATTCATAAGGATAATTCTCTCTTCCCATAATTCTCATTCCATTGAATTTATTTCTTTGGACTAATATTCCAATTTGGCTTGCCTTTGCTTAAAAAGAAAAAAAAATTCCTTCTGCTAGATTTTTCAGTTGTAATGAGTCAATAAAATATTTCATGTTAATAATGTAAGGGGGCTGCTGATTGACTGTGCTCATGTTTGGAAAGTAGTGCCAACCTGACATGGAAAGGAAGGTAACTTCACTGGTGTCATATGGTCCTCTCAGTTTTCTGAGGCTGTTACCTCACAGTTAGAAAACTGCTGGATATCCGCTTGCCTTGAGCACCTTGAATTATGTTCAGACTAGGCAGCTGCTCTGAATCATTTCTCAGAGATCTGCTTTGCTTTGTTGACTGAGGGGATTTGAGAAGATTCACTGGCTGTGACTGTGAATGCTGTGTCAATGCTGTGTTGACAACATTGCTATACTTCTCAGCAAGTATAAACTGGTGTGATTCCAGGGTAGCTTGTGTGGGTTCAGATCATTTGAATATCTGTTCTAGGCTTTGGTAAATGGTAACAGGGATTAAGCTAATTTGTTATTCCCTTTGTACACACACATAGATATGTTTAGTTTCAGCAACCTGCTTGTTCTGCTGCTCTTCCCCACACAGACCCAGCACCTCAGAGTTGCAAAGGCCCTWGCACTGAAGGAGCCACCATTGGTGTTGTGCTGCTGTCTCTCACCAAAGAGCACATGGATGGTCAGAAGGCTGCTGTTAAAGATCTCAGCCTCACTTTCCACAGAGGCCAGATAACAGCTCTGTTGGGACCTAACGGAGCTGGCAAGACAACAGTAATGTAAGTCTGACTTTTAATGCTGTTACTCTCCCCTCTGGTGTCTGCTATGCTTTTTCACTTCAAAATTTTGTGAACTATTTTCTATGCCTTTTCTTTTTCCCAAATTAATATTTGATAAAGTCTGCAAAGCACATGGAAAGTGAAGGTTGTATATCTATGACAAAAGCAATGTCATGAATAGAGAACCAGGTCTTCTGTGCTGCTTAAACCATGATGTAATAGCTCAGGGACAGCTTCAGTAGGAGCTGGGCATGTCTAGTTTTGGAGTTGAACACATCTTGGGGAAGTGTTCTTTTCTGGTATTCCTATATGTACTCATCACATGGAGAGTGTGGAGTTTGATGTGTTTTTTTGTTTTGTCCCTAGAAGTTGCAGGGCACTTCTTTCTTGGCAGTTGACCAGAAATGAAAATAACAAAATAAAAATGGCCTTTAAAAATGTCGAAGTTTATGTTTCTATCTTTATGTTAGCTATGATCAGCTTTCATCAAACCTGTGACACAGRACGGGACCTAATTGGGTAATACTCCCCACAGAATACCCATGTGAAAAAGGATACAATCACCTGTTACATTTGGTTGGGAGAAAAAATGGATTTTGTTCTGGAAGAAGGGAAAAGAAGAACTGTTGAGATCATGTTCAAAAAACAAAACAAGAAAACCTAGCAACCAACCAACAAAAAGAACCCCCCAAAACCCCCACCAAAAGCAAAACCCAATATAACTAAACTCAAACCCAAAACATTGGTGATGTTTCTATAACCATACTCAACTGAATTGGTGTTTCTCTAAGGGTGCTAGGACRTGCCTCAGGATATCCAAGTAATGAGCTAATTGCACATTATCTTGCTGAATTACTTTTTTTGTTTGTTTTGTTATATCAGATCCCTGCTGACTGGTCTGTACCCGCCGAGCTCYGGTACCATTATCGTTGATGGGAAGGACATCCGGACAGAGCTGGCTGCCATCCGGACAGAGCTGGGTGTTTGTCCCCAGYACGATGTCCTGTTCCGCACACTGACCGTGCGGGAACACCTCCTGCTTTACGGGTCGGTGAAGGCGCCTGCATGGACGAAAGAACAGCTGAATGAGCAAGTCAGTGGGTAAGTTTTCCTGTCATTTCTTGAAATCTGTCAAGTAATTTGGAAATGACTATTGCAAGCCACTCAAATAAGAAAGAGAAAATGCAAAAATTACAAGCAAATGCCAATGGAAACTGCAAGGTGAGTTTTTACCAGATTTCATGTTCTGAAATCGTGCCTTGAAAATAGATTTCCTAGTTTCTAACCCTTACCTGAATATATTTGTAGTGGAACTGTCAATGTCTAAAACCCTGGTATACAGAACCATCAAATAATGATGTTTTGACTGGAGTAGAGGTGGTTAGCCTTGTGGCAGCTGCAGGGGTTCTGCCTCATGCTGTCTGCCTTACCTCTGTCCTTGCTGGAGAGACAGATAGAAAGTGAACTGCTGTGCTTGCCCTGAGTTTTTAGATAAACCAACACTGACTTTATATATTTATTATCCTGTATTCCCTCACCTGCAGCAGAAGGAAGGCTAGAAAACCAGAAAAGAAAGGTAAAGGCAGTRCTTGTCACAATCTTTTTGAATAGACCATCGTATTTTCCTTTGTCACATCTAGCCTTGGAATGTTTTTAATAAATGAAGAGGTTTAAAAATGAACAATCCAATAGGAAAACCAAGTCAGAGCTCTGACATGACCTCAGAGGATTTGCCACTTTTCAGGTTAAAAACATTTGCTAGTGTTTTTGTTCTGATGCTTCTTTGATATAGGACTAGATCTTATATTTTGCATTACGTATATTAAGCTACTAGTCAACTGTACAAGCTGAGATCTAGTTCACTAATAGTAAACTGCACTTTGTCTACTTCAGGAATAAAATATATGCTTTTCTAAAAATGTGGCAGTGTAAATAGTTTCTGTTTACCTTCTGATTCATGCTAGACTCTGTAAAGAAATGGTCACTTCCATGTTTCAATGGAAATTAATGTCAAGTTGATGGGACTTCCCCTTAAGTGTACAATCAGGCATATGCAGAGGCATTTGTGGCAAAGTGGCTTTCCTTTTGGTAGCTATCTTAAAAGCCTGTTGCTTTTAAATTTTGATCTGAACAAACTCAGGTGTGGGACACTAAATTCTCTCCAAAACAACAGAAGAATTCTAGAGTTCTCTAGAACTACAGAGACAAACCAACCTAATACTCGGTTTAAAATTTATGCAAAATAATATTCTGTATCTTATGGTGCTTAGACTGCTGAATTGTAATTTTAGCAGCAGTCTATCACACTAATGGCACATAAGAACACTCAGGACTCTGCAGGCTTCCTACTAAGAAAAATTAAATTATTTTTAAAGACAACAAATTCTTTAAAAGACTTCAGAGAAATTAGAAAACAACAAAAGAATGAAACAAAATTTTGTTTTTATTAGCAAAAAAAAGAGGACTTCTAAAGAGATTAAGCATAATTTTCCTCAATATATGTCTCTAGAACAGCTAAAGAAACCTGTTTTCTTAAAAATGAGAAATTCTTTCAGGGTAAATGGCATGGCTTACTGACTGCATATTCACTGAAATGATTCAGGAGTTTATCTTAGGAGTGTTGAGCCTTTCATGTCTTGCTTGCCAGGCTGATAGGAGCTGAAAGCTCTTAGGTCAGTGACTGGATGCTTGGTGTTATGAAGAATAAATTAAGGGTCTTATAGTGTTGCCTTTATTCAACATGTTTCCACACATTTCCTAAAAACTCAGGCATCTCTAAGGTTCTTTGAGGAGTTGCAAAACCTGAAACACTGCTTGAGTTATGAAACTAGCAGTTTTTACCATGGTTTAAAGGGGCTATAATCTGGAGTCTGYTGAAGTTGTTGAACAAACTGGTCTTTATTTTATTTGCTGCCTTAATTTAAAAATTGTCTGTACTTATCATGCACAACACTTATCCAGAACCTGTGCATCAGATGATGAGCATTTATGCCTTGTAGGTAAAGGGATATTTGTTTTCCTACTTGTTTTTGGCACTAAAGGGCATAACCTGTCAGAGGTAGTGATTTTATCACTTTTCATTTTACAGTGACTTTTCAGCAGTTCTTCTCTGAGTGGACATGATGTGACTAGAAAAGATTTTTCAAAATCGGTCCCATTTCTGTACTCCTATTTCAGAGCTCTGGAAGATGTCGATTTAKCCCAACATCAGTACAAACTTGTCGGAGCCCTTTCCGGGGGAATGAAAAGGAGGCTGTCAATTGCCATCTCCTTTATTGGAAACTCAAAGACAGTTGTTCTAGATGAGCCCACCAGTGGAGTAGATCCATGTTCTCGCCGTAGTATCTGGGATGTTCTTTTGAAGTACAAAGCTGGTACAAAGTTTATGCAACAATTTGCTTCTTATTTTCCTTTTTGGAATTTTGTTTCAATAATTTAAACTCGATAGTCAAAGTGTAGTCAATATATTATCAGAAGCTAAATACATTAATTTCTGAGGAAACATTAAGTCGAACTTGGTAACTTTATGGAAAGTCAAATGACATTACAAGAATCATCTGCTATTTTACAGAAAGATGCTCAATCCAAAAAAAGATTGAGCTTAGTTCTGAGTCCTGTCCTGAAGTTTCTACCTTCTCACCAGCTTCCCAAAATTGCTTTCTGTTTTCCATTTCCCATTTTGCATACACCTGTATATAGATGCTTATGTACTTCTAATGAAAATAGACTCATCAGTCAGTCTGCTACATTAATTTTAAAATTGATTGTAGGAAGCAAATTCCTCAGCTAGTGAGCACTCAATTAGCTGTAATAACTCACAGTGAAAGATCCGTTGAAACAGACACTGCTGTTATGTTGTTTTAAGGAATTCCTTAAGCTTTTAAAACAGCTGGAGGTTCTAATGGCTTRATACTGCTTGCTAGGTATAATACAGGGCAAAGCAAGTTTAGACCTGAATTTAACCCAAATTGTAAATCTGACTGAAGGTTTTGCTTGTATCCTGTGGTCATGTTTTGAAGGGTACTGAAACATGTTCYCTTAAGGCTAAAGCATCCTTGTGAAAGCAAGAGGTGTTTCTCTGGGAACCAGGTTTTGTAGACATGTACCAATCTTTCTGATGCAGGTTGCACACTGATCTTTACCACTCACCATCTTGATGAGGCAGAGGTGCTCAGTGATCGCATTGCCATCCTGCAACGTGGCCAGCTGAGGTGCTGTGGTTCTCCCTCTTATCTGAGGGAGACATATGGCCAGGGACACAGTCTAACGCTCATAAAAAAGGTATTTTAAAAACATACTGTACAGAACTTAACAGTGCCTGCCAAGTAATAGCTGTGTATGTTCTAAGGGATCTGTATGTCCCTGGCAGGAAGTAATATGTCATATAGATTATCAGAGAACCAGCAAAACATGTTTTTATTTGCTTTCTTGGTTGTTTTGGGTGGGTGGTATTATTATTATCATCTAGATGAGCACAGTGACATCTTTGAAAATTATGACTGTCAGAGTTTAGCTGAAAAGGGCTTTGTCTCACTGTTTATTCCTGGGAAGTAGTCTCTGAATCCCAGGTATGATGTGATTTCATCAGTGGAAATTTTCCTGCGTGAATTCTACTATCAAGTCCAATACTTCTGGTAATATTTAATTTTTTGTGCATGATTATCTTTCTTTCCTCATAGCCCTCTGTGTTTGAAATCCAGGATCCTAAGCACATTGTTCRCGTCACATCTCTGGTACAAACCCACATTCCAGAAGCCTTCTTGAAAGAGAACAGTGGGACTGAGCTGACCTATGTGATTCCAGAAAGGGCAGATAAGACCTCTTTTAAAGGTCTTTTTCAAGCTTTAGATCAAAGCCTTCAGCATCTACATGTGACTGGCTATGGCATTTCTGACACAACTTTGGAAGAGGTACTTGTAACTTTTCTGTGTAATGACATTTTCTTGATTAGAGAATCCAGTAATAGCTTCCAGCTACTCTTGATTGTATCTTTCATATTGCACAATGATTTCTTGTGAGAAGCATGTTTTCTAAAAAAAAAAACCAAACAAATAAACAAAAAACCCCAAATCAAAATCAGGCAAAATCTCTACTTTATGGTTTTRCTTTGCTGTTAATTTCAGGCCCAATCCACTCTACTATGACATATTTTTATTTCAAGAATCTGATGTGGAGACTGATGAACTGTGAGAAACTTAAATGKTTTTTTCTGCATTAACTTAAGGAAAATTTAATGTCTCATTGATTTAGTAAGGAACACTGTTGYCCTAAACCCATAGCATTTGAAAAAGCTTTGAACTTGCAAGTCTGGTGGCTCCATTCAGGTGGCTCTTTAGACAGAAAAAAAATTGCTAGGAATACTTTCTGATTTACAAGTTCTAAAGCTTAGGACTTAGTCAAACTGTGAAATATCTAAAGAATATTTTCTGTGTATACCGAGAGGGACTTTGATATATGTATACACGAACATATATACATATGTTCACATGTGTATATCACATATATATACATGTATATGTGTATATATATACTAAACAGTAGTAGTAGTAGTAGCATATATATATAGTAGTAGTAGTAGTATATACAGTAAGCAGACCAGAGTAAGAGACTCTGTTATGCATCTTCATCATTCTGAATTTAGCTCTGTGTAAATAGTCTTGTCAGTGAGAGGTTATTTCCCTTGGACCCTTTTTACCCCGTCTATTACTTCTAAATAATAAGATTCCGTAAACCACCACTGTCCAAGTACAGTATAATAGATCCTTCAGGAAAAACAAAAAAATTCACTTCTTCAAGTGATAAGAGGCTAATGTCAGTTTACATAGTTTACAAGTTTAATAATAATTTTACATAGTGCTATGAAATAAATTACATTCCTGCTATRCAATTCTATGAGGCAAGTCAAAAATTTATTGAAAAGTTGTTATTTTCTTATATAAGGCAATTAACATCCTGTAAGGAAGAATACTGTTCACTGCCAAACATTATAGAGTTGGATGTAGATATTGAGAATACTTTGGGACTACTTCCCCATGGGATAACATAGGACTTTCCAGAACTGACATGTTTATACATGTAGTGTATAGTAGATGTGAATTTGTCATGGATATGAGGAAGCTTTCTCAGTGTGCTGAATCTATTGCTCAGTTGAGAGCTTGCTTTTAGCTGTTTTGTGAAGGGGAGGTTTAAAAACATCTTTAAATGTGGTATTAGATATTAATGTATCATTCTTCAGCTTGAAGATTTAATGCATTAATTTGGGTTGATTTCTGTCATCTCTGCATCTCATCATTAGTTGTCATTACAACCTCAGTTCTCCATTGTCTCATCAAAAGCCTCTCTGAGTTGGGAACTAAAAGGATAGCACATAATAGCACTATTTAATCTATTCAAGCAATTCAATCTGGAAACAAAGGATCCTGGTTTTAAAGGAAGAAATGTTTTAAATTGTATTTTATCCTTTCTGTTTTTTCTCTTATATACTCATCATTATTCTTTCTTAGTTTGAGGGACGCTTGCACTTTCTAAAAATCATGTTCTTCAAGGGAAAATGGACTTCCATTCATATTTCAAAGGAATTCTGAAGTTCTAACAAATCAGTTTCTGACACTTTCAAATCTCACTAATATTATATTTGTTTCATTTTAGGCTTAAGATATCTTTTCCAACCATTTGTATTTGTATTTAAGGAATTGCAAGTATTTTATAATACTTGTAATCTAAAGCATTAGTAGAACAAAAAGGTGAATACAAGGATGGTTAATTAAATTAAGCGTATACTAAGAGCTCTCTGGAGGATGCTGTTTCTCTTTCTGGCAACTCTGGAAATTTCTTTCTTTTATTGCTTTCTTGCTTTGTTTTGAGGAGAGAACAAAATGATTGCAARATCTTTGCAAAATAAGATGTGTCAAAATTTTTTAATTGAGTACTGCTTTTAAATTCTCTTCCTTGAGATGACCTGAGAGTTTGCCTCAAAACTTTCCAGAGAAAACCATATACCTCCTTGAAATATTTCTGCCTTAAAATGCTATGCACCTTCTAGTGAAATGCAGGATGCTCTAACAATGTCTAGTAATGGCACAATCGCGTGAATCTATTTCACTGTATATTGCCATTTGGCCAGACTTGTTTCCTTGAGGGCAAAAAGCACTTCCTATACCTATTGAGAATGTGGTGGTTTGAAAGAAGCAGCCAGGGCAGTGGCTGCTGCTTGCTAGGTGGGCAGTCCTTTTCTATAGCCATCTGGACAAGTCCTTGGTCAGATATGGACTTGCTACTTGAAGCAGAAATTAAGCAGAATTTCACAGAATATTCTGAGTTGGAAGGGACCCACAAGGATCATCACGTCCAGCTCTTAAGTGAATGGCCTACACAGRGATTGAATCCACAACCTTGGTGTTATTAGCACTGTGGTCTGACCAAATGAGCAYGCAGGAATTGCTAAGGCATGTGAGGAAAGGAGCGCTCTGCTGAGGTCTAGAAGACAYCTTCTTTTACAGATAGCAAGAACATGCTGTCTCTTTGTCATGGTGCCTAGTCCTGACTTTTCCATATCTGTGTGTTTTGAAGGGTACTTACTCTGTTAATAACATTGTTAGGTTAATACTACTTCTGTTCAAAATATTTGGTGCAATATTAGGTAAATTGTCAGTTCTTCTGTACAATGTGGTCCCTAATGATTCCCATTCTTAACAGGATGTTCGAAAACTGGATATTATGGGGAGGACTGGGCAATGCAGATGGCCTTCTACCTTTATTACCTGTATCAGAATAAGTGTCGATGAAGCTACGATAAACACAGGATGTATTGGAAAAGCATTTGGTGGCTTTGTTTATTTTTTACGGTATATTTACATCCTCTCTACAGTGACATAATGAGATTAAAGAAGCAAATGTGTGTCTGTAGCTATTTTGACACTGAAGTAAGCATATGCAGGCAACATTTCGTAGAGTAGCCTTTGTCCTAGCCACAGAGGTGCAGTTACTTTGTGGTTTCACAAAGTGGTTGACACACCTGAAGGACAGGATGCCAKCTGGTGGGACCTAAACAGACCCAAGAACTGGGCCCATAGGAATCTCATGAGGTTTAATAAGACCAAGTGCCAGGTGCTGCACCTGGATCAGGGCAACCCTAAGTACCAACACAGGCTGGGGGATGAACAGATTGAGAGTAGCCCTGCTGGGAAGGATTTGGGGAGGAGAGGCTGGACATGACCCAGCCATGTGCACTCACAGCCCAGAAAGCCAAATGTGYCCTGAGCTGCATCCAAAGCAGTGTGGCCAGCAGGGTGAGGGAGGGGATTCTGCCCCTGTACTCTGCTCTGGTAAGACCCTACCTGGAGTGCTGCATCCAGCTCTGCGGTCCCCACCACAGGAAGGTCATGGACCTGTTGGATAGAGTCCAGAGGAGGCCACCAGGGTGAATAGCGGATGGAGCACCTCTCCTGTGAAGAAAGACTGAGAGAATTGRAATTATTCAGCCTGAAGAGGAGAAGGCTTTGAGGTGACATAATTGTGGCCTTCTAGTACCAGAAGGGAGCCTTTTTACAGACTTGGCAGACTTTTTACAAGAGCAGGAAGTGACAGGACAAGGGGAAATGTCTTAAAACTGAAAGRGAGTAGGTTTAAATTAGTTATTAGGAAGAAATTCTATCCTGTGAGGGTGGTGAGGCACTGGAAAAGGTTGTCTAGAGAAGTTGTGGATGTCCCATCCTTGGAAATGTTCAAGGCCAGGCTGCATGGAGCTCTGAGGAACCTGGTYTAGTGGAAAGTGTCCTTGTCCGTGACAGAGGGGTTGAAACTAGATGATCTTGAAGATCCCTTCCAACTCAGGATATTCAGTGATTCTATGATTCAGTTGGTTCAGTTTAGTTTGGTTTGCTTGACAGAATTGATGTGTAGAGCCATCAGCAAGCAGGTCCAAGATAACAARTTAGAATGTGGCTTTAGGCTGTCAGGATCTGCCTCCAGGGTCTAATACAGAACTATCAGGCCAGAAATTTCTGGCCTTGCAGTTGTTAATGGCCAAAAGTGTTCCGTGAAAGTTGGCAGGCAACAAATGCAATCAATAACCACTGTTAAATGGCAATTATATTGACTAAGCAAAATATGGTTTATGTAATAGTCAGACCTTAGCAAGTCAAGAAATATCTTTCAACAGCTATAAAGTACTTCACATTGACTGGTTTTTATTGTCTATTGTATAAGCTCCTTGGAAACAAGGAATTTTTTTTATAGCTGATATCAAGTTCTTTTGTGGGAAGAAATAAATGGTTTCTAAAYGATTTCTGAAAGTCGCACTGTGGGTATAATATAAGTCTTGCAGCTCAACCCAAACAGAGAAGGAAAAGCAAAAGACGACTTTCATAAAGACAAAGTAAAACTTGGTTGTAATTTTGCTGTTCAGTTAGAAATGCTCATGGTACCTGTATTTTCTGTCAATTTTTCTTTCTTTTTATCTGAAGTTCTTAAATCACTGTTTAATTACAGTTCAGGTTAGGATAAAATATTAATTTTGGCTTTTTGTTTGAGCTTACAAGAAGTGTGGAGTGTGTGAATAAGGCTCACTGTGAAAGTTGTTCCAAGTTTCTGCAAGGCTAAGGGACTGAAAAACGAAATACATGTCTATGAAATTCAAGGGCTTTGTGTGGACAGAACTGTGAGACAGGATTAACCAAGAAATAATAGGTTGAACACAAATCTGTTTGGCAAAGTGTATATATCATTTAAATAGACCTCACGATTACAAGTTGGTGAATTCTGCTGGGTTTTTATAATTTTAACTGCAACTCCCTCCTGATATGTGTTTCCCTGCTTAAAAAGGTTTAATCCTTTTAATTTCAAAATAATTTCACTTTTTCTCATGGTGATTTTAGGTAACAAGATCCTATCACCTCCAGCCAGTTTGGGGTATGCATGCTAATTGTTTTGCTACAAAACACACATTGTTGCCCAGCCCTCTCCGTAGTACTAGTTTTACAGGAATTTGTTCATGTTGGCTGTCTCCGATGATTGCATTGTCCTTGAAATGTCTTTCAATAGCATTATTGTCCATGTGCTTACACAAATCTAGGGACACTTCTTGAGTGTCYCTGGACACTGTGAATTCCCTAGAATCTGTGGGTTCTCGGTTCTGTAGGATTTTGTACATTRGATTTAGCTGTACTAGTACATCTAGAACTCTTTGGTGAGAGCTCCAGTTGTGGCCACAGATTTCTAGCTGGAGCATCAGAAGAGTTGTCACTGTGTCCTTGGTAAAAACTGCAGTAACTGAGTTCCAACACATACCACAGCTTAGGAGCATAAAAAGTCAATCAAGGGCAGAGACTCTCCTGAAAAATATTTGCACTAGTGGTGTTCATGGATCAGCAATGCTTTGCATAGGTGCTTTTGCATCTATTGCCATTTATTTCATTCCCCTTATCCCCAAGATCTTCACCGGAGAGCCTGACTAATTTTATAGTCATATTTCAGTAGTGTGGTTAGAGCAGTTAGTAGTAGTAGTTTCTGACAGTCTGGATGGTTTAGGATGCAGATATATATATATATATAGACTTTAAATATATATATATAAAAAATAGTTTTAGAGAATGGATTCCAAATTACTTTTTTCTTATTTCATGAAAGGTGTTTCTGAAGCTGCTGCAGGACTCAGAGAAGATGCCCTGTGTTCCACAGGCAGCACACCTGGACCATACAAATGGTACTGAATCAGTTTGTAAGTAAAAGATTATGTGTCTTCTGAAGCAACTAGATTTATAAAGATCAAAAATGTAAAGATAAACAAGCACGAAGTTCCTAAAGTTGAGGAATGCACAAGCAAATGGAAAATACTGCCTGCTACCATCTGGTGATTCCTCTTTTGTGTGTGAGACATGACCTGCCTTGGGTAGTAGGTTTTCATATGTCTGCTGTGATTTACCTCTATCACTTCACAACTGTCTTCCCACCCTTCTGTGTACACGTGCACACAAGCATTCTCTCACTGCAATAGCATTAACTAACTCACTGCTTCGTACCAGTCCCTGGAAACTAATTACCCTCTTTGTCTCATACTGACAATGAATAAATATTGCTGAGACATACCACAGATATAAAATCTGTAAGTTATTAGAGAGATACATTCATGTTCACCCAGGTGCAATTCAAAAGAAAAAAAAAGCCGGTTCCCCTTAGAGTAGATAAACATTTGTCCTCTAAAGTGGCATGCTGTTTTAGGTTCCCTTACATGTTYGTTTAAAAAAAATTCCTTCATACTTTTTCTTTTCCTGCCCTGTAAGCCTGAGAGGAGGTCCTTGTTAACATTTCTGAAAACTCAGGAAGCTTCTTCTCTTTAAGAAATTCTTATAAGAAGAATCATTAATCATCAGTAATGTGATGYCATTACAAAATCCAACACTCAAGTTCTCTAATGTCAGTGCCCATCAATTTGATGAATATTTTCTCATTGTTTCTGGGATTTTCATGCTTCTATACTTATCATATTTCTTTCTATTTGAAGATCAACATCTAGATTATAGTTTTCTTTGGTTAAATGTCAAACATTTTGTCCTATAYGCAGTACTTTTCATTTTGTTCCTATAGAACACAGGCACAGGGATGTCCTGGTSTGTTGTCCTTTAATGTTACAGTAATGGAAATAACAATTTTCAGCCAAACTTGCATTATTTTTTACRATAAGTTCAATTGGATCTGCCAGTAATAAGTGGCCTAAGTAATTGTGGCCTAAGGTGAGACCTTTTCTCACAAAGTGCAAGCTTCAATGAATGACTTTTTCCAGAGGGTCTGTTTGCTGGGCTATTCCAGTCCCTGTAGAGTCAGTGAAGATGTAACTGTATAAAACTAAACCAGAACCTTACTAAGCAAGTAAAATTGTCAGTTCAAGTCAGTGGTGAGAATGAACTTCCATTTGAACCACAGTTTTGAATATCCCTTATTTTATAACAGTCAGTTGTTTACTTCAAGACTCAACTAGGACATCTGAACCAATTTTAAATCAAAACAGCCTGTCTTCTCTACATTGCATTTTCATTAAAGAGTAAGATTTACAGTTCCTAAAGTAATGAACACAATATACTCTATCTAAGTACTTGATATACTTTCCYATCTGCATTTTAAAACATATAATGTAGTATTTGTTCAAGTTATTACATTAATAAAGAATCGAGTGATCAGAGATTCTGTATTTTTTCAGCCTGATAAATTATAGCAAGAAAATGTGATGATAATGCCATTTCTTTGGGGATGRGAGTACTGGAATATTGTCATTCATCGCAGATGACTGTCATTCATCATTAAGGACAGTTGTGAAACGTAGGCATAAGGGATCTGGGAAATGGTCATGAAAGGTATCTATCATTGTCAAAGTTAACCAGAATACTCCATGGGCAATAGCTTGACCTGTATAACTTTGTCTTTGAAAGCAAATTCAAAGGCAGTCAAACTTTCTGTTGTCAAAGTAGTCAGATGAATTTTCAAAATCCCCTAGAGCAAGCAGCTGGGATTATTGAGGAGATCACAGGATGCTGCTATTTGATTTGTAAAAGAATTTGGACTAGTGAGATGCTTTGACAAAGCACAGATCTGAGCACAAGCAGGGGTGTTGGCTATCCTTTGCTGCTGCTGAGTCCTTGAGGTGTCAGGATTGTGTAGAAACCAAAATGTTGTCTCATCTCCCAGACTAGGAGGTGTAGTGGAGTGGTGTGTATTTCTCTTCTGAAATGAAACTGCAGAAAATCAGTACATCATTTAGGCTGATGACCAATTCCAAAAACGAGCAAGAGATATCATTTCAGCAAAATATGACAGTATCTCACTGAAGTCAGAGCTTTGATAATTTCTAGTTATGTTTTACATTGTCCTGATATACTGTGTCTGATTGGAATGGAGTTAAATTTCTTCATAGCAGCCTCTATGTTCCTGTGTTTTGGATTTGTAACTGAAACAGTGTTGATAACACACCGGTATTTTGGCTATCACTGAGCAGTATTTGCAGTGCCAAGGCTCTCTCTTTTCTGCCTTCCCTGCTGTGAGTAAGATAAGGATGAGAAAGAGGGTGGGAAGGGACACGACCTGGATAGATGAGCTAAATTAACCAGAGAGTTATTCAGTGTCATATAGTGCCATGCTCAGCAATAAAACCTGAGGGGAGGATTTTTTTTCAGAAGGTAGCTGTTGCTACCAGTGGCTGAGCATGTCTRCTTGTGGGAGTTGGTGAGTGATTGCCTTTGCATCACCTGGGTTGGTTTTTTTTTGGTTTTTAGTTAGTTAGTTAGTTACTTAGTTAGTTAGTTAGTTTGTGGTTTATTTTTCTTTCTTTTTCCTTTACTGCTTAAACTGTCTTTATCCTGACCCACAATTTTTCTCACTTTCTCTTTTCCTATTCTCTTCCCCATCCTGCTGGAGGAGGGGGAGTGTGGGCAAGCAGCTGTTTGSTGCCTGGCTGCTGCTTAAGATCRACAACCAAAATAATGTAAAATAGACTCAGAATTATTTGAACGTTTCTAAATGCAAATGTTAGAGGTAAGTAGCAGTCCATTAATTAAATTAATCATAACAATTTTAATATTGGTAAATTTAAAGATGAAAAGCACAGTGTGTAATATCTAGTAATTTGTTTCCTTTGTGGAAGGTTTTCTCAAAATTTTTGRTTTTATTCCAATGAAAAAACCTTAGAATAAAACTCACCTTTTTGTGACAACGGTTAAAATTTTAAGTCAGGGATGACTGTGTGTGCAGACACAATACATGCATATATTATATACAGTCATGCATAATTAATTTCTACACAGCTGGAACACACGATCAATGGTTATTGTTTTGTAGATGTATACAGAGCATGCAGGAAAAAGGTTAGACTGAGCTTGCAATGACTGCTTGACAAGATCGTTGGAGCCAAATAGCCTTGAGAAAATGGAGAAACCAACTCTATGGAGGCCAATAAAATTATAATAAACCACAGCAGGCAGTATATGTACAGAAATAATCAGGAGAGCTAAGAGCAAGTCCAAGGGGTGACTAGCTAAGCATGGATAAATGACAAAATAATCTGAACACATGCAAAAGCAGGTAATAGGCTAGTGAGTGGTCTCATTGGATCATTCAGGGACCAATATCATTGAATTAAGACACTCAGATGTTTTGCTGAAGAGCCAAATTGATTCATTTTGTAGCATTTAACGTCTTAGAAATGTTTGGGAGATACCAGCTTTGGATCTAGTCCCTTCTGGCAGTAAAATACAGTTGGAACCTGAGGTATAGTAAAAATAAACTGTAGAAAATTCAAAATGGATACATTATAGTTTTTCACACAATAATATAGAACGTTTGAAATTTCTTGCCATATAGTCTTATGGAGACTAAGAGTGTGGTAATATGTTTAAAAARGCCAAAGAATGGTTATTAGTGGATACATAATATGAATAGCTACAGTAACAGAAGTGGTGTTAAAGCTTATATGCCTCTGAACTTCTGGGATAAGTTAACCTCTGAAAGTGTTGATGAGGAAGCAGGTTGATGCATAACTAATTTTTAACATTGCTTAAGCCTTTCTCTGAAGCACCTGGTGTTTGCCATTTTGAATGATATTRGGCCAAATGTTACACTGCTCCTGTTAGGATTTGGGAGATCAAYGATATACGGTACTTATGAAACACATCTGAAAGCTAATTTAATGAAGAAATTTTAGCTGACAAAAAGCAGTCATTAATAGTGAAACATCAAATTGAAGAGCTTTTGTGAATTTCTGCTGGGTTTGAACACTGCCTTTTAATTATCTTCATCAGTGATACTGAAGTAAACATAACCTTGCTGATGAAAAAAAAAGGCAACGGCCAAAAGATGATGAGTAAGACCAGTCCTTAGGACTGAGTTAGATCACTTGAAAAGCTGAATCCATTCTAAATAAAGGGTGTTTTAATGAAGCCAAATGCTTGGTATATCTGCATAATGGCGGGTAATATCCTGGAAAACACTGACTCTAAGTTATCTGCTAATCCTGGTGAAAAAGTGTTTTAAGACAGCTAGGATGATTTATATTTGAGTTTAATGTACAAAACTATGTGAAGAGGTCATTTTGACTATCAGTTCCAAATTGATGAGACTAATGCTACAATACTATGTACAACTTTTGTGTCCACGTTTTTAAGTTTGAATGTTTTTAAGGAGAAATTGAGAATTCAGAAAGTGAGTAGAGAAGAATTAATATTGGAGGTTGGCAGTGAAGTCCTTATAAAGGCACCATCAGGGCTCCTTTAACATGGTTTATCAAAAAGAAGGTAGAGAAGTGATTTGCTTAAAAAGCCTAAACTTTTTTTTACTGCATGGAGAATATTGTCCTTTAAGGTATAGTTCTAAATTTTATTTGGGCAGAAGAGATAGATGAAATAAAGGAAGAAAAAAGTAAAAAAATAGCTGGAAGCTAAAGACAGGTGCTTCTCCTAGAAGTTAATTAGCAGTTGGAGTTATTCTAGCCGGGAAAGTGTGTTGCTTCTCCTGGTACATTTGACATAAGGCTGGGGCCTTTGCAGAAAATATGTTACAGTAAAGGGTGTTATTGATTTCTGCACATGGTAGCAGAATGGAATTTGACGTCTTTGAGTAGGTGATCAAGTTGTTTCTTCTATTCTTAAAGAGTATCCTTTAATCCACTATGACAAATTGAGTTCACTGTAACTACAAAAAAAGGGTTGACAGAGACTTTTTTATAATATCCCTGAAGTTATATTTTAACATCAGTTTTTAAATGGAGCTCCCTTCTTTCAATTCCCTGTAAAATTCGCATAAAAGGACCCAAGAATTATTTCAATACTCCACCTTGCAAAATGTAACTTGATTACTGAGAAGAAAATTGTGGACAAGAAGCATCAGTGTCTCTGCTTAGGAGAAGTGGCTGCTGACATGAAGACTGATATTAAAATTTTCAAACTTTTGCTGTCTACTCTTAAGGAGAAGGTATATCATTAATGTCAGTGTTCTGGCAGTCTAACAGTATAGATAACACTACTACTTAAATTCAGCACTAAATACTGAAAAAAAATTGTCAAAATGGATGATCTAAAAATCGTGGCTACATTATATTTTCCTTCAGCTTTTTTTACTATGTTTTCAATTAGTTTCTTGCAGGAAATCTCATGGTTCTTGCATATGTTGAAAACTTAATTTTGTGTCTTCAAATATTTAGCTTTATATTCCTCAAACCTGAATCTTTCTTCCTTCACCCTTTCAGGATTCTCCAAAGCACAGAATAAAGATGGAGCATCTTTATAATATTACCTATCAATTGTCACAAAAAGATAGCTGATTTCAAAAATAAGATAATTTGAGTTGTTTAAGGTTTATATGAATTTGTTTTCTCGGTAAGTGTGTAACTGTAACTCCTTCTACCCTGAAAGTGAATGGTCAGTTTCTTCCTCTTTCCTCAAATATGTTTCACTTTTTTCACCCACTACTTCTTTCATCCAAATATATTCCCTACCAGTTGTTTTCTTTGTGATTGCTGCCTGGTTCTTTTCTAGTTTTCACCCACAGTATGGACATCTTGAACTCTCTGTTGGATATGCTCAGACATTAGAGGGCTGTTAGAAAAACAATAGAAATACAGCTGTTTTCTAGTAAAGGATGCTACTCTTACAATGMCAAGAAACTCATCCATGTTCCCAACCTCCCTGTCCTTGCATTCATCCTGACAGATGAAAGAAATTAACCCTGCCTGCCTTCCTCACACAGGCCCTTTGTTATCTTCAGCTTTAGAGAAGAAAATGGTCAGTAAAGCACCTGCCAAAAGGGGCCTCAATTGAAAAAAAGACTATAGATTTCTGCAAGTACTACAAAATCAGAGAACAAAACAATCTGTTTTGAAATTTTTATTTAGAAAATCAAATTAATTGCTCATGAAAGTATTCTCTTGATGGAATTGAGGTGGTTTCATAAAGGGTCACCCTGTGTAGCTCCTTTCCTGTAATTTGGTATTTTCCCTTGTTCTTAAAACATCCGAGTCTCATTTTGASTGGAAGGTATGCTTGAAGCAGCATGTTGTGTTATAGATTCAGATTTCTATAGTTAGAAAATGGAAACAGTCAGTACACTTGAGACTACAATCTGAAAACAATTGAGGAAAATTGTTGCATCACTCTGTCTTATGATGGAAGAGATGATGCCCCTTCTATCCTGCCTAGGATAGAAGACACCGAATCATCAGAGAGACTTTATTTCAACTGTGGGTCACCAGAACTGGTACGCATGCAACTTCTGGTGGTGATGATTATATTGAATTGCTACATATCTCAAGGGCCTTCTAAACAGAAATTTTTATTTGATATTAACATCTCGCAGCTCTTGCTGCCTGATGTGGATGTATGAGAATATTTTGAACTTGCATTTTTCCAATAACCTATTTCTCATAATCTGAATTGGTTGTCTGTTAGTTATGCTTGATTTAGAAATAAAACAGTTTGGCAGCTCATCCACTATTCTCAGATATTTCTTTGAGCCGAAGAATAAAGAATACAGATAGTTGTGAGTGTATTTCTTCATACAGGGTCTGTTTTCCCTCAGACTTGCTAGTGCTCCCTTCTGCATGTGTGTCTTTCTCTCCAACCTTTCCTTTGCAATCCAGGATTTCCTGTTGTTTTCTTTTAGTTCCTCTGTTTTGTTGATGCTGTTACAGGACCTGCAGACTGGAAAAGGTATTGACAGCCTTTATGATCTTTCATGRTATTTTTAAAATCCCGTCTTTTAATGAAATATTCGGAAGCCTTATTCTCCATTCTGAAGGACTGCTTGTCTTCCATTTCATGTTGTAATGAATCCTAAGTAATTAAGAAAAATAAGAAAGAAAGAAAACCRTATAAGAGAAGTAGAACTCTTTCTCAGAGGATAAATGAGATCTGGCAGACAGCATTCCTGTGCCAATTGACTGCTTTTGAGAATGACCTGAATGCACTTCTTGCAGGGATTCCACTTTTTTTCACACTTGCAACATCTTCAAAAATCTGCAGTCAGGATACGGTTTATGTGATCATCCGTTCTCTGAAAAGCAACTGAAATTTAAACAGCAATGAGTTGCCTGGTGTAAGAGCAATGATGGGTTGCCTGGTGTAACACTAATGTGACTTTTCCTGTAGCAATATTTTCTTCCGAGCTTAAGTGGTGAATTTCATTTAGCTAGTGGTCTTTTTGCTGTTCAGGAATTGGAGTTTTTCAAGGATGGCATTTACATCTCATGTTCTAGATCAACTATTTTTCTCCCTCATAATATGAGGCCCATGTGTTGGAGAAAATTTTCACTCTTAGATAATTAATGCAAAGTCACATATGTGGTGTCAGAAAATGTTTGGTGCTAATAGCTAGTCTTTAGGTTTTGTGTGCTAAGTAAATTCTGGTGGTTTCTTGCCTTGCTTTAGCTTATTGGTGGAGTATATATTTTCAAGATTTTTTTTTTTCAGGTATGTCTGGGTATGTATATTCRTATATTTTTACAGATGAAGAAAGCATATGTGTATGTACACACATGCATACAAATATTTTAAAACACAGTTTTGCTTTATTAATGCTGTTGCACCAGTGAATTCAGATACTTTAACTTCAACTGTGTAAGTAATGTAAATGACCAATTTTTAAAGAAATGCTTATCAAGAGTAAGATGCTTACTTTTCAGTCTGAAACAGAGCATTGCTTAGGGAAGGAGCTTCATGAAATCTTCTTAACATCTTGCCTCATCAAATGAGTAAATATCATAYGTATGAAGAAAGTGTGCTACATATCTTAGCTGTGCTAGTAAGGCTCTCTTTGAGGCTGATGCTTCCACATGAAACTAGATTTTCACCTGTCTGATGCCTTCTCAAAACTATCTCCTTTGGTGAAATTGTTGCCTCTGCTCTGTCACTAAAACATTTCTTTTGTGTGACAAAAGCCCACAAAGACTTTAGCAATATTCACGTCTGTTTTCTCAATACTAGCAACATTCTGCAGTATTACATGTTTGGTTTTGGTTTTTTTTTCTCAAAACTAACAAAAAACTGGTGTAGGAGTTACAGGGACAATATCCATAGTAGATTCAATATGAAGGGCAGTATGTGGAGCACCCAGCACTCAGGACTGTGCCTCTTTTTGCCTACTGTTTATATGGTAAACTTGTATCACAAGGTGATATCTTGATAGGAGTTGTATATTACATTGTTGCTAGTCAATTCCTCGTTTGAAATATAAGTGAGGCTTCATGATGTGTAGACCCAATGTTGGACTTCTGTATAGGAGGAAATTTTTAGCCCTGTAATTTTTTTCTTTTGCTATCTGTCTCTTGATCTATTTTACAGTTTATTTAGGTTACCATATTCATTGGAGGAATTAGAAAAAATGGAGCAGTTGGTTCTGTTAATCAAGATCCTTGAAGCCGTTTAATACCACTGTTTATGAGGTACCAGAATGCCTGAGGAAAGAGATTACTCACCAAACACATTTTTCAATCGTTTGCTATAGCTTCAGGTCTGAATAAAACATGCCTCCTACAGAACTTTCAGTTTTGAATTGTTTCCCTGCACAAACTTTGATATGATTTTATTATTAATAGAATAACTCCAGTAGAGATAGGGTCTAAAAATATTCTTGATTATGGAGGCTGAAATATTTTAGACCAAGTACTCTGTTTGTATTAAGGTAATACTTGCACAAATTCTAGAAGTTAAAGTGGGCCAGAATGTCAGGGTGAAATCTGGGCTCTGCTGGAGATGTTTCTTCCATTTGATGTCTGAGTTTTCTCTGAGCAATTCCAAGAGGCTTGCTCCAGAGTGCTGTATAGARTGTCTTCAAAGGCCACTTGCTGCAACCCGAGCAGCTGCATGACAGAAGTCATCTGCAGTACAAAGATGGACAGCTGCTGTTTAAAAGTCCCCTTTCTGGGAAGCAAGTTAGCAGTGGGAAGAGTTTGAGAACACCTGGTTTGAATATATAGTTCTTTTGACCATTGCTATATTTAATCTGTCTAATTTGAAAATGCTAAGGTATTTAGCATTAAATCTCACAGGTAATGTTATGGGCAGTGGTAGACCAAACATTCAGATTTTATTGCTGTCCTGCCCTTTCACCAGTTTTTCACCAAATACAGTAAACGTACTGTGGATTGTAGCCCTATTTGTCTGCATTGGATTAAATCTTGAAATGTTGTAACTTGAGTCTACAGGTTCAATTCAGTGGGCTAAATTCTAAGAACTTTCTGAGTATTGATTTACACTTTTAGAAAGAAAAGGAACCAGCTTCAATAAGTGTGCTGCTTATTGTAATAAGAGGGTATATTCTAGTGAACAAGATGTATCTGATGGTTGTTTGCCTGTGCATGCACAAATGTATTCTTTCTCTTGGGCAGGTCTGAGATAGATATATAGATACATATGAAATCAGCTGGGATATTTTTTTTTCCAATTCTGACAGACTGTGATTCTCCTCTACTTTTGTACTTTCAAAGAACACAGACAGAAGGTACAAATAGGTTTCCATTTTAYAGAGACCATTCTGTGCTTGTTTTTCAACTCTTCCTCCACTTGCCATGTCCTCCAGGTGCATCACTGCAGGGGAGATAGTATTGCAATAAAAGGATATCTATTTGGAAAATTATCTCCTGGAAATTGAAATTAGCATAGATGTTAATGTTGCAAGTTAACCATGCAGAAACTCAGAATCAGAGACTTAGGGTTCCCAAATCTGCAGTAATTTTCTTTTCCAAAGTATGATTGAGGTCTGTCTACCTGGCTGAATACTTGTATTTTTTTTTTTTTGTTTCCAGAGAATATGCCTATCCCATAATGATGAAGTTGCCCTGCCCACCACACAAATCTAAAAAAAAAAAATACTTGGTATTTAATTCCAACTTCTTTTTCAGTGTGGCTTAAACTGGTAAAAATCCCAACTAGAACACAGAGAAGAGAGATAAATCAAGGAAAAGCAAAAAAACCCATGCAAAAATGTAACAACAGAGATTGTTTTAGGCATCACAGCTGTGGAAATAATTGAAACCCTCTATTTATGAATTATGGGAAGAGTGTATTCAGCAATGTGTCCTCCTCCTCTGCAAGGCCCAGACTGGTTTAGGTGGCCATTCATCAGATTAGCTTGGCTGTCAGTGTAGCAACCCTGTTTGGCTCTCCATGGTGTCCGTAGGGTGATGGATAGGAAGGCAGCACCATTGTTTCCCATTTCTTTATGCTCTGGTACTATTTGTGTGCTTATGGCTGGAGAAGGCAAGGAAACAGACTATTTTGCACTAGAAAATTAATTCCCTTCATTGAAAGTTATGACAGTGCTTTTATAACTTGGAAGTGTTATATTCCAAAATAAATATACTCTCAGTCAAGTTTCTATTATGGCTACATGCCTGCCCACTTCCATACTAGCAAAAGCAAGGGGTATTTTGACATCAGCTCACACTTGAGCAGCAGCGAGGGTGTTGTTTTTTCCCAGCTGCTGTAATAGCTATTATTGTTTATTATACGAGCTGCAGTGCCTTGGAAACCGAATCTAAAGTCGTGCCCTGTTGTTCCAAACACCCTACAGACCAATACTAAGAATAAAAAACCCAGATCCTCACTATCTTTGACAGCTTGCAGTCTTGTTTTAAGACTGAATGCAATGAGTAGATAAAACAGACAAATAGGTTTGGGAAGGCAAGAGTATAAAGCAGGTCCGTAAATTAAAAGCAGAGGTCTCAGTTCACTGTCTTTCTAACTATTTTATTTACTTGCTAAATGCCATTTGGACTTTCTTGCTTCCCCAAATTTACACTTACAACAGAAAGTGATTGTGAAGCACATCTGTTCTAAAATTCTTATCTACTACCACACATGAATGCTGTTGCATGATGTGGCATTTATACTTTTAGAAGATTTTCTGTAATTTTGATATGAGTGATGAGAAAGTTTAATGGGTTTTTGCAGTGGTATGAGACTGAGTATTCTTGCATTAAATAGAAGGTTAAAACAATCAGGAAATTCTGTATACACTTCAGTGTTAGTTAGATGTTAATTCAAGAGGCTGGCTCACCTTCTTTCTGTCTTGAATGGGCATTTCAGATACCTGAATTTGTATTTCATATAATAGAATTATAATGTCTGCTATAAGTAGTTGTCATTGTCTATGAACATGTAAAGGAAGGGAAAACTAGAATCTAATTTTTATAGTTTGAATCTAGTTTTTATAATAGTTAAGAAATATTTGGCTTGCATTCAGTGGTGCTCATCTATTTGTCTATTGTTCGTACCTATAATACGTTCTAACTTTGAGAACATGCAAGTTTTTGAAATTTAAGGATGATATTCATGATGTGAATGAGGCTATGTTACGCCTCCTGGAAAGAAAGTAAAGACCTCAAGTTGGATTCTTTCTTATACTAAAAATCTGTTCTGACTATTTTGTAGATCTTTGCAGCAGCGTAGTCTGATGCTGGTTGGCTGTAGAAAAAGTCAATTCAGATATAGACTCTGATCAAGTTCACCTAGTAAACAGGACAAAAGTTGGAGAGTTTGGGGGACAGGAATTGCCATTTGCTGCATTTAATCAGCTCTTGAGAATCTAGGTAATGTATTCTATTCAGGTTGAGAGCTATAATGTATTCTCTTCATTTGGGTTATTCAGTACTCAAAAATTAGTCCTGATTTTAATTATTTCCCGGTTTGCTAGTTACCTATTCCAAAACTATCCCATGGAAGGTAGGGTTAAGGTCCAAGAGGAGCAAAGTATTTTAGATTGGTGCTTGAAGTGTTTGTATCAGTCATATTTCATGTGAAACTATGAGCTGAAAATTCCTCATTTTAACAGTTCCTTCACTCCCAACAAAATAAAAAAAAGACTGGAGCTCATTCTTTTGTTAACAAATTCACAGAATCAGAATCACAGAACCATTTAGGAACACAAAGACCTCTGAGATCATCAAATCCAACCTGTGACCAAAACACCATCATGTCAGCTATACCATGGCACTGCATGCCACATCCAGTCTTTCCTTAAACACCACCAGGAATGGTGAGTCCAACACTTCCCGGGGCAGCCCATTCCGATGCTGCATGACACTTTCTGTGAAGAAATTCTTACTGATGTCCAACCTAAACCTACTGCAGATTAAGACTGTCTYCTCTTGTCCTATTGCTGGTTGCCTGGGAGAAGAGCCAACACCCAACTGGCTGCAACCTCCTTTGAGGCAGTTGTAGAGAGTGATAAGCTCCGTGAACCTCTTTTTCTGCAGGCTACACAATCCCATCTCCCTCAGCCAATTCTTATAAGACTCCTGCTCCAGGCCCTTCATCAGCTTCGTTGCCCTTCTCTGGAAATAATGTGTGTTATGTGATCTGTACAATGTTTACCACCTGCAACAAACTTGAATGAGAATCCTGGGTGCAAACAGTGATGTCCAGGATCAAACGCTCTTGCTTGGATGCACCTCTGTCACTTCTTTGATAACAATGCAGCAAGAAAGAATAAAGAAAATTATTTTATGGATGAAGGCTTTTTGTTCTCTAACACCTGGGTGTTTTACACTCTTCCTTCTGCACAAAAACCACTTTACACAGTTGTCTTTCATTTAACCAGTGAAAGTCAGATATATCTCCTCTCCAACCTGTGGGTTATGAGGGTGCTGTAAAGTGTTTCTCCTTCTAAGATTTAAGTGCAGTGGTGACCTACCACAGCATCTAACATATTGCTGTGAGTAGATCATAACTACTCTGTTTAAGCCTGACTAGAATGTATTTCTTCTAAATGCCGTGAGAAGTTTGAAAGAAGTTTGCCCCATTCTTTTTGCAAGTTTCTTATGTACAAATGAACTTCTGTTCATACCCCTTATTCTAGGAAATAAACAAATAAAGAGCTTAGAGAGGCTACTTTATGAGTTTCCTGGCAGTTTTTCTAGGGACAGGTTTTTAGGATGTGAGATTTGGGTGTTGGAGTTTCTTCAGTGAGAGTTTGCAGCACATTTTTCTGGTTATGCCGGTGCTTTCTTGAATTTTCAATAGGAATCAGATGCATAGTTCATGCTATCCTTTCCGTGGTCTTCAGTGTGATAAAATATTAAGCGTGTCAGATCTTGAACAAGAATAATGTCTTTGATAAAAGAAGGAAATCATCTAATCGGTCAACTGTCTGGCTTGAGGAAAAGGGCTTGGGAGATCTGAGTTCTAAAGCGGGAGTTCTTTACAAGGTTGGGGAGTGATAGACACCAATACTTTGGCTTTAAAATATGTCAGTTTTACTGCTGAACTCTACAGTTACCAAGATCTCTGTTACTCCATCTCAAACGTCTTCAGGCCTATGCAGAATCCCATTTTGGGATCAGGGGCCCAGAATGTAAAGATAAATTTTTAATTAAACCCCCACATGTTTTCTCTTCAAAAAATGTTACTTAATTGGATTAATAAATATGTATGGAGCAGAGAGTAACTGTAAGACAGGAAATTCTTGAGATGGAAACAATTTGAATCAACTTTTCAGATGAAATGTTCACAATGCTAAAAATTAAAAATACTCTGAGGAGGTGAATAGGAGGATTTATATCTAAAAATGCCAGAAGGGAATTTCTCTTGTGAAATTCCCCCCAGTATATATATTTTTCTGACCAGGTCTGGATAGAGAGAGCTCATTACCCTATTACATATAAACAAGTATCAGTCACAGTATGAAACACAGACCAGAAACATTCCCTTTACACTATCAAAGTGCCTTTTATTCAAATTCCGCACATGAAAATCAGTCCTCAAAATCCTCCTGGAAACAAAATAAATATTATACTAACTTTTATAACAAGTAGACAAATGTGCAAGAAGAGGAAGGACATTTTAATATCTTCTAAGGGAATGCTGTGCTCAGACTGGTGGGCTAGCACTGCCTCTGCACCAGTATGGCATGTGCAGAAATGCAGAATGATGTCAGTTCACCTGCTCAGCTTAGAACTACTTGTTGGCACAAAACTTCTGATAAAATAATAAATAAGTAGTGCCTCCGAACACAACCATTTCCATGTGAGCTAACTCAACTGTTTTGGCAGGGTATTTCAGTTTCAGGATTATCTTCCCAAAATCTGGATCTCCTCTAAATGACTTGTCTGAATGCCAAAGTGACAGAAGTAGAATTGAAAATGTATACTCCTGGCTGTTAAAATATCCATTGCGTAGCCCATTTTTCCTTATGCACCATGAAAAAAGATTAGAATTACATTGTTTTCTAGAAGTGCAAAACACAGGAGAAAAGGACTATCTAATACCAAGTTAGAGACTTTTACAATAATTATTTCTGCTCCTAATTCTAGAGTAGTCTATAGGTACAGATTTTGAAAATCTTAGTGTCTAGATTTTAGGACTTGTTCTGTTTCCCTGTACTTAAGATTAACCCATATGAATTGGAAACCAGCAAAAATCTTGTTCATAATACAAAGGAGAGTCTGGATGAATTGGGAAGTACAAGTTAATTGTGAACATAATTGTACTTCTGGTGGATAATTGCAATCGTAAGTCAAGCAAGACAGCTTATAACAACGGGGTCAGATTTTTAATTCTATGATCTAAATTATTAATGAGGATATTTTCACAAGCTTTCTGCATAAAAATTGACTTCATAACAGAGAGGTCAGCTGGTCTTGTTTTATAGTCTTTATGATTAYCAGTGATAATCAGAAACTGTTTTCCTGTAAATGTATGCTGGTTTTATGCATCCTGACATACATACCAAATGTAGGTGGTGAAATACTTACAAGCTTGATGAAGCAAAACATAATTCTGTAGGTTCTAGTTGAAAGAGTGATTTAATATCCTGGGAATCTTGAAAGCCATATTGAGTCAATTATGGAAAGCCCAATGCAGGCTACTTTTCACAGTGTGGCTGCAGTGAGACAAAGTGGTATGATGAATAAAAAAAACAAGTGGATCACTACAAGAATGCATAATACTCTTGTATAAATCTGTAGTGTTTCCACATCTGATAGACAGCTGTATTGAACACAATATATCTTCAGACTGATACGGTCTTAGTATAAGAGGACTTGAGACAAGTGGTGAGGTTGATTAAGACTATAAAGATTTTTAGAAGAGGAGACTGAAAGGTTGAGATTATTTATGCAGAAGATGGATTGAAAATTTCTATAACCTGTCTCCTAAAGCAAGATTTAAAAGCCCATCCAGTATCATCAAACAGAATAAATTCAGAACAGATAAACAAGAATTTTGTTTTGTACCTAAAACCATAAAGAAATGACAGAATTCAAGGTCACAAAGATGGAAATTTAAGATAATGCAGAAAAACATTTGGCACCTTTTTCAATYAGAATTTTAAATCATAAACATATGAGGTTTTAGAAAAGATAAATCACTTTAAAATAAAAGAAGTGTGTGAGTCAAACAGTCAAACACATACTTCCACTGTAATGGTTTATTGCATCTTCTTGGGATGTGTCTTGGCTCATTGGCATTATGAATATTGAATAAGAGTCAGGATATTGGACAAAATGGACAATTATTTGTATTCATGATGACAGTTTCCCTTCCTGTGGCAATCTGAATTAATTTGTTATAATTTCTGTCTGCTCTATTTGTCAAGAAAAAGGCATGAATGGCAGCTCTGATTTCCCTTTCTGTCCCCAGAAAGTAGATGTCATAGTTGCCTTTCAGAGATTCAAAKGGTCAAATATTTTGGGGCTTCTTTCATTCATGTTTCATGCTTATGATCTGTGAACAGGTCTGGGACATCTAATTCTGTGCTTCTTTTCTGGCATTTTGTTACTTTTATAAATGAGAGATTGTATACTTTACAATTTCAGGGCTGCTGAGCTGGAAGCACWTACTGGATGTGTTTTATTCTAAAAACACTCATACCTTGAAAATTGTTCTGCTTCCGAGTGTCTCAATTTATGTATTGCGACAACTATTGAGAGTCTTACCATGATAATAAGAAGAACTTAATACAKTCATAAGAAGTTTTCTTTAAAAAAATTCTTCTTTTAACAAGAGTGTCTCCCCCTACTAGGAAATTTACAGAAGAAACAATTCCAAGCCTAAAATGTAACCCTTCTTGATCAGGGCACTTGAATGCTGAATCAGAATCTGAATTCTGAAGCTACTTTTTCTCTCCACAGAGATTCAAAATCTTAAATCCCATTTGTGTTAGCTGTCAAATTAGCAAGCTATGGCTGTGATTAGAACTGCTTAAAGAGAGAATTTTGTGTTCTAATGGATTTTCTGAGGGAAAAAATGAAAGATCTTTTGGTTGCAAAATTAAAGGAATAATACTGGAATTTTCCCCCTTCTCTTCCCCCCAAAATAACTCCCAAATTAATTAGAGTTATTTAGAGTCTGTTAAGATCAGAGAATATTAATGTTGAAAATGCAGGTCAAGCAGGTCAACAGCAGGTTACTCAGTGCCGTGTCCAGTCTGGTCTTGAGCTTTGGTTGTCTCCCTTACAGTGAAATTTATTGTCCTGATATATGAGTCAGAATTTCACAGGTGCCAGCTGGTGCCTGTTGCAGCTTGTCCTTTCCCTGAGCACAGATTTTGGTCCCTGATGCTACTAGGGTCCCTAGGTGCTGCCAAGATGTTCTCCTTCTCCCCAGTGCCTGACATAAGATGCCTCCAAACAGGGTGGATCCCCTCCAGGTGCAGGTATGTATTTACCTGGAGTAATGCATACAGAATTTGAGCTGTTTTGCTTAGTGGCCATGGTCAGAAGTATGGCTTATTTTCTGATTAATTTTTCTCCCTGTTTGCCTCACTTCTTGGCTAAAACTACTCTGTTAGAACAATGCAAAGGGTCTGGGATTAAAATTCAGGTAACTCAGAAAAAAAACATGTTAAATGAAGGACAATTAATTTTGAGGTTACTTGAGAACTTCCATACAAGTAGTTGTTACAACATGGAACATGGAAATTCGGGTTAGAGTGATCTCAATATGTAGAAGGAAAGGTAGTAAGAGGCAAATCACAGGGGTTCATAAAATACAGCGTGACTTTGAGCACTGCGATAAACAGGCTATTCAGTCTTGCTAAAGTGCAAATACCTGTGGTAGCACATCTACCAGACACTGCTATGCTGTGAGGAAGGAAAGAGGTTGAAGAACATTGTTGAAGGACATTCAGTCAGGCAAAGCCACAAGCAAGAGGATTTGGTAAGAGCCTGCACATACCTAGAAGGCATTAGGAACTAAAATGGAGGCAAAGTGATTGGTGTGATTCACAAGTGTCTAACAAAGAACAACAAAATGAAATTAAGGGAGTGTCTATCAGGAAACTGATTCATTGGTGAGACATTAATAAACTGTGGAKGCACTCCCATGCAAATGTGAAGGACAGCCCATGAGCTGTGACTGTGAAAACTGAATTGACTAACAAATACGAAAATTTTATCAGTTCCATATGAGCAAAGAACTGAAAGGAATGCTTGTATAAAAATCTATGTGTCTAGCAACTGTGGTGCACTTTTATATGCTCTGAAATGATCCACTGCAATTTCTATGGAAAAGTTGCCACTGATTTCAGTCAGGGTAGATCAAGATCTTAGTGCTAATACAGGCCATGTTTGTCTGAGTAATTTGTCCAGGAGCGAAGGTGACAATGCATAAAGAATGGTTTTACCAGTGAAGGACCATAGGGAATATCTRGGGAAAATAGGTATCCAGTATGCAGTGAGATGTGTATGGGAAGCTATAGAGATGTGTTAACTGAGTATCTGTTCTCCCTTCTAGGAAGAGTTAATTATTTAATTGGTTATACTTGGGGGTGGTGTGGTATGGGGCTATACCATCCCATCTGGGAGAACATAGTAGGTTTATGTAGTTTTGTTTTAGTCTGTCAAAAAGACTGTTATGTTCTACATTTGAAAATGTAGCAAGTGAGAGTTCAATTTGGTTTTCCTTGTTTGTCAAGAGGTTGTTTTCTTTGTCTCACTTAGATATTTCACTTGCGGGCGCCTCGAGCGTGCGTGGAGCCCGTCTTGTCCTCACACAGATTGTTGCCCTTCTGATGAAGAGATTTCACCACACGAGGCGAGACTGGAGAGGAAGCCTGTCAAATGTGCTGCTGCCTGTCCTCTTTGTTGCACTGGCAATGGCCTTGTTTAGTGTGAAGCCGCTGGCGATTGATTATCCCTCTCTCAAGCTGACACCAAGACTTTATGACAACGCAGAATCCTTTTTTAGGTAGAGGGCTCATCCATCATCATCAATATCCAGGGTTCTGGGACCTTTGCCCTTGAGTTCTCATATTTTAAAGACTATCTGTATTCTAGAAAAATGATAGGTTACTTTTTACAATAATTATGGTTTTTTTCAGATGTTCAATACATTTTTATAGATTATTATGAGGGAAAGATAAAATTAGAAAATCTTTGTGCAGAGGATTTTGTGGAGGAAAGGGCAAAGACTTTGGAGAGGATTGAACTCAAATCAATACCAGACATGACCATTTATATGTAAATGCACAAGTGTATTTGAACAAGCTTTTGCATGCTTCTTTTAAACAAATTGCTTAGGTCTGAGGATATTTTCTCAAAATAATTCTTGGGTTTGAAAGTCTGAAAATGCCACACGGTATTAACAAAGCTCARTGCCCTTCGTACTCAACATAGTTTTTACATGTTCAGCTTTGAAACCAACTAGATTTTTTATTTATTTATTTTTAATGTACGGTATCTATAGATTTAATCTGTRTAAAGTGCATATCACACATATAGATCACTTTTTCTACTGAGCAAATATACAGACAAACATAACAAGACRCTGTTTGAATTTATAAATATAATAGAACTTTATTTCATCAGCATAAAAACACTTAAGTCATGCTAACTGTTAGGAATGCATGTTTGTAAATAGAGTGATGCCCATGTGTAGATGTTGAGATTTGTTTAGCCATAATTGCAATGAATTTTCTTTACATGTTTACATATAGTTTTTAAAAATTATTTAATTCTGGTGTGTTTCCTTTGCATGGATTTTATAGTCCTTTAATTGTTTGGAAAAAACATAGGATCTTAAACTTGAAAGTTAATAGAGCTAGACATATTAACATGCCTTAATTTCTTTTTCTTTTTCGCTTTTTTTTCCTTCCTCCTTACTCCTTACCCCCATGGCTGGCTTTGAACAGCACTGAAGATGATAACTTAGGAAACCTTTCTCATGTTCTRCTGGGATATTTCTCTGATTGGGACCACTCATGCATGCATTCACAGCAAGGGTAATTGTGAATAATATAACTATTTCTTTAACTGTAAATATTGAACGTTTAAWTTTTTTTACTTTCTGTGTAATGGATTATCTTAAAGCTTTTTTGGCAGCATGAGTTTAATGACAAATCTATTCTGATAAAGGAGTTGACACCCAGGTAAAGAACATAAGTAGGCTTCACTATTAAAGGTCTGATCCATACAGCTTAAAAGTCAGTGCCAGCTTTCTGATTAATTTCAGGATGATTTTGATCAAGTCTGGTGTCCATATGAAGGATGAATAGGCAATAAGGAAAATATTTGTTAGGAAGCATTCCAGATTTCCAAATTCATGAATGCATTGGTGACCATGCTTTGATCATTGCTGCAAATATGAGACATGCGGCTCATTTGATGCTTCTATAAATATTTTTAGTAAATCAAATTTGATACAAATGAATAAAATTTATATCACTTTAGACACAGCTGCCACTGCAGTAAAATGCTAAGAAGGTGTTCAGCATGCCAGATCCGCTCATTACTCTCTGGATTTCTTCTATTAACTAATATATATCTTTCATTTATTAGTTATATTTTTACTATGTTTATTTCCATTAGAAAAAATACTTCGTGCTGGCAGATGGAATCTATGTCACCCCAGGATTCATGCAGATGTGTGGCTGAACAGGAGGTGTGTAATTTTATATTTACTTATGTATGTATATTACCTCTAATTCCTTGGATSCTGTTTTTGAAGGGCTAGTGAAAGGGATGAGGAAATTAATCCTCACAGGTCTGGCTTTGTTGTGATTGGAGATTTACTTCTGTTTCATCTAATGAAACTTTAAACAATYATCTTGGGTATATGTATATGTGCACTAGAAAGGGTTATAGACTGATCTGAAATAACGGGATCAGAGACAGCCAAACTATTTTCAGCAGATGCAACATACTTTAAATATGTTATAGGACTCTGCTTATGAAAACCCCTCAGTAAAACAAGGTTAAAACATAACACTTCCATAACATCTGGAAGAGTACCTACTTTCAAAGGGAAGGATGGGTGAACCTAGCCGATAGAACCCACCAGGGCACCTACACATGAATGAGATTTAATTRTTAGAGTTTTATTTTGTTTTGAATTTTAAAAAAAACAAGCTTCAAAAAATGAAGGATTTTGAAAAATATAATGAATTTCTGACCTTCTTGACTAATGACTTTTCCTTCTGACTTGCTCTGAATAATAAACAAGAATATGAAACTGTGTCTGAGGTGACAAATTTATCTCCCCGAAGGGGAATATCCTATAAAAAAGGTTCTTTTGTTYAGAAAGATATAACTATTTAGAGAAAGAGTTGCATGTGAAATATAGAAATACAGTTTTCAGGAAAGTGTAAAGAGGAAACTAATTCTTTACTTTTCTGGGCAAGGAATAAGTTTGCCTCTAATACTAATGAGGCATATACTTACAATACAAGAAGGTTGAATAAAATGCAAATGGGAACTCACACAGGCCTATTAACCATGAAAACTGAAAGGAGAGAAGTCACTTGACATTGGAGACAGAACTTGTATCTGTGAAGTGTGGAAGACCAATCTTTGAGAGTGAATTTTTAATTTCTGTARGGTTGAGACATCAAATAAGCATTAAAATTTTTCAGCTGGTAGACAAAAWGTACTTTGTAAGGCTTCTGAGATAACTGAGTCTAATGTCTGTCACTTTTTCTTTGGTTATGAGAATATCCCATGGAATCATTAGAAGACATTTTCCTTTATTCTTCTCTGTAGCCCATCGATGAAATTTTTAGAAGCGTATAACATTAATTAGGATTTTGCTTTCATCTCATATTTATCTGGTRCCTATTTTGTGTTTCTTCTCAGGCACAACAAATAAATAGCAGTCTTGCCTTTTTCATTGCTGTAAACCTTCCTAAACTTAAATACAAGTCTTGATGTTTTCAAAACAAAACTGACTGACAGRATTGCAAGAGATATCAAAGGGGTTTCTAATATGTAGGTGGCACAATCATTTGAGATGCCTTATAAACATAAAACTACACATAATTTATTGAAAAGTTGTTAAAGCTGAGAAAGGCAAATCTGGTTGAAAAGAAATGCTGTAAAATCTCCATAAAAATCTAAAAATATGGCTAAATGCAGTGCCACTGTTTTTTTTAAAAGTCTTTAACTTATTTTATGTATACTGTTTTTCAGATATGCCCAAATTTCAATACATCTGCTCCCTACGTGAAGAATAAGAAAGGACATATTTTGTATAATCTTTCAGGGTTGCCTGTGGAAGAGTATTTAGTGAGGTTTTCCAACAACACAAGGTAACCTTAAAATGTCTAGCCTTTTTTATCCTTTGTGTATAAACCCCACAGTCCCTCCTGATCCAAAGCGTAGACATATGTCACTGAGAATATGAGAGGTAGTTGCCTTTATCTGGTGGTGTTTATCAAGGCATGGAGTCAGGCTACGATTCAAGGTACCATGAAACCCCCTCAATGGTCACATCTCAGGACTTCCTCCAGCAGCTGCATGATAATTTCCTCTAGGCATACTCTGGCTTTTCTTCCACATAGTGGSTTATTTCAGCATCTCAGAGATGCGTATCTAAACCAGGTGAAAAATATAATTTCCAGTCCTCAGAAACTCAATCAAATAGAGGTGGATATGCTCCAATTAATATTTTCTTTGAAGTAAAAAGAGCTGGTATGCCCCTGGCAATACTTCATATTCTGTTATATCAGCAATGGGTTATCTGCTGTATTTTGAAGTTTACTTATGTGCCTTTACAGCTCAACTGCTGCCAATAATTTAAGTGCAAATATTAGACCGTGTATGATTTTATCAAGGAGAAGAAAATGTTAGCCACTTATGCATTACAAAAAAGGTGCATCTCATTTGATATTAATAGAGGCAAACATCTTTGGATGAAAGATTTGAGCTAGAATACGTGGAATAGCAAGRAATCAAGCTGTTTAAGATGCTTCTGGAAGTCAGTAATACCTCACTTGCTCACAACCATTTCTGTTGCTCAGAGATTTCAGCTTTCATAAAAGAAAAATTCTTATCTAAGGGAATACCTTTACTGGAAAAGAGCCAATAATGTTCACCTGATTACAGACTACATTGTCCCCCTCCTTTTTAACAGTGAWGGGGTTTGCAAGGGGTGGCATTAGTGTAGCTGTCACCACTTTACCCTTGCAAGAAAAGCTGCAAAGCTTAAGGCATGTAACTTTTTGTTACTTTAATTTCTACTACCAGATATGGTGGTTGGTCTTTTGGAGGGAGGAAAGCATTTGAACTTCAAGATAAAAAATTGAATAACACCAAATCTCAGCCTCTGGCTAAGGTAAGGGTTTCATGTATGTGTGCTCATCTGTATGTATGTATTGTTTACTTATTCAGGCTTCAGACATCACAGCACTTAGCAAATAATAAATCATTACATAAAATTCTCGCACTGAGTAATTGGGAGACAGTCCTTTGTCTATTATAGTCTAAATCTCTGTTCAGAATTCTTGAAGTATTCTCCTGTGTTCTGAGAAACAGTTTTAAATGAGTCAAATGATATGGCTTTTGTTGGTTTTTTTTCCAGTGAACTCATTTCAGAGTCAAACTTTACAACTTTTTTTGATATAGTCAGCCSAAATGTTTTTTTGTTTTGTTTTCTACAAAAATCCAATGTCAGAATTGGCCAAAGTGCACTGAACATCACAAAAATGARTTGCTATTGATGCTTTTTTCATGCCTATAAGGGATACTTTGCTTTGCTACATTTCTTTCATCACCCTCCCCCTAAGAGTAAAGGCATCTTCTAGGACCAGCTACTGCTGTGGAGATACTGTGAAAACCTCTCCACTGCATACCAAAAGGCCTCAAGGAAAAGCCCTTTGTTTCAGTTGTGCTTAGAATAATCCTTCTTTTCTAACTTTTGGGATCCATTCAAATATTGATGCGTTTTGAGTAGAGGAACAGCAGTCTTGGAGAAGTATTGATGCATATTAGCAAGTGGTCTCTATTTTTGTATTTGAAGGAAACAAGATTTGTTAAGAGGAAGCTGTGGGTTTTCCAGATTCCAGATTAGAATATGAAAGAAAGAGTCTTCTGCTTTTAAATTGTTTTATGGGAATATGGATTTTATTTGCTCTTACAGAAAAAAGAATATTAGGAACAGTGTCCATAAGCTCCAWCCCCAACTCCATTTTGGGACAATGTGTTAGAACAACATACAGATATTCTCCAATCCAATGTCATTTCAGGTTTAGTTTTTCAAAATCACTGCCTGTTTCTAATGCCTTTTCCATTTGTTTCATTTGTTAAAAACCTCCCTATTTTATATACAAGCCCGAGCATATATAGATTTTCATTTTGGTAATTTGTAATCTCTCTTTTACTCCCATATTTTTTGTGGCTTTGAACTCAGTTTCATTAGAAACTTGCAGGTTTTCAGCAGGATATTTTTTTTCTGACTGCCATTTTTTCCTTATGTATCTTTAATCATTTTAGACTCTTGTTTTGACATGCTTGCACTGTGGGTTTTGTCATCCTTTTTTTTTTCAATGTATTTGGTGTASAGCTCCATCTGCCATCAGGACAGGGATAAATTATAGTTATACTCTCAGTAAGTAAGCTTCATATTTCAGACCCAAAGCAAATAGTGGAGTAAGTTTATAAAGGGCACTGTGTTATCGAAAATATCTCCTGGAAGTGTCTYTCAAGTGATGCAATGTCAAATTATTGCATTAACCTTTCAGTAATTAATGACCAGACTTTTACTTTGACCTTTCAGGCTTGTTCATGAGACAGTGAATGCACTATTTACATAGCCTGATATGAAAGAAAATGAGAAATTTGCATTYGAAGAGAATTACTGTATGGTTCACTTCATTTTAGAAAATTTCTGAATCTTTATACATTGTTCTCTTCTACTCAAAACCTAACAATTTTTCTTGTTCAAATTTAAAATATTTATTTAACACCTATTTTACTGCACCKAATCATACCGTGCTGTATACACTACATACATGGTAAATGCATGTACACAAAGGATGTGTAYACATGTACACAAGAGAGGGAATATCTCTACCACATGACAAATGTGGCTGATTAAAACCATTGATTATTGGCATTCATTGATGATCAGTGCTATGTAACAAACCACAACTCCTCTTTTTTTTTTTTTTTAATTTTCATGACTGTATATTCTTTTGTTTCCTTTGGTAATATAGGCAAAAMTTATTTCATAATGGTTTCATAGTTGCTGGTTTTTATAGCCTAATGAAATATAGGAGAAACATGTAGTAATTTTAAATACTGCTGAAAGGCAAATTGTACAGTTCATGTGTCATTCAGAAGAATACATTTTTCCAATCTCAAAGGAGGCGACTTGAGGCTTTACAGTACAGTAATTGTGTAAGTTTCCAGAGGAAAAAATTACGTCTCTTCAGTCTAATATCAATCATGAATCTGGTCCAGCAATGCTTAGGAATTTCTCTGCTCCTTCTCATTCTTTTTTCTTGATAGGCCATATGTTAGTTGAAATGTCAGTCTAGCTTTATTCTGGAATATTAATGGCAAGTAAAATAACATATAATAGTGTAAAACATGTCTTCACAAAATGTCTATCTGACATGGTGAGGGACTGTGTTTTTCCTTGGAAAAGAATTTTCCTAACCATGGATAAAATAAAAATTAATTATATTGATGTATATATTTTTCTGTTCCTCAGCTCTTTTCTACCCTCTGTAAATAATTACGTATGTGGCACAGAAGAAATATGAAAGATATTTCAGCTAGAACGAATATATTTAATTTTTTTATATTTTATCTTTGTAAACAATTTTGAATAAGACACAAGTCTTTAGAGAAGAGACCTTATATATACATCTTCTGATGAAGTGAACAACCTCAAATGTGTCTTTTTCCAGATTATAGTAAATTACATCTCCATTTTCAATTTGGTTATTTCTTGGTGGTTTGATTCAGTTACATAATGTAGCTTGAAGGAATAATTCCAATTAACATGTTGGATATTGAAGTGTATTGTTATACACAATGCTCTAATGTGTTTTTGTATATTCATTTGAATATTGGTTGCATTGTTATATTTATAAGGTGTTCTCTGAACACTTGTGACCTTTCCCCTGACTGAATTAAATGAGGATGTGTTGTCAGAATTTTGCTTTGCTGTTTTTTTAATTGCCTTTTTGTTCAATACAAYGAACACAATTGCAGTAGAGTTTCATTACGTATGTATATATAACTTTCTATTCAGCATGAATCTGGCTGACAGCCAGCTGAATATGAGCCAGCCGTGTGCCAAGGTGCCAAGAAGGCCAGTGACATCTTGGTCTGTATCAAGAATAGTGTGGCCAGCAGGACCAGGAAAGTGGTCATCCCCCTGTACTCGGCATTGGTGAAGCTGCACCTCAAGTGCTGCATTCAGTTCTGGGCCCCCCACTTAAAAATTACATTGAGGTGCTGGACAGTGTCCAGAGAAGGGCAACAAGGGTTGTGAAGGGTCTAGAAAACACGTCTTATAGGGAGTGGCTGAGGGAGCTGGGTTTGTTCAGTCTCAAGAAGACGGGGACCTCATCACTCTCTACAGCTCCCTGAAACAAGGTTGTGGTAAGGAGAGGGCTGGTCTCTTCTGCTGTGCCTGCAGTGAGAGGACCAGACGAAATGGCCTTAAGCTGAGACAGGGGAGATTCAGATTAGATATTAGAAAAAAAACCACTGTTTTCACTGTTAGTGTGGTCAGCCACTGGAATAGGTTTCCCAGGGAGGTGGTGGAGTCACCATCCCTGGAGGTGTTTAAGAGGTGTTTAGATCTGATGTTTGGTGATGTGGTTTAGTGTTCCAGGATTTACAGTGGTAGTGCTGGGTTGACAGTTGGACTTGATGATGCTAAAGGTCTCTTCCAACCTTGATGATTCTATGATTCTAAGATACTGTTGAGATTTCAAGCACCTGTGAAGAACACATAAAGAGCAGAAAATGTGAAAGGTAATGCAGGCAAGAGCAGTGGTAAATCAAAGCTGCTGAATTTTTTAATAATGACTAACAGAGCTTGTGGTAAAGAAGATTCAAGGGTGAGAGGCAGAGAAGAAATGACAGTGGAGCTGAGTGGTTCTTGAATCATGATCTAGGATAGATGGGAGGAAATAGAATGGAGAGTCAGAGTATCATAAACTTCACCTCAGAAAAATGGGGAGATCCAAACAAGGAGGTAGTCAGGAGAATGAATCAGAAGAACAGAATTGTTAAGAAGGGGAAACACAGCTGAAGATTAGACAGCCTACACTGGGAAAAATAGAAGAGAACACGTCAGAAAAAAAAGTCGAAGTCTGGAACTAGTGTCCAAGTAAGGATTGTAGTTGGATAGTATAAGAAAGAAAAAAAAAAAAGTGGAATTGTTTGCAAGTAAATGAGAACAGTATCAAAGTGATGATAAACAAATCTTTAGGGAAGTTACCAAGATGCAACTGTATGGATAGTAATTTTAGAAAGGATCTAAGAAAACTTAAATCCTAGAAGACGAGTGCTAAGCTGATAAAGATGTATATTAAATCCTGTTCACTTTGCAGTATGATTCAGAATCCTGACACATAGTGAGAATTGCCCAGCATCAACCTAGGATGTACAAAATGCAGACTACAAACAGTTGATATCAAAGAGTGAAAGGTTAAGAGTTTTTCAACTGTATAAACAAAAAAAGGAGAAGAAACGTTGCTATGGTGTGAGAAATGGATAGTAGTCAGATGGGTTTGAGTGTCACTAAAACTGAAAACAAACATATATAGTAATTTGACCTAGTTTTCAGTATGGATAATGTAGGTTCAAAAGGTACTATGATTAACAGTAATGGGTGATAGAAATAAAATCCATTTCTAACTGCAAAGGAAAACTCAAACCTCAGTATATTTGGGGTTGGGACATATCAAGCTCTCAGCAATGGTGCTAGCATGTGGATGTGTGGATTAAGAGTATATTTATCAATTCAGGATGATTCTGCATGATCTGAGGATAAAACATATGTTACAATGGAATTTCTTCCTTGCATTCCTCAGAGAGACTATCTTGCCTTAATGTTTGTCTGTATCAATTTGCTCCATGCTTAACAAGCCACCGATACTTGCTTGTTGAAAGCGAAGACAGCTTTGTCTACGAAATCGTTTCATACCTTGTTAACAGTGCCTCCTTGATTCTTTCTTTTCCCATCTTTCTAGGATATTGTGTTCCTAGATATTTTATGCTGTGTCACATGCAGATATTATTTAGATAAGTCAAGTCTCTTTAGAATTTCAATTATTGTTTGAATTTTAACACTAGTTTTACTCATCTTTTTGTCTTTTCAATTAAACTGGCAGGTGTTATTTTCACATTGTTCTTCCTCTGTTTGTTCAACAAAATGTATGTAGAGGAAGGGGGACACAGTGTTCCATTAAATCAGAGAATCTCAATTTAGCAATAAACATAGGAGGACAGCTCCATCAATACAAAACAAACCATCTGCTGCAATCTGTTGAAAGACCTGTACAAATCAAATTATTCTGTTCTGTCTACTTGACTTTCTTCTATAAATAGGTGTCATAACAAGAGAATTAGATATCCTTCATGCAATCCTTCAAGGTATGTAAGCTTTCAGATCAGCATTCAGATTTAACTAATTTTTGATTCACAATTTCCATTCTTGCTTCCAGGTGTGGTATAACCAAAAAGGTTTCCATTCACTGCCATCCTACTTAAATGAACTCAATAACTTCATTCTGTGGCTGAATTTACCTCCTAATGTGGATTGGAGACAGTATGGTAATAGTCTTTCTTTGTATTTTTTCATATATTTTGAAAAGTAGTTTTTAAAGAAACCAAAATAAATTTAGTATGAAACAGGGATAGTTTGTGTGAAGAATGTAGTACACAGTAAGGTGAAATTTGAATTTAAAGCTCACTGTGCCATATGAATTTCTTACAAAGACATTCCTGTGAAAAAAGTAAGTGTAAATTGGTTTGGGATGTTAGCTCCTGTGAAAGAACTGCTAGGGCTTGCTTAGATGGGGTGACTAAGGCACAATAGGGTATGGATTTACAACTTCTTTAGCAGTTTACTATATCTCCTTATATAAATATCCAGGGTACATCCAGATTAGTCTGTAAATTCACACTGCAATGTGATGTTTCATAGTAGCCTGTTACTCAAGGAACAGGAGAGGCTACCATATYTTATTGTTGTACATAACAAAAGAGCGATTAATATATTTGGCATCTGAATTCTCTCATATAGATATCCCTGAACTTTATAAAAAATAGTTAAAGTAAAAAATTTTATGAATGGATCTCTAAAAAAATGACTGTGGCCAAGGACTCAGCTGTTAACACAGATGAACTTTTAGGATGTGGAAATCTAGTTTGAAATCTGGGCTTCATAGTTCAGGTTAATTTCTATTCATTGCAGTTACCTTCGTTCTTAAGATAAGGAATTTGGTTTAAAGAAATTTAAAAACAACTAATGACCAATTTTTAASAGTTTTTGTCAAGTTAGGATAGTTGTCTGTAATGGTAAAATGATTTTTCAGTGTGTTTATAATGAAGAAAGAAGATAAAATCAGTGCAAATAGGAAAGGAATCCTCAGCATCTAAAAATAGAAATTTACTAAGAAATCTTTTYGGAATGTCAATTAAAAAAAGGGCAACTGCTTGCTTTCAAGATGGCTGGGGTTTTATTTTTCTAAATGAAGTCTGAGAATGGGTCAAAGGTAATGCTCTTATGCAGAAAGTTTAACTGAAATGAAATCAGGCATTTTAATGACAATTTTTAATAGAAATCAATTTTTAATCAACTTTTGCTGCACTTCATGAGTACTACCAATGCTAGCTTTTTTTCTGTGGCGTTAGATGTCCCATTCTGGAACTTAAATGTTTGTGTACCCTTACTTTKATATTTATCATGGAGACTCAGTGTTTGCTGTCCCAGTTACAGTCAGAGAAAATTATAGTAGTCCCAAGGATTGTGGAAATGTTTTATTTTTTGTTATTGCATGACAACACAGAAACACAGCAAGCAAAACAGTCCTTAAGAAAGGACTTGAAGTCTTGGGCTGGCATCTGTACAACTATGGGCTCATTATAGAATCTTATCACTGAATATGTTATCTCTCTGCAGAAGTAGAACTTAAGAATTAGAAAGTGTTCATTTATTGGAGAAGTGCAGTAAAGATGGATGAATCATGGTCTTGAGGCATAATGAAGAGAGAATGGTCACAGAACTCTTGGGAAGAGAGGTCAAGTTACTTACATATCTATTTGTGTGTTTGTTTGCATACACATATCTATATACGTGTGTGTGTACACACATATTTATGTGTGTATTTTTGTGTAGAGACTAATAAATATGTATATTTTATCTCTAAAAAAAMTTGACAGTTTCCCAGTGCTATATGGGCCACTTGAGCTCAGTTCRCTTTGACTTTTAACAATCTCTTATTTAAGGATACTGCTCTGAAAGACAAGCACCATTCTTTTGTTAGTAAAATAGAAAACAAAAGCACATATACTTTTGTTAGTAAAATTGTTATACGCAGTCCTGCGAATTAGCAGTCAGAAGACCACATACTGTGTTTCAACACTGAAATCTATTATTTTTTTTTTTCTTCTTCTTCCAAACTGTTTATATGCAAGGTCAGTTCTAGAATATTGCTGGAAATTGCTGTGAGGAAGCTTGTTAGGATGTCGCAGAAACGTGGCTTTGTAGTTCTGACTCGCATTAATGCCATGTTATTTCACAGAACAACTTTTTTCCTGTCAACAGAACCAGCGCTTCTGTATTACTTTTAAGTGACATAAAAATAATTTGACCCTTTAAAAGGCACTGTAAGGACAAAGTCTTTTCTTCCYTCACAAAAAACATAAATCTTGTTTTATTGCAATAAGCTTACTACAATAGAGTWGAGCATTGCCATGGATGTAAACACAATAGCAGCAACTATGATATTGAAACAACCTTGAAAGAAGTCAACAAGGTCAACAATGCTCATAAAAATGCTAAGAAACCCTTTCACTTTGCAGTTATATTCTGTGTGTATTTCTTGAACATGAACCCAGTTGGAGTTCTCCCAAGATCTCTGGAGGAGGGAAGAGTCATTACAGACCACMTGCCAAGTTCCACTTGCTTTGCCTACAGGGACAGGTCCAGTAACTTTCAYAGGAGATCAGTAGCACCAGTTCAAGTTTGTGATAGGTTTTTATGATAAGGAGCTGAGAAGGAGGCTAATTGCTTTTCCCTAATGTCTTTTCTGCAGTCAAGAGGATACAGGGAATACAGATTTAGGATTTTGTATGAAAGTTTGAAGGAAGAAATTTTACTCAAGATCATAGAGGACATATGCTGCCTTGCACTGCTTTATATCCCTAGGGATTTGTATCTGTTCAAAAAACTTTGAAAAAAATTGATTATTGCTTTTTGTTCTGTCAGTCCAAGTTACTGACTCTAGATCACACTGAGYTTGCAGGAGTAGGTAACTATATTTATTTGGTGATAAAAATACTTCCTTTTTGCTATTGTGTAATCTGATCTTCAAATCCTTTCTCTTCAAGTGGGGAGAATTCTCTTCCCTGCCAGCCCTCTTCCCCCCCACRCCCCTCCCTTGCCAATATGGGATTATTGGTAAATTTCTGTGCAAGGATGCTTGGGAGGTTAGAATGTTTGCTTCTTGTAATTTTCACGTGAAGAGTGGTATGGTTGTTGAAGAAAATGCGTGTGCCGGAGGTGTATGTAACTAGACAGAGCAACAGAAATGGGCCAGATCGATTTATGTCAGTTTACCGTAGTTAATGGATCAGACGTCTCTTTTGGAACAGCAGTTCAGGAATACTTCTTCTATGAAAATACCTCATCATCTCTATCACGTGGACATCTACCTCTAGTTTCATCATAATGTAAGGCTGTGATTCCATTGTGGGAAAAAAAAATCAAAGTCATCTGTCTTACTGTAGAGGAAACCAAATGCATTCTGTTTTCCAGTGGGTTATAGATTCAGTGGCAGATAATGAAAATGAACAGGTTAATGAATAAAAAAAAGGTGAGTAAGACTCTTCAACAGAGAAGGTAAAATGTACTGGATTTTTGTCAAAACCCTTTACCTCTGACTGGTCTTCAAGCTTACATGAATGATGTTTTCTAATCTCTTTCTGAAATGCTGCATTCCTACAATTAGGTAATGTGATTGCAAGCAAATAAAAATGAAATAATGGAATAAGAWGAATAAAAAACCTGAAAATAAATATTTTTTGCTTAAGCTTAAGATAGAAATTTTTATGAAATAAAACTTATTTTTCACACCTAATTGTATACTGTTGAGTCAGAATGTGTTTATGGTGTTGGAATATAGGAGAAGCACTGTAACCTAGCTCTTAGGTTAAAGCTATATAAAGAAAAAAGGAGTGGCAGTCATCTATAATGATGTCTGTAAAGTACAGTGGTCAAAAAAAGTTCTTACATCATTATTCAAAGAGCAGAAATGTCTCAATATAGAAAGGCCTGTGGTGATGCAGCTGCCTTGTCTTAGGATTCCTATTGAAGTCATCGATTTTTTAAAAAACCTTTCATACTAGGACTTATCATAAGCTTTCATGTAGCATCCTCATTTATTTCAGATTCAGTTGTTCAAAGGAGCTGAAGGGATCAAGTGAGCCATTTTCATCTGAATTTTGGTGGAAAGTGGCTGTATARTTTCCTGAATGCTTTGCAAATTATAACTTTAAACCTCTGTTCAAAAGAAACTGTGAAATGGCCTTTAGGTGGAACCTGTTTAACCATGTCTAGTTAGTGGGGGGAAAGTAAGATAGAAACCGTTAATGATGGCAGTGCCTGTGAAATTCTACGTAAAATATAAATTGTAATTTTCAGTAAATATTAAAGTCTCATTTTATACAAAAAGAAAATACAAATTTTTTCTTATAGATATTAATTTATTTATTCTACTCTGAAATAAAATGTCTGGAATAAAGTAACCTAGATTGGTCTTCTATTCAAGTCTGTAGCAATCATGATATTTACAATTAGTAGCACAGATCCAAATTAATCTGCATACTCAAGACTCAGAGTGATGGAAGAAAYAGTTTGCAAAGGAGCGCCAAGGGACAGGTTCAGACACCCCCAAAATACAGTGCAGAACCACAAATAAGGACACCTCTGACTATGCTATGGTGATGGCATACAAGCTTGAAGACCTTTAACATTTTTCCCTCTAGATTTCTCCAACCAATAATGAAAAAGTACTGCTGGGTTCATATTACTTTCCTCATATTTACTGAAAACCCACAGATTTTGAAATGTGTTTGTGTGTAAAGTTGCACCCAGGTGGGATGGCCTGGACTACTAGTGCCTTCTGTTCTTTATAATATGGATGGAAATATAAGTTGGATGGAAACATCCAACTCTAGAAAGTTATGCCAAGTTGCATGTGCCTGTATTTTCTGACAGGTGGTCAACTGGTTTAGATGTGAAATAGAAGATCTAGAGCACTTTCTCTTGAAGGTACAATTTACAGACTGTTAATAAGATGTTGGTATGGGGAAAGGTGTCTTGAGTTGTGCAGCTCCCTAATGGCAACAGGTCAAGATGCAGAATGTTCACCTTGTCTAATGTGGATGCATTTTCCTTTTTCCTGTGAAGTTTCCTATCCAGAATGGAAAAGTATAGTATTTTATTCTAGAAAATGTTGCAATCCTTCTAACATTTTATGAAAAATTTATTTCATTAGGTTAGGAGTGCCTTTTTAACAAATTAGAATATGAAATTAGTTTAATCAAGAACAATGTAAGCAAAGGAATAGGATTGTTCAGTCTGGAAGAGAGAATACTGAGGGGAAATCATAGAGAAGCTGAAGACAGTACAATGAATTGTTTACTGCCTCTTCTACTATTGAGCATGTGGCATGGGCCTCCTAGTGTCATTTCCAATGTAAATACACTCCCCTGCCCAGGCCCCAGCTGGGTTATTCCTGAAATTTATAGTTAAACTGTAAAGCTCTGACTTCTTCTCCCCTCTTTTTCCATACTAATGTAGCTTGCAGCACTGGTTAAAATGCCCTTGTTCTCAATTGTATGAAGTCAAGTTTTTCAATGACGAATGCAAGAGATGAAAACTGAGCCTTTTACTTTAATGAAAGACRAAAATGAGGGGGAAAAAAAAGGGCATACCAAAAATGTAGTTAACTGTAGGCAAGAGACAACTGAGGAAGCTCTTCATTTTTATCTTGCAGAAGGTTAAAAAGTCTAAGAAAGCCTTTCATCATGGTGTTTGCGTACTCTCTGAATAGAGCATTAAAGCCTTGATATAGTATAAGATTCTCCATRGTCACAGTTTTTCCAGTTATTAATTGCTTATGCATGGTTTCGGAATGGGTGTCTATTACAGTTTTTCACCTGTGCCCATAAAGAAACCTAAATGATCACTGTAAAAATAATGTGACCAATTTCATGCTGAGGACATAGACGAAGGATGTTTTAGGACAATAGAGAAAATTCTGGTTGTGATTAAGTCAGGAGAATATAATGGCAATCTGTAGATGCGGAAGAAATAATTTTTATACTGAGAAATTTGTGAAAAGGAGCAGACAGAGTTAGTGCTGAATCATATCATATTTGTTCTTATTGCCTGTCTTGCTTTGCCCATGTGAATACTGATATGGTAAAATTTGCCCTGAGGGCTGTTCACASAAGGCTTGCAAGTACAATCCTTAAAAAAATTCATTGCATAAACACCAGAAACATCTGTTTAATAGGAGCTTTATAATTTAAAACTTCTTAGTTTATCTGTCATTTATAGTTTTTAAGTCCTCGAAGATGGTGGTTAGTTTTCAACTTAATGAGCCTCATCATAGCAGCTTTACATAGTAAAAAGGCATATAAAGSCAAGAAAGTATCAATAAGTACATTTTACATCATGTTAACAGCTGTATTGGGACAGAGATATACATAAAGAAAGATGGTCTAGGTGGTTAGAAGAAATTTAGGAAGGGATAAGTTATGAAATATATATAATAGCAAATACCATATATTATTAATTCTGTTGGTTTCTTCTGGTATTGGAAGATAGTTTATAACTTATTTCTTAAGTTCAAGGGAACTTTTTTCCTCTATGAATTACAAGCCAGTTTATTGGCTTTATATAAATTAATCATCTATTTTTGACAATGGGGTGAAGGTAAGAAATTATACTAAAAAAGTAGCAAATTCAGAGATCCTCATGCTCCAGACTAATTCAAGCAACTTATAATACTGAATGAAAGACAAGTATTATATTTAATACATTGATAGAATTTTGAATTCTAAATACATCTGAACTTAGTTTAGCAGTGTCATACTTTTCTTACTTGTAATCCTTAACCTTGTGAAATTTAATTTCAGTTGTGTGTGTAAATTAAAAAAAGAATGCAATCCTTTTTCATCTACATGGTTTGAATGGAAATTGACTGTAGAAAATGTTTGCTACTTTTAAGAARTGTGATTAGTTTTTGTGACTCTTCCATAGAAGGAAATTAAATCAGTGTAATTTGCTTTTTGATTAGTATTGCATGATACAATACTGCAAGGAGCATTATGCTCTTTAATGTCATGGGTTTTTATTTCCCCCTGCAATTATTTCTTTTTCACAGTCTCTGTTTATTCAGTACTAGAGAGTTACAGCAGTACATTTCTGTGTATGGAATCCAAGTCAGCTGCTGTAGACTTTTATTTAACATCAGCGCAGTAATTTGAACATTTTTTCAGTTTTCTTTTGAGATCCGTGCACTTGGTGCAGGATCCAGGCCATGGTGATTTCAGGAGACAGATTACTTTCAGACATATTAAATATTCGTGGGCAGAACTTATTCCTTGTAAAATATTTGTTGTATTTCTTGTCATTGTTATGTTTTGTGTGTTTCAATAATTCCCCATGGGTGTTTTTGAAAAGTTTCAGTAGTGCAGATGATCTACTCCTATAAAATTCATTGACTAGGTTCCCTAAACATACAAGTGGGCAAGCACTTGTTTATGAGCATGAATTCACTTGCACAGAAAATGGCACAAGCATGAATTCATAGCTCTGTTTTTGCTAGTTTTTGCATTTTCTTCTCACTGAATACAGCAGATAGTTGATATCAGTAGACAAATGGAATATGATTCAGATCAGCCCTGATTAATTAATGGAAGAGAGTGGAGAGCCTTCCTGAATTTGTGTAAACTATCCCAGTTCTGGACACTTTATGGACAACAATTCTCTACCACAGTGCATATGACAGGTTTACTTCTCTCACAATGGTAGGAAAAGAGATGCGAATCAGTAGCACCTTTAGGTCTCCAACTCTTCRCAATTCCTGATCATGGGCAGTATTTTAACAGTTGCAATCTCTGAAAATGCTGTCCCTTAAGGTGGAGCAATTTTGCTGTAGGGTTTCTGGCATCTGAAGCTTGGACTAAGAAAGTTTGGTCAGAACACTCAAATTCTTGATCACAAAGGCAAGACCTTAACAATTGTGGAAAGATCCTCTGTAACTAGAACTTGGYTTAAGGCCAAGTTTTATGGCTCTAGTTTTTTGGTTCTTTGTAAAAGAGAAGGCCTGGAAAATGTATTTTTGCTCCTTGCCAATTTAGCTGAGCAGTAGTGAGTACAAGAAGTATATTTTATCTTGTTAGTTTCTTGGTTTAGTGCTTCTGAAATGATCAGGATTCTCATTTTCCAAAAGCTTTCCTCCGTTGTGATGTAAAGACAAGACTGTTAAGTGAGCTTGATGATGACACTAAATTGGGAGGAGCTGTTGACTCTCTCAAGGGTAGAGAGGCCTTGCAGAGAGACCTTGAAAAATTAGAGAGATGGACAATCACCAACCATGTGAAGTTAACCAAGGGAAAGTGCTGGATTCTGCATGTGGGATGAGACAATCCTGTTTGTGTGTATGGACTGTGGAATAATGAGAGGCTGGAGAGCCACAGAAAGGGACCTGGGRGTCCTGGTCAGTGGGAAGTTGAATCTGACTCAGCAGTGCCCTGGCAGCCGGGAGGACCAACAGTGTCCTGGAGGGCATCAGGCACAGCATCACCAGTCAGGCAAGGGAGGGGATTGTCCCACTCTGCTCTGCACTGGGGCGGCCTCATCTTGAGTGCTGGGGGCAGTTTTGGGTGCCACAATATAAGAAAGACATTAAACTATTGGACAGCATCTAAAGGAGGGCAACAAAGACGGTGAAGCACTTGAGGGGAAGCCATATGAGGAGCAGCTGAGGTCACTTGGTCTGTTCGGCCTGGAGAAGAGGAGACTGAGGGGAGACCTCATTGYGGTCTTCAGCATCCTCACAAGTGGAAGTGGAGGGGCAGGTACTGATCCCTTCACTCTTGTGAGCAGTGACAGGACTTGAGGAAATGGCCTGAAGTTGTGTCAGGGGAGGTTTAGTTTGGATATCAGGAAAAAGTTTTTCATCTGGAGGGTGGTTAGGCACTGAAACTGGTTCCCCACAGAAGTGGTCACAACACCAAACCTGATAGAGTTCRAGAAGCACTTGGACAATGCTCTCAGGCACATGGTGTGATTCTTGGGGTGTCCTGTGTAGGGCCAGGAGTTGGACGTGATGATGCTGATGGGTACCTTCATATTCAGAATACTCTATGATTCTAAGATTATTTCTTCTAATACGCCCACTTTAATTCAAGCATTAGAAAAGCCTAGAAAAACTTTCTGGGAACTAAGCTTTTTTTTATCATGCTGCTTCTCCTTTACATAAATGGAAATTCAGTGGTTCCAGTGGTAAAAAACYATTTTCTTTGATATGCCAGTTTTGCTTCAGAACAAATAGCAACAATGGTTTAAAAAATTAATGCCTTAAAAGAAAAACRAAGGAAAATTTTAAACAGTCCCTCTAGGCAAATGACATGAAAGACTTCTACAAATAGCAGAACTATCGACTAGTGATGAATCAAAATCTTATTGGCTTGAATCTTGTTTTTCTAACTACTGTTGGGCTTCAGTGTACTGCATTTAGCTGCTATTTGAAAAATCTTTACCTTGTACTAGTTTTATGTGTGAGTTAATAATCATCCTCCATTGTTCAGCTTTTTACCATGCAGTGACTTAGGGATGTCTAGATTACTTTGGCTTGAAGATGAGGAATGAAAAATTAAAGGGACAAAAATAAATGTATACTTAGTCAAATTGCACCTGTTACTAGAAAGAAGATATTTTGTCTTTATACGGCTGAACTCTAACAAAATATGACAAAGTGTGTCCAATTAAGTGGTGCCCTGCAGAGTCCATCCAAGGCTACCATCAATTTATATCTTTACCAAAGATACTGGAAAGATTACAATTGCTGTAAGGATGAAGTTTGTTTCTTTGTTTGTTTTAATTTAGAACAGCACAGATTTATTTAGACACTGCAATCAAATAGTGCTGATGTTGTGGTTTAACCTAAGGCCCACTCACACAGCCACTTGCTCACTTCCCCAGTGGCATGTAAAAGAGAATACTAGAAGTGAGAAAACTCATGGGTTGAGATGAAGGCATTTTAATAGGTAAAACAAAAGCTACACATACAGCCAAAGCACAGCAAGGAATTCATTCACCCTTTCCCCTGGGCAGGCAGGTGTTTAGCCATTCCCAGGAGACCAGGGCTTCATCACACCTAGCACTGACTTACCAATGCCATCACTTCAAACATCCCTCCCATTCCTCCTTCTTCCCCTGTTCTACATGCTAAGCACGATGCCATATGGTATGGAATGTCTCTTTGGTCAGTTGGGATCAGCTGTTCCACTGTGACCCTGCCCAACTCCCTGCACCCCGCCATTCTCCTCACTGGTAGGGTGGGGTGAGGAGCAGAAAATGCCTTGGCTCTGTGTAAGTGCTGCTCAGCAATAGCTAAAACATCCCTGTGTTATCAACACATCTGTGTTCCAAACCATACCCCCATATCAGCTACTGTGAAGAAAATTAATTCCATCCAGCACAAAACCAGTGCAGCTGGCACATCTGTCAGGCACACATGCAGAAACAAGTCACGAACAGCATCAAGACCAGTTGAACAGCAACTTTTGCACTGACAATGTTTTGCACCTTCACCCGTCCCCAGTATTTCTTCTTTTGCTGGAAAAGAAAAGAAGTAAAAAGACATAGTTTTTGTTCACAAACTACCTTACAATTCCAAAGTTAATTTTTCAAGATTGCCTCAGATTGGTTAAACCAAGAACCAAAATAAGCCTAAGAATGCATTGCCTGCTCAGGATTTTTCTTAGTCTCCCAAACTGGGTATGTTTTTAATTTAAAACTCTACAGTTTCAATCTAAGGTGTGCCTTTTTTTTTTCTTTCTGTGAATTTAGCTAAACAGTTTTTCTCTGCAAAACATCAGCAGTTTAAAAACTGCTAAAAAATCTAATCTAAGATCTAAATCAGCTGCATAAATTAAAGAAACAATCTACATTACTCCAGAAGATTGGGTATATGAACAAATTCTACTTTAGGTTTCGTATTTGGTCTCTTCTGTGATGTACACTCTGCAGCAATATATAGCATTCTAGAACCAAATTCTGAAGTTCAGAATGAAGAGAAGCAACTATTACTCATGTTTATTCATTAGTTTTTGGTGGACTCAAACTCTGGAAGTCACTCAGTGGGAGATAGTATTTGGTTTTACAGCTTGGTGGTTGACCTCTTGCTGTTGATTATGAAGTATTTAGCCTTTTTATTCATATGTGTAACAAGTGCTAACAGTGTACTCTAGGACTTGAAGTCCTTATATGGTATTTCATATTTCATGATTTATTTTTCTTTTCACAGGGATAACACTCTACAGCCAACCATATGGAGGAGCCTTGTTGGATGAGGACAAAATGTGAGCAAACTCTTAAAATGTTTAACAGCAGCAATCAGCAGAAAATTGAAACTATCAATTTAATAAGAATATATGTTTCCTGCAATAGATGCTGTGAATTGATAGACACAGTTCCACTGAGTGAAGCATTTTTTAGTGTGGACTATCTGTCAAGTCCACTGTTTATACCAAAAATTGTTGCAGTATTTTGTGGAGAAAAATACTGAATTTATGCTGATTGTGTCATGACAATTTTAAACTGGGTAACTGCTTCAAATGATTGTCAAGAGCTTAAAGTTTAGTTTACTGTAGAGGGGAAATATTTGCAAAAGCTTCACTTTACAACTCAGACACAWGCTCTGCTCTGTAACTCACATATAGATTTGTAACTTAACACATCTTGTTCCTGTTCTTTAATTAGATGTTTACAGTGTACAGACGTTGTGTCCCTGCTCATTGCAGGGCGTTGGAACTAGATAATCTTTAAGGTCCCTTCCAACCCAAATCATTCTGCGACTCTATGGTGTCTGCAATCAGGATTAAGGTCCTAATGTGTAGTGTTTTGGTAAGAAGTTGGCCTAGAAAATGCTAGCCTTTGAGGGGTTTTTCCCCATTGTGTTTTCATGACACTATTTTACTTCTTACCCTAGAATGGAGAATGTTCGTCAGTGTGGGGTAGCACTGTGTGTCATGCTGGGGTTCTCTATCCTCACCGCATCCATTGGAAGTGCCATAGTGAAAGACAGAGTATCTGGGACAAAACGCTTGCAGCACATCACAGGCCTGGGTTACAAAACCTATTGGCTTGCTAACTTCTCCTGTGATATGGTATGTATTATGTGGGGCAGCAGGTGTTCTGGTGTARATTTTTAGCTAGTTTGTAATAAATGAGCAAAAGGAGATATTGTCACGAGACACATGAATAAGACTTGAATTATGCAGAGTGACAGCTCTCGGCTTACATGCTAACTAGCATTGGGACACCATTTAATACAGGGCATGGATTGTGTTCTTTGCTTCCTGAAGCAGAATTGCAAATTATTTGCTAGCTTTAGGTATGTACACTATTTTACAGATAAAAGGAAGTTGGCTAAYCAACCTAGACAGAGAATCTTCCACATAGCAGCTCATAGCAGGAATTTCCATGCTTTTGAGTTGCCACCGGCAAAACCTTTCAGATTAGTGGAGAAAACTGAAGATACTAGTCAGCTACTTTAAGGGATAATTATGTTGTCTGTTGTTGTGGATAATACGAAAAATACTTATAATCAGTACCTTTCATTTGTGGCAAGAACTGGAACAGGCAGCCCAAGGTGGCCATCCCTGGAAGTATTTAATAGACACGTAAATATGGCATTGAGAGACATGGTTTAGTGGTGGACTTGGCAGTGCTGGATTAATGGTTCGACTTGGTGTTCTTAAGGTCCTTTCCAACCATTAGGCTGGATACTAAGACACCCTGGTCAGGAAGAGAGATTTTTGGAACAYTCCGTTTTCATTCAGACTATTCTAATTCTGAAACATTAGATCTTCACCCATCCATGCTTGAAATCAGAATTTTCACACTTGAACAATCTTGGGGTAGGAGCACATTTCTCCAAATGTTATTTACTTGGCCAGTCAATCTTGGTATTCTTTTTTGCTGCCGTTTCAGATAAGGCTTGGTTAAAAACTCAGTCCTTTGTCATTCAGTTTCTCCTTGTGAGCAAAGTCAACTCCTCATTATTTTCTGCCAATCTCTCAAAATGTTCTCACAAATTCAACACAGTACTGCATGATCAATCATGATCTGGGAAAGAACAGACACTGCTTTAAATGCTAATTGTGCTGCAGATCATTTAGGGACACTGAACACATGAATATATGAACTGTCAAATTTTAAATCCCTCTACATATTTTAAGTATTACAGACTGTGTCCAGTATTACTGGTAGCACAATCTTTACTAGGCCTGCAGAAGTATTTGATTTATGAAATTGCTCTCATGAGAATCAGGCTGTTCTTACTGTATTTATAGGCATGAATGGTATCCATTACTATGTTCAACAAATGGAAAAAGTGTAAGTGCTAAGTAAATTTAAAGACAAATAGAGACATTTTGTTCAGATTAAGTTTGTGTCACTAGAGGGGCAAAATTAAAGTTGTTTTATTGTACATGCACAACTTCTGTAATACACCATGATTTCAGGGTAAGATTTCTAACAGAATTTGATTTTAAAGTTATTTATTTATTTCTAGGCAGAAGCCCCAGGTCTGTTGAAACATACTGAGACTTAAATGCTTTGTGACTTCTGCACCATATTTTTACACAGCTTCAGGAAAACTGAAACATAAATCTGTGGGTGATATATTATGATATTTGTATATGGCAAAGAAAAGGTACTCTGTGAAAAAGATGAGAACATTGCATTCATCTACATTTTACTCCACTGCCSTTCTCTTAAAAAAAAATAACGTTTTCCCAGTAGCTAGGAGGTGATGGCTGCTGGTTTAATTTGGAACAGGTTTTCATTTTACTTCAGTATGAAAATCCAATTTTAACAGTATGTTAAGATGAATATTTAGCTAGACATTGATTTGTTGCTTCTATTGCAGTTGTATCTCAGAATCTTAGTTATATTAGGATAAAGCTAAATATTATATAAGCAGAAATGCAGGCAGTCACTGCCCTAATGAGCTCAGGTTCAGTGCACAGAGCAGGCAAACACTGAGAATGGAGCTGAGCACAGATTTTCACATCCTGACATTGCTAATTGCAAGTAGAACCCCGGTCTCTTGAATACTTGGATATGAATCCCCTGTACCGATCCCATCCTGCCCCCCTTAAGTATTTGTTTGCCATTATGTCAAGAGACTAAACAGAGAAACTGCCTTCCCTGTTGCCTAATGGCTGTCACGCTTCTACATATTGTGTCCATTCCCAATAAAAGTTGTCATTTGCTTCATCAGCACACATGGTCCTTCATTAAAGTCTCTTTAAAAATTGCATCCTTACTATTCTCCTATGACTGAAGCACCAATCAGTGAAACTGCTATTTCTGAAACCAAGCCTCTGTATTCACAGTGTAATTTCATGTTTTGGAGCAATAGCCCCACAYGGACTCATTATCTGGAAGAGTTAGCTCGTTAAATGGATGTATTGGAAAGGTCAATAGAAATAGGATTAAGGGGAATATTCCGTAGTCAGATTTTATYTTGTCAGGTTGTTTCATGTGTAGGGGGCATTTTCACTGCAAGTGTGGACTACCAAATCTCCAAGCTCTTCTGCCTGTTTCTTTCTGATTTATAGTGTACTTGTATTGTAAATACAGAAAAGTTAATTTGTATAACCCTTCTATGCAAATTAGGTAAGTCCAGTAAGAGATGCTCACCTGCTCAATGCTTTTTCCTTGTGTTTCTAGCTGTTTTACATGGTTCCAGTCACCCTGTGTGTTGGTGTTATTAGTGCCTTCCAGCTATCAGCCTTCACTTTCCGAAAGAACTTGGCAGCCACTGTTCTCCTGCTAATACTCTTTGGGTATGTGATTGGGAATGCTGCTATGGAATTACAGCTTCTAAGAAACAAACATAAATCTTTAGACATAAGTTAGCACCTGCTGTTGGATGCATGGTTTTCTGTCTTTGGAAACAATTATAATTCAGCAAAATATAGTGAGAAAACAGGCTGAAACGTGAGTTTGAAAGTTAAACACAAAGATTGGAGGGAGATTTGCTTGCACATTTAAAATACAAAATGGAGTAGAAATGTCTGAGAAGATACTCAGCCTGTTATAACAGTAATTTGCTGTTAGAAATTGATTGTATGTTATCTTCCAGAAAATGAGGAAATAATAACATAGGTCAGAATTTCAGTGCTTAGCTGTGCAGAATATAATCAAGAAGGTAAGAAACAGCTGTCTTTTATTACAGTTCTAACCATTTTCTGTAATTTTACATAGGAGTTTATATTTCAAATGAGAAGTCTGTCCAATCTCTGGCTGGAGATTTGTCTCCGAATAGTACTGTGAGAGAGGAAAGTTCTACTATGGTACTGTCTTGCTTAGTTTCACACGAAAAACCAAAAAAAACCAAAAAAAACCACAAACAGAAAACCCTACCCAGTTAGAGAAGGTTAAAATAACTGTTTAAACAGAGGATTGATATCTCTATAAAAATAAGGCTATTAAGCCCTAGGATCAATCAAATTAATGGTCTATTCTGTTCCTTTAACTCTTCTCATGTGCTGTYTAAGGTAATGTGAGAAATGCTGAAGAAGAATTGTTACAGGAAAAGGCTTCTGAGAAGTTCTTTCCTTATCTCAAGGACCTAATTGTTGCTACCCTTGTAGGCAAGAATGCATATCTTACAAGACAAATGTTTAGAGAATGAAATATAGCTTCTTCATGAGAGAATGATAAGGAAGGAAAGAAGAAAGGACCTTTGCAAGATCAGGACATGTTCTATTCCAGGAAGAGTCTCAGTCACAGGCTTAAAAAAGCCATCTAATTTACTCTACTGCACCTTGAAACTATTTTTAAGGTTTTGTGGCTCCAGCAACTCATTTTTTGGAAAACTCAAAGCTGAAACTTGGAAATTCTAATCTAAGTTCATTAAGAGCCATAGTTCRTAATTGTCCTTCATCAAACACCTCTTGCAAGCCAAAACAAGTTAAATTATCTCTTGTAAAAGCCTTCCAAATTCCCTGGATAATTCTATTTATCATTTTTCCTTATAACCCCAGTTTGAGCTCATCTTTCCTTGGCATGAATGGCCAAACTAGTATGAAATATTCTAGAGGTCATGGTGTCAGGATTTTGTAAATAACTTGTATGAAACATGCAAAGTTCATGCCTTTCTCCTCTCTGTATCACTCGTGTACCACTCTCACTTCCTTTCTTCTGCACTTCCAACAGGTGACTCCTTCAAGAACAAGGCATGAATTTTAACCTTAGTGCAAAGATTTTACGCTACAAAGTCTCATACCTTTTTTTTTCTATTACCTTAACAAACTTTGAATGCTTCTTGTGATCCAGTTGATGTCATTCTAGCAGAGAAATCTTAGCCAAGCAGGAAATGAAGCACACACTACAGATGTATATGTCTACTGAAGTCTTGATATGTCTTCTGTGGTGTGCTATGGCCTTTGGCTCTGCCCACAGTGTACTATAAAATGCCAGTTATGCTCTCATTGTTTTAACAAAAATGTTGAGTTAAAGTTTGAGTATTTCAGAAAAAACAAGCATTGACTGAAAAGATGGACTGTCTTTTTTTTGTTGACTGCAGATGCAGCTTAATCAGCTCAGTATAATCCCTCCTGTACTGTTCAGCTTTGGCTGACATAACAGATGTTGTAGCGACTTTTAARAAGAAAGTCTATGTATTTGATGTGTATTAATGTTTATTAAAGATCCAATAGCTGTCAGTCGTAAGTTTAACATGTCTCAAGGACACTGATAAACTTCAGAGTTGCCACTCTTCCTAATTRATCCTTTACACAGTAAATGTGATGAAGCCTATTGTGGCCATTTTATCCTTCCCCAGTACTGTGCATGTAATCCTCATTCATCCACATGCCATCATCATCTGCATTTTTTTTTTGCCTTTTAAAATGCTTTTGTCTCTTCAGGGTACACTTGTGCAGAATTTCTGATCTAGAATAAATATAAAAATAGCCCAGTTATATAAAAAAGTTAAACAGAAGGGGGTGTGCTTGAAAGAATAATCAAGTTTCCTAGTGTGCTACTTTAAAAGTGATTTCCATTAGAAATATAATAGTCTCTTACCTAAACTCCATTTTTTTTTCCTCTTTTAGATGATAGCAGAAGTGTTTCCTAGTCCAAATGCTTAAGTACCTTTGTCCAAAATGTTCTGTCTTTGATACATAGAAAATTATAAATTGCAACTGCAGCTGAAGGAAAAGAAAGAGGATAGAAATGTAGGCATGATGGGCAGCTACTTTAAATGCTGCATTTGAACACCATATAACTTTAATACTCTGAAATTCTTACTCATTTCTTAGCAACTGTAAGCAAACAAATAAAATTTTGTCTTCATTTACAGCAGAATAACAGCACTGTAAATCATGTCTTTTTCCTGAGCTATTTCCAAGGGTGGACTTGCATTTATGATATTGCAATTCAGAGCAATTCTGAGAACAGTGATATTGGTATGTGCATGAAGGGAAGAAAAGATTAAGACTGGCAACAGGATGCTGAAAAATATAGTGTGATCTTGAATACTTACAACCTTCATTTGAGACCCAAACATTGAGTCATTTAACSTTTATCTTCCTGTAAACTGAGGATAACATCATTATTACTTCCCAGCAGGATTTGAAAGTTTGTTTTTTAACATAAAGCATTTTGGCATTCTCCAATGCAAAAGTTTCATCTATAWAATACAGAATACTGAATTCAAAAGAGACTTTTATAGCTTTGTAATCTAAACTACAGTTTAATGCAATGAAGAAGTGAATTCAGAGATTTTTGGCTAGTTGCTCTTGCATTGAGCTCACTATTAAACCAGTTATACATATTAATATTATATAAGAAGTATTTGTATATACACTACATATATACTTATCATCATGCAATGGTGTATGCTGATACCTATGCTCCTTCAGTCTATATATTGCTTGCTTGATAGATATATCTTGTGCTATATTGAATGGAAAATAAATTTTCTTTATATGACGTGCACGCTCATCACATTGCCTGGGCACTGTTTTAGTCTTTATAAAAGTCTCTTTATAAAACATATRACTGCTCCATTTTGGATAGGCATCATTTGACTTGTCAGAACCAAGGGTACCTTTCTTCCTCCTTCAAAGATTAGCATTGAAGGTGATGTAGCCACGGGCATGCTGTCTTACCCTCGTTGTGCTATGCACTCATTTCTGATGGTTACTACTCTACTAACTGACAACCTGGTTTAGGTAATAACATGGTCTGTGGGATTTTTCAGTTCTTAGATATCACTGGCACAAATATTAGTTCCAGTTCAAGGATTATTKTTTTTTTCTCCTTTGTCTTTCCCCTCTCTCTTTCCTCACTACCTYCTTCCTCTTTCGTTCTTTTTTTCTCTTTCTATAAGCCTTTAAGAAAAGCTAACTGCTCAGCATCCATGATTAAAGCTTTAAATATCTGGTTTTAATTCTATCTCTGTGTCAGAGGCTTGTTAACGTGCATGGGTTTGCAATCATTCAGAAATCAGGATTGTAGCTGTCTGGAACAGTCAAAGTCAATATCTGCAGTTGATATATGCACAAATGGATCAYATCTGCCCATCACATGGCAGTAGTTTTGTGTACATCTATGGAATTATAAGGCAATTTTATGAAGAATACATATCCCAAATTTGTCCTTTTTAAAATCAATTATTCAGAAGAGTTCTTTGCCTATCTTAAAAATAAGGAGTAATTATTGTGGCTTTTTTTTAGTGTGATAACTGACTTTTTATTTTGGGGTGAGGCGAAAACATAACTTATTTGTGACAGTTTTGTTTCTTTAAACTTTCAGATATGCAACTTTACCATGGATGTATCTTGCGTCCAGATTCTTCTCAAGTTCAGATGTAGCTTTTATTTCTTACATCTCCTTAAATTTTGTGTTTGGCCTGTGTACCATGCTGGTGACTCTTTTACCTCGTTTGTTAGCTATAATTTCCAAAGTGCAGGTTGGTATAAAATATTTGGTTTATATTTTTCATAACTCAGATGTATACACACACATACAAGAATGTATGTATTTGAGAATGTATGTATGTATGTTTATATATACGCACAGATAAGATTTTTCCAGCACAAAAAATATATGGTTTTTAAATGTTCATGATTTTTCTGTCCAAGAGTATACTGTATTGCTTGTTACCATCTTGAATTTTAACTTGTCTATAACCCAAAAAACCATGCTGTAATAATGGAAAAACAGTGTTAATTGAAACTTTGACATTTTCTAGACCATTAAGTTGTAATTGGCACATAATGGGAGCTGTTCTGGTCCATTAAATAGATTATATGCATTGTAAAATGTGTTTGAATAATATTGACATAAGAGATAAGCCGCATATTCCTAGGATCAGTAGTGCACTGTATGAATAGTAATATGCATTCTCACTCCATGTATGTAATTTTCATTAGTCGTAATGGTATTTAAACAACTCGATGGAGACAAGTTCCAGAATGAGTATGAACCTCCATTCATGTACAGGTCAAARACTTGATGTTTGAAGTCAAATCTGGATTATGTGTCACGCAAGTGTGTAAGCAGATTTGGTATTCACTTGCGTTTAAGTTGGTGATTTAGATTTGATAGTATTCAAATACTAAAATTATAAGAAAATCGAAGGATCCTGGCCACGTGTGTTTTGATATCGTCTGTGAACCTCAACTAAGATTAGAATGCCATGGCTGTAGAAMGTCTAAAATTCAATAAGATATGAACCCTGCCCCCAAAATTCTTCACAATATGCACTTTGGAATTCAGTTTACTTGAGTGAGATTTGAATGCTCTATCCAGCTTTGCAAGTGTGCTCATTATGCTGTTGGAGAAAACTGATTTTTTTCCCTTTTTTTATTCTCCTCCACCCTTGCTGTATTTTAATACAGAGTTTTCAGAACATCTACAATATCCTCAAATGGGCATTCATCATATTTCCACAATTCTGCCTAGGCCAGGGTTTAATAGAACTTTCGTACAATCAGATCAAGTTTGACCTGACCAGGAACTTTGGAATAGATTCATACGTGAGCCCCTTTGAGATGGATTTCCTGGGCTGGATTTTTGTGGAAATGGCCCTTCAGGGAACAGTATTACTTCTTTTACGTCTTTTCCTTCATTGGGATCTCCTCCAGAAACCAAGGTGTGTTATCATTTCTATTCTGCCACAGTTGACACTGAACTAATTTTTAAAGAAAAGAAATGGTGTGTTCCTTTGAAGATAAACACTTCTGATAATGTGGTGTACTTGAACTAATGGAAACTACAGAAAAAATACAAGCAGTTGTTTCTTCCCTTGAATTCTGATGAGAATTGATCAGCAATCTAAGGGATTGCAACCAGGAAAATAAGAGTTATATAAGGCACAGCAATGACGAATTTGCCACGTATCATTTATTATCATCTTCTGTTTTAGGGGTCATTATTCAGTTAACAGCATGGACAGCCCTTCAGAAGATGTTGATGTAGAAATGGAGCGACAGCGACTCTTTGGTGGAAGAACTGGTAAAGATGTTCTACTTCTGTACAACCTCAGGAAGTGTTATGGAGGTTTCAGTAAGAAGAACACAGCTGTGGAAAGCATAAGCTTGGGAATACCAAGAGGAGAGGTAAAGAGGTCTTTTTTCCCCCTCCTTTTTATAAAGTAACACTCATTCTGAGCAGTTGTTCAGACATGGGGTATATGTCTACAGTGATAGATCTGTAGATAGCAGCATAACAATTTCAATTGTAGTAATTTCTGAAAATCAATAAGTGGATAAAAGCAGAAACTCTGGTGGTGCTGAAGGAAGTGACTGTTTGCTTATTTTGTGGGTTAAAAATTCATCACAGTAAATTTTTTTTCTTCTTGCTAATATTTGCCAAGTTACTGTATTATAGTCTAACATAAAAAGCAAGTAAGGTAGCATAGCAGTTCAACGTTCAAAGAGAAAGCAAAGAATACCCAACTCAATTGCAAACTGTGGATTGAATCCTGAATTTGTCGCCACAGCACACTTTTAGTTCCCATGCTGAAATCATCGCAGTATATTTTAATATAGCGTGTAACAAATATTCTRTTTTAATAAGAGGAAATTTAGTGATGAACAGCACTTAAGTTTGCATTTTGTTTGTGGTTTTTTTTCATTATTTTGATGTTTTTGGGAATTACAGATATTAGTTCAAAACTACTGCGAAACAAAATACTTTTCTTGGTTGCTAATATAAAATTGGAAGATCTGAGAAACTAGGGCATGGCAATGCATGTCCAGTAACGTCCTGCTAGATATTGATCAGCTGTTGGGTAACTGAGGTAACCAGGAGGAGGTTATTGCTGATTAAAGCCTAGCTATCAATAAGAAAGTTCACAAGAAAAGTATTTCAAAAATCATAAAAGGGTATGTGTAGACTTTAATATGAATCCTATATCTGCTTAAGCATAAATTGATTGCAGCTAGGGGCCTGAAATAAGTGTTCAAAATGAGTGTGTCTCTGGGATGTTTGCTGTTCACTTACTTGTACAGAGTGAAGCAGCTCATGAGAARCTGGGATATATTGACTCTATGGACTGATAGGCTGGGCTTGGAAGTAGGACCTAAGACCTTCATGTTCAGATGTAGCATTTATTAACAATTTAGATAAATAATGCATTTAGTTGTTGAGCAGGGTTTTAAATGGAGGGCTAGAATTCTAAATAAGTTACTTTTAGGAATTAATAGTAATCAAAATATTATATATATATGGGGGCTTTTAACTGATTTTCTGTGGAAAAGGGAATTTGCACATACACTATATCCATATACAATTTCTTACAGACATATGATAGGATATGTGAAAAGGGGAGAGCAATATTTCTTATTTTTTTCAGCATAGCAGATTGATTTTATTTTTTTTTTAATTTGTGGTAGTGTTTTGGACTCCTGGGAACAAATGGAGCTGGGAAAASCACAACATTTAAGATGCTGACTGGAGATATCATCCCATCTGCAGGACGTGCTGTTATCAGGACTCCTACTGGGTAAATAACACAGGGTTTGATCAGAATAGTGCTAATTGATAATGCAAACGATCAAAGATTCAGCATGTCTTTAGTCCTTTATTCTGTACTCTAGGGACCTGTTTTGTTCCCTTTTAAATGTATATTGCTTTATTGCTGTTAAGTCTCTGAGGAAAAGCATTTTAGCATTATTTAATTCTGTTTGACAGCTCTGTTAATTGAGAATAAACTTGTCTGGTAGCAAAAAAGTAGGCTCTAAGAAGTCTTAGCACACATCCTTTTTAAACATTAAAAAAAATCTTAACATACGGTATGTTCAGATGCATGGACATATATCCCCCATTCTGGTGCTGCACTCAAAGTTTTCCAGGCTTAGGCAGATGAGCAGTGCTTGAAGTGGGTAATTTTAAAACGTTTTCTTACACTTATATACTTCAGAGTCATTAATTAATTACTTGATCAATATGCTAGGTAGTTAGGATAAGGGGTAGTGTTGGTGAGATTGAAGCTAACTATGATGGAGTGATAAATGAATAGTGGATTTAGGGTTAGATGTAACCAATACTTATCATTTTCCCAGAAAAATTGGAGGGGAAGCAAAGTTATTATTTTTAGTCAGCTGTAAAATATATATATATATATACATATATAGAAGGATTCTGGGGTCTTCTCTTTTCCTGAATGATGTACATTCCAAAATATGTTTTTTGGACAAGGACAGGTCAAGAGTTTAATTAAGAAATTTTTAAAGGAAGCATTTTTGAATTTTCAAAATGGCAAGTTAGATTTCTTTGGTTTAGAAATTAAATGCTTTCATAGGTCAGTATTTGTTCACTTCTTTACAAAGATAAAGATCATCAGATATAACTTCAAAGAATAAGTAGTTTCAGTCATTGCAAAATTCACTTTTCTGGAAAGTTTGCACTTCTTTTGAAATGGACAACATCACCACTACCAAACATAATTATACTTCAGTGTGTTTTTCATTATCTTTCATAGCAAATTATATAAAAAAGATTTAATCATAAAGCAGGAATGATTAAAAAAAAMCAAACAGATTTTGGAAAAAATATTCTCTAGAGAATAAGAAGTGGTATGAGTGAGGTTTTACAATGGTTAGRGAGAATTTTAGATGGTTGTTTTCATGTACGATTTCCTAGAACAGAAGACAAAATTTTTCAGACATTAAGCAACAACAAAAATAACAAAAGTGATTTAAACTTAGGTAAAAATTAACATTTGGTATTCTTGGAACTGGTGGAAGGCTTTGCACCAAGACACGATGGAGGTCAGAAGTTTATAGCATGAGTCTGAAGAAGATTTGAGATTTAGAGAAATAACATAATCTGTAATATTTTTTTTCTACTCCATCAGGGCAGTATTTAAGGTCTCAATTTTTTTTTGGATTTTGGGGGGTATTTTGCTGTAGATTCTAATGGGACTTGCCTTTGGTCCCACCTGTGCGTTCRTGGATTGCGTATGGCTTTCCCTGTACAATGTGTTATCAGGTCTGTATTTGGGCAAATTATTTGATCTGGTGTGACAATTCCAAAATTTTAACATCTACTTGAAAGCAAATATAAAGATATAGGAATATAAGTCATCATTATGTATATGGGCACTTACACTATGTTTGCTGACTACATTTATTTTTTCAGAACTCCAAGATAATTTTTTTTTTTAAATTACAAAACAATTTAGCAATGCCTGTGTTCCCTTTATCAGTCATGTTGTTATGTACCTGTGGCTAAACAGATAAAAATTCTTCTGAGGTTAAATTTAGTGTGCTACTGGCTTTTGACAATAGGCTAAATGCTCTCCCTGGACATTATGTGTGTCACTTTCATTTCCTATACTGTGTTTTATAAATCCAACATGAAAGCATATATTAAGATGCAACATTATTTACCATATACTAAAATATAGGTAATTAAATTTGACATGTTTAGGAGGCTTAAGAGAAAGCCTTCAATTGAATTTCAGTGTACAAAATACCCTTGACAACATTAATTATCACTCTGTATCATGGTGGTGTCAATCGAGTTTATGGATTTTTTTTGTGTTTGCACTGGCTGAAGTGAGTGTAAAACCCATATTCCCAAGTTTTCAAAACTTAGCACTAATTCAAGAAGGCAACCTTAACAGCAAGCTGCTGTTATACAGTAGCTAAACTYAGAGTGACAAACAACTTTGAACCTGTGAGAAGAAATTTATGTCCCTCCTGACTTTGTTCCTTGCTTCATATTTTGGAAACCACTGTTGAGCAGATCATGGTGCACTGTGTTGCTGTGGTACAGAAAGTCACTGAGTGGCAAGTTTGTTGGCTCTTCCATAGGTGAAATGCTAACCACAACAGGTCTGGGGAACACTCTCTCAGCAGCTGAAGAATGACTGAAGTTACCCACCCCAGGGACTTTTACGTGGATTGATTTGCATGTATGACTCAGATAAATGAAGCAATATTATATCTTATATAATAATCTTATATAATATCTTACCTATATTATGGTAAGAAGTCTTATCCTTTTCTAACTCTGGTAATGTACACAAAAGTAGTGTTCCTGGCACAGAGGAGAGAGTACAGTCAGCAGCAGAAAGCAGCTGCTGGTCACAGCTGCAGAACATTTGTTGGTCAACAGATCTAGACTTTTTTGTTTAAAATTTACATTATGAAGAAGATTCCATAAAAACATTACTTGTGATAGCTATTCCTGATGAATAATTGGGCAGCAGCTTAGATGTAGATCCCAACTCTTTTGGGTTTGACCGGAAAGAATTTGTCCTCTGGCCCCATGAAAGGACTAGATACTGTAATCTAATGCATCCTTCATAGAATCACAAAATGGTTTGGGTTGGAAGAGACCTTAAAGATCATCTAGTTCCAACCSCCCTCCATGGTCAGGGACACCTTCCACTAGACCAGCTTAATCAAAGCCACGTCTAACCTTAGAACACTTCCAAGGATGGGGCATCCATAGCTTCTCAGGGCAACATGTTCCTGTTACTCACCARCCTCACAGTAAACACTCCTAGCATCTAATGTAACCTTCATGGTGCATTCTTCATGATCAAATAATTAAATGAGCATGCAAAACTATTATTATAAACATTGGTTTTACTCCATGCAGAAAATCCTTAATTCATAACAGTTCCTGTTTCCTTGAATAACTGTGCTTGAAAGTTCCTGTTTTAAAAACAAGTAAACAAGCAAAGAAACCAAACAACCCCCCCAAACAAATCCCTATGTATATTTTCCGGATTGCTATTCATTGAATTTAAAATGAAGTCAGAAGTGTCTTTTTGAGGCAGGTGCAGTGAAGATAGCCTTGAATTTTATTGGATAGCTATTGCACCTTGGAACAACAYGAATACTAGAAATGTAATATGAGCTTTTTCAAAGGTACATCTTAAATGCTAAGTAGAATTTCTAAAAGGTCAACCTAAAACATCTTGGAAGTGCATGGGGTTACACAGAAAGAGCCTCACACACTAATAATCRACTTGTATTTAAGGAACTGCTACTAGAGTTTCAAAGAAATTAAGAAAAATGTACTTCTGTGAAGCAACTGCCTTTTTAACATGGTGTAAGAGCAGATTCACAGCATCTTCAAGTACTTTTAAAAGATGTGCTGGCCTCTAGGTTGGTTWTTTGCTGAATGCTTAATACCACCAAAAGAAAAAAGGAGCTTATTCCTAAGAATCTGAGAGAGAACTGTCTATTTCCATAACAAAAGCTAATAAAATCTGTAGAACGTAGATGTTATMTAACAGTTTTCAGTAATACTGGGATTCATAAATCAGGGTGTTATTAAGTGGAAATGTTTGTTGAATACTAGAGCCAACTTCATCTTTTCTGCAAATCAGGGTTTCCTGGCCTTCGTCTYGATGGGGGGAATTCTTTTGGGGAGGCAAGGCTTCTGATCTGGATTTTTTATGGTTTTCTCTTCTTGATACACTCCAAATTAAGTAAATATTTTAAATGCACTATGTGACTAAACTTTGTATCTTATGATTTGTGTGACAAACACACATTTATAGTATACAAGCTGAGTAGTCTACCAAAACCATGGGGTTTTTTAATTTTCATATCCCTCTGCAGAAAATGTTTTTAGGCAACTTACATATAACTGTTGCAGGCCCATTGTGGCTGTAACTGTTATGCAATAAAAATGGTCCAGTAAGAGAAATAATARGAATTTATTACCAACCACAGCCAATCGTATGAAGATAATGCCATTCACAGGGGATTTTACATCTTTTATTATTTTGTGTACCTCATTAACATTGCTGTTATCAGTGAGATATCTGTGCAAATGAAACAAAGAAGTAATTAGCTTCCAGAGAGTGTGTCTCCATATTAGGGATATTTACAACCCCAATATTAAAGAGTGCCAAAGGAACAAGCAGCATTGAAACAGTTACTTTGGAAGACATGGAAATAAAATAGTGATAGTGAACTACCAACAGCASCTTTTGTTAAGGGCAGAAATATTAAAAGCAAAAAGGAAAATTACTAGAAAAGAGAGTATTTGAATAACATTTGTCTACTTGTATTTATAAAGTATGGTGTTATAAGACATTAGGAGACTGGCAGGCTTTCAAAGAGTCGTGCAGCATAAGTATATATATAGTAGTTAACTGCATGGTCTGCTTGACATTCAGAAGGGTTCTTTGTGTTTTCTGTAGCACAGCTGTTGCTCTAGAAGAGTATAAATGGACTCAAATTATCTCATGCTTAGGTCTATTGCCATGACTAAATTGSCACCAATGTGGGAGTTGTCTAAAYGAAAGGTAGTGTATGAAACTGTAAACATTTTTGTAGTTCKTTTTCTGTCAAACAGCTTGAAGAAGTAAGGTCTTCATTAAATATGTACAAAGGAAAGCTGACACTTACCAAAGTGGTAAAACAAAGGAAAACAAAGTGAATCTTCATAGTCGTTGAATGTCTGCTRGGCGAATCAGCAGATACTGTACATATGTTCCACTTTTCTGTGTGTGTACATTGGCCATGCTTTTTTTCTTCTTCCCCTTTTTATCCTTGTGTTTAAATCCTCTTCAGTGACTCTGTTATAAAACCTCCCTCAAGTGAGGAGAGCAAAACACAGCTTTCAAGAGAAAGTGTCAAAATTCTTCTAAGTGTCATGTCAAGGTCAATGTAAAATAATGAATAATGTGACTGGTGGTTTGTTTGCCTTTTTGGTGCCCTCTACTTTGCAGCCTCTCCTGCTGTACTTTGCTGAATAGAGCTGACTTTAAGTTCATACTTAGAGTGTAGTGGGGTGTATATGCGAAAAAATAGATAAACCAGGTGTCATCTTGTTCATAAGTTGCCCCATCATGGACTGAAGCATTTGTCAGCCTTCCTCATGTAATTAATTTATCTCCCATGAATTTCCATCTTCTTTCTGCATGGAGATCCTCCATGACAGCAACTCCCCATCCTGTTTGAATTGTCAGTCATGTCAGCTGTTGGATTACAAAGTCATAGGACCAAAGAACTACTTTACAAAGAGGGAAAAGTAAAATATTTCTTTATAGCTAGAACTCGGACTCTTTTGATAGGTATGATATTCAGCTTGATAAATAATTAAAAATGTAATTCAAATAGCTTAACTTGAAAGGAAGAATAAATTTACATCAATATAATGGCTGAAATGGCTGTTTCTACACTGTATATCAGTATAATTGGTTTAATTATAATAAASCTATAGTTACATTAATTATATTTTAACCTTGATTTTTTTATAATGTTAATTGAGCATTAGTATGCACTGACTTGAATGTGCAGTTATGAGTACAATGAAATGTCTAAGTACTTCTGCAATTTGTAAATTTATATTTCATTTTGACTAATTAATGGAATTTATCTCTCTGCAGAAGCAGATATATATATATATATATGTGGTATTGTAAGTACCATATATATCACTGCATTTAATTGCATTCAAAAACTGCAGAAAAAGCATATAAAAGTAAAGCAAAGTACACAGCGGACCCGATAGTGAAACAATTTTTCCAAAAGCAGCCATAAGGCTGATATCAAGGGTACTAAGTTGTCTCTGGAAACCTGACACTGAGGTTTACCTTTGAATGCCAGCCCACAGCCACCTAAAAGCGACGCTGCTGGTGACCACCGTAACAAATGGGAACTAAATCTAGTTCTGCAATAGCCAGGCTGGCGTTCTGCAAACTGCAGGTCCAGCTTATACAGGAGAAGGCAACAGGTTTTTTCCAAGATAATTTTCACTGGTTCCAGTGGTTATGTTTCTTTTCTGTGCCAGCAAAAGCTTTCTGACTGGAGTGCCCCATGCCACCATATAACCTTCAGGGCTGTAATCAGATTGCAGGCATTTCTTTAAGCACACAGAAGAAATAGATTAAGGCAAAAAAACCTTGTAATGATCAGTGGAGGAACAACTTTGAATCAAAAATCATATATACTCTGATTTTAGTTTATGATCCCAGTATCTTGAAAGTCTGGCAAGTTTCTTTTCTCCATAGTACAAAATTGCGAGATGAGCACTCCAAATTGAGGAAAGTCTTCTTGAGTCCTGGATGTTTTCTCAGGATGACTTGCACCAAAATATCACGTTTCTCACTAAAGTACTTAGATAGGGATGGAATACAAAATCTTCCATGCTTCAAGTGCTAAATTCTGCTATTTTTATTGAGGATGCCAGAGGTTCTGTTGACTGTTTCCAAAGGAGTTCTAGAAATGCAATTCTGCAACTTTATACCTAAAATATAAAGTTTTCTGGAAATATTCCATTGATGTAATTTGTTGCAGCTGTTCCACTTTAAAGGAAAAAATTAACTAGCAAGGGGAAGTATTGACTAAGCATAAGGACTTTGCAAGAGACAAGAGAAAAACGAAGGAGAAAACTTGTGTTCCATGTTAGTTCTATGTCTTAATTTGATCAGGAGATGTAACCAAAGTTACTAACAGAATTTAAAGATAACAATTACGCAGTTTTTGTATTAGTGTAAAAGCCTGTTTTCCACCCTATAGTTTTTAGGTATTACACTAGATTTCATTGTGTCTATTATACTATGGACAAAGAGCCTGAGAGGGGTTGGAGTCTGTACTTATATGTTCTTTCTCTCTATTTATAAAATGAGCTGATTTTTTTTCCTGTATGTCTTGTTTTTAATGTGAATAGCATAATGAAAAATGCTGGCATGCTGATAATAATAGGGCAGAAAACAAATGGCTGTTTTTCTCTAGCTTGAGAAAAAAAATGAGCATTTTGCTGCATGCTAATATGTATTTCAGAAAATATTAAAAAATATATTTCTAATTTGATTCTGATAATAGCATATATGATGATATTTGTTAAGGAAGAATAGAATTATAATTAGTTTAATGAATGGAATCAGAAATTTAAAAAAAAAGATAAGGGAAAAGCATTTGCAGTATATCATTTATTTAAAAGATTTTCTGGTATCATGCCATCACTACTTGAAATGTTCATTTAATTTAGACCCATAAAAATGAAATCTGAGAGATTAACTGAATTTCAAGGAAAATCAATTTCCTAGGATGGAGGCTTTTTTGCTGTTGTACAATACGTACTATAACTAAAAATTATAGTCTGTTTTTCTTTCATCTATTGTTTCTATATATTGTTTATATCTTCAGAAAAAGATTAAGACCTGGCTAAACAAAACTGAAGGATGATGTCCAGCATTTCGATTTGAAAATCTACTCAGTGATATTCCTGAGGGAAGAACAGGCATCTTATTGTACATTAAGAAAAAAAAAAAAAAGTCTGAATAAAAGAGCAGAATCCTCTTTTTTTTTTTTTCTTCTTCTTGGATTGTTTTCTGATTTGACAGATATAGAGATGCAGAGGAGGAGGGAGGTGGAAAGGTCCATGAGTTCTTTAGTGAATATGGTAGAATCTCTGTGTTAATGGGAATTCTTTAAGTATTCAGGGTCAGCACTAATGGATAAAGTCACAAGATAAGCACCAAACTGAGTAAGGATATTAAATGATGAAGTGTCACTGTGCCCTTCCTTTATGAAGGCTAAAGGTCAGTGGGTGGAATATTGTTCACCTAAGACTGGGTTCTTTATAGAGGCACAGCACTAGAACAACGTGTGTACAATTAGCACTGGCGACCCTTTATTTCCTGATGCAAACTGAGTAACGATGGTCTATTATAGTTCTAGCTAAAGAACATTAGATATCTGTTGTTTTCTGCAGCTGTCCCTACTTAACTTTTTGTTCTTCGTGGCATGGACCCATTCCAGACTAGATGTTTCTATCCTGCTACAGGTTTCATGCTGAGTAAATGTTCCTGAAATTACCCCTGAGTGGGATTTGTTCTCTTGTGACTGAACTTGGCATGTAACCAAAAGCCCATTCTCTTGTTTCTCAAAAGACAGCAGCTGCACCAAAAGAAAACCTTGTGCATGAATCTTCCTAGTAAAACAAACCCTTGTGGTCAACAGCATCTAGATAACATTTCACTGTAAATAGTGTTTCGCTATGTTAGAGTTCACTAAATAAGGAATCCACTACTTCTTACTGGTTATGCAAAAAGATCAACATTAATCAATCCATATCTTATGGTGAAGATGACCATAGAAAAATGATTTATTTGATGTAGGTATGGCTGGAAACAGCCAGCAAAAATTCTGTATATACTTCATTTAAAATATCCTATAAGTGGATATAGATTAATGAGGATGTACACTTCTGGTATCCTCTTTCCTCTATCGCCCTTCTGGTTTTTGCTGACTATTTGTTTAGAGAGGTGTCTACAGGCAGTTAGCTTCCTTGGCACCATCCAAACCAACAAAGATACTATGATTTTATATCTTTGCCATTAAGAGAAATGGACCATTCTAATTAGTCCATAGCGAGGTTTGTCATAATCATGTTAATTTATCTTTAGATAGCATTAAAATATATTTTGATGCTGTGGTTCATTATGTAAAATGCAGAATTTTTCCTTCCCAGACTCCTGAATCTTGTTAACAAGAGATACATATTTATATTTTCACTAGTGCTGGTATTTGTAGATCCTGCAGTTAATGCATTTACTTTGTGTCTAAATGATTAATCATATATTTAGTTCTTTTAATCAGAAATGTAGAAAACTGCTAAGGGGAAAAACATTCTGTTACTCAAAACCTTTTGAAAACTTTTTTCTTTCAGAGCTCAGATTTTTTTATTATTAAGTATCTTCATTTTGACAGGTCTTTCTGTACATGTAAATCAGCATCATTGAGTGTTGAATTAGATGCTGGAATAAATAGGATAGATTTAGTGTCATTATGGGTAATGAGACACCCTTGCAATCAAGCTTGCTTCTTAGCAATGAATGTAATTTCAAGTAATGCTGTACAGCTACAAAGTGAAGGCCGAAGTCTCTTAAATCAGGATAATTTTATAGTTTTTCCTGTATTGTCTTTTAAGCTACTAGGCTTTAATATCCTGTTTTGTTTTACTCCTGCTGTTTAGAGGACGCATGCATGCATATGTGTGGGCATAGACACACAAAGAATACACAGCAACATTTCCTTCTCTCAAGTCCTGCCTCTTCAATATTCAACGTGATTGATATGAATATAATATTGGATATGGTGTAATACCCAATATGAGCACCAGATGGTTTGAAATGTGTTTCCTTAGAGCAGGTTCTACCCAAGAGATAAGGGAGGTAAACCTGGAGAGCATTAATTCTCATGGACCTGTCTTCCTGCTGGGTTGATCTGTTGGCCTTGCACACACGCTGTTACAGCAGTGACATGCTGGTGGCTGTGCCAACCCAGAAGGGACAAAAAGTATGCGTTGCTTGTGGGTGCTCCTGTGCTAAGTAACCGCAGCAGAGAGACTCAGACTCCTTTACCTGCAGACCTGAGGCTATACATGTTTGTCTTGTATTCCAAGGATGGAGCCCAGGGCCATGGGATCTGTTAGTAATGTTCAGGTCTTTTTCTTTAAACAGGTCTGAGATGGATATCCTGTCTGCTAGCTCAGAAGGCATTCTCATTGGCTACTGTCCACAGCAAGATGCCCTGGATGAACTTTTAACGGGTTGGGAGCATCTTTATTATTACTGCACACTGCGTGGAATTCCAAAGCAGGACATCCATAAGGTAACTATCCAAAACAGATATGCAGAGGGAGCTGTTGCCAGGTTGGGCTGTGGGATTTATAAAACTTTTTTAACATGAGCAACTATTTAATCTTAACAAGTTTAGTAATAAGGTTTTTCATTACCACTAATTTATTTAAATAATGTAGATTTTTTTCTGTCCGTTATGCCAGTTCAAAACACAATAACATCACTGCAGATAGTAAAATAATACTATTGCAAATGAAATCTCGGGCACAAAAACCCTAAAGGAAATTAAATTTGTGAATCGTTCAATGCCTTCACTATGGCACTTAAAGAGCTGGGAGAGAACACATGTTTTTAGTCATGTACCTCTGGAAAACTGTTTTCTTTGGAGATACAGTTAAACACTGAAGGAACTAAAAATTGTTGAATGATTCTGTATAAATAAATGAAACACCTGGGGCCTGGGATAGGAGCTGTCAGCACTCTGCTGTCTTAAATTTCACAAGGTGGTAGCTGCATTCAAGCTGCATGCTGGGAGCAGTCCCTTAAATGCTCCAGCTGCCACACAAGGCCTGGGGTTGTCCAAGGAGAAGAGGCCAAAGCCATGTCAGAAAATGCTTTGAGAGCTTACTAGCATAGATGTTGACAATATCTGGGAATATCGCTGGGAAGTTTTGAATTTACAGATACAGGTGTAGCTGTGCTGAGATCTTTTTCTGTAATGAGGCAACCAGTCAGACAATACCAGAAGTTAAGTATGAAACAGATAYAGTGTAAAATGTGGGGGTCTTGTCTGTGTCAGCAGACGAAAGTTTATGATATGACCTGACTTGAGCAGCTCAGTCTTTTCTGCTTAATTGCATCTCTATTAACATGAGAAAACTGTAGTGTGATATAAAATTGTTATCTGTCAATTCCTGCTTTATAGATTGGTCCCAAGTCATGGCTAGTGCTCTAGCACTGCCCGTGTAACCTCCAGAATGCTGCCTGTTGTTTTCCTTTCATTTTTCCAGAAGCAAAACTGCATGAACTATCTTTTCTTTTTTTTTTCCTACCTACCCAGCATTTTTCTGGCTGTTTTCTCAGGGTCTGATAAGTGGTTTGTAGTCAGTGTCTTGACTGTGTGTGAGAGAACTGCTTTCTGGTTCTCTGCAGCCTATTTTGTTTTCCTCAGCAGATAGGTGCTATTCCAGAAAAAAATATTATTCCTGCATGGGACATTCATTGGGACAGGCAATATTTTGATTTTTACTGTCTTAAACTGATCATTTGGGTGTTTCTGGATGAGAGCCTGGGGAAAATAAGAGATTCTTGCAAGTCTTTGCCCCTTGTTTTGGGCAGTATCCTGCCTGGACATCTAACTGACTTATTTTAACAATACAGTTCTTGCAGGCTGCTTAGAAATCTTCATATAATCTTTTGTTTAGTTGTTTACCCTTCATAACTTATTCGTGTTAATTTTTACTTATGACGACTAGGAGAGTACTGAAAACTGGAGTATGTTTCCCTTGATCTAAAAGAAATATATGAAGGGATGATTGTTGCACTAAAGCCCTCAACTATAATTACCTGTTTTCTCCTTGAACTGACAGCTCCTCTGTAACAGGATGATAGGCTAAAAGTCTATCATCACTAGCACATATTGTCATGGCACTTTAATTGGCACAAAGTTGACAACATCTCCTCTAGAGTCTTCCAAAGAATGCTGTACATCTTATGCATATGGACTGCTTTTGGTCCTTGGTGTAATTCAAAATACGAATCAAAGTTGTATTGTTTAATTATGCACCAGTGCTCTTAAAATGCTCTGAACATGGCTTTTAAACTTTTCTGTCTTATTGTTTTCATAGTATGCCAACAAAGGTGTCTTTGAGTGAGAGCTGAGTAGGATTTTTAGTGCTGTGCTACCTTCCCAGCTCCTGGAGTTGCAGACTCAGTTTTATTTTAGTACTCACAGGTGTGAGGATGAAGCTGTTCAGATGGCACTGGCAGACACCTTCTTATTGGTAATACCTCATCTGCACACAACTGGAGATAAGCTTTGGGAAGTGTGAACTGATTGATATGTTACAATGGACTGTTCATGCTTGAATCCTACACTGTCCGAATGCCCTGCCAACACCAGGAGGGTGTGTCTGTGTGTGTGTCCGCACATGGATCCTGCTGTCACTGCTTGATTTGTGACTCCCTCAGCAGCAACTATTTTGGAGGATGAGGAACAGGATCAGGAGCTATGTGGAAGCTTGAGAACAGAGAGATCTGTGGTGTGCTTATGGGCCTGGATTTCTTTGCAAACAGTCCTATGAGACACTGAACTTTTCCAGGGTTCCTGGGAAGGTTTCCAGATTGTGAAATGCAGGAYGGTACCGACAGATATCTGTGCTGTGCCTTCGGGCTGTCCCCTTGCTTGTGTGTATGTGAATGAATGCTACGGCAAATGCTGTCTTCTGTCTGCATTTGGTGAGAGGCTCAGAGGGTAACTTGGCTTTGTATGTTTTCTCTGTAGACAGCGTGAGAATAGTGCTCTCTCTGAAATAGCTGGCACTGACGAATTCCATTTCAAATGCAGAAGTATTAGGAATAATTGGTGTATCTAAGAGCTTCCACTTTGTGGTCAGATCCAGCTATTCTCTGGGCAATTAATATACAGCTACTACAATGTCAGTTCTCAAGACCATTTGGGGAAGAGTTCCTCAAGAGGTGTGATAAGTCCCATACACATCCCTCTTCAAATGGATAAAAATCACTCATTTAGATATGAGTTATGTTACTGTGGTGCACTGAGAGAAGACAAATGTTAACCTTCTGATTATCCTGGACCTCAGATGATCTAGGTATAGGCTTAGACTATTCTTTATAGTCAGCCTTCTGTGCCTTAGCATCACATTTGCGAAAGGGAGATCATTCTTCCTTTCAGTTGTCCTAATTTTTTGTCTGCGTAGATCGCAGAGCATACTTTGTTGCCATATGCTTGCGATCAAGGCATCAAAGCACTCCTGCAAATAATATTTAGTTGCTCTAGTTTGCCTCCATCAAAAACTGAAATGCAGCTATCTCAGAGGAAAACAAATGGTTTTGTCAGCAGGCTCTCCTGACTGTGTGGCACTGCTGTCAAGTGCTCAAACAGCTGCTGTGCTTCAACTCAGAAATGGCTGGTGCCTGGAGAAAGTGAGCATTTTAGCTGCCTATAAAGAAAATAAGGCTTTGGAATGCTTTAGAACAGCAGCTGTATGGAAATGTAGGCTGTTATTTTCTCATCATTCCCTCCTGCCTATGATACAGCACTCGAAGCCCTCCTCTGAATGTTTACCAGTCACTGTTTACACTAATATGGGCAGACACATACATTCTAGAGAGTACATTGGCTTCATATGGAAAGAAACATACATTCACTCTGTTTTTTAAGAAATTGGTGAGCAGGCAGGTGACTTACAGGTTGTGTTGCTGCTGAAGTTGTCTATTGAAGCACTAACTTCAAGGACCAAATCCTTTGCTAGACAGATTTATCAGCAGCAGGAGTTAAGTGCCTGACATAAAGTTGAGTGCACTTAATGTTCCAAAACAGTAATTAAATGAATAGGAAAGGAGGAGAAAAATGGGTCATTTGCTATCAATGTTAAGCTTCACATGTAATGTGAAGTTTTGTTATACTTCACAAATTTGCTCTGAAAGTTTCTTTTTGCTGCAAAATTGGAAAAATTAGAATAAAGCCTTTGGGTTATTTAGACAGATACTGACTTAGCAAAGTAGTTTTAATTCTTATTTTTATTTCTTTAATATATCAGCTTCCTAGATCTCAATTTGTTCCAAAAGACAACACACAGCTTGTTAAAATATTAAAGTTATTAACCCAGCATCAAATGACATCCCTCATTAGCATTAAAACTTGTGTTGCAAATCTCAAAAGAAGCTTTGTCAGGTCTTCTGAGGCAACTTCTTTGAATGTCAGTGTGCTTTCTTTTTACATTAACTCTGCAGGAAGATTTTTGCTCTGATTCTAGAATGTCAATGATTCCCTTACATGTTATATTCTATAGGTGCTGGAAATGAGAATTTGTAAATTCATTTATTTTTGCATGTTTACCTTTTTTTTGGACTTCAAACAGAATTAGTGTTTACAGTTTTATGAGATTTTGGGACAAAATCTATTGTCCCCCAGAAGTTTGACCATGGGTATACTCTTTCCAAATGTAAGAAATCTAGCAACTCTKAGTTACTCTGAAGCCAAATAAATACTGTTTGGTGTGGAATTGATGAATGATTGCTATTTAGGATATTCAAACTACTCTGCATTCACTTACTCAGAACCTGGCACTTTGAATTACTGCTTTGGACATCTATAGTTATTATTTTTCAGATGACTCTAGAATTCAATCCATGTTTATTATCATTTGTACTGGGTATGATACATATTTTCAGTATTGGATCAGATTTGCTTTACAAGGATTTATTTAAATAAATAGCAAGAAGTTATGCATTGTATTTAGTGTGTCAGAAATGATGCAAAACTAATACATGGATGGACACATCCTTTCAAATCAGGATAGTCACACTGATGTATCTCATCTTTGAGTAGATTGAGTCTTCACCAGCTCCAAGTTTTTCTGTAAGACACACTGACTGAAAATTCTTAGTACCAGTTAATTTTTTACTCAAATATTTGAGGTGATTTTTAAAGGGAGTGGAAAGCCACTAGCATCAGTGGTTACACAACTACTGCTTTTCAGTGGAATGGATGTACCTCTTAGCTCCCTGGTGGATGGAGGACACCATGCCTACTTTGACCTCTAATCCTACAGATATTAGCGTGTGTGCAAAAAGTCAAGTTACCATATAGCCTCTTCTGGAATGAATGTAGTGTTTAGGAACTCCACAAAGTATTGGAGGAGTTTGTTTGGATGATACAGATTGGAGGGCTCATTCCAATGCGTGTTCCAAAGCTAGGTGAACTAGCCCAAATTTATTTGGGAAAAACTTTTGCTAAAGGCATTAGGATTGATGAGAAAAAAAGTAAGTAGTTTTAAGGAATATTGGAAAATAGGGAAATAGTTAACTGATAGGTGTGAAGTCTATTATAATCTGGTTTGCAGGTAGGAAGGAAGAAAAGAGTTTAAACACATTACTACAGTCATGACTAGACATTTTTGTGGTTCAAGTGTACTTACAATGTATATATTTGCATATAACTGTATCTTTTAATTTCACCTCAATGTTACCAACTTGCTAAATAAATTGATGTATTTCCTCAATCTTCACTGCTGAAAGTAATTGAAATATTATTGAAATAGAACATCATGATGAGTATGACAAGGAGGGAGAGAAGGGGCTTGTGTATATATCTCACATCCACTAAAGGAAGGAAACCATTACAACCGTAAATCTCTGGCAAAAATGTGTGTGTCTGTATCTGTGAAGACTGGTCATGTGTTCAATTCTGACTTTCAATTAAAGTAGTTTAAGGGCGATTTGCATATTTATTTTACAGTATACTATGATACAAACCACTGGTGTCTCGGTCGAGCCTCACATTGGGCACCAAATTTGTTTGTCACGGTTTGGACAAACTTGAGGAAGACTAGAGGAGTCTCCTCTGCAAATGATAGCGTTCAAAAACTCTCTTCCTCCCCTACCTTAGGAGTTTCTTGGAGGAAAGTGAAAAAAACCTCTGTTTATTTAACAGAACAGGCTGCTGGGGGGTGCAACACAGGCACAAGGGGAAGGGAAGAAAAAAATAAATGAATAATGTTAGATAATAAACCTCTCGTGGTGGAGGAAACCTGGATGAATTCAGAGTCCTTTCTGGGTGTAGCTCTGCTCTGTCTCTCTCTCTCTCTCTCTCCGGCTAGTGGTGGTTCCACTGGGGCTAGGGTACGGTGTAGGCCCCTCTCCAGGCCCAGGATGGTGCAGGCCCCTCTCCGGGCCCAGGGTGTAGGCCCCAGAGCTCAGTTGTCTGTTGTACGGTTCCAAAGGAAGAAGGAAAAACCACGGTGCCAGAAAAAGCTGTCTTCGTTCCTTGCCTCAGCTAGGAGGCTAGCTAAAAAGGAAAGAGTAAGTTTTTAGCTCTCTCCGACCTCCCTCTCCCAAGAAAACACAGGGCCGAGATCTAGAAGAAAAAAAGTGCTCTCTCTCTCTCTCTCCTGAGAATGACAAAGCCGAGAGAGCTAGCTAGAGGAGAAAAAAGTAAAAGTGTTCCCTTTGCCTTCAGCTGCTGAAAAAACTGCGGCAGCCTCAGCAGCAGTGATAAGTGAGGAATGTGAATGAATGTCCTTGAAGAAGTCAAAACACAGCGCCTGGCTTCTCGACCGAGCTTAAAGCACAGAGTTAATATTTTGGCATATAGCAGGCAATAGGGGATATTTGGCTGGGATATAGCATCATAAAGTCACCCCAAGACAACTGGTTATATAGATAAATGAAGTTATAATGGAGATGTTCAGGTTCCTTTACACTATACCAAGTATGTAATATATAACTAATATGTAATATTTCTAATTTCATTCAAATTGCTGTTTCATTGCTGTTTAGTTCACTTTGATGAATCTGAGATTTTTTACTGGAAATCTTATGATATGCCTTAAAGAAAAGAAAAAAAAAATTGGGGTCATGTCTTGAAAGAATGAGCTCTAAATTCTTATATTTTCTGAACCATACTCTGCAATGCTGCTTTGAAATAGTTGAGGAGGGTAGCAGGAATAGGAGATTTATTTTTAGGTGCAGCCGGGAAATATTTAGGTGTAAGAAAGTTTGCCATTTCTTCTGCCTTTATGTTGATGATGTGATTCAGCTCCAGATCTGTTCTAATTTGATATATTTTGTACCAAAAAAGTGTATCTAAATATCAGGCCAGATTGTGGTGTGCACTGTGATGATCTGCAAGGTTTGTCTTGGAAGCCCTACACATTTAAAGCAGCAGCAAAGAGGGTACTATGAAATGATTCCCACCTCTTTCTTTTTACCTTTTTACCTTTTCAACCTTGTCTTGAAAAATTTCTATAGCGGGAGGCTTGGCAGGCTTCGTCTCCTTGTATGAAACAGGAGATGGTGTAGTCCTGTTCTGAATGCTTGAGTACACACCAGAGAGGGAAGGATTCTATGTGCAGAACTGTAAATCTTGCAAAGTTGGTTCTTTTTAATGTTGCTCCCTACAAAGACCTTTATGTTCATACCTGACACGATTGAGTCTCCTTGGGACTACTATACGACCCAGCTAACTTGAATGGTTTTTTTTCTTCTCTCTCTGGCACTATTCCTTGACCTTCTAAATACTTCTCCATGCAGCATTCATTGTCTCTCTAAAAGAATGGCATTTTGCTGACTTTCGATAACACTTCAAAGCCTTAGAAAGGGTGGTTCTAGTTATAGCTAAAGGATAGGTTTGACTGTGTTTCAGCTGTGATGCATAGTCCTCTTTTGCTTATTGTCTAATAACTCCTGAAGCTTATTGTAGTTTAAAATGTATGTTAAGTTTGGTGTAAACATGAGATTACATATTTTTTCACTTTCTGGTCTTAAATTTTTATGAGCTTTTCTGTGCAATTTGTGTGATTATTTGCGGATGTGTAGGAGGATAATCCTGTAGTCATTAACATTCATGCATTCCCAGTTAAGTCAGTTTAGTAAAGAGGATAAGCTGTCTACCATATACTTTAGAGGACTTCGTGTGTTGCTTTGGTGTATAAAGAGACCTATATTTGGAAGTTAAAAAAACCACATAACAAAACAAAGCTCAGGTGTTATATCTTGGTATATAGTTTAGGCAATTAACCATTTTTAAAGCCACAGCAACAGCCTCTAATTGGAAGTAAACTACTGTGAATTAACTTTGATGTAGCAGAAGACTTGAACTTTTCTGTATAAAATTACCTGTGGGTGGTTTAACAGTTGTTGATCAAGATTTTTAAAAAAAAACCTCTCTGCATTTAACGTAGGCAGAGCAATATTTCTGAAATGTGGCTTTTGTATGAGAACATGCATTGCTGTCTGGTTACACATCCAGGTACACCAAGCACAAGTGACTATGGATACCAGTGCGAGGATCATCACTACAATACTACAGGTTCTCATCACTGCAGCGTTGTTCCTGCTTACAGACAACTTGCTCTCAGAAGTGTCTCTTATTTTTATAAGTAGCACTTGAAAAATCTTACTRAAAGGGTCATGAATATCTTGATAATTTCCAAAGGTATTTGCATAAAACTGCCTTATAAAACATTATTATGCTTGTGGCAGTTTGTTTGCAGTGGATCGTGAATAATAATTCACAATGCTGTGTATTGAATTTTTTTTTTCTCTTGGATTTTCTGAATTAATTGGAGACTGTCCATCTGATGTGACTAAGCCTGCCAGTACTTCCTTGCTTTTTACTGAAGGTAATGCAGAGGGAGCAAAGAGAATGAACCATACTGCTGGGGGTGCTCTGGCAGTTAATATTGGGCAATAAGAGCACCGTGCAACTCCTTGGTTTACAAGAATCTTCCAGCTGTCCTACATAGAGGTTGAAGACACACTTGCTCTGTTACAGAGTTGATCACCCCTTCATGATACAGCCCCCCAGGAGCCCACACCCAACACGTGCTGCTTTGCAGGGTGCCTTTGCAGTGAGTAGAAAAGTTGCTGCTGTGTCCCTCATGGTTTTGAACGACATCTCCCTGAATGGTCCAGCAGTAATAGCTGATAGAGATGGATTAAGACTATTGCTATATTTAATATTCTCTAGCACTACTATTTGAGGGAGCCTTGTACATCAGGAGTGTCTCTGACAGGGTAAAGAATAAAGGCCATAGGGGACAGCATGAACGTTTTCTCCAGCTGCGCTCACATGCCTTCCCAGCTTGTTCAGATCATACATTCTTGTTTAAGCAATTAAAACCAATCTAGCTAGGGTCAGCTTACCCCTCTCCGTTATTACAAAGGTATATTAATTTAACCCTGTTACCTTTTGTCTTTAAGAAACTATAAATCCTTGACTGTGACTTGCTTTTCTGACATTTTCATCTTTTTTCGTGGCCAATGGAGAATTTTGTCTCTTGAATTTTCAGTCACTAAGATGTTTGATCAAATAAATAGTGGAGAATAAGTTGAAATGAGAGACATTTTAGATCATTGACCTGTGGATACAAACTGAATACTAATGACTTTTCTAAGCAGTGACAAAGCCAGATTTTCTATATGGGAAAATCCTTATCTTTTGTGAAGAACCAAGGGGTCCCAGAGCAGGTTTTTGTATGTGTTTAAGACTCAAAAGTAATAATATGCAAGGTGGGGGTAAGTAACAAAATAACATGTACATTTGCTTAATATGCATGAACAGAATGTTCTTTCAGTCTAAGCACAAATGCGACCTAACCTGGCTCATCTTTGTTGGCCTTCAAATTTGTAAACCCCAGGTTGCAGACGACCTTGTTAACCGGTTACACCTCAACACCCATGCTGACAAACTGGTGAGAACCTACAGTGCTGGCACAAAGAGGAAGCTGTCTACTGCTGTGGCTTTAGTTGGTAAACCCCAAATACTTTTACTGGTGAGTAATACTGTGCTTATGATAAATGGGTTATATTGAATTTTGTTGTCTTGTATATTGCTCTAAAGAAAATCAGGTAGCTCCCTGATCAGTCAGGGAGTAATCGATACACACATGTACAACTGTCCTCTTTGTTCTGCTATATGAATAGCTTTAATTTTATTCTCCAGTGCTCAAAAAAATAGAAATTGAAATTGGGGGTTTTTTCCTTTTTTTTTTTTCCCTTGGAGCAACTGGGTGAGCAGAAAAAAAAAGCCCTAAACACAAATACAATTGTAGCATTCCATGGCCCAAATACATATTTAATTGTTTTAAAGATTTATCTAGGTAGAAGAAGAAAAAATAATTTAGTGTAGAATATAATTATGGTTTATATGTTCTCTATTTTGTACATAACAGTTGAAAAATATGCACAAACAATTCTTAAGGAAGCCAGTAGAAGGATGATTCTCATTTTAATTAGTAATTTGGAGCTGATGTAATCAATTATTGACCCATTTCTTTGCAGCCTACTCCTATGCCTTTCTAGGTGGTATTTCATAAATCTGGCTTGTTCTTACATTTTTGTTGGATTCACAAGTCACACAATTAAACTAATACTCCTGAAGTATATTAATTTGAATTACTTATCACATGTTGTTTTGGTGATGGCATACTACTGCTCATTTAGGCCTGAAACTGGCCACTACAGTTTAAATAATGCCTTTTGTATGGAAGATCAGGGAATTACAAAGCTTTGAGACCTTCATCATTATGACACCACATTCTCTTTCATATCATTGTCTGTTGTTTCACTAGAGAATRTTGAACATCCCATTTTCAAAACTTGTCTGGGAAGAGCTAAACCAGTTCAGTAGTGGAATAAACCTTTCAGAACAGTCAGGGGAAGGAAATCTGCTCCTCAGAGCTGAGGGTAAACCAATGCTTCCAGTAACAGATTGCAGGCTAAGTCGAACCAGATAAAACTGATGTTCTCTGGGGATCATGTTTCAAAAGATCAGACACATTTTGCTGCTTCTAACTGCCTATCATTGCCTCACTTCTAAGCTGAATTATTTTATTTGCATTTTATGCTTAAACTGACCCTGGTTCAGCTAGTAAAAGGAAGCAATAATCTTAAATCAGTGCTTTTTCCTGATCTTAGAAAATGCTCCAACTGTTTTTGAATGTCTTTATGACAGCGTACTACTGCAAGCATCCATTTCAGCTACTTCTTGCTGCAGGGCACAGACTATAGAATGACAAAAAGAAAGAAAAATATCTAAACATGTCAAATTCTTTAAAACATTTGGCTGGCTTTAGAAAGCTAGCAGATTTTAAAGGAGTTTTTCAGTATTTTAAAAGGCGCCTTTTTTTACTATTTTGTCTGAAAGCAAAGGCAGCAATATAAACTACTGAATCTGCTTCTAAATTACATCCAGGATCACAGCTATTAATTTGATTAACATTATGAGTTGCTTTATGTTTATTGCCTGTTATGTTTTCTTTGCTAGCAATCCACAGATAATGGGAGACCTAACTGAATTTTTTCACCTCTGACATTGGTAGCGGAGCACTAAAATTGGCATCAAACTGGATGTTTTGTTTGCTTTGTTTCTTTTAAAACTTTGCTTCCAGGTTTCAGCTCAGATTCCTTGCTGAAAATACATTGGTCAAGGCAATACACTAATAAGTGTAATAAGGCACTAATAAGTGCTGATAACCCTTCATGGAATTCCACTGGATTAAAAGCAACTGGAAGAGTTTCCTTCTTCCTAGCTTTGTAGTGACAGAGACTGGATTTGTCAATCAGATGTCATTCCTTTTGCTTCCATGAGTGGATGAAGTAAAAATTAGATTCAGTGAGGAAAGGAGGAATAGATAGGAAGGGGAAATGTAGATTTTGTAGCAGCACATCTTTCTCTATGAAAGCCATCCGAGAGGGAAATGGGTTTGCCAGATGGTTTGCACTGAGTTAATGTTGTTTAATTCTGTGAATTCTCTCCACTGTGGGTGAAATTCCTCTCAAAGGGGCTGTGGGAGTAACTGGTAGAGGATGTCAAATCCAAACACCTTATCAACACCTGGATATGGAATGGGCAGTGTAGGCATCTGGGAGCTGCATGATTTCTCCACTTGTTTGTGCTCATGGCAGATGTGCAGGTAGCAGAGAAACAGTCACCAAAGCCTCCCAGAAAGTGAGAAAAACCACCTGCAAGTCTCTCCTCTCAAAAAGAGTATATGTATGTAGATTATTTAACAGACATAATATAATAAATATTTATAAATATACATATATGATATATAAACATAGTTTATATATATACTTCTTTACTAAAAAGTGCCTTCCATAAATTTGGACATCAAACTCTATGTGTTACAGCAAACCCTTGATCAGGGTGTCATTTAAATGACCTTCTGAAAATGTAACATATAAAGAGAAAAATATCTGATTTTATTGTGAATTCTGTTAATTCTTCATGATGGGCTGGAGCTGTGGTATGCTTTTCCCATGCTGCTGTGTCATCATTTTAATTTTTCCTGTAGGATGAGCCTAGCTCTGGGATGGATCCCTGCTCTAAACGCTACCTTTGGAAAGCCATCCTGAAGGAAGTTCAGGATGGCTGTGCAGCTGTGCTGACATCCCACAGGTAAGACCCTTATCCCAGCAGCCAGCATATTCCTGTGCTGCAGGAGAGCATATTTTGAAGGCATGCTCACTCTGGTGTGAAACACAGAATATGTCTTGAAATTCTATGGCAATTCCTTCCTGCTCATTAAAAAGGAACCTCTGTAAATCCCAAATATTTCTCATACTTAATTTTTTAATGTGTTGAATAGAATGTTGCTCAAGGAGCTGCATACACAGGAAAGATGGTTTTATTAATTCTTCTTTTTCTATGCTCTTTTTACTCAGTTTTGTAGTGTATCTTCGTGCTTGGAACATCAGGTTACCTTTTTTGCAGCTGCCCACCATAAAAATCCTCACRAAGGGAGGTGTGAGTGGAAAACCTTTTGATTTTATTAAGTTTCTGTTTTGCACCACTGTATGAAAAGAGTATGCTATGGCATCCTAAAGACAGATGAGTCAGCTATTCTCTTATGCACTGCTAGAAACGGTAGGAGTGACCCCCATCCTCTTAGAAGAGTCCATCTACATTAAATATCTTGTCAGTTCTGTGATATGGTCATTGGTATATTCATTTAATGGAGGAAACATCAATACTGTTTTGTAACATCTATAGAGAAATGGAATAAATCAAATGTTCCCTTGCAGAATATATATATATACATAGTAAGTATAATTATAAATAAAATGTCTTCAAATGAAGGAGAGATCATGAAAACATGTCCAGAGAGGACAAAACCCAAAAATCAAAACAGCAATGAGACATTTGGCCAAATGAAATTTGAAACATAGATGAATTAATAAAGGAATTCAGCAAAATTTCCAATCAATATTTTCTATTTTCAATATTTTTTAGACATTCTTAAAATATATTTGTTGTCCCAGTACATTATTGATGGAAAAATGCTCCAAAATCTTTCTAGTGTTTTATTTATGGAAGCTGAATTTTGAAAATCACATACCTGTGTTTGATGGCCATGCGCTCACCAGCACACTCATTTAGGGAACATGGGTTAAGCATTGCGAATTCAGTTKAGTGGTTTTCAGGAAACAGTGTGCTTTGACTTTTCAGTCAGATGTAAGAACCTTTAGTTGTCAAACACCAGCTAAACAGAAGAGAGCTGTGGTCTCATTACTAATATGCTGTAAAAAACCAACCAAGCAAAATCCAACAAATTGTACTAACTCACAGTTAGCTCTACAAATGAATGACTTGAAACAGATATAAGTACAAGTGATAGTGTTCACATTGTTGTGCCAGGGTAAAGAAGAAATTATTTTATACTATTTATACTATTTGCTGAAGGCCTTTGGGGTTTTATTTGAGATTATTTACTTGTATAAGTACAGGAATTTTACATATGAAGTGAACCTTTATACAAGTCAGCACATACATGTGTAAGGCGTAGAGATGGTTTGCTGTGTAAAAATCAGGTTTTGAGGATTATTTACTTATTTTTCAGAGCCAATTTTTTACTTAAACTTCAGAGACAAAAATTTTGTTTTAATGGGGGAGGAGTGAGGCTTTATTAATTGTCCCTACATCCTAAATTTGTGTCCTTTTGCCACAGCTGGGGAGTGTTATGCCAAAGGGAACATTAGGAGTTACTCAGTGCATTTCCTGATTTGTGGGAAGATGTGTTAGCAAGCCCTCTCCCCATTGCTCTCAGATATAGCAGTTTGGCAGTTCTCACCACAGCTCTGTCCTATTTTAAGGAAATTGTTCCTAGGAGGGTACTTAATTCCCAATGCTTGTTCAGCCAAAGCACTTTGATTTAGACTGGCCCATGGCTGAGACACACAGGACATCTCTTGTTTAGCTGTCTCAGAAGGGTTGGGGAGGGCACACAGTGAATTGTAGGAACATCAAACATCAACTCCTCTTTGAGGTGAKGGGTACATCCTGACTGATTCCCTGTGTCTAAAGTGCTTATTTGGAAGAGCTGCTCACAAAATTCTGTATAAGATGTAGAGTGGCAGCCCATCTGCCATAAGCTTTACGAGTCAAAGTTATTATTTATCATCTGAAGCAGCCACATCTAATCAGTTGCATTTCCATGTCTTAAATTCTGTTTGGGATCTTCTTCTATCCTGCAATCAGGCTGAGGGTAATTCCTTTTCAAGGGTATGTACYGTGCAAAAGAACTGAGCAAGCTTACTTCAGTCTTCTCCCTTTAGCTTTTCGCTCAGAATAACCACAAACAGGTATTACAGGGAATAATAGAGTTCATGACTCTTGCACTCAGTGGCATTTCTGAGATTGCTTATCAGGCATTTGCCTGTGGTAATGATACCTGTATTTTGTGGCCAGAATTTTCCAATTAGTTATGGACTAAAAACATAAATAGTGGTTTAAGAGTCTCTTCTGGCTGTCACGTGTAATAACTTTTGGTATGTACTGACTAGGATTACAACTTGGATTGTTACCCTTTAAAGTCAAAGGTTTTGTGTACCTGTTTTTGCAGCTGTCCAGATTTCTTCCACTTTAACTAAAGTTAGGTATAAACAATGTGCTCTGTTTTCACTACTAATTATTTTTTTCCCACAATTAATTTTGTAGTATGGAAGAATGTGAAGCTCTCTGCACACGGCTTGCTATTATGGTCGATGGAGCTTTCAAGTGTCTTGGTTCTCCCCAGCATATTAAAAACAGGTATTATACATCAAGATCAAACCTTCTGCATCTACATTCAACCTGAGAGCTGGCCAGATGCTTTAGTAATGCTAAGGTTTAAGCACTTACAACTGCTAAGAACATCTTTTTCTTGCCATCGCTGAAGTTAAAAAAAAGCCAATTAGGATAACTTAGCAAGCTAAATTGACATATGACATTGCTAAAATGCTTTGTAGTCCACATTGGTAATTGAAAGAGACAGATCTGCATCTAAAATGAAGCACTTCTGCACCCAACCTAAGGAATATGTTGTGAGACTTCGACATGGTGATGAAATACAATTTGGTTCCTTCTGAGGATTTCTGGTAACAGGAAGAAGCATTTTTAACAGGTCAGCAGCCAGTAAGAACATCTATTTTGAACCATCTCTGCTTCCTACCAAATTCACTGACAATTGCAGATATTTATGCTGTTTTCTGCATCCTTTTCCTGGTGTGCATAAGCCTTTTTTCTTTTTGTACTCCGTTCATGAGTTAATTTAATGTCTATTAATGAGGATGTTTAATTCAGAGCATGGGCTCAAACCACCACAAAGGAAAGAAGATCAGAAGCTGAGGGGAAAGTTGCTGCAACTTATAGCTAGAACATTTACATTCAATAATAAGTRTAATTGTTAGGACACGCAGACAGTCAGCTGTGTAAGATGACACAGCTCATTTACAAGCAGCAAAGCTAYGCTGCTTTGTACTAGCTCAGCACATAGCTCTTCTAAGTGCAGTTACACTTTACTTTGGGAAGAGGCTCTAYAGAAATGCTTTGGAATTTCTGTCTGCCATGTTTATAGGGCAGACGTTGTGTGTCTCAGATAACTTCTTGTCCCCGGATGGCACTTTTGGCTTTCTGCCCTTCCCTTTGGGTAGAACCATAGGCCCTTGTCTCACAGTTGCGTTAGCACGATGGGCCTGATTCACATTAGCTGTCTCCTCCCAAGTGTTTTTCATGAAGACAAACTTTCAGCTAGAGACATAACAAACCAGATGGTGAAAAAACATTGAGGTTTGTAACTCCATTTCTGATGGTTCTGTGTGATCGTAACCATCTTTTTGTGTTTACACACCTTTCAGAGCATATTTGCCTCAGTTTCTGGAGGCATGAGAAGTCAATTGATCTTCAGAGGTTTCTGCTTCTGTCATATCTATGTCTTTGTTTTTACCATCCTGTCTCTTCCCAAATTTCATAGCATAGAATGGCCTGTTGTCTCACTAGCTGGAGTAGATTAGTAAGTGTGAAGGCATCCTTTGTTTCTCTTGTATGAGAAACAGCCGCATGTAGAGGACAGTGCAGATCTTGGACAAGTGAAACTGCTTTTTGAAGATGTGTGTCCACCCTAATAAGAAAAAAAATARTATTACTTAAGCCCTTCAGTTGAGTGTATAAAGTTAGATGGAATAAATGTGAGACTTCCCTTTTTATGTTTCAGATCCTCTGGAGTGAGTATGTCTCTGTCTTCTCAGCTTGACCTTGAGAGGGCAAAATCAGACAGTCCACAAAGGCTACCTTCCCCTTTATCTTCTCAATGACTTTGTCATGTTTTGCCACTTCTGATGTTTCTTTTAGCAGCATTTTTTCATCAGCCTTCGTAAGGAAACAAGACAACATAAGCATACTCATAAGTATGCACCATATTCATATAAATAAGGGAGTTATCTCTCAATTTGCTGCACTGCCTCTGTAGATATACCTCTTTCAGATCACAGTTAGCAAATCAATGCAGAAGTATCATGCTGGAAGTGTCTTCATATTACTTCTTATTGAGATACGACTAGTACTATTATTATCGAGATATTCACAGATCAGCCTTTCAAGAATCAAGGCTGTATGAGTGCCTCTTTTAAATTCTCTAAAGCAAGGTCATAATAAGAATATTTGGCAGTCATATTCATAGCAATTATTTGTTTAAAATCATTGTAACTTTGTAAAAAGCATACCTTCTCTATGTTACAACTATTTCATACTTTCAGCAGGTTTGTGTTGCATGTGTATTTTAATGTATGTCAGAGACATCCATGTGGAGTAATACGTGCACTGGAGACCAATATTGCTGAGACTTTCTGTACAAACTGTGTAGCTCAAGCTGCACTAGGATTTTTCATTTCAGGCAGGACTAAATCCCTTTAATTCCTAGCTTATTGACTGATTTGGTCTCCAAATTTTCCACACTTACTGTTCAGGAACCTACTGAATTGCCTAAAAACTTTAGAACTCTTTATTAGGAGAAAAAATAGCCACTAGCTTTATCAAAGGATTTAATTAAAATCATGTAGTTGTCTGAATTTTCTTTGCCTGATTCATTTTCTTGGCTGGCAAGAACAAACCCACTGTGGAGAGCACAGTCTTAAAACATCATATACACACAGCTGTTAAAGCTTGCAGAAAAGAAATTTCTATGTTTTCTTTGGAAATCTTTTGACAAGTACTAGGGAGAAGTCAAAGACTGCTCCTGTACTCCTGTTATTTTTTGTGCTTAGTCTAGCTTCCAGACTTCCCTCCAACACATGCCAATATGGTCCTTTACCATAAACCTCAGGCTATCACACACTTAACACATAAAGTAATTGCTACAAGATTAGAAAACATTGTACCTTCTGTGTAATTAATGTTCCAAACTCATTTGAAGACAATTTCCAGGTATGGTACTGTGTACCAAATGGAAAACTTCTGCATCTGCATGAGGTGGGGAAGGGGTAGAGAAGCAGAATTCCAAAGAAATACATTGAAATAATTAAGTTTTGAATAATTTTAAAATTTTCATTTTCTCGCTTTCTACTCCACCTGGGAACATCCTGAAAAACTTCCAGGACTTGGAAAAGTATTGAGCGATTCCTTCCTTCCCATTTTCCTTCCCTCCCTATGATTTAATAGCCCTATCTTTCTCATTGCCATACAGAGCAAAACATTATTTCTCCTAAAGTGACAGACTATAACGATTAATAGATCTAATCTACTATTGGGAAACACCTACCTGCAGAAGAATGTTTTCCTTAACAGAGACCGCCACTGAGAGAGTCACCAGTCTTTTCCTAGTGTTTCAGTGTTTTCCTGCAATTAGCACTCTCTAGTATATTTGTCCCGTGCAGCATCTCACAGTAAAAACTCCATCACCTCTTACACTTTTTTTAAAAAAAATGTTTCATGAAGCAATATAAGTGAAGGAAAGCATAAACAAAACTCTTTTTCTTGCATCTGATTTAATTACTGATACCCTAAAAATTTGATTTTTTGAATTTTTTCTTTGTGCTATGCATGCGAATGAATTAGGTTAGAAATATACACATTTATATTTACAYGCAAGAACAGTACTAAAATAAATTAATTGGGACAAAAGTTGTAGATTATTGTTTTTCTGTTAGTTTTTGCAGCTTGTTTTTTAAAATGTGTCCTTATTTATAAGCAGCTCTCGATATCCTTTATCCTGTCTTCAATTTATTTCTACAAATCAAATTGAACAAATATTTTAAAATCAGCTACAAGTGACCTCATCTAGCTTTGAAGATTGAAAGGACAGAAATCTAACTACTTTATGAACACTTAAACAGAAGAAAAATTTCATACAGCTTTTATTTATGATAGCATGAATCCCATATTGTAAGAAATAATAATAGAAGCATATTTTAATATTGCATGTGATTCTATTTGTATGTCTCAAGAACTTTTTTGCTTTTCTAAATGTAGGCACATCTACTAAAATGACATTCTTCCCTTCTTGTTGAATTCTATCTGTCTTGATGGAAGTCCTCGAAATTGTTTTATTTGTTAATTCTTTAGTACAATTCCAGCCCATAAAATCCAGATTATGATCACCTTTTTGATGGATATGTGGTGAAGGTTTAATGGATCTTCCTTGGGACCCTGTTAAATTTGTTTCTTTGCTATGGTGGAAAGTTCAAGGATTCAGCTCTTTCTGGCTACACTTTCAGCCCTTGGCAGATGTGAAAGATCATGATCTTGGATTGAGTACAGCTTTGTCAGATGGCAGGACAAAATTCTGCCATGAAGGGTATGGGTGAACTCCAGGAAGATGCTAATGTGAAACATAAAAGCTTCATAGGGACATAAAAAGTGATGCTGCTTCTAATGTGTGAGACTTGTTCCATGTTTCCAGCCCTTCTGCAAGCCTGTTACAAAATGCTAGTCCAAAAATGTTGTCTTGCTACAAATGTCAGTTTGGGTTTCTGCTCCCAGCTGCTGAGCCTTGACTACATTTGTGCATGTTTAAACAGGCTTAAAGTACCTGCAGATGTCTATCATCAGAATAATAAGTGTAAGACTTCTTTAGAAAGGCCTTTTGTTGCAGGTGAAAAATTTCTGAATAATGTAAAGAAATGTATTAGGTAGAAGAAGAGACTGAAGAGCAATTTTCAAAAAGTTATCATCTTAGTTCTAGATGTAGTTTGTCTGAGATTGATGTGTTAACAGTTGTGCCTGTTAAAGCCTAATTTCAGACAACTCCTGCCAACAGAGTCAATTACTCTAAATTGTGAATGGATTACATYTAAATGCTCTCTTCAGTATTCTCCATTATACTTAATGCTTTTTTTAAAAATTCACAGAAGCATTTTCATGTTAGATACAGCTGGCCAGTTCTCTGGGAACAACATTTTGAATATTATCCTTTATTCTAGGGCCATCTGGACAGACTTCTCATATCAGAAAAACCCATACCAATTTGTCAGGTGCTGGACATCAAGTCTTTGCTCAAATTTTATCAGCAAGCCATCTGATTAAATTACCCAGCAATTAATTCATTTGCTATAGCTGGGTTAGAATGGAAAATATGTTGGCAGACTATTTATACCTTATGTATTTTTTTTAAGGTTGATTGAGAATATTTTATTGCTTTCCTCAAACTCAGATATGGAACTTAAATGGAAAAGAGAGGATTAAATTTAGAGATCTCATCAATATTTCAGCCTTCAGTGGATACAGCGATATCATATTAATTGATATAATAGCAATAAGTTTCTTATGTGCTATAAAATACAAAAATTATTATAATTTTCATTCTTCTTGACCAGAAAACACCTTCCTTTTGTGCATGAGAAATGTATTAAGGTAGTGGATGTGTAATCATGTAATATAGCTCTTAGTTTATCTTTCCAGAGGAAAATCTGAACAAAAGAGTTCTTAAAACTGAAAAACCACACAGACTGAGAGTTCAGAAAWGAGCAATATCTTTTGACTCTCCTAAACCTTTGTGCAATATTAACTCAGCCCTACTGCATACGTKCATTAGAATACTTTTTCATCCTTTTTTACTATGTTTTCCACAGGATGCTGCATTGTATCTCTATACCTGTTCATTAAATAAGCAGCAGCTAATTAAATTTCATATTTTCCTCTTTCCTTAGTATGTCTTTTACTAGAAATTTTTCAAACCTGTCTTTAAATACAGTATTATCAGCATTTATTGAAGCAGGGCTTCATAAACATCAACATTTTTGTTTTCCACTTCTGGGAAACTTGATTTGAAATAATTATTCCCATTCTATAGAGGAGTAAGCAAAGATTGGTGCTAAAGTTAAAAGGCTTTGGGTAGTCCATCTGAGCAGTTTATGACTACATATTTTTCCATTTGTTCAACATTGCATTCGAAGTAAAACTCCTGTTAACCTCAGCTGTAGCTGTGGGTGTTCCAGAAGGCACTAGGAATTCCACCTGCCAACTGGAGCCCTTCATTTCAAAGTGGGCCTTAACAAGACAGGAAAGCAGTAGTGAAAAATGTGGTCTAAGTGAGTTACCRTAGACCACACAGGTGTAGGAGAATGAAAGGGCAAGATTTGGTTCCCCAGGGTGTTCCAGAACCATGAAGCACTTTCTTCCCTTTTCTTTCCTTTTCTCATCAAGCTGCTGTCTTATTTACAGCATTTTCTAGGCATTGAAGTAAATAAAGCCACTTGTCTGAGCAGGTACACCCAGTGTATCTTGTAAGGCATTCATGATAGGGATTTCATGACAAGGTATTATGTGATGGTGAAATTAAAATTTATTACATAATGCAAATATAACAGTGGTTTATATTTTAATTTTACATCCTGTCTCCATTATAGCACTTTTTAGCTTGAGATTTGACCTTGAGGTGTTGATAAATTCATTTTAATAGACATTTTAGTGTGTAATATCCTGGTTATTATGTTATTAATAACCAGTACACCCAAACCCAGTGATAGCAACACAATGATAATGTTACTTACTCCTGCCTTTTTCACTGCTGAGCCCCAGAAGGTGCTTTGAGGAAAAAGTTTGGGTTCTTTATAGGCTGTACCATCAGCTTTGCACAGGATTACAGTGCTGCTGCTCCTGTTTCTCTGGGAATGCAATATATAAATAATGCAAGAGTAAAAAATCCCTGATATTTGCCTGTATGTGCAGATAAACAAGCTGAAATACAGATAGATTTTGTGTGTGTGCATGTATRAACAATTAACAAGATTTTTTGAGGGTTTCACCGCATATTTGGAAATCACACCTAAGAACTTACAAGCCTACATTCAGAGAGCAAGGCAAAGTGTTACCCTGCACTGCTCATAATCTGGAGCTGTCACTGTTATGGCAATTATATTATTGAATACAGAAATTWACTTTAGATGGTTTGATATGAAAGCCTGGAGTGTGTGTGAACAAATAGTGCATGTACAATATACCTGAACGAGTGTTACTCATCATTTTAATAACTGTTTTCATGCTTYTATTGTTACCCTGGAAAAATCATGATCACTTAACAATGATGAAACAAAATCTAGGAATAGTAGATGGAAGACAGATTTTATAATTTATTTATGTCTGTTTGTTTGCATCTAATCAAGTTTATCTGTTCACCAATGCTGAGGTTCTGAATAATTGCAGAAGSAAATCACATTTTACAAGTGACAATGTATTTGTATTTGATTTTAGCATTTTTTTTAAACCCAAGTATTTAAAAATTAATAACCTTTTTTCCTTCCTTCTTTGCCTGTTTCTTAATAGATGAGATATTTAAATACATTGTGTGATTTAATATTATCTTAAACTGTGATGTCTTTGTTTTAATAATTTTATTTCAATTTTATTTTTTTCCAATGCTTTTCAAAGTGTTTTGTTTTCAGTGTTGTTCAAGATTTGTTCTGTTTGTAAATTGTACTTGTGTCTAAGGCTGTAAGAGGAATGACCTGGCTGTGTATTCTGTGCTTCGGCAATTATACTGGTGTAACTCAGTTATCTTGCCTAGATGAGGCCTATTTCAGCTTAAACGATTCCATGATTCTATTCACTTAGGGAAAGTAGAACCATATCTGCCTGCAAATGAATGTAAACCAAAGCAGAGGGATAAACAGCACAGTAGCAAATTATTTCCTCTCTTTGATTTATGGCGTATACTCTAAAAGATGCAGTTCCTTGCAGACATTAAGTGCCAATGTTCTCTTTACTGTTTTTTATTTTGTTATCCAATAATGTCATTTTGAAGTAATCTTTTGATCAAACTAGCACATACACAAAGTATGCACGTTATATTTCCATCAGTAAACTTTCTGGGAGCTCTAATTTTTTGATGTGTATATATATATATATATATATATATATATATATATATATACATATGTATCACAACATTCTCCAGAAAATGTACTCTTTGATTAGTGAGGAAAAACCCCAAAAATATGGGTGATTAGATGCTTTTCTTATTCCTCAAAGTTTAGGAAATAGGGCCATGTTCTTGATTTCCTGAGGTTACATTCAGCAATTTTTACTGAGGGAGAGAAGAGTTGGTAAATAGGTTTTGGGAAGATTTTGATTCAATGAGCTGTTTATTCTGGACCTGCTGAAAGTTAAAACAGTGGCTTCAAGATTTGCTTTTGTTCGTTTGTAGACAAGCAAACTCCTAAGGCTTTTAAATGAAAACAGAGATATTTTTWAAWTTTTTTTTTTAAGAACATAAAAGTCTGCTGATAGTGTACTTTCTTTCTCATCTATCACAGAAAAAGGGGTTTTCATGGGTCAAGCTTACMAAAAAAGCATTGGGTTAATACCTCTAGGGACTCCTTGTGACCAAATGTAGGCTCAGCTGTGTTTCACAAGGCACTGTGTTTCAGCAAGGACTCTTCTTGTCCCCATTCAAACCTCTGAACCAGGACCACTGAGGAATGGGCAGAAGGGAACATTGAGAAACTGCTCTGCCCCAAGTGGCAACTCCTCTCCTTCATAYTCCTGAGAATTTTCAGCCTTTGGGTGACTAAATCCACTTCTACTCCCATTGCAAGGCTAAAAGAGCACCAGGAAATCATCCAGGGAACTTACCCATCAGTATAGATTTGACTACACTTTATTCCAATGTGTGTATGTGACTGGAGCTTGTGTAGACACATACACGAAGTCGATTTACATAACCTATTTTTGTACCGCTGGCAGTGTGGCTGTGGGACACAGTGTGGCTGTGGGACACAGGCTGCAATGCCCTACTGGGAACTGGGGAACCATTTGGGTGGTTTGCCCAGGCTGATCTCCTCTTTGTGATATTTATACCAAAACAAGTCTGAGGTGAGATTAAACACCTATCTAGCACAGTTTCCTCTCTCTGAAAGTGATCAGGAGGGAAGAGTATAAGAACAAGATAAGCATATGAAGTTACTTTACCACTTACCCACTGTCAGCAGTTTCTTTCTTAGAGGCTTCCTAAGTTGGAGGTGGTTTTAGTGGATTCCCACCACGAATTTTTCCAGTCCCTGATTCAACTCATGTCAAGTTCTGACATCCAGCACATCCTGTGTCAAGGAGTTGTACAGTTTCCCTACGTGCTGTAAGGAAAATTACTTCATCTACTGACTTGGCATTGCCTTTCCTATAATTTAACTAGATGYCCCCTGCTCTTGCATGAGAAACATATGAGTGAAGAATCATTTATTACTTTCATTGCTTAGTCCTGATTCTAGGCTCCCTAAAAACACCTTTACACCATCTCATCATGTTTCTTCGATGATGAAAAGTTTTAGCCTATTTAGTAATTCCTGGTATGGAAATAGTTCCATTCCTTGCTACCATTTTATATTCCTTTTGCTACCTTGTTATCTGAGCTGCTCAGATACTTTGAGGACCTATGTAAATTAAAAGTGTGGAGTTCTTGTTCTTGCTAAACTCCTGCTTCTGCAGCTGATGCTGTTGTTAAATACTCAAGTCAATTAGCTTACAATCAATTTGGGAATTTATATTTTAATTTCAGTCTCATGTTAGCTTTTTAACAGGAAAAATACTCAATAAGTAATAGTCCCAAAAACACCAATAAGTGAAAGTCAAGCGTGAAATGCTAGTTTGACTGAGGAAAAAGAGGAAGGTTAGAGAGGAAAAATATTGTGTCAGAATATGTGTTTTTGTGTGTGTGTTTATACATAAAGAGAAATGCAGGTGTTGTTAAAGTAACATGGCAGTGGAAAATATCTTTGTTGAATAGCTTTGAAGAGATGAAGATTCTTTTGCAGCAGATGGCTGCTGAATGAGYGTGCTGGCTCAACTTAGGCCATTTTAATGATAATGTTTTCCTCCTTAGGTCTTGAACTATCAGGTGCTAAAGGTTTGATCCTAACAGTGCTAATCAAACCAGATTGTGCTTTTCTCTGTAATTCCACGTTGGGTTTCTGAATTAATTATACTGTCTGRATCAGAGAGGAAAACAGAGTGAAAAAAATGGTCAACTCAATTTCCATTGCCTCAGTGCACTACCGAAAGCAGCTTGCTGATTACAGCAGGGGGAAATGTTTATTGCTGATCAGCTTACTCTATAYGGGGAGCTCTTCTACTAAAATGAAGTATAAGATCAAGGTATAGAAGCATCATAATTTGACTAGCCAAAAGAAGAAAATCTTTTAAAGCTTTTTATTGGTGCTACGCTGGCATTTATGCTGTTCACAATTTAGAGCTAGACCAAAGTTGCACACACTTCTCTGTCTTTGCTAATCAGAATTTTGATTCATTTTCTTTGGAAACTTCATTGCATACAGCAATTTCATTTTATGAGACTGTTGAATGTCTCCATAAGCCAGCATTTTTCAAACTGTAATTCAATGGTGGTTGTATAGAAATGCCAGAAAACTGATCAGAATCAATGATCTCTTGTAAAATGTTGCCTTAGGTTAGCTGTCAACTAAATTGAATACCCTTGTTAACTATATCCATCTTTGTAACAACTTTTTTTATTGTCACATGTATTTTTTTCAGGGATGATGCTATGCATTTAAAACATTTAATTAGAGATCTATTTGTGTCTTAGTAAATCATTGCAAAGCAAATCTGCCAGACAATGCTTTGGATTCCACCTAATTCTGGATCTCTTTGATGTATCAGCACTGTTCATCTGTCAGGCTACACTGTCCAGTAAATATTCAGTACCCTGCAGTTTGGACTCAATATAATTTAATTCATGCAACATCCTTCAGGAACCAAGAGATGGGACACTGCATCAGGAACATTTCTCACTCCATTTCAAGGAGTTCAATGGTTGCATTTGACTATAACAAAAAAGAAACAAAACAAAATCCAACCAAACAAAAAAACCCCTACAACAAAAAAACATACCACAAAAACCCCCATAAACCAACCAAAGACTAAAAGTCCCTATACTATTTTATTTGTAATGAGGCTTTTCATACAGTGCAAATTTTTATACAGAAGCTACTCCTGTTTTATTCTACACAAAAAAAATAGGATTTTTGTCTGACATCCTTGGAAAYTATATTTTGAATTCATGTGAAATTCTTAATAGAATACAATCTGCAGTCTAGTTTTTTCATTGTGGAAACTTGCAGTGCTCTGAAATTGAAGACTATTGCTTTATAACAACAGAGGTTCTGAACCAAAGGAAAATAAAAGTTAAAGCCTTTACATTGCTATATACTTATTATAGCAGAGGAACATGTGGTGCTTCATGTGGAATATTTTGCTGGGAGTCAGGCACTGGTTAAACTGGACATATATATCAGAATAATTCTATATTTTATTACCTTTTGATTGAAAATCTGTAGACATTTTTTAATATATGTGAATAGGGCAACATTATAGAGTGTACTGTCATATCCTTCTGCTTTGATGACATGAAAGTGTGCCTCTCACGAGCTGTACGCAGGAAAGACACGGGAGATGAGGGCTTTGGCACAAGGGAGTATTRCAGAGGGTAATCACTAAGAACCAAACCACTGGAGTAAAGGATTTGGCGATGAGTAATCGTGAAGCTGGAGAATGAAGAAAAGGAAGTCATGCTGGAATGAAGGATGTGGGAGTGGTGGTCAGTGGGAAGACAGAGAAAGTGACAGGTTCCTGGAGAGACATGGGCAATGCTGTCCAAGCTCTCTGTCCTCCTTGCTCTGCCTTTCCRTGCTCAGGGAACAGTGGCAGTGGAAAACTCTTCTGATGTGGCTCCTGCTGCTCTTTTTCCCTAGCAATTAACCAAGAAGGAGAACCCAAAGGAAAGAGGACATGTAACTGCAGAGGAGGGCTGGGAGGACAAGGGCACAGCACAGCCCCTTTTTYCCCCATCTCTCTTCTGAGCTCTGCCCATGCATCCTGCTGTGAGGACTGGTGCAGCACAACCTCCATTGCTTAGGAAATGTGCATAAGAACATGGTTGTCATTTCAGTATTCACTGGTTTATTGCAACTTCCTCAAATAACTATCAGCAGTGAGTAAAGCTAATAAAAAATATAGTGTTAGTTAGATTGCCTGTACTTAACTTTATCACATTTGTGTTGAGAAAGAGAAGTTAATTTCCTAAATTATTCTGAGAAATTACATGGCCATAGAGCCAAAGAAAATTTGTTAACTTTGCCATCTCCCTAAATATCTCTACACTTGCCTCTGCATATCTGTAAAACACAGTTGTACTCACACTGCTGAAATCTGCTTTCGAACGTGCTGCTTTGTTAACAGATTTGAAAAATAGTGCTACATGACCATTTTTCTCATTAGAAAAGTTAAAGGATTTTTTTTTCTTCCTCTGTATATGTGATTGGTAATCTTCATAGCTTTGTGCTGACCTCTCAAAGCAATATAGCAATTAAAGATAGTTTACTTAAAGTAAGTTCAGGTATATTGGATAGTGAAACCCCCTGTAGTAACTAAAATTACGTTTTTTGGTTTTGTTTTTGTTATCATTAATTTAACAACTTTCTCATTGGAATTCTATTGTTCAATAGTATAATACTAAAATCACAGTAATAAAGCAGCAGGCATACATGATGTTATTTGATATTATTATAGGAAAACCACTTGAAAAAAATATTCTTCCTGTCTTCATGGTGTGGACAAATGGAGTTATATTTGTGTCTCATTCTCAGGTTTGGAGATGGTTATTCTGTCAAGGTTTGGCTCAGCAAAGAAACAAGCTATGGAAGAATGATTTTGGACTGTCTACAGCTGCATTTTCCTGGAACACAATTTAAGGTACAGCTAAAACTCCTTGTTGTACTATATGACAGGATTGAGTTTGGGCTGGTAAGAACAGTATATACGTTTGGACATTTCCATGTTTGGATATATTGATCTTTTTGGGAAAAGTACATATGAATATCGGTTTTATTTTTCTATTAAACATTTCATAAAATCTGACATGTGATGTTGGTTAAATCAACTCCAAACAGGCATTTAGGCAATGAAAATAAAAAGGCCTCTATTCTAAGTGAAAATTTCCTTTTACTTTTATTATTGGTGAACTGAAATTTGTGTTCACCCGCAGTAGGACTACAGTGTAGTCACTGAGAGTGTTTGCTTTGATTGCTTTCCAGAGTTGATAACTCTCAGCCTTTACTGAGATTCTTTGATTTAATACAAAACCTTGCAAAAGAGCTATAGCAATTACATTTCAAGAAAAACTCTCAAAGGCTTTAACTGTGTTTAGGAAAAGAATCATGGAAAGAAATGTCTATCTTAGATATGAACCTCATTGTGTGTATGTTTATAAGTCCGTATTGAGCTCAGAGAGCTGTGTGTCTATATATGCCCAGACTTTTCCCAGACTGCATTGTAACAGCAGTAGTCTGTTGGATTAAAATTGCCCTTAATTTTTATAACTTTTATGAGAGTAACAGTCACCTCAGAACACGCACAAAATCTATGCTTTGMGTTTGAACTCTTCTTTGTGCTATGATTATAGACAAAGTATGTTCTTTTTCAAAAGCTCATATTTTCCATATTAATCTGCAATAGGAGCCTATTGAAGCTAGGCTGATTATAAGCAAGTTGTAGCTTCATCACAATGTGCATTCGCTTTTATCTGTTTTCATAATTTTTGCTTGTTTTCAGGGACAACATCTTAACCTGCTCGAGTACCATGTACCACGAAGTCAGGGATGCTTAGCAGAGCTCTTCAGAGTCCTAGAGAATCACAAAGCTTTTCTCCAAATCAAACACTACTCCATTAGCCAAACCACATTAGAGGAGGTATTTTATTATTTTTTTTTCTTTTCTTCCCACCCCCCATGTTTTTTCGTTTGGTTGGGGGTTTCTTGTGTGTTTTGTTTTTTTTTTTCCTAAACCTGCTGTTTATTGCAGTTATTAATGTAGTAGAATACCCTATCATTTGTGGGTTATCCAAATGTATGCAATAATCCAGAAGTTCCAGGCCATCTCAGGTCACACAGTAATTCCATGACTCATACTGCTTTTACACTGGAGGGGAGCACAGGAAAAGCACCACAGCAAGTCATGTACTTGTAGTCTGCACAAGCATAATCTGTGCTTAGATGCTGGATCTGTGCAGGATGAGAAGGTGGGACTGTGAACTGTCACCTCCACAATCCAAGAGCTGGGATCTTACCAATGTCCTTGAAAAGTCTAAACCAGTCTCCGTAAATAGCGATCAACCTTAGACTTTCAGAACATTTTCCCTTGAGAATTTTGAGGGCACAAACAGATAGAAGAGATCTGAGTGCTAAAGACTGTGAAATACTATTTTCACAAAAGGAAGAACACATTGATGGCAAAGATGAGATTTCTGGGTGATTGTGACGTGTTACAGCATCTTTGTATGCAACTTCTTGCTATTCATTCTACAAACTGAAAGTCACATCAAGTCAAAATATTAATTTTCTATGATTGATGGTGTGAACTTGTTCCTTTTTCCCATGTGCAAATCATTCTTGAAGTAGTCTCATCTGTACTGGTCTACTAACTACTTGTAAATGATCTATTCACTGAAAGGCTGCATATAAGATCATTTCAGCCTGTTTCTTCAGGCATGGTTCACTCAGGTTTATTTCCTCTCCATTATTCATGGTGATGCATCACCTCAGTCACCTACCACTGCTTCCTCTCCCTGACTGTCAGTTTTAAACAGGAAAACAGTTCTCTGCAGTAACAAACACACTTATAATGCGCCCTAAGTTTGTTTGGATACGAAGAAGGTCATTTGAATAAAGAATATCCATTTTTCTCTCTACATTCCTTGCTGTGAAATAGTTGTGTGATTAAAAACGAAACAAGCCTTTCTGTAGTAAGATCTGTTTAAAAAAAACCCAAAACAACTCAAGGAGGCACATTAGTTGTTGAATCAAAGTATGCTTTCACCTTGAAGTATTTGGACCCTCATATGTAATAGTTATTGCAGAAACAACAGACTCAGATTCTTTAGCGTGTCATTTCAAAGGCTATTAAAACCATTGTTTCCCACTAACTTGTGTGGCAATAAAATATAATTTTAATATCTCAGTTAGTAACTCATTTTAGCAGAATTTTTATCATTCCTCAACCCCTGTGTTAGCTGGAGAGGGCAAGAGGAATTATTTCTCGAGTTTACAAAACATATTTTAGGGGGGTTCCCTCAACATAAGTTCTTAATTATTTTGTCAAAAAAAGCTTAGGAGAGCAGCTAAAAAATATCATCACCTATATCCCCAAAGTTTGAATTCAAGTACTGTTGTTTTGAAAATCCTACTTTTTATCATGTCTTACAGATATTCATTAATTTTGCTACACAGAAACAAGGAGTCTCACATTCTTCAGAAGGATCTCTTGTTCATCACGATCGTCTGCCAGTCTAGGCTCAAAAGAGGGTACAGCTTCAGCAGCACATTTGTGTGTGTGTGTGTGTTTGTTTATATATACACAAGTTACATGCAATAACTTCTCAGCTGTGAACAATTTGTGTATGAGAAACCAATAGTAGAAGCAGAGGTGAGTTTTCATCTGCAGGCCAGAAGCAATGGTACCAGTTCCTGGTTAAACAAGAAACTGATTATATGTTGATCAAAATTTTGCCAAAAAGTAATGCTTTTTTAATTTAACTGGAATTTTAAAATACTAATTAATGCAAAGAAAGAAAAAGCTGATCTGAAATGAGAGTGCACAGTAAATTTTTTTTTGTGGTAGCTCTGCATTCCATTACAGTACTCTCTTGCATGTACACTTAATATCTAATTTTTACATGATAAGGCAAGAAAGAATAATTGAATGGTACCAACAGCTTGGCTATCACCCAATATTTTTATTTAATCACACAAATTGAGAGCCTTTCAACTTCCCTATTAACTCAGTTCTGTGTTGTGGCAAGCTAAATTAGCCTTTTTATTGTATAAAGGATGCACTGTATTCCATAAGGCTTTATGTTAAAGAGGTTATTAGTGTACTAGCCTAGTCTGCCTCCCAGTTATCTCAAGTAAATTTAACAAGCATTCATGAATCATACTTGACAATGAGCTTTCCCTTAAGCCTGCRGGTTGCTGCTGGAAGTATTCTTAAGTACCTTAAGTACCTTTTTAATGACTTATTTTGTTTCTCTCATCTTTTTGTTTCTTTTTTTTTTTTTTCAAAAAGAATGTCAAAATGCTGTTTAATGGGAATTTTAAAGGAAAATAAACATTCAGACAGTGATCAATAAACTTCTCAATAAATATATTATGATGCTAGATACTTCAGACAAGGCCACAGTCTTCGACCTATATTTGTGTAAAATAAGTGAAAATGTAATAAATAAAAACTCCTTGCATATTGTGCTGGGAGAAAAAAATTATGAATTTTTTTTGTAGTAAGTGGCTGTCTCAGGCAAAACAAGTCTTTGAGGCTCCTGTAAAATTAGCTGATGCCACTTTTGTTGGACTACACTGCCACATAGTTAAAATTGTAGAACCAGTGACTTAGAAGTTAATTGCTGCAATATGATTTGGGTGGGCAGGGGAGAGGGAAGTGTACTTGGAGATGGAAGAATTTGATTTTAAATGGCCAGTTTTGCAGTGCTGCTGCTATAATTCCCCGCCGTACAATGATGAAATATTAAAAATATAAATTTGTGTTTTCRGCTTTGCAAGCCGACTCAGAAGACTGTATATTGAGCCTTGATTTGTTTGTGTGGCTTTGGCCCATTTTGCTTTTTTAAAATTATAAATTCCGGTTGGCTATTTCTATAAAGGTGAAATTAAGTCCTTGAAAAATAAATAAAAACCTGAAGATTTACAGGCTTTGTCTGCATGTACATACGGGTCAGAGTGAGTGAGCTTATGAAAGTGCTTTATCATTAGAATGGCTTGGTATATACAGCCTGCTGCATAATATCAGAACTCTCTCTGCCAAGCTCCTGAAGACTCAAAGCACCTAAGAGCCAGTAAACCCCAACAGCCACCATCCTGGTAGAGATGCCATAGCATAATGTGATGGCCATGTCTGATGTGAGAAGTTACCTTTAATTTCTGCATGAGGCTGGGAGGTTTCTAAGGTCCCCAATAAGAACAAAAAAAGAGGTCAATTTCACAAAGCAGAGTGTGAGAAAAGTAGTGAACATGAAAGAAAAAAGAAGGCAGATGCAGGAAATTTGGGCAGAAACAGAATTTTGCCATCATTGAAGTATCCTGCTTAATTTCAGCACCTCCGAATGGAAGAAACTGAGCATTCAAGGAACAGCCAAGGATCTCTGAGTCATAGTCTGAAACCACTCAAGAGAAGAACATTTCTGTAGCTCTAGCATAGCTGAAAAAAAATAGAAAGGAAGATATGGCGCTAATGCACACAGGCCTTTTGGCTTTTTTCTGTTATTTTTGTTGGTATGTCTAGATCTGTAGATTGCTGATATTATGACTGATTGATTTTCCTTGGGTTTTGTTTTGTTTTTATAAACTAATATCTCTCTATCAATTGGTGCCAGTTCTTGTGGTGTAACGCAGTTGAGCCAAAAGGTGGCATTTGTATGAAATTGTGAAAAGAGTGCTTACTCCTGCTAAGGAAGTGTGTCAGGCAGTTGAATTAAAAAAACAGTCCTGCAGTTTGCTTCGACCAAGGGAAGCATAAAAGCGTGCAAGACTCACTGTGGCGAGACTGAAAAAAAGTAGCCTAGCTGAATGCTCAGATAGGGGAGCTTCTTCAAGGCTTGGCTGTGTAACACTAATTAAATGTCACTTTTTTCTGATTAAAATATGAAAGATTATATTAGTTTAATAGATGAATACAGTAAATAAGGTTTGCTTCAGATTGATGCTTGAGTAAATTCAGTTAACAGTGTTTTTCCTTTTTTAAATTACTTCATATGCATCTCAGGAGACCCAATTTAATTCAGGCAAGTAGCAAACAATGTCTGTCTGCCAATCCTTTATGGGTGAAGAAGGTCAAAATCTAATTGAGTGCCAGTGTACTAGGTTCTGTCTCAGAGGATATTGTCTCTTTCCTTTACTTGCGGCATTCTTAAAGTAGGCGAGTTTCAACAAAAGTATTTTGAAGATTTTTGTTTTATTTATTTATTTATTTATCAAAATAAATTGCTAAACTAGGAGTCTGGACAGAAAAGGTCAATTATACATTAATGATGAAAGAATCCTTGAATTCATAATTCATAAAGAAATATCTCTTCTGTTAAAACYTCTGGATTTGGAATCAAACACAGCTGAGGATTTTAAACAATACTTCTCTTGCAAGATTTTTGTTAGGAAAGTTTCATTTTAATTCAGCTGGAAATTTCTCTGACTGTGAAAGTGTGCCCTTCACCTTGAATGATAAATTAGAGTTAAGATCAAAATTACAAAATGAACTGAATATCTGAATATCTGAAATGCTCAACACCAAAACTGGAAAGATGATATTCATACTTTTAAGGGACTATTCCACTACATAAGTAGAAAGAAGGGCTTTGGCCAACCTTTGAGCAGATTGTTTCAGGCCCTACTTTAATTTTCATACAGTTATAAAATGATGACCAAAAATAAAATGTAGGTCTGAACCTTAAATCAAAGTGTCACAAAGTCAGTATAGGTGGAGGGGTGGTGGTAGTTACAGAGATGATGGCAAAACTCATGAATTGTCACTTTGAATACAGCTGCATATTAAATTTCTGTACAGATTTTTCTCCTGGAAACAAAGAACTTATTTCTCTGGTTTGGTTCAGTCCTGACCAAAGATGATAAATTTTGCCCAGGCTAGTGCAAAATGTATAATGTGATTTCCAAAAGAGGAATAGGATGCCTTTTGAGCTTGCTTGTCCTTGTGAAATTTGAATCATTGGGGTCTGAAATCTCATAAATTTGAGAGTTGAATCTGACTCTTACTGGAACTGCTCAACTCCTAGATCTGTCTAAACCAAATTTAGGTAAGAATATTGCTTTCCTGGTCTTTTCCTAGTAAGTAGTAAAGCTGACACATTCTTTGATTCAGTTTAATATGATCTAATCTTTTTATGTCAGCACTTTCAATTTTTCTTTCTCAAGAATAGGGAGATCAAAGCTTAGCAGCACAAAGATCTTACTTGAAGTGATTGAGAGCTGACTAGCTCAGACCTACAACAGCTAAAGAGAAAATGCTTCCTGAGTTGTGTATGAGATACTTACGTTACAAGTAGAACTGATGCTGTTGCAGGTGCACTGGGGGTGGGCAGCAGGTACAGAGCAGAAATCACAGCTGGCTCATTCTTGCACAGAAAGCAGCAATCTGGTGCTATTAATGGCCCAGGTACTGCTGAATGTTTTAACACATAAATTCTTCATATTGAATATAATGATATGGATCACTGAAAGAAATCAAAGCATCTTTCTTCTTTATTAAATTTTTCTATCACAATGAATGTTGTTCCAGCAGTGCCCTCATGCCTATTGCTACACAGAAATATRCATTGGCATAAATTCTGACTCCTTTCACAATGGCCCTGTAAAAGCCATGAGCAGAGACATCTGCACTGTGAGGTATATTGCACATCTTTAGCTTAGGCTGATCAAAGCACCAAGATTCATATCCACTTTCCACAAAATACAAATCAAGAAAAAGGAAATATAAGCTATATAAGCAAAAGTTAATAGGAGAGATTTCCATGTGCAACTAATTTATTCCAGCTATAGAACACCATACATACATAATTTTGCTGCCTGTGCATGCCATGGGCAATTTAAAGAAGTGCCTTGGGATTTAGCTGGCTATGAGGTGCCCAGCAGGAAAAGGTAGGATCCTCTAAAGAGAGAAATTGCAAACTTTATTCCATATATCACTTTGACAGTACTTTTAATTTCTGATCTACATACCTTACTATATGCAATAACCAGAACCCCAAAAAACCTCAGTGCTTCCCTCAGAATAAAATATTTTGAAATATGATTCAACGTTCACAAAAGGTGAAAGCTTGTGGGTTTTCTTTTCCTTAAATTTTATTGAGAACTGGTTCTTAAGACTTTAATAATTATAGCTGAGAATGTGAGTGAAGGCGCTTGTGACATTTATGCTGAATCAAATGCAATACRCATGTAATGATCTAGCTGAGGAGTTGTAGTCATCATTGTAGCTAATGATAATTGTCTAATAAGAAGAACCTGAAATTGTTTCCTTAGAAGTCTGTTATTATGAATAATTCTGTTGGCAATGTGTGAATACCGAATAGGTGGAATCTAGCTAAGAGAGTATTGTCAGTATGTGAAAGGTAAGAATCAAGGTCATACACAGAATGTAGAAGCATTGTACTGTTGGGGTTTATTTTCCCTGTCAAAGTTAACTAAGTGATTAGAAGTGGCACTTGTCAGTGGCCAACTACACACTGAAAATGCTTCTTGATGGCCCAGAGCTGAGACTGGTTACATGCTGGTCATTTAGCAGTCTCTTTTATTTTTTATTACTTGCCTGGTTTAGATGAACTGGTAGTAAAAGTTAATGCATAAAATTATATTTTGAAGTCTTTTCAAGCTGCGCAGTTAAAACTGGATTTTCTGGATGTCCAGCAACTGGGTAATATAGAAGTATTTAAGTATTTCCATATATAAAATGTTAAAGTAAATTTTGAAAATAGTATTTGCAGAAATGTGTTAGAAATTAAGGAGTCGTTGTGTGCCAGTACTATGTAGACTTCTACCTTAAATCTAAGTGCAAATAAAGGTGTCCATAATTATGCTTCTAATTGTGAAGTGGCTAGATTTAGCTTTAACATACTTGGACAGTTCTAGTTCTACAGTTCTGTCAATTACCCAAGCTATTTCTAATATTCATGTATATAAGAAAAACATAACTATTTCCATCTTTAGATTTCCAAAACTTAAGAATTCTGAAAGTTAAATTTTATTTATAATGTTATTTTTCATGAATTTGAAGCTGGGTTTGTAGCAATGCCAAGCTAAATCGTGATCAAAAAAACCACAGGAACTTTGTGGTTGTTGAAGAATGGGAGGAGTGGAGGAGTGCTGTCCAATGGTGTGTAATCTTGAGGCCCATGGTCACTTTACGTTATGAGGAATGCAGAACAACTTATAACAATTGAGTACTACCCAAAAAGTTTAGTTTGAAATGTACATTATTACTAGACTTTCCAGCACCTATATGAAAAGTGCTGTAAAAGAGCTGTTTTGACTTTTTATCCATCTGTTGTTTGCTTTTAGAGGAAACCAACAGGCTAGYCCAAAGAAATTTCACCTCTTTTCCCAATTATGAATGCTTTGTTGGAAATAAAGACATTACAGCAGACTTTTGAGCATCACAGTTAAACAAATAAAAATCTTCCAAAGCTAGTTTCAGATTCAAACCATATGCTAACAGCACCTTAGTGATTTATTTTTATTTAATTCCTTTGTATATGCAGCTGGACTCAATGATCTTAAAGGTCTTTTTCAACCTAAACAATTCTATGATTCTACTGTGATGGCGATGAGGTATTGCCATATGTTGCCCAGAGAAGTTGTGGAAGTGCCATCTCTGGAAGCATCCAAGGCCAGGTTGGATGGGGCTTTGAGCAAACTGTTCTAGTGGAAGGTTTGGGCAGTGGGGTTGGGCTATAGATGATTCTTAGGGTCCCTTTCAACCCAAAGCATTCAATGATTCTATCATCTTCCTGTTAATAATTTTCTACTTACTTGCTGCCCATACTTGCTGTTCCTTGGCTCCTGCTCCTGTCATCACGGATTATTGGATTTGTTGCATGTGTCTGCTCTGTTTACAAGACGTTAAAATTAATACGTAAAAAATGTTACATGTTACATGGAATTTAACTCAATCTTAAATTCATCTTCTAATGAAATTGTGAAGGCAGGGAGGTGACTTTTGGCCATAAGAGGATAAAGAAATGTGATCTGTTTTTTTGGGAAAGAACTGACTACAGAAGTGTTATTAAAAGCTGACTAGAGGCTACAGTTGTGTTTTGAAAAAGGGTATAGTGGAAATGAATAAAGGGCAAAAAGACTAGCAACATCCAATTTTTCAAAACATTAAGAAGTCCTCGATTATTCATTTGCAATTACAGTTCACTTTASAGTTCACAGTTCAGCTTTAAGAGAGCAATAAAATACAGGTTCTCTGAACAAGGGTGTTAGAAAAGAAAGGTTTGAGGAGGCAAAGAATGAGAGTACTATGGCTTTGAACCTGTTCAATAAATTAATTCAGCTTGGATTTTTCCCATCCACTGTGCACTTCCTCCTTTCTTTGACTTCTCTGCTTCACACCTTCAGCTGAGAGTAGCAGGAGCACTGAAGATCTGCTATGTGTCTGAACACATAGCACATCCCTGAGGATGGAGGCTGRCAGCAGACTCTATAACTCTTTGCCTGAAGGGTGCATGCCCCTACAACTTGTGAAGAGCCCTCTTTTTAACCAGTTCAAGGTATTGACTGCAGAAAGAATCGAAAAGCTTCTTGTTGTGAGCCTTGCTCCCTTATAAATACCCATGACTGCACATATATAGATGTAGCAGAGAAACTTCCRCAATTTTCCAGGAAGGATAAGATTTTGTCTGCACCAAGGCTGCATTTGCTAGGACTTTGCTCACATTATTCAAGTTATTCTTCTCTCAGTAGGCTCTTATCAATCAGTATTTTCAGGCTTTGGCTTTTACCCCATTCTGTCAAGTGACAGCTCACTTCATGGTTTTTTGGTACTATGTGTTACCCAGGTCTTTAAATAGACCCCAGCTGAACTAGCCTCAGCATCCTGAAAAATGTTTCCCTTGGTAGCTGCTTTGCCTTTTGGTCACTCTACTGCTTGCCAGATCTTGGATGTGAAAAGCTTTCCCTAAATTCCTTTTTRGGGAATACCAAAGAGCTGGGACTTTTTCTGTTTCACTTCAGCTAAATTATCAGAGCATTTTTTCTGAATAAATTTACTACTCTCAGAGAGTTCCAGACACTGATGACGTCTTGCTTCTATCCTGCTCAGTAGCAGATCTCACACTTGCTCTTAACTGGCATCTTAAAATCACAGAATGGTTTGGAAGGGACCTTATATATCATCTAGTTCCAGTGCCCATACCGTGGGCAGGGACACCTTCCACTAGATCAGSTTGCTCAGAGCCCCATCCAACCTGACCTTGAACACCTCCAGAGGTGGGGCATCCACAACTCCTCTGGGCTTTTTTGGGCAACCTGTTCCARTGTCTCACCCCCCTCACAGTAAATAATTTTTTCCTAACACCATAAAGAATTTCTTCCTAACATCTAAGCCAAACCTACTCTTTCAGTCTGAAACCATTCCCTCCTGGTCGATCACTACAGTTCCTGATGAAAAGTCCRTCTTCCTTGTAGGCCCCTTGTAGGCCCCCTTCAGATACTGGAAGGTTGCTATGAGATCTCCACACAACCTTGTCTTCTCCACRCTGAACAGCCACAACTTTCTCAACATTTGTAGGGGAGGTTCTCTAGTCCTCTTATCATCTTCGTGGCCCTCCTCTGGACTTGCTCCGACAGTTCCATGTCTTCCATCAGAGAGTGCATCAGTTGGTACCAGGTGAAAAACACCTTGTTCCGGAAGACCTGAAAGAAAACAGACACTTTTGTACTATTTCCAAGAATATGTGTGTGGAGGTCTACTTATTAAAGACTGTTTCCTAGTAGCTGTGTTCACAAGAACAGCAACTGTTTAAAACATTAGATAATATTCAAGAAAGCAAGTTTTGACTCTATTTAGCACCAACATTCAATATTCAAGGGTAAGAGTGAGATTTGCTCTATGTGCCTAATCAGTACTGGGGTTTGAACATGCCACTCCAATAATTGCAGAAAATTATGGAAGGCTTTTGGCAAGTAATTTTCATTAAGTCTATAAATTAGAATTTTAATTGTTTTCATGGGCTGGGGTAAAATGTCAGTTTGACTACCAGTCTTTCTTCGTGTCACTTTGAAAGTGGTGAAAAATGTGGATGTCTCACAGAGAGGTCCTTGTTGACACAATCAAGAGTCCAAGCAGTAAAAGTGTCTCAGAAGTAATGGTCAGGTTTCAGGATTTTCGCAGTGGGTCCAAGCAGACTTGAGAAATYTTCTGTAGAATTATTTTGTTCTGTTCAATGCCTAAATCTTCTGATGCTGTTATAGGTGGGGCTTAAGTTGCCAGTCTGATTGGTGTCCTCAGGTCCACCCTTTCCTTCTGAACTGAAAGGGACATGTAGACATGTACAAAATGCTGCAAGGTGACCCCAGTTGCTGAAGTTCCTGCCTCTGTTGCCAAGCAGCATATAAAACRGTTATGACACTGATTTAGATCACAATAATATAAAGTGACATAAAAGCAAATAGTATGTTTACATGCTGCCCTTYGGCACTAATGAAGCCCAGAGTGGGTGCAGCAGTCCAAGTCAATTATGTTATGAAGGCAAAGTCTGATGGCTAGAGCCATTCCAAAGACAATATCCGCCCAGAAAAGCCAATATGCCAGGTGTAAAATAGAGACAGAAATGCCTGAGAACGGCAGTATACCAGAGAGCATGAGAAACCAAGGACCTGTTCTTTCATCCAGTTTCTTCCAGCAGAAGCATTTATGCAGTTAGCAACATTGCAAAGGCAGTACTGTGACTACTGAGGATATAACATAGCTTTTTCCCTATTGTTTGGTTTGGGGAAAGGAAAAAATCTTTACGTGGACTTTCCATCTGAAGTATATTGTTTTTATAGGGACATCTGGTCTGCAGTTATGGAAATTTCTCTACTTGAAAGCATTGACAGTTATCTTTTACTAAGAATAGCACATAGTCTTTGATAAGAAACCAGTAAAGCACAAGCCATTYTTCTTGGTTTTGTTTGTTAGTCCTCTTTCTGTTTTTTTGGGCTTTTMTTTGTTTGTTTGGTTGGTTTGCTTTGATTTGGTTTTTGTATGTGTTTTATTTTGTTTTTTTTTTTTTATTGGGGGGTGGCATATGTGTTTTGGTTTATGTAGTGTTTGTTGCTTTTTAATCTTCTTTTTTTTATGTGGGAAAGATAAAGGCCAGGAGCAGAAGTGGATGAAGAAAATACTTATGGCTGTGAAGTTTTTCAAATAAAACAGCAGACCTTTTAAAATTATGTTAAGCCTATAATTTTTTTTTCAGTCTCCTAAATGACAATTAACCCCTTAAATGCTTTTGAAAATTCTATTCTTGTTTACCATACAAGTTTGACCAACTAAATATAAACAGTTATTTTGGTGACAGATATGTTAATGATTGATGTAACTTACCTACCTCTGTAGAGATTTTATGTGTTTTGACCTAAGCACAGATAAAGTATTTACTAAATTTAAATAAAACTTCATTTTCCTCAAACATATTGTATTCCATTTTCTTACCAAAACACAATAAAACAAAATATATGACATATTACGCAATAGGTAAGAGGAAATATATTTTAATCAGATATGAATAACAGATTAGAAGAATCTTTAATTCACTTTTATCTTGCTTTGATCTGAAACCAAACTCTCAGCAGCCAGAAACATTAAAGACTTGGAGGAAATAAGGATGACTCATTTTCTCAATTCACATTGAATTGATTTTCTTAAGAAAGCATTATGACTTGGTTTGTCAAGATCGAATTACGTGGACCATTTAAAATGTTTCGAGATGCTGTCTCAAAAAGTACACCTGTCTATCAAAAGCATCTGTCATTGTATCAGCGTTAGAGATGTAGCTAAAACTTCCTCCAGTATTCATTGTTATGTTAATAGTTTTTCCTTCCACGTAGCAGTTGGCTTAAATCTTCCTCCCAAGACTTAGGCACACAGCATAGCGAAGGAGACAGAATTTCAATTGAAGTCATGCAAGCGAAAAATGTTGGCCTCTTGATGTATCATTAAAGAATATGACAGTCATTTAGATATGGGAACTTGAAATAATATTTATATATTGAGACCACTGTTGTCTATGGCAAGCTTGATAAAGTAATTTGTAGATACAAAAAAAAAAAAAGGGTTTTATTTGAATATCTTTCTGATCCATGATATTCCTGTGTGTAGCAAAAACAGCTTTTGAAGATGTCTTTGAAAACTATGAGAAGCAAGGGCTTTGCTGTTCCACTTCTCTAATTTAGATGGTGGCGGGAGGATTGTGCTGCTACAGCAGAAGAGGATTTGGTCTCATTATGTTTTATTGCCATGGGGATGTTTCTCGCTTGCCAGTGGCAAAAGTCAGACCTGAAAAACTACAAGTACTAGCTTTCTAGGCTCTGCCCATGTTTGGATCACAGAATAATGTTTTCCACAGTAGATTCTGCAGATGCCTATACTGTAAGTACTTCTACTCCTCAGGAAGCTAATTAACACTGTCTTGTCTTGCTAACTCGGCATTTCCAACTTTAACTTGTTCCACTGAGGTGCCTGGGAGTAACAATGTCTTAGGTCGATTGCAGTTATGGGCAGTCAGTGTGTTGTGCTGTGTTCATGTTTCAGATCCAAGCTTTATAGCTTCTCTTAAAAAAAAAAAAAAAAGGTGAACTTCTTAAAATGTATAAGCAGTGGTGCTTGGGGAATAGTATGAATTTGCTACTTGCTGTCCTGTGCAAATGTAATTGTGTTGCTCCTCATGTATAATCAAGTAGTTCAGGTGTTCATTATTCAGGCATGTTGCCATCTATAGCAGGCTGTAGGGCTGCAGATGTTAATGGTGACAGCTAGTGGAGGTTGGCTTTTCCTTAAGCTTAGAAACTTGTTTAACTTATTTTCTTGAAGTTGATAGTGGCTAGCTTTATGGATCTGCACCATGATGCAGACAAGTTACTAAGTACAACATGTAGACACATTTTTTCTTTGGTAATAAGAATGTTTAATTGATGATCACAACTTGGGTCTATGCCACCAATGTCAAAAAATTGTTCAAAAGCAGTTGTAGTAATGCACATATTTGTGCTTCTTTTCTCAAATCCAAATATTGCTTTGTCTGCAAAAGATAAACCATACTAATCTGAGCAATGGAAAGGACCTTACAACAATTTGGATTACTTAGCAGCATGCCAAGTGAAGGTTTACACTTCAAATTATTGCCAYAATAAATTCAGTCTCAGTCCTTTCCTATCAAGTCGCTTTGGTTGCTCGTGAGGGGAAAGAAAATAATGAGAAAAACATTCTCGTTAGGGGTATGTAGAACTGTGCAGGGTTTCTCACAGCACTAGAGGGAGCAAGAAGGTAAAAGTTCTTGAAGGAGCAACTGCTTACTTGGAGGTTGAATCCTTAGCGAGGAAGTTTGCCCTACCATTCAGGTAAATAAAATTATTACACCATTAAAAATCCCCCAACAAAAGACAAACCATAATCGAAATTGAAGTGATATCTTATATGGATTTTAGGAGTTTTGTATGTTTGTTTAGGTGTTTTTGTTGCTATTGTTGTTCCCTCCCACTACACACACTACCAGCATTCTTTTTTCCCCCCTATTTTATTTATTGTTCTGAGGTGATTCTTCTGTTTTCATGTCTGTGAATGCTAAGTGTGTGTTGATCTAGGCTACTGCTAAGAGGCTGGCTCTGATGGAACCAGAAGTCCTTGTTTCTCCTCATCAGAGACCCCTTTAGGCAAATGTTAACCTGCCAAGAGCATGTGCATTCCAAGGAGGATTTGCAAATAAACTAGTTGTTTTCCATGAACAATATTTCCTGACCTAAATATTTCTGTGCTAAGGAAAAAAAGAAAAAGAAAAAAAGAAACATTATGCACTAAGTGGTATTGCAGATGAGAGAATATTTTCCCTAGTGTTCCCCTTGCCCACTCATATTAACTATTTCTAGAATAAGATAATAAATTCTGGTGAGCACAGCATTTCATTGTGAGTATTCACAGAACTGACCCTGAGCCTATAAATAGATGTTTTACTCAAGTRGATTAGCCCACTTGCATGTTCTTCTGAATAACAAACTGCTAGTAGCCTTGGAAAGTCAAAGGTATTTGGGGGAATATTCTCATCTTACTGTGTTGGATATTACCGGCTGACTCCTCCCAGGGTTTGTGAACAACATTGCAGGTAAAATGAATTTTAAATACAATCCTAAAATGCTCAAAAAGCCTGTTTTTCATGTAGCACCACAATACATCATGGTGGTAAATAATTCAAATGCTTTCTTTCCTGTTCTCCTTTCTGTTTCTAGGAATCTTTAAGCACTGCTATGGTTAAATGAAGACCAGGACAAGTCTGGAGATGCTTGGTCTAGGATATCTGCCAACTCGTGCACAGTCTGAGGCCAGTGTGAGGTGACACCTGCTCCTAAGGCTTAGGGGGAGCTGCAAATGGGCAGCTGGTTGCAGCCCTTGCTAGAGGAATACTATTAGAGGCAGAATGTGTGTAGCAGGAGGTTACCAGTACTGAGAGCTGGACTTCTGTCTCTACCAGCTTGCTGAGAGATGCTTTGTTTGCACTTTATAACACTGTCAGCAAGAGGCAGGACAAATTTCAACACACAGTTGCTTCTTCTAAGGGTGAAGAGGCAAGAAACTCAGTGCCTGCTTTCTTTCATCTGATTCATGTACGCAGGAGTAGCCACTTCAAGACTTCCACATTGACCATGTTGGCCCTGCTCTGGCAATATTTCTGCTAAAATATACCAACAGTGTGTGAGGAAGCAATGGCACCTCCCACCCACAGGTGGCATGAAAACCAGCGCGTAGTGAGATGTGGGGCTTTCTTTAATAGTTCCTGTTGCACACAGATAGCACATTTTACTTTGATGTTTGTGCACTTACTGTAGCTTTTTTGTAATATCTTTTCCCTTGCTATTAAATTCTCACTTGAAAATTAAAGAAGTGCCAACCCTTTGTTAAAAATTCAGTTTATTTCTTGATTATACTTGCTGATATCTTTTTTACACCCCAGTTTTCTTTGTCATTGTTGGTACAGCAAACAAAAGCTAGTCAATTTACACCAGTTCACTGATTTTACTGTAACTCACCCCATGAGGGGGATGAAGCAGTGATATACTGAACAGGGTGAAGGCATGTGTTTAGTGACTACTGCTGTTGTAGTGACAGGATCATCCCTGCAAACCGAGTTCTTCCCTTGAGCTGGAAATTCACTCTGCAGGACTTTTTCTGATGCCTGTACTTTTGGCGGATATTCTTAAGCACTTTCCTCTCATAGCACTTAATTATTTATTTCTAAGTATCCTTATTTGTGAAAACAAAACTTTATTCCAAAATTAAGTCTGAGGTATCTGTGGGGGCTTAGGTGTCAAGAAGGCTTTTGAAGCTTAATTTGAGACTTAAACTACTCTAGAAGTAGAGGTGTTTGTCTGAGAAGCTGAGGCCAGATGCATTACTGTTGCTACTTTAACAAAAGTTTTGTACAGAAGCATATTTCTCCCCAGTGTAGTCTAACAATACAACACTGCCCCTAAAGATTACCTTAGTGTTGTTGTTTAGGAATGGTATTCTCCAATTTAGTGCTCCCACTGAAACCACTTTAAATCATATGCCACTTGCTCACTCCACCCCCTTCCCTCTCCATCCCCTCCTGGAGAGGAGACTTGGGGGCACAAAAGGTAAAAGTCACAGCTTAGGATAAGAACAATTTACTGGAAACAGCAACGAGATAAGAAAATGAACAGTAACAGCAACAATACTCATGACAGAGCGTACAAGAAAAGAAACATTGTTGCTCGTTCTGCGAAAATCCCTGACAGTACCCGACAACTCCCTCTGCCATGCTGCCCTGACCCAAAAATGACCCCTTTCCCCTCCTGGAAAATGAGTGTGGTGGTACAGAATAACCTCTGTGTCCTTGCCATGCCTGCTCCTAGCTACTGTAAAAATTAACCCTGTCCTGACCAGAACCAGGACACTTAGTCACTACATATCCCAGTTAGGAAAATATCCCTTCTGAAGACAGAACTGAAAGTAATAGTTAAACATAATACTTACATCTCACTGAGATCAATGAGAATTTCATGAGTTCCTGAAATTTAACATGTGTTTAAAATGTTTCACCAAATGAGGAGGACTTTAATCCACCTTTGAATGGTTATCTAGCTGGATGCAAGACTCGAGAGACATTAACTCYCATCCTTTGTCTCCTTCTGAAGCCAAGCTCTCTTCAGTGAGAGGGCAAATCTGTCCCAGGTTCATAGGCTGTCGGCTGGTTTTAGACTGTTCTGATCATCTTATCTGGCTTCTGCAGGTCAGAGCTCAATTTTCTCACCAAGGCAATGGTAATTTGTTGAATCAGAGCACACCATAGGGAAAAGAAGACATCTGAGTGTCCCATGCTTAGGAGTGAAGGGTCAGCCAAGCTGTTGGGTAAGCTCTCTCTCTCTCTTCTGTGTTCAAATGACCAGCTTAACATAAACTCTGAATGTGTCTCACTTTTCTGTTATTTTATTTTTTTTGATGCCTTCCATTCTTTCACAGATTTGATGCAGCTAAAATGATAAGAACTTTCATTTTCAATATTTTTGGTTTATTTTCCCTTTTCTGAGGGTTTCTGGAATTCCAACTATTCAAGGAGGCAGCCTCAATAAATATAGAAATTTTCTATAGAAAATATGTTTTTCCTATAAAGCAGATCTTATCTTCCCTGCAGTTTTCCAAATTAAGTGATTGAAATCATTGGATGATAAGCCTTAGACGAAATAGATCCCAGTACTGTATATTATCCTGGGTAATAATGAATGACTCCCTACTTGAATATACTTACAGATTCTCATACTTTTTTCAAAGCCAGAGAATACATTTTTTTAATGTGTTTTCATTATAATTTTAATTATGTATTTTTTCATAAGTGCAGGGCTTTTTAAATTATCTATTTCTCATATAGGAAAGAAAGAACCACATTTTACTTTCAGATGTTCTGATTACGAAAGAAAAACAGAAGAGTTTTCAATTATCCTGGTATGAACTCATAGCAGTTGCTAACTCTGGAGTAATTCTTCATTTACATAATGTTGAAGATTGGAAAAGTCTGAAAATAAAAGTTGTGAGAAGAAGAAATGTCTTTTTATTGAAAGTCATGGAAATCGGGAAAGTTGGCATGCTCACGTGCTCTCAATTTATTGCATCCCTACTTGGGCTAAGGAGCCACAGAAGCAATAAGTGAAATGGATCTATTGGGTAAATTACTTCTGGTTTTGTGTAATCCTTTTATATACTTACACTTAACAGAGCAATGATTAAGTGAATGTGGCTTCTTAAAATTGGGCAATGTTTTAGCTCATCGTATTGATATTCCAGATATGCTGCTGTTTTGATAATTATGCATCTATTGTCAGAGACAGTCTTCACTTGTATAAAAGCTGCAGGTGTTTAGCACTTACTAAAATCAGGCAATACATCTATGGTCAAAAAAAGTACATGCTCAGCCTTTTTATCTCTACGAGATATTGAATAAAATTTTGCAACAGACTTCAAAGATCCAGCTCAGTGCCCCTTCTTTTGACTTACTGAAAGAGAAAGGAATAGCTCTGGATTTCTTTTATACACATGTAGGTAGGTATAGATAGGATTAGCTTAGTTCTGCTTGAATATTTGCTGTCAGAAGTAGTGCCTTCCTCTGGCAGTTGCTTGTGACAAGCTGGAAAATGGATAGCTTTGTGCTTAAGGAAGATCTTCACTTTAACAAGGTAAGTATTCTAAGGTGCTCGCTTGTTGTTTGAGGCAATAGTTGGGTATCTCTGTTAAAAATTTTACTTTCCTTGCCTGCCCCACTTTGATATATGAAGGGAGTGAACGGAAGTGAACAGGAGGCTGACATGTTCGCACACAGCACCCTGGAGAGACAGCACTGCTTCTCATCTGAAATGCAGAGCCCYTTCCGGTCAGGTCAGCTCATGTAAGTTAAACACGTGGCTCATCCGTGCCAGTCCCAGGATACTGTGGGCTGCAGTGTTTAAGCTGTTCCTTAAGCATTGAGAGCACATTTTCTCTGGGCAACACTCACAATAAAAAACATGGAACTATCTTAGCTTTCAGATGCTGTGTCATCATTACTTCAGATTTGCACTATTTGTCATAGAAAATAATTAAGCTTTGGGGTTATTCGCATCTTACTTCAAGTATCTTATACTCTCTTTTAAATTTTAAGCTCTGACAATATGACCAAGTAGAATGAGATGTTCAAGGCCCAAGTGCAGATGCACATATCCCAGTGAAAAGCTTCAGCAAAGTGGGGGTGAGGTGTTTCAGCTGCACAAAGCAGAACTTTGCCTCCACAGCTGGACCTCCGAGTGAGTCAGGCCCAGGTGCTGCATTTTTCCTGTAGCTATGAAGACTTGCAAGCGTAGGCAGGGATTTTGATATATTACATTTATTTTTGTTGTTGTGAAATAGTCTATTATTTATCTAGCGCCAACACAACTCCTCAAAATTGCTAGTAATATATATTATATTTTGTATTTGCTCTCTCTCGTGATGGTACACTATACAGTGGGAGCACTGATAAATATTCTGTAAACAATATGTACCAATTACCTTGACAATAAAAGGCAACTAGCAATTTTTCCTGAACTTTGATTTTGACATCTAATAAGGCACAGTGTTTTTACTGAAGTGTTTTTACTAAAGAAAAAGTTTCAATTCTAGAAGGATCATTAGTGGAGGGTTTTTCCCACATCTGCTAAAGATGGTTGCCAATACCTTTGATCTGTTAATATTTGTCACAAAGTTCCTCAGCCTCATAAGGTTAGTATAACATAACATTTAACCATCCACAATAAGCTTCAAAATTTGTGTTTACTTTAATGATTGCAAATGAAAATAACAACCCAGAGTGTCAGGGCTTGTTTTTGTTGTTATAAATAAAATAATAATAATAATAATAATAATAATAATAATAATAATAATAATAATAATAATAATAATAATAATAATCCTGGATGGGTTTTAGGGTCCCTTGCAGTCTTCCTGAAAGCGTGGCGTTTGTCCAGCGGTGCTGTGACACGTTCGGTGGCGTGCACACACACACACACACACACACACRCGCGTACTTAGTTGAGGCAAAGAGTCGGAGGGGTTCTTCCCATGTGTTCCATGAAATAAGTTTATTCCATGAATTCTCAGGGAAGGAGAGAACCCTGAACAATGGAGGGGTCAGGGTTTTATCCCAGGGGCAGTGGGGGCAGAGAAACAACAGGGGCCAATGGTTTGAGGGTCAGGGGGCAGAGTGAAGGCAGGGTAATACAACTTCAACCAATAGGGGTAAACGAGGGGAGAAGTGGGGTACAGGAATAAATGGGATGCCGAATAAGGGAGAACACTCTAGAACTGAACCTCATGAGGGAACAAGGAATAATAGGCTGCTTGGTTACTCCTGCAGCTGGCCCAAACACTGCAGCACTCTGCTGCAGGTTCAGCTACCTCTACATGTTTTGAGTATTTTCATGCATGGTTTCAAAAATCAGTATTCTCAAAAAAAGAGTGGAATCCTAAGTTTATAGTTGTTTGAAGGTAAAAGTCTGCTTTACATTTAACTGATTAGCAGTCTGGCTGTGATCAAAAAAGGATGTCTTTCATAAATTTGCAAAAAGGAAGTGGTAGAGTATTGGTGCTTGAAAATAGCTTAAAGTCACAGTGTTCTTAGAATGTGATTCTGTGTTTATTTTTACGGTAGTTTGTAGTGGGCAGCTGTCCACTAGGAAATGAAACCATATTTTCAGTTTTATTTCAGGAGTTCAGTAAATGAAATCAGAGTTCCCAATAGGCTCCCCTTTTCTCTCTCCAGTTATTTTAGTGAGAATGGGTGTAGTTACACTGAAGGCACTTGAGCAACTAGGAGGGTAAATGCTACCAGAGTCCTCATCCAGCATATCAGACCAAACCTGAAACCCTTTGCTGCCCTCACTGACCAGTGCCAATGCACATGCATCTGCTACAATGAAATGTGAGACTTAATTAAAGCTAAACTAAGCACCTTGAATTTTGATGATCAAGTACATGCTCATATATCAACTTGCTGTCTACAGACTGTGCCCAGAAAAGACTTTTCATATGGGCTGGAGTGTTGAATTTGATGATGTTGTCAAGGGTCACATTCTGAAGACATTAAATATACCACAGAATTTCAGTCGACCTTAAAAAACGGTACAGTGCCAGGGAGTGCCCAGGTTAGAAGGGCAGATGGCTACTTTTCCTCCTGAAAGCTTTCTCTGGCTCACTATTGTAACTGTTTGGGACCTGCACAATGAATGGCTTTGATGCATTTAGGCGTCAACAGGTAGGGGGTATGAAGAATTCAGGTCTCCATAGAAGTGAAGAAAATTGATTTGTTCTTATTTTTGCTTGCTTGTGCTTAGAGTTTTAGAGATTAAAAATATAACTGCATACCTTCAAAAGATACATTGACTCATTTGTTAATTAATTTGCAATAGTTATGGACAAGATTCTTTTTTGTGGTTCCACGTGTGAGTTAGTTGGATAAGGACATGAGTTGTTCTTTTACTTTCATTGCCCTTATTTCCTAAAATAGTCATCCTCACACCTAGCCATGTCTTGAAACAAAAATACCTTCCTGGGATTAGCAGTGTTTTGAAACACTTCCGTAACATTGTGGAAATATTCAGATGGCTTAATTGGACTCCAACTAAAACACCTGCATTCTCAGTACCTACATAGTCCATCCAGGCACCTACCTTTTATTTTCAAATACACAGGTCTTAGATTCTGGACTGTGCCAAAGTTACTCAACAGTTTACGGCGTGGAAATCCTCCATGATTTTTTATTTTGCAACAGCTACCTGGCATCTGCAAAACTTTGCCATCTGTTTAACTCTTATGCTGGGTGTATAATGGAGGTATTTTTGCTGCATCAATAAAATCTTTATCAAGAATATGATACTGAAAAGGTCAAGGAACAACTAAGCGAATAGTATTGGAACATGCAACACAGAAAACACCCTGGTATCAGAGATGATTAAATGAAAAATTCTACTTTTAAAAGAGTGTTTTTATTGTTGTTATCATAAAAGAAAAGAAACCTTAGAAGTGCAATTCTAACTTTTTATAAGAGAATTTTATTGATCATAAATTCAAGACGGAATAATTGAAAAAAACTTAGGAATTGCAGAAAGGTGGAGTGGGAGCTTGAAAGAGCTTTCTGGGGTAAGACATTAGGATTTCAATTAAAAAAGTTATCCRTTTCTACAGTAAACAGAATATTGTGGAGATTTTTTAATAGGAGTTTGTATGTGGAAGTGGTTTGAGAAGGAAAAATAAACTTTTGAGAGACTAGAAATGAAACCATCTTAGCATATCAAAGGGAAAATGCAGGATAACACCAAAAAAGATCCAGTAACATGAAGATACTTGCAAGATATGAAATTGCTTTGTCTGTCAAAGTGTTTTTCACGTATCTTGTCTCCATGATGGAACAAGATTGCTAAGAAAAAAGTAATTTTCTATTCTCTCTGAAAAGTACCAATTCTAACAGGCATGGAGGCACTCGCTTGTGTCCGTTTCAAGAGTGTCCGTTTCAAATTTCCGTTATTGCTGCTCCCTATGAACGAAGTATTTAGAGAACTATGGCAATCGCAATTCCATGAAGCCTGACTGATGCTGCATGAGTCTTTGCAGGGTTAAGTCTGATAGCATTTTCTCTCTATCCCCCAGTGTGTGAGACAGACATGAGCAGGGAAGACCCCAAGGGCCACGCCTTTGGCTTGGGACCTTCACTGGCTTCAGCACAGCCCAGCTCTGCATACCCTGGCGTGCATTAGGAAGACCATTGASAGCAGGTCAAGAGTGGTGGTCCTGCCCCCGTTCTCTCACCCCTGTGAGGCCACGTCTGGAGCGCAGTGTCCAGGTCTGCGCTCCTCAGTACAAGGGAGATGAACTCCTGGAAAGGGTCCAGTGGAGGGCAACAAAGATGATTAAGAGACTGGAGCGTCTCTCCTATGAGGAGAGACTGAGGAAGCTGGGCTTGTTCAGCCTCAGGAAGAGATGACTGAGAGGGCACCTCATCAACATCTATCAGTATCTGAAGGGAGCGTGTGACAGGCAGGGACAGGCGAACGGAAGATCACGGGATGTCACGGGAAGACAATAGCAGAGCTGAAACTTCTCCCTAACTCAAACCCTCCCTTCAGATAAGCAATCACCCGAAGTATGCATGTGCCCCCCTCCTAAAAACCCAGTACTTTTCCACTCCTTACTAACTCCAGCTATCCCACAGTCCCCTTTTCCTGACGTAGTAAAGTCCCCACTGTTTAAACCCAGGAGATAAGATAATAAACGCCATTTTCGTCCATCCACCATAGTGGTGTAGTGTGTCGTTGGCCCGAGTGACCCGGGAGAGGCCGGGTTGCCGTGCTGTCGTCTCAGACCCAGGGCGCCTGCCTTCATTCGGGAGGCAACAGGAGCATGTCAAGAGGATGGATCCAGGCTCTTCGTGGTGGTGCCAAGGAATAGGGCCAGAGGCAATGGACAGAAACTGATGCACAGAAAGTTCCACCTGAACATGAGGAAGAACTTCTTTACTGTGCAGGTGACTGAGCTCTGGAACAGATCGCTCAGAGAGGTTGTGGAGTCTCCCTCACTGGAGATGTTCAAGAACTGCCTGGATGCAATCCTGTGCCATGTGCTCTATGCCCAAGCAGGGAGGTGGTACCAGATGACCTGCTGTGGTCCCTTCCAGCCAGACTCATTCTGTGATTCTGTGTATCTTCCACATTCGAAACAGTTTTATGGTTACAAAGACAAGCAGTGAGGAATTAGAGGAGAGTTCCTTTGTGACAGCAATTTCACACTTGCATGTGTGAATCAAGTTAACAGAGATGAAACCTCAACAAGGTAATGCTTGGAAGCACTGTTCAGGTCTAATGCCTTAAAGCTGTTTCTTATAGTAGCTTTGTGTGTAATTGATTAACTGCCTGTCCTATGCAGGGATAATGCAGAATAGTTATTAAGGGATTGTGTCATGAAATATTTGGAAAGACAGTTCCTACTATAATGAGAAACTTAACTTGTGATAAAATTACTGATTTGTGCAAATCAGTAAGAGGACTCAATTTGTCAGTAAAAATCACAGCTGCTAGACTCTCTCTAATCCTCTGATTGTCAAAGGTGTATCCCTAGCGACGGAAGAAGGAAGGTTTGGGAGAGGAAAGCCTTTCATGTGTGCAAGAGAGAAACCTTTGAAACATGGTGTATGAAGATGAGATTTGTATGCCTGGCTTCTAAAGAATGTCTATTAAATGCCTTCTTTGCTACATTTTCACTGCTCCAGCTTCACTTTATTTTGACATGAAATTTTTCCTATTCAGTTTTGTCTATTCTTGTTTTTCTGCATTCATATTTCAGGATCTAATTTGTGTTGAAAAAGACCTCGGGACATCTCTAGCCCAATCTCCTGATCAAAGCAGAACCAGGTAGGTCAGGCCAGGTTACTTAAGACTGTTTTGGTCAGGACTTGAAAACCTCCAGGGATGGAGTATATAAAGCCTCTCTGGACACTTTGCTTTAACATTTGAGTGTCCTCACTGTGAGAAAGCTTTTCCTGATATGCAGTCTGAACCTCTCGTATTTAAATTTGTGCCTGATATGTCTCTTCCTTGCAGTACGCACTGCCATCAAGAGCCTGGATTTTCTTCCTGGATGACGTCCCTGTGAATACTGGGATACCCTCCTCTCTGAAGCCATCTTTTCCCCACTGTGGTAGTTTTACACTAGCAGGAAATTAAACTCCAAGTAAGCCAGGTCCTATCCCCCTGCCCCTTCTGGGAAAGGAGGGACAAAAACAGTGACTATGGGTTGAGGTAGCAATTTACTGAAAACAAAAAGCAATGGAATACGAAATGTACAATAACAACAACAATGTTAATACCAAARGTATACAAAGAGAGAATGTGTTTTACTCAAAGGCATTCACCACTGGGAACAAAAACAAGATGGCACATGGTCCCCGTAGGTCACRTCCAGTGGCTTCCCCAGACAAAGGCAATATGGTGACCCTTCCTGTGTGCCGGCCATGTGGCAGTCGGGAACAAACGCAAAATAGCGACGGAGCTCCCCTGGATAGTGTTTCCCACCTCCTAGCCTGAAACAAGGAGAAAACAAAAGACAAACAAACCTGCCAAAAGCTACTTTTCCGATTGGATCGCGTCGCCACTCCACTGGGCTCAGTTCCCCACAGGTGCCTGAGCTGCTGTTTCTACCACTCCACCATGCTGGAGGTTGGTCCCACAGGTCGCTGCCGCTTTCCAACCATTCTGCTGTGCTCCTTTCGGCTCAGTTTGGCTGGGTTCGGCTGGGCTCCCTTCCACTCAGCTGCCTGGGTTTGGCCGCRTTGGGGTTGTCCCCGGCCGCTCCTTTCCCCATGGCAGCCTCTGCTCCAGACCTGCTGGTTCAGCACTAAAGTCGACTCGCATTTTCACTGCTTTCCTTTTATCCTCATGCCCTCTAGCCACAGCCTGGAGCTGTGTGGGCGTGGCCAATACCCTCATGTTGTTCTATACCATCTTACATCATTGCCAGGGGCCAGGGAAAGGGACGCTTTTGCTTTCAGAAGGAAAGGGCGTTCCTTTCCGTTGTGGGGAAAGCGTGGAGGGCAGAGGGTGTGATTGCCATTGTTTTTCATTTTCCTAGGCTTAGAGAGCACTTTGCATGTAAATCACCCTCTCKTTGTACCCTTTTGTTATTAGTATTGTTGCTGTTACTGCTCGTTTTCTTATCTCATTGCTGTTTSCAGTAAATTGTTTTTATCTCAACCCGTGATCTTTGCCTTTTGYGCTTCCAGCTGGAGGGGGAATGAGAMGTGAGTGCCAGAGAGGTTTCTGTGGCAGCACTAAATTGGGGAATACCATTTCTTAACCACGACAACTTGTTTCTGGCCTTCAGGCACCAAATGATCCATTAACCATGGCACTCCAAGTCTGATCACTTAAACATTTTTYATCGGTCAGCTTGTTCACCCATACAGACTACAAGATGCTAACTTGAATAAAAGATACTGTGGGAGAATATTGCGTATATTTAGTCTTGCCAAAGTCAGGGTAAATTAAATCCATTGTTCTTTCCTCCTCCTCGACTTCAGTGATTTTATGATAGAAGGCAACCAAGCTRGTCGGGCCTTACAGATCATTTACACTTATTAAATCCGTTCTGCTTGTTCTGAGTCACCTTCTCATTCACGGGCACAAAAATGTATACCTCTAATGACAAAAACCAAACTGGTCCTTTTGACACTCGGGTTGGCCTTCCACAGAGTCAGTGAAACTGGATGGCATTTGTGTTCCTATGGAGGGCAAGATACTGCGTGTTTCAAGTCAGCGGGAGTTTTAGCAGCTATTTCAGTGGAAACAGCTCCTAGCCATAAACTAGAAATGGGTTTGTTTGTTAAAAAAAGTCTTTCTGAGTTAATCATAGTTTATGACTGAGGACAGGATTTTTTGTYTGGATGGTTTTTAGACAGAACCCATAGGCCAAACAATAATAAAGAAGGATGTCTTGCCCTGGGAGCTGCTTTCGCCCAGCTACTCTTTGAATTGAAGTTCATATGAAGTGGAATGCATTACGAACTAACCATAAAGAACACTGCCTTTAGTGCACGGTAGTTAGGATGATAGCTGTGTCTTGAAACTCAGTCTAGGGGATTTTAACTCAGTAGGTAGGAGATGGCTTAGGGTCAAACCTGGCCTGCCCTTCAAGATAACTTCAGCAGTAGTACTGAAAATATTGTATATGTTTTGTTTTTCTGTCTTTCTTGGTTTATTGAAATTTGCAGTCCTTAAATAATGAATTTGAGACTGCATAGCCTTGACTGATAAAGCAAACCTTTCTTTTTATTGTACATTTTCTTTTTTACTCTGTTGTTTATATTTGATTCTCACATGTTATTTCAAATTAGATTTAAACYGTGTGCTAATACATTCCTAAAAAGAGGTGCTTTCTTTGCTACATAATCCAGGAGTTTTGTGTAATCTTTAGCTCACAGAAAAGAGTAAATACATCCTACGCATGCTTACGTGTTCCACAACAGGTACAGCTTTAAACCACTTGACCAAAATGATGCTCCTTACCAGGAGTGGAGCCTATGCTCTACTACAAGACCATGCACATCAGAGACRTGTGATATGGATTTCTACCTGCCGCTTGATTGTGTACTGATCTGGTGATATTAGAAACCTTGACATCTTTCCTTACTCTGGCTCAGATGCGTCTAATCAAATTTGATACACTCAGCTACAAAACTTGAGTTAGAGACATGGTCACCTTAGAGTGTCTTGCAATTAGTATGAAGAGACAAGCACATCCCATGAATGATTCAGCCCATCTGTCTTTATCTGTCTGTTGCTAATATAGGGAGTTTGGGATAGTTAGGCTCCTATATTAGTGTCTAACTGAAGTAAACGTGTCTGTCCATGTTTTCATCCAAGCTTGGGCAAACTTTGTAGCAAACAGGGAGTTAAAAATTATTTCACCTACTTCCAGACCCTTGAAAGATTTAGGATTTTTTTCCACTTCTTTTAGTATGTTCTTGAAAGAAGTGGGGGGGAGCAGAGAAGAAAAAGTTATATTTTGATAGGCAAAAAGTTCATTGAGCAGCTTTTAATTTTCCGTTGTTTTAATGAATTTCTGGCTGGAAGTCATTAAAGGCTCAAAAACCTCAAAAATGTGCAAAACTAAGGGCGATTGCAACAGCTACGGTTGGTCAGAAGGTGGTATCAGGAGCCCTCAAGGTACCACTTAAGTATGCTAAATTCAGCTTCCCATTGCTTTGCTTTGGCTTCAGAACTGATGGAAACACAGATAAAAACTCAGGATAAATACACCAATGGACTTTAAGGTATAGTTTGATTCTGCAGACAACCACACTTATTCAGACATAGAGCCTTTATTTAGAGGTATAGCCTTTCTGGTTACATGGCCATGGTAATGCAGGAACCAGTGACAGCCAGGAAGGAGATATTTATTTAAGATATTTATTACAAAAGACTATTAAATACAGCTGGAAGGGAAAGGCTTCAAGAGGGAGCCTGCATGAGAAGAAAGCTGTCTTACAGCCTTCGCTGGGCAAGGGAAAAAGACAGGATTTACATGCGGAAAAGTTTTATTTGAGAAGGCTTTAGGTGAGGTGCAAATCTCTCATGAACTTGCAAAGTGGTCTGTAGCATGTGCTCTCATATTTTCATTCTCAGCGTATTGTAGAAGTGCAAAGCTGATATTCACTGCAGCCTCTGGGTGGTGTTTGTTGTTTCATGAGTAATTATAGCCAGAACAGGTCTATTCAAATGTAGGAATAAGGGAAACAGGAAATCTAAAAGAATATCCAGGCTTCAGCACAATATCACCCAGCATTCAGCTCTAATATCTTTGTGAGGTACAGAGTGCTGTTGTTTTCAGGATACTGATGTGCATTAAAGTCTAGTGATATTAGGCTGTTTATGATAAATCCCACAGGGAATCTGCAGAAAAGCATGAAGAGAATTCATAAGGTCGGCTCTGAGCCTTCATTCTGAGATGCTGCATCTCTTTACTCAGCTCCTAATGGTGAATTTTTCCCAACCTAATGCAAGCTGTTTTTTCTCTAATTTGATTCCACTGCTTTTTCCTGTCCAACCCTTCTAGTGCCTTGATAAGCTGAGCTTCTGAAGTCAAAAGGAATTCAAAAAGAAAGCCAGAGCATGCTATATGTCATATACAGTATGCTTTTGTAGAATTGTTATACCAAATGCAGCAAATAGTCCTCTTTCTGCTCTTGCTAGTTTAACTTGAAGCTATAATGTAAATTGTGGTATTTATGTATAATGTAACTTGTTGTTATGGAAAGACAAAATAATACTGTTTTATGGCAAAAGATCTGGCCCTGCCCTATACTTTGATAGAGCATGAGTGAATCCAACATCATACATGCTGTTCCTCTGTTTTCTGCTGCACGTTTCTGAATTACTTGGACACAAAAAAACCAATCTAGTCCCTGCAGAATCCCACAGTCCTCATTGCATAAACTCCAGGAATTATCAGGATTTGCAGAAGTGCAAGTATACTTGATGACTACTCCTTTCAGCAGTGATATCTTCTTAAGAGAATTTCTGTGTTATGCTTTATTGGAAAAACATATGAGATGCTGCAAACAGCTGTCCCCTTGTGAACACAGGATAGCTTTTTACAAAAATATTTGCAATGGTAACATACTAGTAGCTATCACTGGGCATTGTTAGGTTTTTTAATCTGAACTCAAAGGTAAACCTAAAAAATCCAAATTTTAGCAAATTCCATGGCGCTACTTGAAAACATAGTATTTCTCATAAACTGCACTGGTGGTGTCAGGCTGTATACCCTCAACATGACAAAGAAAGTCTCTTGGTTTAAACTGAATGAGTTCAGCTTAGCTTTAGTTGTGGTAATTCTTTTCACTCAGCTAATCATCCTCCCTCTGGGCTAATTTTCGAACATTGCTCTTTATTTTCTCTTTACAGCTGTACTTAGGAAAGGAAGAGACGCTAAGACATAGTCGTATTTTCCTCATTTATTCCTTTAAATGAAGTTAAAGAAACTCTCAATGTTAAGGAGCGAAAAATCTCGGGAAGTGTTTTCATTAAAACTCCGCTGGCAGCAACTGTGCCTCTGGCATTGAGGGTTGCCTGTGTGTTCCTCAGTTCTCAGTTGCTCTAATAAACTGTATAATTTCTTTCTGTTGAAGTGGTTCACTGTGAGGAAGAAGCTTTTTTTTGGCTATATTCTGATATTAAAGAAATGATTATTTTAAAATATTATACTTTTAAGGCCTTATCACAATATTGCCAGTGTATTTAGAACTTTGAGAATACTAAGGAAAGGAAAGAGATCCTACAGAGATAAGATTTTACTTATAAGTTCATTCTGTAGTCGCCTCCTATACTTTTGCACCAACAGAAGTATTTCTACTTCTTTGCTACCTCTGGCTTGAAGGGATGCACCTATAATGGAAATGGCCAACTCCTTTTTGTCTAAGCATCTGGTTCTGAAAATGGCACCTGAAAGTCCATAATGGAAAAGAGGAGAAGGAACCATCTGACATCAGTTTGGGCCACAAAGTTGTAAGGTAGAATATAGATGAATATCCTCTTTCTCCTCCTAGCTGATCTGAAAAATGCGTAAATTGGTAAACCTTCAGCTAGCTTTCTTATCAGTTTAGGTGTTTTTATATGTTCTCAAGGAATCTTAAAGGTACTAGGAGGAAGAAACCTGTTTGTTTCAGTGTAATGGCAAGTCCGTCTCCAAATGAGATCCATTCTTTTCTTTTAAAGAATTTCTTCAGTATTTTGTTATATTGCAAACAATCCTATTCTACAACTGTCATTGAGATATTTTCCACTCCAGATTATCTGTTTGTCAGTGTAAAATGCTACTTAAGGTGGTTAATAACTGGTTTTTGTAAGTTTAATTCCTTCTGTGCTGGTTTGGCTGTAAACCAGCAGGGGAAGTTAACCCCACACCGAATACCTCGAGAGATTTTAGGTCAAAATTACAATTTTAATTAAAAAGGTTAAAATAAATGCAGTAATACAGAAATATGGGCTTAAACAAACCGACAGAGTCACGGTACAACCTGATACCCTGTTGACCTGGGTGGTAGCTGTGCAGTCCGGTGAGGCACTGGTCCTGCAGGGAGGCCTGGTAATCCAGTCCCGGTGGTGGAGTGGAGTAGCTAAATCCAATTCCGAGGAGTGGAGTCTAGTCGAGTCGAGTCGAGAGTCCCGAGAGCGGAGTCCCGTCGAATCGAGGGGATCTTCTCCCATCCAAAAACCCTTGTTTTATGCTGTGCTTCTTGGCTGGCACCTCCCCCAGGGGCGGGGACTTTCACAATGGAAGAGGATCTTCCGGGTGTTCTATTGATTGTTTCRGTAATGAGCTTGGAGGAGTCCTAGGGTCCTTCAAAATGTTCCGGAAGGGTTCAGGCTGGGTAGTGCTAATGGGCCATTACCTGAGCTCAGATAATCAGCTGGGTGGTGCTAATGGGCCATTACCTGAGCTCAGACAATCAGCTGGGCGGTGCTAATGGGCCATTGCCTGAGATCAGATAACCAGGGTGGGTAGTGCTTCCTGTCGGTTGGAGTGCTTATCTCAGTTGAGATAAGGAGTCCCAGGTGTGTAATTATGAAATTTATCCAGCTTTTGTGGGTGGTAATAGGATATTTAACTAACCCAGGACACCTTCCATAAGCAAGAACCAATGGCAATGAATTGTGGACATAATACTCTGTGGAGCTGTTGGCACATTCAGAACACACAATAATTGGCTGGATTTAATCAGATCCATAAAGTACTATTGTGATAGATGACRTCGCAAAGGAAACTGTCTCTGTAACTGCAGAGTTTCCACATGCAGTTGGATGACTGCTATGCCTTGTATTTCATTGTCAGCAGCAGAACAGAAATTCCATAGTGTGTGATGGCTTTCTGTGGGTTTTTCATCTTGAAAATGTGTTTTGAGCAGCAGCATCACCATTGGGCAGAAGGGGAAGTGTAAAGCTTTTATCCTGTACGCAGAGACAAACATCATATTGTCTTGTCTTGTTTGCCAAGGAAACAGAGAGGATATGAAGACTCAGGAAGACAGAACTGATAGTAGGAGGGAAGAGGAGACCCAAGAAAAGTCTTCAAAAGCACAGCAGTGACTTTGAGTGACTTATGTTGGTATCTTTAGTTTGGGAAAGTTTAAATAAAACTAATGACAGAATACAAAGTGTCTTCAGGAGTCTAAAAAGGGAGAGGCCTGAGAACGCTGTTTCCCTTTGCTGTTCACCCCTGATGCATCTCATGATCTGCAGAGGCCACCACTCCTCTAGGTGGAACCTCATCATGGTGCGTGGGTATCTTAGTGTGAGCAATATGGTGTGTTGTGGGTTTTTCTTTGTGGGAGAGAGGTTTGTGTAATGAAGCTTTTATATAAGTTTTATATATATATATACATATATATATATATATAAACATATATATTCACATGTTACGTGTGTAATGAGCATGAGAAAGAGGGAAGATATAATAGGGCTTGAAGATATGTCAGGGGAGGTTTAGGTTGGATGTTAGAGAAAGGTTCTGCACCCAGAGGATAGTTGGGCGCTGGAACAGGCTACCCAGGGAAGTTGTCACAGCACCAAGCCTGACAGAGTTCAAGAAGCATTTGGACAATACGCTCAGGCACATGGTGTGACTCTTGGGGATGGTGCTGTGCAGGGCCAGGAGCTGGACTCGATGATCTTTGTGGGTCTCTTCCAACTCAGCTTATTCTGTGATTCTGTAATATATTAAAAACTACAGAGATATGAAAACCTTTACCTTCTCTATCGTGGGATTTGAAGAAGAGTGTCTACAATGACTTAGATTCAAAGGATGAGAAATACAGCATACCCTATGTCCATCTAATTGTAGCAGCATCAGAAATGTTTCTGAATAATAACAAATAACAAACCTAAAATTTATTTCAAATACCAATTCTGTTGAGTTTTTCAGAGTTAGACCAGAAGGATACTCGTGTAACTATGCCCAAATCCATGCCCCAGACATGTATGCATACACACCACTAGAACTCCTCAGTATTTCTGTGATTCCTTGAAAGGTCTGGTATAATAATACACTGATGACAAATGCACTTGTTTGTCAGATATGCATAGCTGTGTAAAACTTTGCTGGTATATCTGAAGAATATTTGACATGCTGACTGCTTTAATTTACAGCTAAATGGAAGAGAGCTGACTATGTCCTCAGGGGAGCAAAGCACTCTTAATATTTTAACTTTCCTATATGCCTTTCAAAGCAAATTTTCACAAGGAGATTTGTTTGTGTACAGAAAATCATAGCTAGTTATACATACAGGTGACAATTCTTTATACTTGTAAATGCTGTTATAAGTACTTCCAGAATACCTGCAGTTGTTCCTGGAACTATTTATATTTCCCAATACACGGATTCATACCCTCTTTGTTCTTCGAGTAAAAGACTTCACACTGTACACAATTTTATAAACTCAGGTTGAGATGCAAAAAGTTTGCATAGTTATTCGCTTGTAAAGATTTTTTGACAGTGTAGAACTTTGCCTCCTTCAGTTTTAAGGTGCATCATACTGAAGACTACAGTTGTTCTTGAGTGAATATTCCTGGTAGTGAAACAGCAACATAAAATTCCAGAGTGTCCCATGACAGTACAATAGCACAGTTGTGTTAGGGTTCAAAGAGGACAGGTAAATTACGGGCTATGGGAACCAGCTGAAGAAAAGTCTATATAGATTTTCTCAAGTATATACTTGTATTCTAAGTGGCTCCCTGAAGGAAAGTATGTTTTTCTGGTTTTAAGTCCTAAGGCCTCCTTAGGTTTCAGTCTGTACCCTAAGTTCTTTCATGTGACATTTGTTCAAATGATGTTGAAGCATTTGTCCTTGCTCCTTCAGTATTTTCTGAATGAGATCCATTAGTTTATTTTTCAAAGAATAAAGACATTGTTTCTTCATGTTCTCTATTTTATTTAAATTCACAGAATCCCTTAGTTTCTGCCTCCCAACTGCTCTAATTTTTGCTTTGATTGTAAATTTTATTAAGCAAACATCCTACTAGTGTAAATTAATGAAGTCTTATTGACTTAAATGGAAAAATGATAGTTTATAGTAGCTGAGGATTTTGCATTATGTCTTAGATAAATATGTAAATGAAAATTGGAATGCTGTTATTGGCTATGCCATATCCCAAGAATGCTCTTAAAGTTATTTATTTTTCCCATGTGTGTTGTTGCATTGGGGCTTTTTTTGTTTGTTTGTTGTTTCAGCCAGTATAATCTATGGATCTCTCTCTTTTATTTGCCTTATTTTCTGAATATGCAAATTAGGAGTAAGATTCTTTTAGTCATGCTATTTTCCTCTGTAGTAAATTGTCTCTCTAGATGCTTGCTTCCCATCATAAAACAAGTAGGATTAATCATCCTCTGGAAAGGTGTAGAATGTCTCTGTCATCTCTAAAGGAAGCACAAATGATTAATTTAGACTGGAAAGGGAAAATTGATTTAACCAAATTCTGTCTGTAGTGACTACCTACCTTTATGGACTTTGTCAAATGGTTCTTTTTTGAGCATATATTGAGGTTTCTGAACTCTGAAAAAGGAACTCTGTAATTTCATATTTCAATGATACAGGAAAAAAAAAAAAAAAAGATATGCATTCTGAAAGTGTATCTACCATCAGTTTACGAACAGTACCACTCAGCCTGTACCACTAGTTCCTGTTCTTTTTTGCTAATGTCTCTTTTTAGATGCTTCAAAACATTTTGCACCATCCGAGGTGTACCTGAACAACTTGCCCACAGTATTCCTCTTGGTTATACTATAGTCCCCTCCTTTGTTTTTGAAATAGGATATTAAAGGAATTAATTTCAGTTGTGGCTTGAAATTAAATCTTCAGAGTTGGCAGTTGTATATTTTCCTCTTCTGTTTGATAGTCTGTTACAGGGCTGTCCCATTCTGGGTTTGCTATTAATTACTAACCTGAGCAGCATGATTATTTGTAATAAAAGGTAGGAAGTCTCAAAGTAATCGAATCTGGAAAGGTCAGTAGCAGAGAATAGTTCTCATATATGAGACATTTTCAAACAAGAAATGGAAGGCATCAAGTGTCAGCCCTGTAAATAGGAACATAATCAAAAGTGCAGATGGAAAAAAAGAAAGGAAAGTAGGTCAGGGATAATTCTACTGATGCAGCCAGAGAATAACTGATGCATGTACTAAAGGCTCTGTCATTTCCATGAAGAGCTTTATCCTACAAAGCCAGCAAAAAATAGAGTTGAAAGTGGAAGAAACATTGAGTTGTTTGGAGCCTCTTTGCATTTCAGAGAGATAAACAAGGGCAATGTGTATCTGCAGTCAAGAGTTTGAAACTGCAACAAGAAGAAATCTGCAGAGTTTAGCTGGTTGGACACCATTTGTTCCCCTCTTCTTAATCAGTCACTTTCCAATATATGATGACAAAAATTGTATTGGTGTTTGTCCACAAATAGCTGGTCTGGTCCTCTGTAAAATGAGTCTTGTTAGGATTATGTCGTTCATATGGTGTGGTAGTGCTGCTGAAGGTTTTGAAAATGTTCCTCAAAGCTGCTGATGGCTTCTGTTTTTAGCTAGGACAGACAGGGATGACTCATGGGTGTTAATTTGGGTTTAAGCCTGTATTTTTAAACCTTCCTCTTGAGTTTGTAAGCACTCAGAATCTGTGCCAGAATCCAGACCTGCTGCTATTTAGGGATTATTTGTATTCACAGCATATTGTTTCAAAGGACAGCATCAGTCAGGGCATTGTGTTGAGTGGACATACATCAGTTTGACAGAAAGTGTCCTAATCTGCACATTCACCACTTGAACTGTTTCAGTGGTTCTAATTTAGGTTTCTCTCCATGTGCATTCAGATGCCATTACTTGTTTGTCTTGTCTCTGATAGATGTTTGCTTAACATAATTATACTTTTACTTTGGGTAGTGGAAATCAAGACAGTTCCCTCTCTTTATGCTTGCAGTTGCTTTGAGCTACTTCAATAATGCAAAATGGCAATACATTTTTCTGAGTCTGATCTTGGGCCCCCAGAGTTCCCTTTGTGCAAGGAAATGCGTTTGAAGCGTGGTGTTTGCCCAATAGAAGCAGGGAACTAGAGGTGGTCAAAGATATTAGAAAACTCACAGAAGATATCACTGCAGAGCCCCAAAGGCTACTCTGAGTCTAAAAGTATATAGGTAATATCTATATGCTTTTTGGATAATTTATGTTCAGCCAGAAACATTTATTCTGAATACAGCATTCACTATTCTGTTGCAGCAGTCATATAAACATAATGGGGATATTTTTCTAATTAAGTGTTTGTTTATTGTGCATATTTAGGCAGTGTTTCCATCACCTCAGAAATAATTTTCATTCTGAAATTCATATGTTCTATCCTTTCTTCTCTGCTTCCTCTTCCCATTTCTGATCAATACCCTTTGTTTCTTCCTGAACTCATTATTTTAATGCTTTACTAATTGTCAGTCCAGATAATTTGATAAGTAGGGTTAAAATTGTTCAAAATCGATCAACACTGTAGCTCTGATTAGCACTTTAAAGTTCAATCATTGATTCTAACCTGTGTGTCTTCAATTACAGAGACTGTCACTTCAGGTTGCCAGTGAAGCTTGTATCTGTTGTAGAGAGGGTTATGTTAGCTCTGAAAGTCCTTTTAATAGGCAATTTTTCTGTCAAGCCTGATTTTTTTTCTCTGTTTTTCATGAAGTTGAATTATTATAGGGATCCTATTTTGTTCACAGACAAAATATGAAGCCTATCTTCTCAGTAAGCATAGAATTCTTGGACCTAGCATGTTTTTGGAGAAGAAAGTATGCTTATTACTAAATAATTTTAATTATTAGAGCTTTTGAAAGCTTCTGGAGACCCTGCTTGTGCCTTCAYCATTTCTGCTCTCTGTAAGTTTTCTCCTTTTGTCACAAGCTAATTCTGTGTTTTCTACAAAGGATTCCTCTTGAGTGTCCAGTGAAGAACAGCACCTTTATTTTGACTGTTATGAATAGTGTTTTTCAATGAATAGCAACAGGTGCTGAGGGAATTTGTCTGTTTAAAGGTTGAAAACAGTCTTTAAAATCTTTTCTTTCCCTTCTTTCAGCCAGCAAGAGAGCTCAGAATGGATGTATGCAGGTATATGCATGCTTGTGTACATAAATCAAAACTGTTTGTATATTGCTACAGAGAAAACAGACAGCTTTTAGATTTTCGACTCAGTATGACAATGCTGAAAAGTAACCTAAAGTTAATAATCAGACTTATTTTTATGAACAAGGGACAAGTTTGGTCATCTCAGACCAATTCATGTATTTCCGTTTTAAGCAATAATATGGAAGGTAGAAAATTGTCACTGGATTTTTTTTCCTCATCATTCTTAAGTGTTAAGTSCTGAAATCTTAATTTAATATTCTTAGGTCTCTGAGTTCAAATTGCATTATGAGTAATTGCTAAAATAAACTATAGAAACAATTCTAATCATCAACAAAAAGCAATTAATTGATTGATTAGTCTTGTTAAGACTAATTCTTAAGGCAATGAAGTAGCACTGTTTTAATCTAGATCTCAACTATGTGTAAAGCAAAGTTATGTGTAAAACTAAAATATATAAAAAACCCAAACACAATGAACCACTGGTAAAAATAAGCAGGAAAAAGGAGAGATCATTTGTGTGGTTTTCAAAAAATTGTTTRTGTACAGGATACGAAAATTATTTAGGCCTAACTTTTTGTTAGTGTTCTATTTTTTCTGTAACTAATGGTGCTCTTCTGAAAATTGTTGCCACAAGATTGGTCTGAGAAGAGTAAACAATATAGTTTTTCATTGTCTCCCATAATATTTGAAATTGAAGTACTAAACAAATACTTTATAAAAAAGGCAGTGTTATATGGTGCAAAGATGACCTGCTCCCCATTTCTTCCCCTTCCCCTCACACCAATTTTGAGACAGAAAACTTTTTGTTTCCTGATAAATGCAAAAGGGAGGTGAAAGGTATCATGGGAGCAATGGAGATATATTATTACAGGTGGAAAACTTACAAAAACAAATAGCTCCAAACACACAGAGTTAGGTGTAAATCTTATATCTCAAACACTCCTTCCCAGCCTCATTACATTTTCCCTATTTTCAAATGTAGACAAGTTAAGTAAACTGACATGCTTTTGTTCTCATGCTAAATTCACACTGTGTTCAACACCATGGTACTTCTGGCTGCAATAATGTTAATAACAGAAAAAAAATATATATAAAGCATAGCACAAAAGTGAAGATGGTGTTCCAACTGTTTTTTGTTTCCCTTCCATGTCTTGACATCCTCTGAGCTGCATCCTGCTCCCTGCAAGCTCACCTGATCTCCAGGAAGGCATTTGGAGTGTAAGGCAAAGTACCTAGCTTTGCCTATGAAAGCTGAGATGTTTATCAACAGAGAGTGGAGTTCAGTGCAAAATCTGAGCTTGAAACAGGGATCAAACAGTAATCCTCTGCACTGTCCTTTCAAATATTCTTTTGGTCTTGGTGCCAGAGGGCAGCTTGGAAATTAGATTTGTTGCCAACATAACTGCGCAGCCTCATCTCTTTTGTTTTAAAATTCAGTTTGTGCTTTGTTCGACACAAGATGAAGACACCTTTTAAAGTTGAAGGCTTGGTTTATTATTGCATCATCAAGGCTGACTTCCTAAACCAGCAGTTCAAAACAATGATCTAAAAGAAAGGTATTTTTTTTGTCATTTTTTAAAATAGAAATTATGTCCCCATTGTGCATCTTCTTCTTGAAAATGACAGCTCTTACTCTTTGAATACAAAAGGTACAAAACCAAAACAAAATCAAACATTTACTACCTGTCTCAAATGAGTTCAAAACAAGCAAAAAAGCACTGTATCAATCAGGGTGTCGTTAGTGTTATCTTTTGAAACACAAAGGGGACAACTGACGCAATTCCAGTACAAACACTGGTGAGTTTCTTCTGAGTTTTGGGGATGGGCAGGTGGGAGGATGTGTCTGAAGACTAGCCGTGAGCAGGTTGAAAACTTGTGAGACTGATGCAACAATGGGAACCTCGTGGGTGGTGTCCACTACAGGCCGCCTGATCAAGGGGAGGCTATCGACGAAGCCTTCCTGCTCCAACTACAGGAGGCATTGCACTCGCAGGCCCTTGTCTTGCTGGGGGATCCAGCCACCCTGATATCTACTGGAAAAGTAGCATGGTGAGCTGTAGGCAATCCAGGACACTCCTGATAGGCGTGCTGGATAAGTTCCTAAGCTGAGTGGTGCAGTTGACACTCCTGAAGAATGGGATGGCATTCAGAGGGACCGGGACAAGCTCAAGAAGTGGGTCCATGGGAATCTCATGCAGTTTTAAGTGCACGACCAAGTGCAAGGTGCTGCACCTGGGTCAGGGCAATTGCTAGTATCAATACAGGCTAGGAGAGTGAAGAGATCAAGAGCAGCCCTGCTGAGAAGGACTTGGGGGTGCTGGTGGAGGAGAGGCTGGACACGAGCCAGCCATGTGCACTTGCAGCCTAGAAAACCAATCATGTCCTGGGCTGCATCCAAAGCAGCGTGGCCAGCAGACTGAGTGCCTGAATATACATCTGCACAGCTTCTTGGGAGGGCTTTATAGCCTCTGCTGAACCACTGTACTTTCCTCACCCCAACTAGCACATCTACGGGTTCAGACGTGTTATACACGCACAAGCTGCAGTCCTACCTTGGGCGGTCTAGTGCATAAATACACTCTTGTAGACAGGGCAATTGGACTCAACCTGTAGGAGTTTGGTGCCTAAACATAACAGAAAGCAACAGGTCAAAATCAAACTGGTAGACTGCCGTTATACAAATCATTAGTATGCCCTCCTGCAGCTACTGTCCCTCTTAAAAAGAAGGGAAAGCAAAATAAACAAAAACATTAGGAATGCAGGAATCTGGAAAACAGAGATTAAAAAAAAAAAAGGAGAAAATTCTCTGTGTTAAGAAAGATTGAAAATCCCAGGACTATGCAGTCAGAGAGAAGATGTGGMTGTCTCCATTGGTGATTGAATCCGGAATAATGAGTGATATATAGATCATAAATCAGATGTTCTTATTAATCATCTCTCAGGATGATGTTTCATGCCATTACCACCTCTGAAATAGTTTCAGGCTTGCATGTCTCTTGGGATCGTGTAACAGGGGATATTATATGACAAACATATTTTCCAATTTGTAGATATCAACACTTTTTGTATATTTTTATCCCTGTCTGAATATACCAGCTCCTTCAATTTCACAGCAATAAACACTGCAGCCAAACCAGCTTTGAACTCAGACATAGCAGAGGTCTGACTGTTCAAAACAACCTTCTAAATAATCTCAGGTTTATGTTCCTGAACTGACATTTTGTTATTCAACTGAGTCTTTGTTTGTAGTCTGATGCCTTAGATACAGATGTTCCAGTGCATTAAGAAGTAAAAAGAAAGGTGCAATTTGCACTTTTACACAACTTTTCTTTCTTGCAACGAAGTAGTTAAAGGGCATCAGCAAATGCAATCATTATATATGCATCACCTCATTGCAGGTTTCTCTAGTTTATATTTCTCTTGAGATATGTCTACTGTGGATCGGATGGCCTTGAAGATTCACACCTTGTTTTCTTGAGTTTCTCTAAACTTGATTTTGAGTTTTGAAATTGTGAAAGCAAAGGAGAATCAAACCTCTACATCAAAAGGAAGGGAGGAATCATTTACGTGCAAAGAAACAGTTTGAACAGCACCTTAATCTTTCATAAAATAGGACTTGCAAGCCTGAAAGTCAGTAATGCACAGCCTCTGTGTTTTCTTGTTGGCAAGTATGATCATTATTAACATAGACTTTATGGGGCGTGAGACAGATTGTTGCTCCAGARAGCTTATTCTGAGCAGGAACAAATGTCACTGTTGGTTTTTCAGAATTTTGAAGGGCAGTTTGGACTTTGGAGATCCTCAGTTTAAGTCTGATTAATTAACAAAACTTTAAAAGAATCTTGGTGAAGCAGTAGGATTTTTTCAGAGCATTTTCACATACTGTGCTTCTGCATAAGTGAGTTATATAGGAAAGAACACGTGCTTCAACAACTAACAGCAACTTCCTGAGGGCATATAAAGAATATTCCACTGTTATCATAGGGAACTTAAAAACTGAGAGCTGAATATGACTTCTGTATTCAACTTGCCCCTTTCTCTTTCAATTGGATGGTTTGACATCTCCACCAAGCTAGATCTGACTTCAGTGCTTTGAAAATTTTCTGTAACTATTCATCCTTTTTTCCCACCACTGTTTTGTCTTCAGTGAGAGCATGCCACTCCATGTACAGCTGAACAGATTCATATATCTAGGATTTTCTTTTGTATTCTCTGGTGGAATCCTGCTTTATACTTCTGTAGATTTCTAAATTTACATGGAGTTTTTTGGGGTTTTTATTACATTCTCTGTCCTTCATGTGCAGGCCTGATTGTAGCTGTCTACAGCTTGAAAAGAGAATTTGAGAAGCTTCTTTTATGATTCTTTTGTTTCTCATGGGAGTAAGTGAGTACTTTGTAATGGCTGCCTAACTGTTTCTTTTCGAAAACTTTATGAGTTGCTGATTGATTTAAGGCAGACAACCTCTGAGAGCTGTCATATAGCACACATAGAGGTTTGGGGAAGTACTGGGTTTTGAGTGTTTGCTGCAATTGAAAGCAGCAGAAATGCATCTTAAGGTACTGTCCTGCTTGTCTCCTAATCTCTTCAGTGGCCAGGTAGTTTTGAAGTGCCTTATTACAGATGTAACTTCAGGTACCACTGGCCTAGAAACAAATACTGAACATTGATTTGTTTGCAGCAACTATGGGCGAATGGTTCTCTCATATGCGATTAGGGAGAAAGTAAAAATATTAAAATGGTCCCTTGTGCCTTGTGATTTGTATAACACAGGCTGTGAAAAGTATTGCGTGGAAAGGTATGTAATGTAAGGCAAGGTTTTCTATGCAAAGTCAAGAAAATAAAAAAAGAAATGCTACCAACATAAAAAGGACATGGAACTACTGGAGCAAGTTCGGAGAAGGGCCATGAAGCTGATAAGAGCACTGGAGCACCTCCCCTATGAAAACAGACTGAGAAAGTTGGGGCTGTTCAGCCTGGAGAAGAGAAGGTTGCATGGAGACCTCATAGGAAACTTCCAGTATTTGAAGGGAGCTTACAGGGAARCTGGAGAGGGACTCTTCATCAGGAACTATAGTGATAGGGCAAGGAGTAATGGGTACAAATTAAAAGAGGAGAAATTTGGCTTAGGTAAGGAAGAAATTCTTGACTGTGAGGGTGGTGAGACACTGGAACAGGTTGCCCAGGGAGGTTGTAGATGCCCCAACCCTGGCAGAGTTCAAAGCCAGGTTGGATAAAGCCCTGTGCAACCTGGTCTAGTGGGAGGTGTCCCTGCCCATGGCAGGGAATTTGGGACTAGATGATCTTTAAAGTCCCTTCCAACCTATTAACATTCTGTGATTCTATGAAATTATCCAGGCCAAGGCTTTATTTTTACATGCAAGAAAAAATTCAGCAAAGAGTTAAAAAATGTTTGTCTAGACAATTTAAGTGCTTTTTATACGTACTAGACACTTAAATGTTTAAGTGGGTTATCTTTTATAAGATTTTCATAGCATACTGTTCAGTCAAAAGAATATTCTTTTCCACATGAGAAAACATTAATTGAAATCACTACACCTCCCAGTAGGTGACAGCTGCAAGTACTCAGACTAGTTGTTGTACTTCACTAGTTGCTGGTTCAAAAATATGTCGTAAAAGTGAACTGGAAAGCTCAAATAAAATTATTATTAATTCTAGATTTATGTTCCTGAAGACACTATTGATCAATCGTTCAGGTTATGTGTTACAGAATTTTTTTAGAAACCTTTAAATGAAAGCTCTTTCTCTTCTGTCATCTATAAAAAATTATATAGCATTTTTATCTCACTAAAAATATGTCAGAATATACTATTTTGTGGTACCACAAATTGCAAAGATTTTTTTTTTTTTTTACTGAAATCTGACAGTAATGTTTGACAATAATCTCCTTGAATGAGAAAGTGCCAGTAATATTATTCAGCAGAGAAAAGGGATTGCAGAGGGATGAGTGGGTGTAAAAGATGACATATTTCTGTGCTAATCCTGTTGTAACTGGTAGGAGAGAACACACAGCTCTGGAATAAGCTACTTTGAAATCAGATTTGAGAGTACTGAGTAAAAGAAGTCTGGACACCTACATATTTGAAGATAGGAAATATATATATATATGTGCATGTATTTGCTGTAAGAAATACAGTGCATGAGGACCATTGTTGCCCCACATTGTTCCAGCTTAACATAAGGTACAAAATGAGGAATGATGGGGATGGTGACTGCTCTCTCTTAAATCTTTGTCTATAAATATCTGAAAGGGAAGGGACCTAAAAGATCATCTAGTTCCACCCTCCCTGCAGTTGGCAGGGACAACTTCCACTAGACCAGGTGGCTCAAAGCCCCATTCAGCTTGGCCTTGAGCACTTCGAGGGATTGATATGATATATTAAAATCCATGTGAAGTCTACAATAAAAGCACAACAGTGTTTTCAGGATAGTGGTGATATTCAGTTGTATGTTTACCTTTCACAGAGGGTCAGTCACACAGAAATATCTCGGGTTTATTTCACAAAGCTTTTGCATAGGGTGAGGTTGAGATGGCTAAGTCTGATTCCTACATGTATGAATTGCAGGAGTCTACTAGAAGAGGTGACTCTGAATTCAGATGATTAAATTAATCTATCACTTCAGCCTCCAGTATGTGTTCCTGATGTAATGTGGAACGGAGTGATAACACTGATGTTGGAGTTAAGGAAAACCGTGTTCTCATCCAGTCGGTTGAAAGAATACACAAAGTTTTTTTGTAGTTGCTTGAGTGGATTGATGGTATCTCCAGGAAGTTGTTCACCTACCTCATGTCTAAGAATGAGTTTCTTGTTTCCTAAACTTATTTATTAAGCAGTAATATTAAGCAATAAATAGTAAAGAAGGGTATCCAGAAGAGGTAGCATACTAGTTTTAACTCTAGTGAACTTGTAAAGGAAGGTTACAGTGCATCTTACTCTCCTGATGTTTGGGTCTAATGGTTCTGTGTTTCTCCATTTGTTATAAAAGAAGACAAAAGACAATAAGTATGTCTTCTTCCCCCACAGGTAAAGTTAGTCTTTCTCTATACATCTGTAGATTTCTATCTAAATATACAAGCATTTTATTTGTATTAGAAAGGTCACTTTAATTAAAGGTCTTGCATGCATATGCATGATTTATTACTACCTGATAAATACGTGAAACTGGATGGATTAATCAATGATGATGGCATGAAAAGTCCCAGTTTTATTTATGACCAAATATTCAGACTGATTTTGCTGCTAGATAAACAATTGTGCCTCAAAACCATGTGTGGTCTTCCCATCCTCCCTTTGGTTTCACTTTATCATGATTTGCTACAATTTTCAATCAGTGTTTTCTTTTGTAAAGAAACAGTTCTCATGTAGCATGTATAAATCCAGGTACAGCTTTAACCTAACAGATATTTGTAGTCCAAAAGAAGGCAGCAGTTCTATTCATGGGTATTGGTATCAGAATGAATAGTGCTTTTTGGTGTAAATTTTTGCCGTACTACTGTGCCTTCCTACAACAGCACAGATCAAAGTAGGCTGTGTGGGAGGGACAGCAGAGTGTTCTGGAATCGGGGCTGCAGGTGTAATCAGAGCAAACAGTAGGTTGTGACAGTCCTGCAGTTCCTCTACTGGATGACAGCAGGTAGCTACAGCACAGAAATCTTTGTGATTCCCAACCAAATAAACATATTAACATCTATCTCTGGGGTACAGCTTCTTCACTGCAATGAAGTTTCTAAGAGAGTGCTGACAGGAACAAACTGTTAAACAATCAAGATATATCAAAGACATTTTCCTGCTTGTTTTCTTTGTTCCTTATCTAGTAGAACAAATCTGACATCTGGCAATAGCAAGTCAGCAGTATTCCTACATTTGTTGCTCTTTTTTTTACTGTATTATTTATATATTGATGCTCAGGAAAGTCAGTACTGCAATCTTCCATTGAAAAGACAGCGGGGGTTTTTGCAAATATTCTTGTGTCTTTTCTTAGGTCTCTGTGGACAGATGTATTCAGTGAAGTCTGTTTCTGTAATTGAACTGTGGGAGACTTTTATTGTTTTCAAAGATCTGTTTATAATGCTTAGAGGAGTATCTGGTTATTAGCTTCTCTGTCCTTTTGAGAAGCTATGAGTACACCCTGTAATTCTTTTGCATGGTAACATAGGAGCACACTGAATAGCTGAAAGAACTATTCTGAACACTGAAAGAAAAATTCTAAGGTAAGTTCCGTTAGTGTCAATATTATTTTTTGTCATTTGTACAGCTGACTATGGGAGAAATTAACCACAAAAGCTAACATCCTGGAGTAGGTGAGATGGAATATTGCAGCTTAGACCAGAATTTGCATATGTGTCATTAGTTTATGTTGAAATGACAGAGAAAATCATCCTCTCCCAAAACCAAAATTCACTGTTAGGGTAGTCAGGTATTGCAATAGGTTTTTCAAGGAGGTGGTGGAGTCAGCATCCCTGGAGATGTTTAAGAGGGCTCTGGATCTGGTGCTGGATGATGTGGTTTAGTGGTTTAGGGGTTACAGGACTAATGCTGGCTTGGCAGTTGGACTTGATGATCTGAAAAGTCTCTTCCAACCTTGACTATTCTATGATTCTATTCTGTGATTCTAGGAGCACACATGTTCTATTCTGATGCCTGGATCCAATATCTGGCATCATTGAGAGCCTGAGTGAGTCCTGTTGCAAGTATAATAGAATTATGTCGAGCCCTATGACTCACAGTGGGGCTGGAACACCAGTTTCCTGCTGAATATTCAACACAGCTATCAGCCTTGACAGAAATTGTCTATCAACAGAAATGCTTAATGTTTCATCCTCTCTACCTGGTTCAGCCTTAGGCTCAGAGGGACACTTCTGTTATTTTTTTTTTTTATACTCTGCCTCTCCTAATCACGAGTTTTTCCCAGTTCATGGAAGATGATAGGGTGAAGCAAACGTTCCATGACCTGTGTTAGCAGTGTATGCTCAGGATGGAAAAGAAAATAAACTAAGTGCAAGGACCAGACCTTCGTAGGGCACTAGCCTTTCCCAGCCTGAGACATGCAAAGGAAAGTCCTTTAGAAGTGCATAATGTGCAGAGGTAAATGCTTCTCTGGGAGCAGAGCAACCCTTACACCAGCTAAGACCAGACACTGATGTGCTCGTTTCAATGCAAGGTAATTTTAAGTACTTTAAAACATCATCCGCATGCCTTGTGCTTTTGAATACGCTGCATGAGCCAGCAGTGAGTGGCCAGTTCAAGAGTTCTTTCTGGAGGATATTCTAAAGGGTGCTCTAGTTGGGTATTTAGACTCAAAAGCTTTGTTAACTGTAGAAAGAGAATGGGCCAGGGACGGATAAAACACCAAGAATGGCAGCTCTCCTAAACAAAAGAGGCACACTTGTGTTTATATTGCTAAAGCGTAATAAAATTGTCTGAAATGAAAGCTTATTTGGCAAGAGGAAGTTATGAGGCTCATTACCTACAGATCATTAAAGATGCATCATTTAGGTCTTAAGTTCAGGTCACACAATATTTCAAAAAGACAGAATACAACAGGGAAACAAAGCCTCGTAATATTCATTAGATGTGTATAATTAAAAGAGCAAAGTGAATGAAACCATTATGGCTCACATTACAGCAGGAAAGGACTAATGGCCAGCATCAGAGATTAGCCTGAAGGAGTCTAAACTGTTATAATTTACAGTTTACATAAAATCTTCCCTCAAGGCCTGATCCATTGTTCATTTAGAAACCTTTTATTCTTGCTGTGCAGAAGAAGACWAATTCTGGACGTGGAGCATCTTTACTGGCTCCAAGTTCCACATAATCATGCCCATGGCACAGAAGGCAGAACAGAAATTTCTGAATTGTTACAAATCTCCTGCTTCCTGCATCCTAGACTAGGAGTTGAGCTTGTGTCAGAGACAGTCCTAAAGGATACTTGTCCTGCCTGGCTCATCTGAAGGACACAGTATTGCTATTTATCACTCTTGGAGATGATGAAACAATAAATGTGGAATAAAACTTTAAATTAGTTTACAGTCGAAAGTGAAAGGATCAATACTAAGAAAACAGAACTGGGATGGGGGAGATGGGACCTCTAGATCAATTCTTGGATTTAGGGCATTACTATTATTCCTTTACTTCAGACTTGAAATTTTACACAATAATTATTTGTAACAGTAACCACAGCAAGCATCTGAAAGTTCCTACTGGACTTAAATGAACTCGAGTGAAATATGAAGGACTCAGTAATAAATATCCTGGTTTATATAAATATCTATTCAGCATAAAAAACAATCCTGACTAAATATAATGTAAAATCACTAGACCAATTTAGACAAGAATAAAAGTCAACGACTATGTGAAAAGTGTAAGCAACAGCAGATAAAAGACATAAATCGTGGAAAGAATTTAAGAAAAATACTGAATACTATAAAAAGAGGGGTGCATTGGAGGAGAACTAAAATTAGACCTATAGAAACACATAGACAAGACTGTTTTTTAGGTCAAAAAACCCAGAACTCACTGAAGAAAGAAATTAAAACATCAGAGGAGGCAATTAGAAAAGAAGATGGAAGRAATGATAAAGCATACAATTACATGGATGCTTCTCCAATGTATTTACTCGAGAGATCAGGAGAAATATGCCATCTGACACTACTTGTGTATGCAGCACTGTGAGTGATTTTGTGACCAGTGAAGCAAAAACATTTAGTAATTTAGTACAAACGAAAACTATCAAGTCTCTAGAACCAAGATAGAATTTCTTCTGAGGTTTTATGAAAGAGGCCATAGAAAAAAAATACACAGGGCAGTGAAAAGCAGCATAGAACTATTGGTAGGCTACATTGGGTTAAGAGGAAAAAATTACAGGAAAACCAGGCCAAATATTGTAGAATTCATTTGTTGTCCTTATGCAGGTGTTAATAAGGCAGATCTGTAATCAAACATCATAGTGGAGTTTTGTTTGAGTTAGGATACCTAGCGGATTTGATAAGGGGTCTGGACCCATGGTTTGCTTGTGAGAGTAAGGATCTGATCTGGTCGCTATAGCAAAGCCTGAGGGTGGCTTCTTGGGCTTTCCTACTGAGAATATGCTGTTGATAGAAATAAACACATTTTCAAAGGGCAAGAAAGGAGGAGAAATAGATTTGGTCAATACTCTGGCTTCATGCTGTCACAAATAAAAAATCCATTTTCCATGTAGTTTGGTAAGTTTAGAAGTTGGCCAGAGCAAGAATGTAGAGGACAGAAAGGCTTGTTCTTCTGATGAAAATCACAGAGAGAGAAAGTAAGTAAAAGGAAAAAAGCTGCATCAATTTACTTGAGTGAGCTGAGCTGACTCGCCCAACCTCTCATGCATTGATCTTTGAAAATTTTTTCTCTTGCTCTCTATGTACAAAACACCTCATGAGGGAAGATCTACTTGTGCCCTCTGTTGTTCCTGTTCATTGAGTTGATGGAAAACTGCAACTGCCCTTCACCACACTAGATTTTAAATCCTAAATATGCAAAGCATTACCCCTACTTTACATCAGCTGAGCATTATCCTCTGGCAAATTGTACAAAAGGAGAACAGGATCTGATCTGGTTTTATTCCTAGTAACTAATAAACAAATACCCATGTTGCTCATGTTACTTGATGTCTCCAGACAACCCTTTCAAAACTCCATAGTCTTCCTCCAGCTTTCAGGACGGTGGAGGGTATGGAGTTTCCAATCGGAGTTTCAGGAACAAAAAGTTCAGATATATTGCTTTCTCTCACCCTTTGACCATCTAATGTTTTTATTTTCATGTACATGTTTTCTTGCCAGGTTGAAGCTGACACCTTGTGGTTTGCGACTACACACCCTCACAGGTAAAACAGAATGAGCTGTTTTATGGAGGAGTTTGTTTGGCTCTGTCCAAAGGGAATGTGTCTGCATATTCTTCTGTTAATTTATTTTAATTGTTACATGCGAAGAGTGTAATTAAGAAAATACAGCACAGTTCTATACAGGCAATTGAGACTAGATAGTAATAAATCCATTTTCTGCTCTTACTTCCCTATGTTTTCGTGTTCATTCTGCTGAGGAAATGTGTTGTTGAGACAATGTGTTGGTAACTTTCAGTTTTTCATCCTCTTTTTAAAAATAAAATATTAATCTGGGAGTGATACTGGAGCAAGAAAGAATGTAGTCTAAATATCACATCCCAGCCTGAATTTGCAGGTCAAGCAGCTCCATGGAATCATATTTTTAATTCAAATTAAAGCAGATTTTTCCCAAGACTTGAGAGATAATGCACAATTATGCTTTTTATGTGGGCATTCACAGGCAAACTTTACCATCTTACATAGTAAAAGTGAGAAGGAATAAATGTTAAAGGGAACCTAAGCCTTTAATTACTTCATTTTGTATACAAGTTCCTTTTTTTATATAAGGTCTGATCTCCTGCCTGTTATTTTTCTTGTATCCTGGGAGTCAAAGATTATTGTGAGGAAGTGGGATATTTCATATATTCATACAGCATCTTTTTTTTGGAGACTGTGACATTTCATTATGGGCTGGCAAGAACTGCAGTAATACATATTGCAGCTCAGATGAGGTCTCCTTAAGTTCATGTAGAAGTGGTAAATATTTTCTAGGCACAGTGTCTGAGATTGTCAGAATTTAACAAATGTTTCCTTGAGCAAGAGGCCAAGTGGGATGTTGAACTGTGCCAAGAACCCAACTTTATGTACAGCTCTAAACCTCTAGACACAATGGTCATGTATTTTCTCCTGAGGCAAAGCAGCATTATTTTATAGATGTATGTCTTTTATTATTATAAAACTTTGATTTATGAATTTCAATATTAAGCAAAGCAGTCCTTTCAAGTGAATTGATCTTCAAATAAGCAAATACGTTGTCATTTAACCATATGCTTAATGGTATGCTACTTATAATTGTAATGATTGTTTGCCAAGCATAGTTTCAAATAAAGAAAGAAATGCACAGATGGTTTTCTTATTTAAGTGCATTAAAATGCATACAGAATGTTTAGAAATGCAAATCCTTTAAATCAACTACTTGACTAAATCAGGCTTTGTTCCAAGTTGTTGTAATAGAGTCTCTTGCATATAAATAAAAGAGAGAGAATAAGTCATCTGTAGAACAGCAGTCAAGAACTGAGTCTGTAAAGGGTGAAAACACAGGGCTTTTGTAGTACTGAGGAGTTAGAAGGGTTGGAGAAGTAAATTGTCTGCATTTATTTCTGTGGCTGATTGTACAGTAGCAGTAAGATTATGTTGATGCATTTGCCCCATTATAGTGACTTAGAAGGAATTTACTCCTTTTAATACCTCAGTGTCAGAAGCCAGCATTGCATTATTTTGATTTACAGCATTATTAGTACAGTTTATATTTCGGTGCCCCCTCTTAATCCTCCCATTCATAGTTCCAGCAGTTTCTCTTGGGTTTCAGCAGTGTCTTCAGAAAGAGAGTTTTCTAAAGGAACAGATGTTAAACCATTGCTAATTGTGGTTTATGATGATCAAAACATACAAAAGCAGAGGTATATGGACAGGTGGCCCTGTGATGGAAAGCTTGGCACTTACTGTGCTGGAGTTATTATTTTTCTTTGAAATTCAGAAGGGCACCACAATTGTATGAAAGTCTCAGTAACTATGGATGACAGATGAAAGGGAGATTTGAGGAAGCCTATGAGGAGGAACTCAGGAAAAATTTGAGAAAATAAGAAGTGGGAGAATAGTTTGCATCTCTTCTTTCCTATGATTGTAGAAGTTTAGATTCATCTAGGAAAACAAAGGAGCAAGTAAGGAAAAATTGGTGGAGTCAAACTAAAAAGAAGATGGGGGCTATGGCTTGGCATTTCAGGTAAATGAGACACTTGGCACAAAGTGTCTGCAGTCATGATGTGAAAGGTTGGATTATTTGCTAGCTCAGTGGCCTGGCTCTGTGAGGTTGGGTTTTAGAAGGTTTTGGTATAGTTTTCCTTTTTTTTTTCGTGCTTTGGTAACTGGAATATTGAAATCAGCTGTTCAGGAAACACTAGTGCACCTCTTAGGTGTCTCAGGGAGAGTAATGAATATTCTTTGCTGGTATTGCAAACTCAGAGAAGCAGAACAGTATCAGAAATACATTCAGTGAGGAAAGGTACGTTGCTCATGTTACTCGATTTCTCCAGATGACCCTTTCAAAGTTCCATAGCCTTCCTCTAGCTTTCAGGATTGTGGCAGGTATGTACTGTCTAATGGAGTTTCAGGACCAGAAAGTTCAGATGTATCAGCTTTTTTCACTCTTTGTCCACCTAATGTTTTTATTTTTACATATGTTCTTGCCAGGTTRAAGCTGACACCTTGTGGTTCATTACTACACACCCTCTTATATCAAAGACCGTTTTGTAATATAAAGAAGATGAAACAGATGAGATTCATCTAACCACAGCTGCCAGTCTTCCAGTTGGATAATTTTGATCCTTGTGATTCTTGTGTTTGTGCTGATTTTGGTGGGGGTAGAGTTAATTTTCTTTACAGTGGCTTGGTTGGTGTTAGGTTTTGGATTTGTGCTGAACACAGGGTCGATACTGTAGAGATGTTTTTGATATTGCTGAGCAGGGCTTACACAGAGCCAAGGCCTTTTCTGCCTTTCATTCTTCCACGCTGGTGAGGTGGCTGGAGTGTGTGGTAGGTTGGGAGGAGACACACCTGGGACAGGTGACCCAAAGTTACCAAATGGATATTCCATTCCATATGACATCATGCTCAGTATATAAAGTGGTGGAAGAAGGAGGAAGAGGGGGATATTTGGTGTGACGGCATTTGCCTTCTCAAGTCACCAGTATGTGTAATGGGGCCCTGCTCTCCTGGAGATGGCTGAACACCTGCCTGCCCATGGAAAGCAGTGAATTAATTCCTTGTTTTGCTTTGCTTGTGTGCACAGCTTTTGATTTCCCTATCAAACTGTCTTTATGTCAACCTGAAAATTCTCTGACTTTTCCCTTTCTCATTCACTCCCCTGTCCCACTGGTGGAGGAGTGAGCAAGCAGCTGAGTAACCCTTGGTTGCTGGCTGGGGTTAAACCACAACAGGCTTTTAGTTTGTGACCATAATAATATTTGATGTCACCATTTAGTGCTTTTTCAAGTCTTATAGGTAATGCTGTTTGCCTAAATATACAGGACCTAGAGACTAAAAAAAGCATGCTTGACGTCTCTTTTGGTGACTCCTTAATGAAAGTTGCTTATATAGTCAGTAAAATTAAAAATTTAATCTCTGACAGGATAATTGTATCGCTGCTGTCTGTATTTAATGCTAGAATAAGAGACAAATAATGCTCCCTAAAGCTAATATATTACAAGGGAGTTTAACAAAAATAATTATATTGTAGACACTTCTGATTCATACAGTCTTCAGAGGATCGAATTTCCTTTATTTCCTCCAAGGATCTGAATTACTGTATGGAATGCCCAATAGTGTAATAAACACAGATTTTGCTAAATGAGGGGTAGGCTCAGGAAGAGTGAAGACAAGTCAAGTCATTTGGTTCTATATTCTAGTTTTGTTGTATCTAGTGATAATAAATTAATTTTGGTACAAATGAAAGTGACATTTATTTCTGACTGGTTGTATTTTTTACTCTCTTTGCTCTCATGGAGTAAGTTTCAGAGGAATAGAAACAGATCAAAATCTTGATAGAATAAGACTTTGTTAAAAAAAATTGCACATGCCAGTGGTGCACAAACTTATTTCCTTCCCACTGTGGGCACATCTGTTCCTTCTGGGACCAATTTTTTGTTTATAATTATATAGGCATGTATAATTTTGTTTTCAATTATATATGCATGTATATTTGCTGGCATACTTGAATTTGAGCTAAGAAGGAGACTTCATGGGGTTTAACTTTCTAGTCCTTCAGGTTTGGGGCACATCTGAGAAGCAGAGGCAATACCCTCTGTGAGGTGAGTGATCAAGAACACATAAAAAGTACCTAATTGTGAATAAAATATTCCTCAAATCACAATTGGAAAAACAACTCTACTAAACCATACCTGTGCTCTAACAGTGGTCATGAGCATCTCATAGAGGAAAAGTAAGATTAGGCATCTATGCTTCTTTTAATAGTCCTCTAGATTGCTTACCTCATTGTTGTCTGTATCTATACAGTAGCAATTAACAATTTATTTCTGTGAGCCTGAGCCTGCATATTCTCTCTCTAACACCCTGTTGCATGAAGCATTTCCTCTTTCTGTTGGATTTGAACCTGGCTGCTGGCTTCCTCTCTGTTCTTGTCCTTAGAGAGGGCACAAGCAGTCAGCCCATGCCAGACTGTGCTTCCTGCCTCTTGCGATTGTACACAACTCCATTGTTGCTTGTCCAATTTAAAGAGTTCCCATTTATTTCTTCCTCATCCAGCAGCCACTCTGTACCTTGTAGCCCTTCTCTGAATCTTCTCATTTTAACCTCAGATGTGAGTAGATGTATAGAGCAGCACAAAGTTACACTCTCTGCTCCTGTCATAGATTAAGCCTTTTAAAGGTACAGTGTTTCGTCACTAGCACAGCCCACTCTGTTATTTTTCTTGCACCTTGATTATTTCTGAATGACAGTGTTTTTATTCCACTGAGTTTCCAGTATGCTTGTTAATTCTCAGCTTTCCTTTCCTGCTGTCTTATTTGTTAGATTCTTAGTGTTGGTGTAAAAGCATGTGTTTTGGTCTTCTTGGTATCCCATTTAAATGGCACTCTGGCATTTCTTATAGAACTGCTTCTTATCCTTCATGAGTTACAAAATTTGTATGGCTTTCTGTGTAAAAGACATCCTCTTTTATACATCTTAGCTTTTCCCCAATCTTCAGTTTAAAAGTTCACTTACAAMCTTCTTGTCTTTAAAGGCCAGCAGTCTAGTTCACTTAGAGTTCAAATTAAATGCATCCTTCCTCTTTGGCCTTCCTTTACTCCAGAAGAATTCCGTCTAAATCATTAATGTGGAATTAATCTCTAGTATCAAACTTGTTTACAAAACTCACATTCTCTGAGGATATTTAAACCAAAAGCAGGAAAAAAGTTTTTAAAAATAGCAGACTATAGAAATTTGATATTGCTTTAAAAAATGTCATTACTATTTTTTTTGATATTTTAAAAAATAGTTCAAAATTAAATAAGAAAATTAAGCTATACTTTATCTAAGTTGTTCACAAAACATTTGTGACAGTTTTTCGGTGAGTTCAAGACTGAAGGCAACTGCAAGCTCTGTTCTCTCAAAAAATATTTAAGAATATTAGGGTGAAAAAGATTCACTGTGGTATTTAGTACCATTTTCATTATATATAGGATAGCCTTGTACTCATGAATCATCCAAACAATGTATTATATAAAAAATTCTGCCTTTTGAAGAAATATAGCTTCTGACTATAAGAAGTATTTCAATTGTATTCAGTTCTGGCCACATTGAAATAGAATTTCAGCGAACTGATACTGAATAGCCTTTTTATGAAGGAAGCCCATCTTGCATCAATGCTCATGGACGGTCAACCAATTTAACAATGAGCCAGAGCATATAGAAACTGTCAACCAAATGTTCTGCTCAGCCTTTTAAAGGTCAAGTTTTTCCCTTGCTTAATGAATTTGCAAAGCTATATTGGGTCTTTGTCTGTCAGAAACTAGTGGTTAGTCTTTTGACTTAAAAAAACCAAACAAAAACCCAAAACAACAAAGTTGAAACTGAACCAGGTTTCAACATTTCTTTCTCCTTAACAGTATTGTTAGTTGGATTATTTTCATTGTCTAACCAAATTAGTACCAGGAAACTAGATTTTTGAGGCTATAGATGACAGAGAAAAAAAACCCAAACAATCTAGTTCATGACTTAGGTTAGGAATTGAACAGTGTCTGATTTTCTCACTCAAGGCTACTACTCTTGTGTACAGAATGAAATTAATGCTGATGTTGGAATTATAAAGCCAATAACCCTACATTCGCAGCAGTTTTTTCTGATTGAGCTTTATGAGATTTTCTCAAGTGTTGTTTGCCCTTTGATCTGTCTCTGCACTAATAACAGCAATATTTGGACCAAAAAAAATGACTGGATGTGAAGAGTGTTTGAAGTTAGGAAATATGCTTTTGTATGTGAAATGAGCACTTCTCAGTAGGGAAATCAATTGATGGGAGGTAATAAACAAGGAAACCAATAAAAAGGATTTATTTTCAATTTTCAAAAGAGAGTTGCAATTAAAATAGATAATCTTTGATTATATTATAGAATTATAATGAAAACAAATAATCTTTACTTCTATTAGATGGGATTTATTAATATCTTGTTATCTGACTACATTCTAATTTCTCTCTAACAATTATCTTCTCTTGTCTGAGACATCTTTCCCTCATTATGCTCAAGTGGTTATTTAGGCATCTACAGGATTGTTCCCGGGTAAACAATACATGCTCATTTCTTCTTTTTTTTTTTTTAAGAATCAATATAAAATGATGGGAGTATATTAATGAAAATTAACACCATATCTAAACATTCTTTACATCACATGGTGATATCCTTAGAGAAACCAACATAAACCTGACAGTAGAAATGTGAGGTACAATATACACTACATGTAAATTCTGAAAAAAAAGCATAGGATCTAAACTGATATATAATAAAAATGTACAGAATTTATATCCGGTTTGAGTAATTCTTATGACTCCAAGTTTTTATCCTGCTCTTGCCAAGTCTTCCAAGGATCTTCATCAATTCATTTTTTTTTTTTTTCAGAAGAGAAAAATCTGAGATTTAGAAAATGTGCAGCACAGCCCTACTCTTCAGTACTGCAAAATAGTAGATAATTTGTCTGAGAATACAAAATATGACATATTTTGTTTATTTTTAATTGTAATTTATTATACCTTGATATCAAGTGTTCTTCGACAGAATCAAGCTTAATTTCCCATTTTGTTATAGCGGCAGAGAACTTGTAGAATGAACCCTCAAAAATCTGTGTAGTTCATGTACGTATTATATCGCTTGTTACACAAGAGATCATAAGAGCATAATTTGTAACACTCCTTTCAATGACTGTTTGGAATAAAAATTGAAAATTATTGTCATTTTGATTAAATATTTTTTCTCTCTCTCCTTAAAAAAATAGAGAGAATTTCCCCTCTCCTGAACTATTCCCTTCAGATTTCCTCTTGGCTTTGGTATATAGTAAGTATACGACAGAAGATCAYATAGCTCAGTTATAATACTATTTTTATTATCAAATCCACTTGCCATCATTTCTTGGCAGTAATATTTGAAAAGGGATATAATTTTAAAAAGTAAATTAAGATGTTATTAAGGGTAGATGACATCACTTTCATAGAGCTCCACTGAAAGGAGGCTTGCTGAAATCATAAAAATAATAAAAATATATTTTCTGTTAAAGTATTCTGTTCTATGAACTGTATACAAAATAATTGTGTTTGTTGCTCCAAGCCCATGATATCTAAAATCCTTATAGCATTTGCATAAATGACGACATTATAAGAATACTAACATTGTTTTTGTAAGAACAAGAACTATGTAGATGCGGTTGCTATTACTTATCTTGCAGTTTTGGTGGGAAAATATAGTTTTATGTTAAAGAAATCTTGGGTTTTGACTATAGTAATTTGACAATGGGAGCTAGGCTTTAATAAAAGTATTCATATGCCATGGCAAATTACCCAATTTAAAACATAGTTCTTGAGTTAGACTCACCTATTGATGACTAGAATATTTTCTGAGTGGGAATTAGTGACCTGTGTGTTTCCAACAAGGTGTAATGTTATCTGAGTTCTGGAAATAGAGTAAATAATCAAGGTTGTCTTGTATTTACAACTGCTTGAGATGTTTTCCTTACGTAACCTGATCAGATGATTCTCCTTTTTCCAGACAAAAGAAACAGATTTCTTCTGAAGGGACTTGAAGGGGCTGGAATGCAGGTGAGAAAAAAATGTATATCAGAAACAGAAATGAACAAGACCTTTAATTCACTAAGAGAGTCATTAGACAGGATCTCTGTTGCTGCCCCTGGCAAAAATGTTTCCAGCAATGGAAAACTGGTAAAAGACCAACCCTGCCTAGGTGGCTTGGAAATGCCCGAGATATTGCCCACTCGGCCTGTGAAGTCTACATAGTGCAAGGCAGCTCAGGCCCCATTGACAGGAAAACCCCATTAATATAGACTCAAATAATTAATAGGTTAATAGAGTTACCGGATCACGGATCTGTTCAGAGTTAAAGTATATTGTTATGGATGGACTGCTATAGTGACACTGATCACCACAAAATTAGTGTCTCTGTGTCCTGCTCCCTTGAGCTGTACAAGTGTGACCAAATGACAACCTAAGAACAAACATGCTTCATGGGCTTACAGTTTGTCTGTTCTTATAGGACAGTCTTAAAGTTCAAAAACCTTAAAATGTATTTTACATAGCCACCCCTACTCAAAAAGGAATGCTTCCCTTATACTTCTTCAACTAAGTTTATATCACAAATAATACTCACACAACCTTCTGCCAGAAAGAGAAGTCTTTCTATCAGCATAAGTGAGTTTTCTCTGGGCTGTAGCTCTGCAGGATGTACATCTTACCTCTGAAAGAAACAGATATCCTTGAGGTTTTTTACTCATTTCTGAGAAAACAGCGTGTCAGCTGCCCCGGGATGATGGGAAAGTCTGTAGATACAGCATTAGTAAAACTCTGGCAAAGAAACTATTGCAAGAAACGGAGAATTAAAATAATTTGCTTGGGCCTTTACACTGCATTGCTCATCTGTGGTTTCCAAAGGCAGGTGAGCCATACCTGTGTTTAACAGTAGAGAAGTGGAGTCAGCATAAAGAAATCCCTTGCAAGAAGAATCACAGAAAGCTGATGTGGACTGGCACAGCTATGGAATGGCCCTGGTGACAAGATCCCTGTCCATCACAGGTGATGTCCCCATGGTCACTTGAGAAGTCTGGCACAGAACCAGAGAGAACCTCTTGTTCCCCCACCTAATAATCTATTTTTGAACTGAAGAAGGGTATTGCCAATGGTTCTTTATTTGAAAGGCATTATAATATGATATGGACGTGTCTCTTTAGTAGTGATGTGTGAAGAGATTATTGAAATATACAGAGAAAAGTTCTTACAAAAGACCAGTAGGTATTGACAGTAAGTATAATGAAGATTATATTGAATCACACAATCACTGTTTCTAATAATGAGCTGGTAGTGCCACACAGTTGAAATTTCGGTTTTGGTCTGACACAAAATGAAAGTGAGGAAGCAAAAGAAGCCCAGTCTACTGGGAAATGAAGCAAAATCTTTGGGTAACTGAACAAATATTTACAGAAGAAAAATTACTTCTTTAGTTCTGCCAAGCTGAGGGTCCTCCTACTCTGGTGATACAATGTTTTATAAAGAGCAAATGGCACAAGCAAGCCAAAGCTGAATTAGTTTTATACATAATATTGCTTCTTGGAGCAATAACCAAAGCTATTAAGCAGCAAACATGGGGGGGAAATGTATGTGGAAAGAGAAAGAGACAATTCCACCAGGCCTTGTATTTTACCTTATTACTTCCTTTAAGTCACTAAGGTCTCTGTCATTATTACCACTGATGATTACTTAGAATGCAAATGAGTTGAAGACACAAACATTTTCAGCTTTCCTAAGCAGGATACAGGTCTGCTCTCCCCGGATTTTCTTCCCTTGTAATCATTATGTGTCCATGGTTATCATGTCTTTCAGACTAAAAATTGATTTACAATCCTACTTCAAACCATTTGTCTTTGCTCTGATAGGAGTGAGTAATAACAATGGGCAAGAAACCCAGATACAGGATGCTATTTTGCACACCTGAAACGTATTTCTTTTTCCTGCATTTCGGTGATCGCGTGGGTAGAAAAAGCACTCTGTTATGACTGGTTCACAATATTTTTGATGTTAAACCTTTGGCATTTTGTTGTTCTAGCAAAGCCATCTATTCTCAAATGGTTAATGGATGTTCATTACAGTTATATTTCATTGTAATTCTATTTTCCAGCACACTCTTTATCTCAATGAATAACTCTTCATCTTGTCTCTGGGCATTGGAGGTCTTGTCACACTGCTGAAAGATGCACCAATGATAAATGATGGGAATGCCACTCAGGAAGTATTTCCATTTTTCATCTCATTAAATAAAAAGTCTCATAGAGAGATTTGAGTGTAGCTGCAACTGCCACATGTGATATCTGTCAAAACATRATAAATTGACAGTTTTACCCTTACCTCTTTACTGTTTGGACTGAACAAGTAGAAGACGACCTTGTTTTCTTATGAATCACCATCATATTAATGAGGTAAAATGTGTTAACTGTAATCCTTTTCATTGAGGTTTAAGCTAAGAGCAGTGTCAGTAGCCACTACTTAGCATTTTAGCTCAAGAAGTTACTGCTTTTCTGACTAATCTGCTCGACATTGCACTGGACTGAAGTGAATTTCTGCTCTATGATAAGCAGTGTAGCCATTCAATGTATAGTGGGAAATTCTTAGGCCTTTGCGTCTCTGCTGTGCTCTGCCCTACAAAGCTTTGCTGACTCTGAATTCTACTGATTTCTCAAGTCTTGCTCAGAATGCATTAGAGAGGAAAATTTATCCCTGTGCTTACAATTTTCCCCACCCGTGTTAACATTTTGAATTGTTTCCTAAATTGGAGGAAACTGTACTTGATTAATAATTAAATATTTTCAGGTGGAATCTTTGTGCACCCATGAGGTGTTCAGTCCTTAGAAATGTGTGCACTGCCTATTTCCCAAATATTGGTTGAAAGCGTTTAGGAGAAGAAGTGAAGATAAATATCACAGACGTTTGAAACTGCATAGGGAATTGCAGGCAGGGAAAATGAAACAGATTACATACTTGATTGAGATGCTGGAGGCCCTTTTTAAGTCATTATACTGTATCATTCTTCCATTTAGTGTAATTTATATTCTCTCTCTTGAATCTTTACAGATAGGTTTATTAAGATACTGTATCTATTCTGAAATAGGTACACATTTGTCTGTAGTAAAATTGCATTTGCCATATAGTAGCCCAGGTACTTAATATAAATGACATAGTTCTTCTGGTTTTGATTGCACACAACCCAAGCAATTTGCAGTGTTGCTGTGGTAATTATAAATTTTGAGTTTTAATTTCTTTTGCTTTAAATTATTTTTTTACCATTTAACATAAGTCAACTTTTTAAAACTACCCCATACAGAATTTTCTGCAGAACAGAAGTGGAGAGGAGTCAGTAGATTCATATGTGACTGTAATTGCAGTTAGTAGTACAAATTTTAGGAGACATTAGTGACTGAAAAACATACAGCCTCATGTTAATTGTTTAAATATCCTCTGCTAAGTTGGTAATTAATACTCTGTTTTAGTCTTAAACTATCTAAAATTACAAACAGTAAATCTCTGGCTAGTCTTGTCTTCAAAGGGACAGAGGGCTCGTCCAGACATGTACAGGATTCAGGATGTAAAAAAGTAATATTCTACCCTAACTCAATCTGTGGTGAAAATATCTTCTAGGGAGCATAGAGCCAGTGGAGACTCATGATCAGTAGTAGAGTAGCTAATGATGTTGGCATTTTACTTTTTCTTAAGGGGCTTTTAATAAAATATATGCAAAATTCTTTAGGGAGCCTGATACATCAATGAGTTACATATTAACGGYCAGTTAAAGTAGGAAATGTGCTATTCATGGAGTCATCAGGCCAATTTCTCTAAACATATTGGACTTTCTGCACTGAAAAAGGATGGCATGCATTCAGCAACTGCCTTGTCCCTATATTTGCAAGACCATTCAAGAATCACATTCCTTTAGACACTCCTTGCTAAGCTTTCAGATTTTCATGAATGTTAAATATCCACATCAAAAAGGTGTTACTCTTGTGATGTACAAAACTGTTTTATATATTTTCCTAGAACTAAGTATCCTGAATGTATCCACTCTGCCAAACGTCCCTCATTTTACTATATACAAATGGGTTGTAGCACTAACAAATTCTGCCTTTACAGTGGTTATAGCAGCTGGTAACTGTTATGGGTTGGCTGGAAACACACCAGAGTCTCTTGACTAGCATCATATTTCTATAGTGTCCCCAATTCTCTTCAAGATATCAAGATATCAATCATAAATGTTTTTTACTATCCTGATAGAATTACTTCTTTAACAAGTCTTTCATCATATCTCGTAAGTGTACAGACTGTAACAATAAAATTCAGACAAAAATGGTGAAAATCTTGTAAAAATATATCACCTTCCTATTAACTTTCTCATCACTCATTTACTATTTCAGTAATGTGTTTTTACCATGTCAGTAGTGAATATAGTCTCTCCTGAAAATGATTACCTGTTTAAAGCAGCTTGTTACCTTTATTTTATAACTCCTTTGTGTTTGTTAACGTATCTCAGAGATAGAAAACAAAAGATTATTTCTGAAATATCTTTACCTGTCTCTTCCTACACTTGAATGAACTCTTGACAGTGAACTGAAAATGGTGTTCAAATTTAGGCTATATATCTGTGGGTTTCTCTGTAATTTCTTTGTATCTTCAATGTCAAATATTGTTTAGAATAAAACTATACTTCTGTTCAGAATGCCTGCAAATTTGTGATTTAAGCMAACGCTAATTTTGCAATAGCAGAAATCTGAAGAGTAAGATAATGGAAGATCCAAGGATCCTAGCTTTATAAAGTAAAACCAGATACTGAACTGGTAAAATGTTTCCTAAATTGATTGGTAAGCAATATAAATTGTCACCTGTTTGGTGAAATGCAGCTTTAAGAAGGTATTTCTTGTTCTATACCCAAGATTCAAAACACGCCTTGAGACATTACATAGTTTTAAAGCAGAATTAACTGTACCTCTTTTATTTTATTAATATGATTTGCTTATCTAACTATCAAAAGCATGTGCTCTAGTACTTTACTGATTTTACTGTAAGAACTTGCAGTTGGAAGGAGAGGATGCCTCAGTAAGTTTTTCTTGTCCCACATACCCTGAGAATGTCAGAAATGCCTCACTGCATCAGAGAAGTGCTGCTCAGGGAGAACACATCAGCATAGCTGCTTTCTGTGCCTTTGCGCTTCACTAGCACCCAGACCTGTTAGAGTTTACATGCCTAATTTTGCAATTCCTTAAAGGATTTGTTCCTTTTGTTATCTGGTTGTGGATCCATACATTTCTCTCATCCTCTTTTGAAAGTGCAGCTGGCAATTGTCTTCTCAGTCTCCTGTGGCAGCAAGTTCCAGAAGGTCACGGCCTGTTCTATAAGGTACTTATTTTCATTCATTTTGGATGTCTCCTACTAGTTTAATCTTATTTCCCCTGTTTCTGCACAATTTTATGGGAAAGTATAGTGTGTTTGCTTTGTGATGGATTATTGCTTGTCATAGGGATGGTAATTTTCAAAAGTTTTTCCTTTTTTTCTGTAGTTTGAATACTTCAGGACTGTAATGACTTGTGTACTTATTTTGCCTTTCAAAAACACTGATGCAATACTTTCCCTTCTTCTGATTAKTTTTTCAGTTCTGTTTTGGTTGTGCAAACATAGCTCTTCATATCTGGCCTGAAACAAAGCCTCCATGCTTGAAGCCCTGCCAATGCTGAGTGAAGCAGAAGGCTCTCTCCATGCCACTCTCTCTGTACTTCTGCCTCAGCCCATTTGCCTGGCCTGTCTGACACTTCAGATGCTTTGTGAAGTTTTATTCCCATAATCTAGAAATTTCATCAACGAAGTTACTTTTTCAGAAAGCCACCTGGAGGCAATTTCAAAAGCTTTAGTTGAGATTTATGGTTTCTCCACTGTCTGCAAAAGAAGAAAATTGTTTGACTTGACATGTATTCTTTATTATTGTGTTAGTTATCAAACATTTCTTGCTTTTGCTTCAAATGATCACAAATTGCTTGAAAATTTTCACAGATTTATCAAATTGGAAAAATTTTATTCAAACAAATAATGACTATGGTTTTAGTTAATTGCACCAGAATTATATGTGAGAACACATGTAAATTTCTTACAATTCCCAGGAAATTAGTCTGTGGTTTTTGTTTTTTTTTTTTAATTTACGTACTGGTCTCAACATGTCCACATAAAGAAAAGTTCAGGCACGTGCAAGAGTGTAGATTTAGAATTGTTTTTCTGGTGGAAATACAGCGTCATTCTTCAGCAGAACTCATTTTAAATGTACTGCAGTGTCAGCAGACCTGGGTAGCTCAGACTGGAGCTGAGTGTCATCACAGAGACAAGGACAGAAAGCAAAGACTTCAAATTCACTGATAGCAATCAGCAGATTCCCACTTTTTTCCTCTCCTCAGGGGCAAGGAGGTGCCTATTCAGAAGCATCCCTATGCCCCTGTTCTCAGTTGACACTCTACTGCACATCTGCTGATTTGGCAATAACTTTCCCATAACTGATGTAAGATTGGAATAAGGCAATGCTTAAGGAGATGATTGTACTGTGTTTTATACAAAGCAACAAAATCACTGTCTGAATACCAGACTGACACTGTTCTCTTTACTTAAACAGTTTGTTTTCCATATCAAGGGGAATGGGTCTAAACAAATAACTGAATAAAAAAGGGAGTGAAAAATTATCTCACAAATGCTAAACTGAAATATCTTAAGATGGAAAGTTCCATCCTTTAAAATGGAAACATACGCATGAAATTTTTATAGTTATATCATTTTTGTTCCAGTTCTCAAAATAAAGCCAATCAGTGCATTTGATGAGAGTCTCAAAGCAAAAAGAAGAGAAAAGTGGAAAAAATCATGCTGAGCATTATTTCTAAGTGTTATATAAAAGACTGTAATGTTACTGAGATTTTATTCTGGTCTGGAGTCTAAAGAAAGAAATCAAGACTCAGATGCTGTGATGCTCTTCGATCCTTTATCTTTGTTCAGTTACAAGTAATTTTTAGAAAATGCTTTGAAAACAGCAGTGGTCATGTTTCAAATATTCAAATGTATTCAAGTAAAACCCTGGTTCTTTTTGTAATGCTGAAATAATATTGTTTATGTCATATTTTTCTGGAAAAATTCAGTGAGAGTTAATGTGATAAAAATTTACTGAAGATAAACCAGCAGGTCAGCATAAGAACTGCAAACATCCCAGAACTTCAAGAAGAATATGAAAATCAGTTGTAATAGAAATCAACAGAAATCAAGCTGCGAATGCTTAAATCCACAGCAATCTAATGAACTTGTGGTTCTCTGAAAAGTACTGTCTGAAGCTCAGTGTAGAAAAGTGGACAGAAGTGCTGTCTCGTCAGAGATTTTGTCTTGTTTTGAGTATGTGTTTGGGAAGAGGGACACATCTTTCTGGTTAGGCAAAAAAACGATTGTTCTAACTAGGAGTATGTGGTTGTACAATGGTTATCTGTGCTTCTCAGATACATATCTGTTGTTGTTGTCAGCTTGTGTAAAGGAATACAAAACATTTTTTAAAATACCAGTAAAAGTACCTTGTCATTTCTCTAAGAAAGTCTTGTGTTTGCTTTTAAATAAGAAATTGTCTGATCTGAAAATGGACATCATTGCCAAAAATATTTCTAAAAAACTGAACATTAGTTTTCAAATATATCTATCTTTCTCTGACATTTCTCCTTTCCTCTTGCTAAAGGCTGTATTACATTGGAATTTATCTAGTGCACTGTGTCATCTTAGATTTGCCCATCAGCTTCACTATTGTTATGCTTGCAACTCTTTCTTATATCAGTTGTGCCAAGATTTCAGTGCAGAGCAACTGTGTGGCCGTGGAGGTTTTTCCCCTAGTGAATTTAACTGGCATAAGTTGTATTATGATGTGATTTTTATTTCTGTGAAGAGCAAATGTGGTTCTGCTGGAATGACAACTTCTTTCTCTTGTATATTCAATTTCTAATTTTTGATGTCATATCTTCTGGGTTGTGTAAGTGAAACTCCAGCTGGCATTTTAAGTGATGGCACCTTTTTCCATAGAACCATAGAAAAACTCAGGTTAGGGGGAATTTCAGATGGTCTCTAACACAACTTGTTGAAAGCAGGGACAGCTGAGAGATCAGACCAAGTTGCTCAGGGTTTTACCCTCTCTTCCCTCATTGACATAATTTTTTAATAGATTTCAGTAATTTTATTATTTTTATTTTCAAGGCAATCTTAATCTAATTTATGGCTTCAAAATTTGAATATGCCATATAATCATCTGTAATGCTCCAGTTGCTCAGAAAGGTTTTAGCTAGAAGACTAATTTCTGATGGACAGAAAGCTTACATTGCACTGTAATTGTGCACTAGTTTAGTCATGTAAGGTATTCCTAAGTCTGAGTAATCCTATCACTTGGATCAATTTGTCTGTGCATAACAGGAAAATTGAAAGGTACCATAGTAAAGTGATTGCAATTTGGAGTGCATATGACTGTTCAAAAGCACAAAATGAAACATACAAATCAAAAGTAGACACATGAATGGGCACAAAAATCTAATGCAGTATCTTGTCTTATAATACTGCACTGAAGAAATTCTTAGCTGTTTTTCACTGAAAAAAGTTGTGCATGTGTAATAAAAGATAATTCCAGCCAAGAGTTAAATTCATTATTATGCTCCCCCACAAATTCTAGATGGAAGAGGTACTGTTCTCAGCAAGAACGAGAAAGGGGGAAGAAACTTGACTGTCTAATCTGGTTGTTGAGTTACTTGCTAGTGAAAAGGGTCACATTTTTATACAAGTGAATGTTTAGCCTATAACAAGTACTGGAATCCAGTGCATGAGTTCAATAGAAAATCACTGGTGGGATGTTTTTTCCTGATCAGAAGGATTTGATTTCATGACAGCAGAGGAAAAAAAGACGTTTTGAAATATTTCAGAAAAAGCTACAATCCACTCAGTTCTATRCCATGTAGATCTGAAAGCTTGGAAAAAAGGGGGTTTTTGTCTTCTGTTGTGTTTAGTTTCTTTTTCCTTCCAGTTTGAGACTGACTCCTTCATACAGAAAAGGGTTTAATTCCAAGCTATGTTACAAACCTCTTGAAATGGATCTTAGTGATGAAAGTGCTGAGTCATGTTTGCAGCTTGCCAATATGGCCCATCTGTCACTATAAAAGCTGTACTATGAAGTGGCAAAGGAAAACCAATATATAATATGATTTTTTTAATGGTGAAAATAACGCAAAGCAAAGGCAGAGCACTTGCAAAGTAAACCTGGCCTGATCTAATCMTGTTTGCGCAGTGTTTAATTTTCAAGTGTCTTAGCTATATAACACACAGGTTAGGCAGCCCTCTACTAACACAAATTACAGTAACTGAAGGAGGAGTTAGCTCCTGCCCCTTTTAAATTGTGAGTTTTTTCTATTTATGSAGGCCCTCCCTGGATCACTTACAATATTATAAAATTATAATTATTGCTTAGTGACATCGCAGGGAGTAAACCTCTTAGAACTGAAATATGCTCGTTCAATCTCTCTCCTTAAGTGTTGTCTCTTGATAGCTCATTTCAAAATGGGAACTGACACCTCATCTCTTTGTCTCCCCTAATCAAATTCTTTTCTTCTCTCATAGGCTGCTGTTCAGGGGAAATTGCATTTTGCTGTAGTTTTGATGTTTTGTGAAGCCGTGTTTCAGGTAAAGGGGTAGTTGAAGGTACAGAGTCTCAGTTGTGCCCTCATGAAAAGGCAGTGTCAATTTTGTTTGTATCAAATTGAGCTCAGCAACAGTTCCATGAAGGCAAATAGAACTGCAGCTTAGCTGCTTTTAATTTTAGTTTCTTAAATGTTGATGTATTGATAAGACTAGTGATAGTTGGTTCAGAAAAGGAAACTTTTCACTGCAGATTTGGATAAAACAAAGGAAATTAATGAGACCTGCTCTGGTGGCATTTTCTGCTTTGCAAATGTATTTTCCCTAGCCCTGCTTCTCTTCCTACTCAAATTTAGCACCACAAAATATGCACCCCAAATTATCATTCCAAACGGATAAAGATTTACTAAAATATTTTAAGTCAACTATATGTATAAATATTTTAATGCGGGGAAATTAGCCTTTTATTTTAAGTAAGTAAATAGGCAGTCTGTATGAACCTTCAATAGCTGAAGTACTATAATTAGGTGTGTAGTCACTGTGGGTGCTCTCTCTAGTCACTGGGGGGAAAGTGGCTCCTGATGGGGAGCACTTAGTCCTCTTCTTAGCTGAACGACTTTTGTGGACTTGTCTCCATCTACAGACAAGTGATAGAGCCCATTTCTGTAACAAGAGTATGCATGGTATATGATGAATTTGTGTAGTATTTTAGAACTGACTTCAGAACTGTAATTGCAAAGCAGAGGAAAAGGAGAAACTGTTTTGCAGAACCAAATGTTAACCTGGAAAAAGAGGAACCCAAACTGGGCTAAASGAATTTCAGTGAGTATTTTCACAAGTGGTGTTTTCATCTCTCATGTGGCAGTTTGATTCAGAATGCTTTCCTCTTGGTAGTGTTTATAAATCTCTGTGAAAAGAAGAATAAGGAGCTGCAGATGTTGGAACACTTATAGCCTCCTCTGTGAGGAGCTATTCAATGCAGTAGTAAAAATGAGGTTTATATTCTACTCTGTTTGAAGCAAGTTTTTCTTTACCTTTTCTAATTTCAAGAGGGGAAAATCATGTACTAAAGCAGCTGCAGTTGGGGTTTTTTGGGTTTATTTACCTTAATGTGTAAATTTTTTTATTACTTTATTTGTTCCTTATAAAATTGACTCTCATGAGGTTGAAAACAAATAACTCCTTCAGTGGCTGTGTAACCACAAAGCCCTGTGTGCTGGGTTCAGTGTAAGCTGATAATGATTATGTGTGTGATGCAATGATTTGGGTTCTCAAATCAGATATCTGTCTGGTTTAGCAACCTTAGGAAAGGGTCTTCAGTAGGAATAATTGTAGTATAAGGCTGTGATAATTTGGGTGTATTCCCTGAYTCTTTCTCACTGGCAATGAAACTTCCTTTCATCCTACTGGATTGGAGACTATGCAGGGAAGTACTGATTACACTTCCCTGTACTACTAAGAAAAAAAATAAATTCTGTTCTCTTTAAACTGGACGAATAAAAAGGGTGAGCTCTACACAGTGCAAAATCAAACACAAATCTCTAGGCTGTTATACTTACATTTGGGAAAGAAAAATTTATAAATTCTACTGAGATTGCAAAACCCTCCCTCAAACTTGAAAGACGGATGCCAGTTACAGCAATATAATTGATATGCATTATTATTTTTAATAGACTAATTACTTCTCTTTCCTTTCAAGACTGGTTGTTTTTCATCTTCAGTATGGCCCACACATGTGTGTGTGGTTTTGATCTGCAATATAAAGCAAGAGTGTTTCTCACTGCCAGCAGAGAAGTAGGATGGCTCATCAGTTCTCCTGTGTACACAAAAGGACAGATTGCTGCAGATTGTGAATGCWGAACCCTATCTGAAGGAAAAGGCTCCCTTTTCATTGCTTTTTTTCAGCCTTCATCTTATAGCCAATCTCCCTGATCAGTTCCCAGCATGGTTTCTCTTAAGGACTTTGCTTCCAAATATGCATGAAGTGTCCTGTGCCTCCACATTCCCTCCAGCTCAGTAAGAGAAGCTCATAAGTTATTTTGGACGATTTAAATAGCATATGGTGGGATGTGGACAGTATGTTATGCTCCTTTTTTTTTTTTTATACAGTGGAGCTACTATTAAGGGATATAATCTTTTTCCTAGTTATAATTTTCTGCACTCTTTTGTAGTGTAATGGGAGAATATTTTTCCCAGAGAAGAGAGCGATATATGACTGATGTGAAAAATAGGTGGAGCCCAGGTGCTGTCAAAATGGCATCACATGAATACCTGCAGATACCAGGCAAGCTGTCATTATAGCTTGGTCTTTTAATTTTCCTTAAGGTTAGCAGTAGGCATTTTGTTAAACTTTTACAGTAAAACGCAGAGGATTTGGGCTTGATTTTTAGTTCTACATTTACCAAGAAAATTTAATCCATTTCATTTGCACAAGTACAAATTATGCTTCTGCACAAAATCCTACCAACTTCAAGGAGGGAACATGTTCAGGATAATAACCTGTGGAATTGGAGAAAATTGTAAGTAGCAGTGGTCAAACAGCATGAGGAGAAAATGCAGGAAACCAATTGTGAAATTTTTCACTTGTTGCAGGGATGATAAAAATGTATGCAAAAATTTCCTGGAAGGCCAAGAGTTCTGTATTTTTTCCTGTACCTATTTCTGTAAAACTGTGTTCACTTGGATTCAGAATAGGCCTGTTGGGACTTTGTTCAATCTAGGTTTTCAATGATTATATTAACTTTGTGCTGCTTTTTCAAGTTATCTGTGAGACTGATAACTTTTTCTTATATGGTACTATGAAAAAGGTCTTTCTACAGTTCATGTCTGCAGTAGCTTATACAATTTATGTTCATCTTTGTTCTGGTTTTCTTTAATTTCTTTAATTTCTTGTTGTGTTATTTTTTATTTTGCAATATAATGTGTTTGGTTTTGATTTCTTCCAAACCCTTGCTCACTGTTTTCTGCAAACAAGAAAACAAACTTTATATTCAAAAAGTATATGGGATATCACAGATCCAGCAGTCCTTACACAGATAAAGTACACCTTGCTTTTACTTTCTTTTAGCACTTATCAATATTTTGCTTGATGTTGTAATGCCAGGACTACTAATACTAKATTTGTGCTAAAACATTCAGCAGTACTAATTTGTTCCGTGAAGACATGGTACGTATTTATTTTTTACCCGTATTTTTAACTTGTAAAATTATATCTTTTTTTAACTCATAGCAAGAAAATGAGAAATGCCTAATATGGTGTGAAATTATCACAGAATTATCACAGAATATCATGTGGTGACAAGAGGTCATAACAGTTTTATGTAGAAACAGCTTATATTAAATTAATCATTAAAAGTTTTTGAGCTAAAGACAACAGTTTATCATCTACTGGTGTAATATACCCAAAGACTGCAATAGCATCTAATATTTTGCCATATTTTCTGGGRTCTTAAAGGTATTCGATTCATAAAGGTAACTACTTGGGTTAAGCTGAGGTAGTTTTGTCAATAATTCATAATTAAAATCTTTACTACTATCTCTGTATCTAGTTTATGTAATTCCATCTGAACACAGTCAAAGGAATTCTGTCTAATTTTCAGTTTTTCTTCTCGGAAGACAGTAACTGAGCCACAAAACAATGCAGGTCACAAAACTTTGTTTTTATACTGCATTTTTAACTCTTAGAGGAGAGAGCAGGAATGAAAGGGACTTTCCCAGCTGAAATGGTGGCTTTTTCTTTCCTTTTCCCTAGCTAGTCATAGTATTCCCTGTGGAATGGAGAACAAAAGTGGGAGTGGAGCACTTCCTTATCTACTCACAGCTTTTCCGCTGTGCTTAGGAAATTCAAACATAAGATCACTGTTGAGAAAATAAACGACTTAGCACCTCAACAAGACAAGAAAGTGATTCTGAGCACTCTCAGTTACATTTAATAAACTTATGCCCCAGAATATGCCTGCAGTTCAACATTAAAGAGGGAAATCTACAATTAATAGATCAATAATTCATAACAAGGAATACAGTCTTTTAAAATAAGAAGTTCTGGTAGAGATAATTTCCAGGTCATCTAAGATTACATATTCATTTTTGTAATGCGGAAAACAAAGTCTGAGGAAGACCATTGCATGTATTCTGGCTTTAATTTTTTCACTAAAAAAATGTTTCAAATATGTTAGAAGCTGCTTAGGCTCAGTGTTTTATTTTTAATTTTGATTAGAATGACCTAATTGAAGGTGAAAGTAAAACTAGTAAAAAATTTAGAGGAAATTACTGGAGGAATTGTGAAACATTTAAAAAGGTTAAAAAGGCTCAGATAATATCCTCCTGGCTCAGCATGCTTTTGAAATGATCATTGCATGCACTTTGTTCTACACATAATCATTATTTATTTTGAGACATCTCACARTCATAAGCATTGGTTTATTGTGACATGCCCACATGCAGATAAGGATGAGATCTGCCCAAATTGCAGTTTATTACTTGTCAATACCTGTTATGCTTTTTTAAAGATCTTCAGAGTGTGGGCATTATTTTTTTCTGAGCTTTAATTCTAAAATTTCAGCTCAATAAAAACTTTTCTAGCTTTGGAACATTTCAGTATGGAAACACTATAATAGTTATATATATGCCTTTGGGTTTTCAGCTGTTACTGCAGCAAAGTTTTCTGGTTTTCAGAAATTGCCAGAAGCAGAGGGAATAAAGGTCGTATATAGTTTTGATAACCCTCATCATCATCCTTCTATGGCTMCAAGGATGTTTTTATTTATACATGCTCCACTTTTTTGTCTGCTCTACGCCAAGTTTTACTCCTCAAAACAGCCATTTCATTTTCAAAGAGAAATCTCAGGAAATCAAAACTTTTTTTTTATAGTTGACCTACTGTGCTTATAAATCAAAATCACCCAGGCAATGAAGAAGAAGGAAAAATGTATACATTAAAAGTGGGACTCTATAAAAATAGAGCCAAGAACATCCGTCAGTACAAGAAGTCCTTCAAATATGGGAATCATGAATAATGTAGTTCTCTGTTGGACTCAATATGCTCAAAACAGAGGGCAGGCACCATTTTGCCAATACCGTGGGCCATGAAGCTAAGGAAGAACATAAAATAAATTACTTCTTCATTTTCATCCAGCAGGGCAGTGACAGAACTTGTTCGATTTTGAGTTTTTCAGACATATCATGAYTGAGATAGAGCAGACTGGAAGACAATAAAGTTCAATGGAGAAATCGGTTTAATGGAGAATATTCAGGTCCAGCGAGTCCTGCTTTGTTTCCTGGTCTTGCTGCTGACCAACACCCCCCTGCAGCTGGAATATTACACCCCGTTGCTTGTGCTGATGCTCATTCACCCTGTGGCATTATTTTTTCGCTGCTTAGTAGGCAATTGCACCCGCCTTTACAGAGCACAACATAGTGTGCTTTTGTGCTTGCAATCTGTCAGCAAACATGCTAATTTGAAGGAAATCTTCCTATTCCTACAAGCCTATCACCCTCTAAGATTCCTTTTCCCCTTGCCTCACTACCTGGATAACTACAGTGGGTGATTATGACCGTGCAGCTGTCCTCTTTGGGAGCATTGCTGTGCCATTAAGGACACCATGCTCGCCTCTGCTGAGGTCAGGTGGTCTTTCCTTCTGCGCGGTGCTCTTGGTCAAGCCAGGCTAGAGTTTGTCCAGCTTGCAGATTAGGTTTAATTGGCCTGGGATGGGGTCACAGGTGCTACCACTATAGCAAAGGATTCAGTGCTGGAGGTTTGACTGCCTAGTTCTTCGTTAGGGTCTACAGCCTTTTTTTCTCACAGTTTTGCTGCAGTTGAGCTGTGCTGTGGCAGTCAGTACTATATGCAACAGGAGCAAGTGTTGCCAATTGTCTTTCTGCATCTGCCTGAGAGTAAGAATTATTCTCTTAACTGGCTTGTCTGTGTCAAACTGGAGAGGAGTGCCAGGGTTGTCTGAGACGTGTCATTCCCAATCACTCAATGCTTGGATGCTGCTTTTGAACTCAGAAACGTACAATTGTCCTTGGTACCCCTCCCCATTTAGCCTTCCACTACTAAAAGAATAGCAGCAGAAGTGAGCTCCAAGTATTTTGCATGGATTTAGTAAGACCTTTGTGGAGTGGACTGACTGGCCTCGGGCAGTATCCATTTGCATGTGAATGYCCCTTGTATCGCACACCAACTCCAGAGCTCGTATGTGCACAACAGATGATCTAGATTTGAGAGAGCATTATGTCCTGAACAGCTATGTGATGAGAGGGCAAAAGGTCGAATATGTAAGTTTTGTGTAGTTGGCAACAGAAAATGAGCCAAACTTAGAGGTTCTCATTTAGCAGAACCTCTAGAAATTAACTTTGGCAGTAAATCATTTTATTAGAGTAATCAGTGTGAGACTGGATGCCAGTAATAATAATGTTAGCTGTGTGAATTTAAAATCAAGTAGTCATGACTTATTTTCAGGAAGACTTAATGCCTAATACTTCAATTCATTCTCATAAAAAATGAGATAATTATCTCTAATTCTCTCCTCTGGTTCTATGATTTTTTAAAATTGTATAGAGATTATTTATTCTTAAAGCAAGTCATTGTTAAGTACTAATCAGATAACATATGACAGTTTCCATGACAGTCTAATCAAACACTAGCTTTTAAGTCAGAAATATGAAATAATTTGGACTATTTATTTTAATTGCTTGTTTGTTAATTAATCAAATACCTTTCCCAAGGTAGTGATTATTTTACTCAATATTCCTCTCTCATGTATGCACACACATCCACACAGATTCACTTTTTAATAAAGTTAAGCTTCTCCTGTGAATATCATCAGAGTAAAAAAACCCCAACTTTGTSAAGCAAAAATATTTTAACCATTCCACATGATCATATTATTTTTGCTGAGTGTTTAGTTTTCCATTTCCACAAAATAGGAATTGTTGCTTAAAATATGACTCTCTTCAAGTTATTATAATTTATAATGTATATCCTGTGACATTTAAATAATTAAAAATATATTGATTAATTAAATATAAAAACGTTTGATTTCTTAAGAATCTTAATATATGCTAATTAATTTATATTCATTCTTTTTGGCTCTCAAGTTAACTACTGTAATGATATTGCATAATGCAATGATAAGCATGTAGCATAAATTTTGGGAAAAAAGCCATTAGTTAAAGAATATTATATATTCTACTGTTAAGTGATTAATGCTTGGTCGCATTCTGGATTTACTGTTGCAGTATACGTCTTCTAAGGAGAGACTGATTTTATCACTGTAATCGCATAATGCAGATTAAAAAAAATTTAAGCATTTAAAGACCTTTATTGCTTATAAAGGTGGGGAAAAGGAGTTATGTGAAAAATTTTAAGTTCTGTTGACAGCCTGCCTAAGGCAAAGTTTCTCATATAGAGTCCTGATCTTACTTTTTCTATCTTTTTCATAGACAGTTCACCTAGCACCGCTGAACTTGCATCATGTTGTAGTCTTGCATTAAATAAGTTGAACTGGTACAAGAAAAAGCAGTCTTCTCTTGCTAACAACAGTTGCAAGAATGTCTTTCATAAGTGAGAACATTTAGAGACAACATAACCTGCTTCGAAGGAAGACTGTCTGTGTTTTGGGAAATTCTTCACTTCTTTCCAGCGCTTTGCAATTCCCAGAAAGGAAAAGTCCCTTCAAACTTGAGAGGGCACTTCAGGAGGAAGTTTGAGGTTGTAAACTAATTCTCAAAGTTTGCATATGGACACATTAGGCCTTCAAATCCTTTGATATGTACAATGGTTTTTCTTGCTGTCGTAGTTTTATGTTTAAGTCTCATTGGTGTTATAGCCTGCTGCCAAAATGTTGCTAGTTATTCCTGGTTTCTCCTTAAAGAACATGGAGTCTAGCTGCCCCAAAGAAGATTTAATAACATTCTTCTTTGGCTAGTGGTGAGAAACTGGTGCAAGTATAGTTTATTGGATTGTTTCTGCAGAAGTTGTTTCAAAAATAGAAAATAGATTCATAGAGTCACAGAATCAGTGGGGTTGGAAAAGATCTCTGGAGATCATCTGGTCCAGCTCACCTTCTCTGTTCAGGAAGGATCAGCTAGAGAAGACCACTCAGGACTGTGTCCTGTCAGATTTTGACTCTTAATTTAAACTTATTTTCTTTTTGAAACTGTTGGATTGTCACAGGAAATAAAACAATAAAATGAAAGAACACCAATATGCAGAGAGATTTTCAAGCTTTTGCTTCGTGTTTGACTGAGTACTGTCATCCATTTCCACCTACAGAGGTCTCATTGTTTGATCTACAAATCAAAATTTAGTAGGCAAAAAGCACTGTAGCAGTTTTTAATTTCAGTTTTATGGTCTTGTGGTAGGTTGACCCTGGCTGGATGCCAGGTGCGCACCTGGCTGCTCTGTCTCTCCTCCTCAGCTAGACAGGGGGAGGAAAATATAACAAAAGACTTGTAGGTTGACATACAATAGGGAGAGATCACTCGCCAGTTACCATCAAAAGCAAAAAGACTTGACTCGGGGATACAGCTAGGGGTTCTTTGACAAAAACACCTTGGAAATGTTCAGTGTTTTGGTTGCAAAAGTATATCTCTCCATTTTTCTGCTCTAAGCACCAGAAAAATTGCTGGTCACTCTTCTGCTGCATGAGGTTCAACACATGCAAAGAATCCACACATTTTGTAGTGCAGGTTCTGAGAGGTAGTYTGCATAGGATGAAGCATTCGAGCAAATGAGTTTAGCAAAACACAGAATCCTGTATTCAGTTCTGTTGCGGGTAATGCATTGCCTCTGGCAGCAGTTAGGCCTTTTTTTAGTAGCTCAAAAAGTAACATCTTCGGAGCAGATCACTCCTCATTTATACATGCACTCATAACAACAGGTATTCTGTTTCTGTTTCAAGCATCTCTGCATCCCTAGGCAATGAAATTACTTCCCCCCCCCCCCAATTCTTTTGAAAACAGGACAAATGAATGACCTCATTCAGAACTAAGTGTCCTCTTTGTACTTGTGTAAGTGGCTTAATATGCATTCAGGCTTACTCCAGAAGCCATTGATGGTTAGCTCATTCATTATATTGATTGACAGTAAAACATCAAGGAAAGCATCTATCTGTGACCGCTTTGTCAGAAGTACTGTCTGTCTGCTGCTGTCTCTGTGTATTCTGGCATTTTGGCACAACATCTAAATCACTAACAAACAAAATGCCATTCTAATGAGCACAGTAGTATCGGYTCTGACAAAGCATTTAAAAACAAGTAAATGATCAGAGAACCCCAGCTCAAGAAGGAGTGCATTGGCTCAAGTTTTATCTGCAGAACTTTTCTTTCTCTTTTTGCCTTTCTTTTCACACCCATTGTCCCCATCCTCCATCTGTACCTTCCTCTCTTTCCCACCCCCTCCTCCCTGCCCCTTCCTCCTTCTCGCTGGTATTTCTTTTTATTTCAAAACCTTTAGAGAAACAATGACAGAATTCACTTTTTATTTTCTTTTAAAGTTTGCTGAATATTTATGAATCTAGAAGACTTTCAGTGCTTCCTTTTTGTTAAGATTTCGGTTTGCTTTGTTTTTCCAGCAGGAACTATAATCAATCAGGAGCTGTACTCAAAATTGTAAGATTTCAGGTGGGGTGAAGCAGATGATGTTGTACAGGATGAGTAGTACTGCAGGGAAACCAGTTTGAAAAGCAAGCTTGTCAATGTGAGGGGTTACAAAATCATTTGTGAAGGTATGCAATTAATAAAATACAGTAATTAGTCTCTTCACTGGTTTGAGAAAATGAGGCAAAGCAGCTTCCAGAAGATAATTTCCATTTCACTGAAATCTAGAAACGCACAGCTTCACAATTATTAGGAAAAAACATCATGGCATTATCTATGAAAGCTCTGGTAGCCAGATGAAGACAGTCCTTTACATTGGGCAATTAAGCAAAACAATAATTGACAATTTAAGTCAAGGCTACGTAAATTTGCAAGCAATAAGTGAATTGTATGGAACCGCAGAATCACAGAAATTACCTCTATTTATTCATTGATCTGAACTGTGGTGATTACTTTATTAAATTTACAGCAAATCTTCAGTCAATTGAAGCTATACTTAGATTTCCATTCATGTTGAGAATGTTACTTGCCATGAACATCAGAGGTCTCATAGGACTGCATGTCAGGTGGTTTTGAACCATCATTCAATAAAAGTAAGTCTCGTTCTCATACAGTTTGATGCAATAAATCTATGGCAGTTAAGGAAAGAAATAGCAGCTAACAACCCAGAGAAATACAGTGTTTATGTAGAGCAATATATGTTACTTGCCTGTACTTGTGAGCCAAATTTTAGAAGGCTACCTGTGCAGCTTCTGGATTTATCTGCATAAACTGTTGTTTTATGCTTACTTATAAAGAAAAAAAAAATGCAGAATTTGAGTGAAAGGCATGTTTGATTTGTACTCAGCCTTGGAGAAGGAAGTATTCAAAAATAAAAGAGCAAGTCCTCTGCAAATGCAATTTTGTACACAGGATTGTAATTTCAAAAGTTGCCAACGAGAGTAATCAAKCCCTTCAGATGAAAGTCGAATTTAATAATAGGCCATAGTTTAAATGATTCTTAATGTACTCATTTCCTAAACGGGAAGATAATCTTTTTTTGGAGGCACTTGTGGATTATTTTTGGAGCCACTTTTTCTGACTTCGTAATCCTTTTGCACAGCTATATAAAATTCTGCCGTACATATATGCCGAGAGACAAAACAGTCTGAAAAGGACATCCCAGATGAGAACTTTGAAAACAGGAGATAAAAACTAAAGCTTTCATGTAAACCATTTCACATCAGCCAAATATTTCTTCTGTTCACTGAAGTGTGTTTTAGGTAACAGCTCAATTGTTTCTCCAGACAATAGGTAGCTATAAAGCAAAAGACAGTCAAACTTGGCAGTGAAACTCCGGTAGCCCTGATTCCTTGCATCCAACGATGAATTCAAGCTATATCCTTAGCTAAAGTGATTTGACATWGTTCTACTGCATATTTCTCTTTAATATGATGCATTATTTGCAACTAATATTTTTCATAAGTATTAGCCTTGCCTGTAAACAGTATAAGGTTTCCATAGCACCTGACAAGCCTGTCCTTGGAAAAAAATTAATTCAAGCAAAGTCAAAGCCCTATGATGCATTTTATAGCAGACCATTTTATTGCTCTGCCTTCTACTTCCCAAATATAGGCAAGGCACAAGTTTAAAGCTTATTGTTCTAAGCTTGGGATTTAAAGCCTATATCCCAAGAATTTACCAAAGTTACAGAATGTAATTTAGAAAAAAACAAACTTTGAAATATCTAAGAGGGGGATGAAAAGTTGAATTTAGGTGGAGATCACATAATATATAGCTAAAATGATAATGTATTAGATACACGCCAACTTTTCTGCTTTGAACTAAAATTGAAGACATGTTATTGTCAGAACCACCAGGAGAATTTCATTGCAAGATATTAAAGTTTTATATGTTCCATCACTACAAGAACTACTTTGGAGCACATGCAAAAGTTACCACAGAATTGTTTCATAAATAATTGCTTTCATTTTGGTAACCTTTTACTAGCATTTCAGTAGCAGTAAAATAAGAAATCTGACTTGTATCAATTAATCATACACCAGTCAACTATCAATCACATAAAACTCAAAAGCGAACCTTCAACTTCAGAGTTCTCCGTAAGTAGCAAATGCAATTGACATTGACTTCTGATCCTCTGTGTATTCTTTAGGTTTCATTAATTTTAATCATGTTTATCTTGCTCTATGAGCAGTTTCAATAAATGCTGAGCAATGAATATAACAAATTATTAATGTCACCATCATAATTCAAAGGCAGCTGGAAATGTGCATACATTTGTTATTTTAATTTTCATGCTCTATTGTCAAAATGTAGATTATGCTAAGCGTTCTTTTGGGAATTATTAATTAGTCCAAATTCCATCAGTAATAATGAAGTTAAAAGTCTCTAATTGTATGAGTACTTTGGAATGATTACATTATACTAAAAATGCAGTGGATCGTGGAGAGTGACAGACGGGACTGTTGGTTAAGAGCAAAATGCTGAGCAACAGAATACCCATATTCTAATCACGTGGCTTGATGTGTAATCAGTGTACCATCTTCTGCAAGGGTGGTGTTTGTTTTTCTACCTTTGCCTTCATCAAATAAGTAAATATCTAGCTTAGAAAGGTATCAAGGTGCTCTAATACTTGCCGGTTTACTGAGTATCGACAGCACTCATGCACGCAGAAGACAAAATTGACGGAGTTTGCATGAAAACATGAATGTCTGGGACCACTGTCATAATATTATTTGAAGCATGCCTTRAAAAGAAGTTGATATTCTAGAATGTTCATATTAGGCAGAAGTATGACAGGTAAAAGGCATTAGTCCTGAACTTTATAGTCTCAGTTGTGTACATTGGCTTACTCAGTAGCTGTACAAAGTTATGGCTACTGTGTTCTTCCACAGACAACAGATTTCCAAATGAAACTTGCAATTTGCTCAGCTTTCCAAACGAGCCAGAGAAGGCTTTTACACCCCACAATTTACATCTGGAAATGTTGTTACAAGTCTGAGAAAGGCTGTATGTGAGTCCTGCAGGTTAGCTGTGCTTTCTACCACCACTGTTGATTGAGATTTCCACTGCAGAAAAGGAAAAAAACTCAGCTATTTGCATCCAAAGCAGATGGTGTGACGTCTTCCTCAAATGAAGATACCAGAAAAAGGTTTTATAGAGAGGACTTTAGTAATTCCTGGAACTTTGGATGCTTTTGTACTAGAACAAAAAACATGTTCCTGTTTTTGTTGTTTGAGCGTGGATGTGGGTGTTTGGGTTTACTTATGAGTTTGTTTTGGGGGGTATTTTGGGGGTTTGGGGGTTTTTTGTGTTGATTTTTTTTTTTTTTGAACAAGAGAAAATATTAAGAGCTAGGTAATATTGTGCACAACATCCATAAGCAAAATGTAGTCATAGTAACTGCTGTAGTGAATGCTCTCACTACTCCTAGCTTCTGTTTTTACTGAACGCTGAGAAATCTGACCAGTTCCCCATCTTGTCTCATATTGGATTTGGTGGAAGTATATGTGTTATTCAATTTGAATGTCTGGCCATATATACTTTGTTCTTAGCCCTTATTTATATTTTCCAAGACTGCAAGAAAACTGTGTATGTATATTTTGGGCACATGTGCATTATATATTTGCTATATATAGGCCTGATCTGCTTTTGATTTAAGTACTACTTGGACAATGTAGAGTTCTTCAGTGCAGCAAAAGAGTAGGAAGAGGGGTTTATTTTTCAGAAGGTATATTCAACCTGAAAAGGGGAGRATATTTCTAAAAAAAGCAGTCTCRGTTTCACTGTGTAGATCTATTTCATATTGAAACTCTTAGTCCTTTGGCATAATGCCAGATTTATGTCCAGAAGTTTATATCTTTTCCTCTCTTTATTCTGTTTTCAATTTGTTTGTTTGTTTACCCTTTTTATTGTGGTACCCTCTGGATTTCAAGATGAGATTGCTTTTTGTCCACAGAGATGGTCTCCACAGATTAATCCATACACAGGAGCATTCTGTGAAGCTTCTGAACAATTTAAATCTCAAAGTTTTGAAGGTGGAGTATGAATGAATGCACATATTCACTGCTGTTGTTGTTGCAGCTGTTACAGCTGCATACAAAGAAAAGATTTTTCCCATTAGGGTTTCAGTAGGGAAAGGCCATAGTCTTCACTTTGAATTGACACTGAAAAGTCTGTCTATTGAGACATGCAGAACAATATGCATTAGCTAGTTGATAATAAGTTGTGCCAAGATTTGAATTTGAATGGATCCTCTGCTCTCTGTAAATATGGAGAAACAAAACAACTTTTCCAAATGAAATGCAACAGGTATAGAAACCACTATATGTATTGTTCTTAATTTTTTTTAAAAAATTAAATAAAGCATTAAAGAGGAGATTAAAATAGACCTACCAATGAGAAGCATTTTTTTGGTAAATATTCTTCCTCACTTTTAGAGCTGTTCTTTTGTTTTGCAGGGAATTTTGCTACTTCAGGGTGATATTTTTTTTCCCTACTTTGAAATATGACTTTCTGACAATGTCATTTTTTTCTTTTTCATGTAAAAATATATATGGTAAATTAACCATGTGCTAATGAAACATTTCCAGACAGCTCTGGTCACTATGAGCCAAATCACAATCTTAATTGGCAAGCTAAGCTACCTAAATCATTCTAGCTACTAGCAGTAGGGCAGAGAAGGGTGATCCAAACAATGCTACCGGGGATTTGTGCACAAATCAGGTTAAAAAGGTTCAAATTGATTAACTTATTTTTTTAATTTAAAGCTGATTTTGGATAGAATCTTGCATAAACTTCTGTGCAAAGAGAATCAGTTGTACATGCTGCTACTCTATTTCCCACCTTCTGAGTAGTCCAATCCAAGTATTTTTCCACTGTGATTTGCTTTTTAATTTCTTTTAGATTCTTCTTTGGAAAAGGATTGGCTTTGAAATGACTGCCTGTTTTGCCTAAGTAAATCTCTCATGAGATCTCATAATCTGTTGTTGAATTTCTTATGATTTTTAGTTTACTGATAAAATCATAGAACCATAGAATGGCCTGGGTTGGAAGAGACCTTAAAGATTATCTTGTTCCAACTCCACTGCCATGGGCAGGGACACCTTTCTCTAGACCAGGTTGCTCAGAGCCCCATCCTACCTGGCCTTGAACACTTCCAGGGCTGGGGCATCCATGACTTCTCTGGGCAACCTGTTCCWGTGCCTCACCTCCCTCACACTTCAGAATTTCTTCCTAATATCTAATCTAAACATATTCTCCTTTAGTTTGAAGCCATTCCCCCTTGTTCTGTCACTACACGCCCTTGTAAAAAGTCCCTCTCCATTTTTCTTTTAGGCTTCCTTCAGATATTGGATGGCCATAATTAGCCTTCTCTTTTCTAGACTAAACAAACCCAGTTCTCTCATCCTTTACTTGTAGGAGAGGTGCTGCATCCCTCTAAAAAGGCCTTATTTGACTTTTTTTACCATCACACTAAATGAACTTCAAGTGTATTAAAGGTACGATGTTCAGTGAAGAGGTATTTAAATCAGGGTTGGCATAAAATTATAAATCTTTAACAACTACTTACAGACTTATTCTCTCACAAATTCCTTATGACTGAGCATCTTTACTATGGTCGCACCCAAACCCTTTGATGGAATCAGAAATTAAAAGCTCATATTTCGATAATATTGATTTTTCAAAAATAATTTAAGTGTTTCAGAGACTTTAGAGCTTTGATGCATAAAYTATTGGGAGATTGCAAATCACCTGGCATCACCTGCTCTACAAAACCTACCCAAGTGCACATTCTTGCCCAGCAACATCCTGCAGATAACTTGAGGAAATGTAGAAGTCTTTCACTAAAAGGTAAAATTACCTCAATACACCTCGTATTTTCTATGGGAGCCACAGACCAAGCCTGGCCCAAAGGACAGACCTCGTGTGTTGTTGCTATGGAGTAACTTGCTACTCTGTGGGAAGAACTTTGGGTGTCCAAACACTGAGTGATACAGTACAAGCCAGAGTTTGTGCAATGAGAGAACTTGTACTTATTTGTTTGGTCTGTGTGTGGCTTTTCGAACCACTGAACAAAGGATGGAGATATTTTTGTCTTTGAGGCCTCATTATTGGCAGTCTTATGTTAATGGGCATTTCACAAGGACTAAGTGTTTTGAAATTAGTGTGCTTAAGACTAATGAGAATGTAATGAGGTCTCTTTCCATGTCAGGTTTGAACAGAGATAGAAATAAATGTAGACAGGACTAGGTAAAGAAAAACAAAAACACCACCACAAAAAAAACCCCAAACAAACAAATAATAAACAAAAAATCTGCTTAGGACCAAAAACCCAACAAACAAGCCACTTGAAGAGAAATAGTTTGGCAGTTTTATTCATTGAATGTTTTATGGGGAATACTAATTTCAACTTTATTTTCATTAAACACGAAATATTACACCAAAAACCCCCCAAACCCAATTACAGTAGGAATATGTTCCTTAGATAGTTTCTTGAAAAGCTAAAGACATTGGGGAATTATGGTGTGTTCTTAAATGTTGATGAAAATTGGTTGAAAATGTTTTGTCTGATGAGCTGAGATAGTGATAGAATCATAAAATGATTTAGCTCAGGTTGGAAGGACTTAGAAGATCGTCTAGTCCAACTTTTTGTGGGAAAGGGAGCCAAGATGACCTTTTCTGGCACCCTGTCCAATTGCATCTTGAAAGCCTCCTGATGGGGTCTCTGTCATGTCCCTGGGCATGTTGTTCCAGTGGGTGATTTTTCTCGTGTAAAAATTTCCTTTCTTAAGCCAAGATGAAACCTCTCCTCATGCAACTTGTACCTTTTGCCTCTTGCCTGCTCCCTGTAGCTCCCTGTGAAGGAAGAGAGTACTTCTGTCCTCTTTGTAGTTGCCCTTTCAGTACTGAAATACTGCTATGAGTTTTCTTAGGTTTTGTTTGCATATTTATTGCTTGATGCATTTTGGTTTATCAAAATATATCAATAAAAATGTCAAGATATAAAGCCAAAATTTATGTCTTGTTAATAATCCCGGTAACGAGTCATTATGTGTCTGACCTTGGTCCTGTAGAAACTGAAGGGTAGTTTGCTCTTGGCACTGAAGTGCAGCAACAGAACCCACAGCTGCTAAGGCAAGGTGCTTGATGTGCAGCAGCTTCTCTCTCCCAGTGCGTGGGTGAGTATTGTCTCTAGTTATGATTTTTGGAATGCTCATCTCCAAACAAGCTCTTATTTCAGATGAGCCCTGCTTTGCAGAGATACCAGTATGAAAGTGAAATGCTTTCCTGTCTCTACATTATTTGGTTTAAGTTCATTTGAAATGTCTTTTGGTAAGCTGTTCTCAATTGCAAGTTTGCTAATATAGCCTCAGAGGATCTGAGTTTTGCTTGACACAGGATTTTGTAACTTGAAGTCTTTGCAGGATATTATGAYCCATTTAAATCTGTAGCTTCAGATGAAAAATTTCCTGAGATGTGTAGGAGTTCCACTAGGGAATTAGAGGAACACCTTCAGAAGAAATATCCGCATAATGCCTCAGTCTGGAAGCCAGACTTTCAACAGGCTGGACATTTAAGCCTTCTTACATACTATCCGACTGAGTCTAGATTATAAAGGATATCAATTGCATTTTAAGGACCACTTGATCAAAATACAGTTTAGTTGGAGTCTTGTGTTTAGGAGGACTCTCAGTAAAATATATTGAAAACACTTGTACTTTGTTAGTGGATTTGTATTTGGTTCTCCATAAACACTTTTAGTCAGAACTAGGCTTCAATATATTGCCCTAACTTACATTAATTTTTACCTAGAGTATTCATTTTTGTGCAACTTGATTGAAATAATCTAATTCTATGTGCTTGGCACTATGTTTTATTTTAGGTAATCTAAATCAAGTTTTTGAAGTCTTTCTATTTGCAGGGGATTCAACTTGCTTCCATAGTGATAATTAATTGCATTAATTTGGAAAGTTTCTTTCTATCTATCTGTCTGTCTGTCTTTATCTAATCAATTGAGCTTTTTTTGTTTTGAATAACTTCTCTGAATACTTAGTACAGACAAATCTTTATCTGTGGTTGAGGGAGTTTTCAAGGGCAAAAGTGTTTTTTCCGTCAGGAATTCATCATTAATATTAGAGCATTTTTTTTAAATACACAAGAGAKACACACATCCTTCTTAATATGGAGTTAATTTACTGCTGTGGTGCACTGTGAAAGTATTTAACTTCATGTATTAATTTATATGTTAGTATATTAAAATGATCAAATACTATAATAATTTTCATTCTTTAATACTGTTTCCTATGGAAATTAAAAATAAGATCTTTTCATAAACTTGTTTTAAAAAGCTGCTTCCAAATACATGGATTATTCTAAATTCAGAGACACTGTCCTTATTGAAAATTCAATGACACAGCTCCTATTAACATAAATACAGCTTGCTATAGGCATAATCTGTCCCCAGAAAAGCCCAATGATACTCTGATGTCTCAGGGTTCCTAGTAAAAAGGACATTTTTAGATGAAAACCTGTTGATATATTTTTGTCTTCCATTGCTCAAGGCAGTATACTTAAATTTTAAAAAATACTGAATTACAAAAATCATAAATATTGAAAGAGCATGGTTATACTAAAGAAGATTTGCAATGAGGCACTTGTAGATGCAGAATTAATTTCTGCCCTTGATTGATGACCTCACAACAATCATTCATAGCTGTGCTATGCTCTGTCACTCACAAGTTACACATAAGGTCATCAGTAATGACTAGAAATGAATAATGTATTTACAATCACTTCATTCAATATCCTTTGCACACACTCATCTCCTTGAAAACAGGTCTCCCAATGAGGTCAGGACCTTATGAAAAACCTATAGCATTCATAAACAACAAAGTAGGTATTTAGACAACTGGTTTTTTAGTAATATTTATTGCATCTAATTTTTAATACTTATTTAGTTATGTTATGTTCGGGCAGATACAGAGAGCTCTGATTCAGTAGAAAGTCCTACAGTAATTTAACAAGCTTTGAGCTGAGTTTAGTGTCCAGATTTTGATCCTTGGTTGCTTTGCTGAGTAGGAGACATGTAGGATTGGAAATGGCTAAGGAATCCGTTTAGTTTTCTGTCATTCGGTCAAAAAGTAACAATCAAATTCTTTCACAAAGAYACCATCTACCCAATAAAAAAAAAAGTAAGAAAGAAAGGCAGACCTTCATGATTCTGCTCTTGTTCATCAACCCTTCTTCCTCACCATCCAAGTTCTCTCTCAGAAAATTGAGACACAGGAAAAAAGAGACTCTCCAATAACCAAATATCCTTGTTGACTGCAGAGTCAGGTCAGATGGATTCTCCAAGAATGACACAGTACAGAAGGAGTTACTTATTAGGGAGGCCAGATTTTGATTGCATAAGATTCGAAAATTTGCTCATCACATACTTGTTAGAATTTTTTTGCTTCATCTCTGACCTTCTCTATYCCCAAGGGTTCTTTATAACAACATTTTCCTTCTTTCAGTATGATTTACATTCGGGGAGCTGACACTGCACCAATTTTGCTTCTATACTACTATTGCAAAAAAATTCAACTGAAGAGCTCAGTGTGAGTAACAGCATTTCAGCTGCCTCATTGTACACCACCTCAAAATTGTCTCTCTAGCCTAACAACAAGTACCATAAGTGGACATAAAGGACAAAGGAGTCATCTGTAATCTCTGCCTACCTGCTAATCATGAATATTCTTTACATGCAGAATAATTCCAGATTTCAGTTTGTTTTGAGTGGGGCTCTGGGGGGAGGTGAGGAGGGGGAGGGTTGGCATATACCTAATTCTAAGCAATATAATCAGTATGAAAAATATCATCTTATTTCCTTTCAGAAAGTTTGTCACTATCTTAAAAAGAATTTGTACAGGGCCAACACACTTATTAAAATTCATAAGGTCTTAACTTACCTGGCTATGCCATCAACTGACAGGCTGTTTTTTATCTGCCTCCATTTCTAATCTCATTCTCACAGGAAAATGGGTTATTTTTGAATGTGGTAAATAGAAAAATGATGTCAATTTGATTTCTCTATCCTTTGTTTGTCTTATTCTTTGTCAATCACATTACCCATGTTGCGTACCTGAAGCCCTCCGCTTCCCTCCTTTTGTTCCCCTTATCGTTTTCATTGTATGTATCCACACGTCTCACCCACACTCCCACGAGCACACACGTGTAAAGGCTTGACACGCAGCACTGACAGGCCCCTTACATTACCACATGCAGATAAACAGATGTGACGCTAAATATGTCATCGCTCCTCTATTCAAATAGTTCTTTACCTTCAATGCCAAGATAAAATAAATTTTGTCTTTTTATTTTCTCCAGTCTCATTATACATGCAAGTGACTTGATGTATGAAATCTTTTCATTTCTTAGTCATAGAAACTCCTTTTTTACTCCATAATGAGATGCTTTGTTGTTGTTGTTTTAAAACTGCTTTTCTGTGCTCATATGAAAGGTATGAAGGTAGAAAATATTCAGAAGTTGAAAGTAGTGTTAATTTAACCCCTCTTGATATTATAAAAGTGTATTACAGGAAGGAACTTATTCTCAGCCATGGCCTAAATCAATACTGTCAAAGCAGCCTTCTTAAACGTAAGCCTTCCCTGGACTTTGAATTTGGTCTTAAAGTACTGATATGTTCACATAACCAAAATCAGTGCAAACTTTGGCATTGACTTTATCAGGAACATAGATTTAAAAATATTGTTTAGATTATGTATTTCTGCACGCCTCTCCCTCATTATTAGAAGCTGTACATAACACTGGTGAGCATCCTGAACGGACTGTGAGTTGATGAAAGCAACCATTGGGAAGAGTATCTTTCAAGAGGAGCCTCACATCACAATACACCAAGCTGTAAAACAATGCGGTGAAGTAAGTTTTATGCCTTTTTACCTCTAGGTAAAATTAGCAGGGATTTGTTTCTAAAATGTTTGCTCAATTCTGGAACATTCTGCTTTATTCTATTACAGGGGAAGTCGTGCTTCTTTCTCTGACATTGTCAGCAGACTCATTCCCTGCTGGCCAGCTTTTTCTATAATTTACCTCTGCTCAGATGTTTGTTGCCTAGGAAACATATTCCATTCAATTCTACTTTTGTTCTAAAACAACCACAAGTCCCTCTTTAGTTTATATCTTTGTCCCTGGAGCTGGACTGAGATGGTTGTCTGTTTGTTTAAAGGGGCCAGGAGTCAGGTCTTGTCCTGAGGTGAAATTAATGCTTTTCTAAAGTGAGCCAACCAAACCCACCAAAACACTTATTATTAAAGTTTGGTTTATTAGGACATAAACATATTACTGAAACAAAATAATTCTTAAAATAGAGAAGCTAAATGAAGCTGTGAAAATAAATCTCAGTGAACTGCTCTAGAATGGGTCCCTTCSATGGGGTGCAGTCTTTCTGGAAYAGGCTGCTCCAGTGTGGGTCCTCTGTGGGGTCACAAGTCCTGTCAGCAAACCTGCTCCAGTGAGAGCTTCTCTCTCCATGAGTCCTCACGTCCTGCCAGAAGCCTGCTCCAGCATGGACTTCCCACAGGGTCACAGCTTCCTTCGGGCATCCATCTACTCTGGCAGGAGGTTCTCCAGGGGCTGTAGGTGGATCTCTGCCCCACTATGGACCTCCACGAGCTGAAGAGACACAGCTGCTTCACCATGGTCTGCACTGAGGGCTGCAGGGGAACCTCAGGTCAGGGACTCCTGTTACCAAAACCTTGCCACACAAACCCAGTACAGTCCCTTGTAAGAAAGTCCCCTTTCTACTTGAGAGCTTGTACACAGGTAAACATATTGTCTATTTATGCTCATGATCCTGTGCTCCAGAACCTGTACAGTGGACACCTGCCTGCTACTCGCAATTCCTTTGTCATACTCTGAATTCTGAAGACTTCAAAATGTTATGTGCATTCTCTATAGTTTAAATAGATATCCTTGAATTTCTAAACAAGAATTGCAGTTCATTTGCTCTGCCATGTATATGGTAGTGTTTTCTTCAGCTAGTCATGAAATGGTGAGAAAATGGTTAAAAAATTCTGGTCTAAGCACAGATACTTTTCTTACACTACGTTATTTTAGGTTTTAGTACGAAAATGTGAAGAAATATCTCTTTCATAGAGGTTTATTTCCCACTTTTTTTGTGTACCCTGAAATAAAATTTGAAACAAATATTTTCAATTGCAAAATAAACTTGAGAAGCTGTTCTCCTAACCTGGATGAATGTTTGAGAGATAAAAGTAAGAGAGGCAAAGAGAGGCAAAAGAAACTACAAAAACAGAATTAAAATAAAATCTGAAAAAAATAAATAGTGAAGTGAATGTACCATTTGTTTGAAAAGTTGTTCAGGACATTTTGTGAAGAATTAATTTCCTTAGAGGTCTTAAAAAAATTAAAAGCAAAAGTACTTGAGTGAAAGATCCTTTTGGCCCTCCAAGTTCATTTTACTAATATTCAAAACGGACAATTTGAAAATCACAGGAAATTTTTCTGAAAAAATTTAAAAATGAGAAATGTAATGTAATCTGCCTTTTTCTTTAAACAGAGCCCTTTTTCTGTTGGTGTTAGAGATATTTGCTTCCAAATCTTGAGTTGCATGTGGTAGAAGGAACATCTCGTGTATCTGCTCCCAAACTCTTTTGTTCATTCTTTGTAACCCTGCTGCACAAAACATAGCTACTTTTGAGACTTTGGGAAAAAACCTCAAAGATTTGATAGAAATATTATTAAGAGTTTGGATATTCCTTTGTAAAGCAAGTGAGCACTTTTTTTCTTTGTTCTTTTTTTTCTGTCATGCACTCGAAGATGAGATCTTTATTTTACTCTTCATCTTACACTGAGGCTGTATCAGTCATTGAAGATATAGCTACAGTGATATCAAAGTTATAGAAAATTTTATAAGTTTTTTACCTTTAAAATATTGTTCCTGTCTTAGACTCTGTATCCAGAGCCTAATTTGAATAATTATTTGGGGATATAGGACGCTTAAACAAAATGTTCCAATTTTCCTTTACTGGAAGTGAATAGGTAGTGATACAAATTCATTCGTCACCAAAAATTCTGCAATAATGAATTAATGTGCCTGCAGAAACAAGAATGGTGTAACTGTAGTCACATTCTAGTTGCCTGTCTCTGAAGATTTACTTTAACTATTGAAAAAATAGCTAAACCAACTCTTTTAGAATAATGAAAACGACTCTGACATATTGTATGGTTATTGCTATTATCCTTTAAATAATCCTCTTTTATTACGTATTGCATCACATATTTTGTCAGAATATAGTAATTCCATATTAATTGGAGTATAATCTGTGATTCAAAAAGCCAGTTCTCTTAGTAACAGAAAGCCTTTGGGTTTTTATATGAGAATAGTAAAAAATTAGTAGTACTTTATGAGGCTAATAAAGCAAAGCAGAAAGACTATACTGCTGTAATTTAAATTCCTTTTTCTTGTGTCTTAGCGTATGTACTGCAAGTGGTAATTGTATGAATTGGGTAGGAACTAGGTTAAAAAGGTGACATTTTGACATGGATTGTGGTTAGGTTGACTTCAGGGCCCTCTGATTCTTACTGCCCAGCTTGAAGTACCATGAAGGAACTTGATTTTCAGACATGCTCAGCACATCATGAAATCAAAATCTCTTATCACAGCTTGACTTCCTGATAGCAAGGCAAAGTGTGCTTTGATTTTGAAAGTGTTGGCAACTATGTCAACTCCCCCAGTTCCTGAGATCTTGGGATCTTCCTTCAGACTCATTACCAGGAAGAGGTGCAGTTCAGCTAGACTGCTTRTCAGATGTCTACAGGAAATTTATGCTATTGCTGTAATGTAGACCTACAGAGATATTATATTTCAACTGGCTAGAGTGCATGTTATTTCTTGTCAGAAAATTATGTTGAGTTTCTGTCAAAATCATTAAAAGGATTTTTGACTCATTGGCCCCACAGCCTTGTTATTCCTTGCTCCAGCATGCTGTGGAGCAGGGAGGGCAGCACTGCCGTCCCGGCTGTAGGGAACAGAGAACACCTGTCTCCGGCCTTAGTTCCCTGCAGTGAGGCCAAAGCCACTAGGTGAAGAGCATCATTCCCTGCAGAGAGAAGGAAAGAGAGAGGTAGTCATTGCCTCCTTGCCCTTTGGCATGTTAAATGTTGGTGTATGCCTATGTAATACACACAGGACCTGTTCCCACCTGAGCTCTTTGGGCACTTCTGTCAGCAGTGGTAGAAAACAGGGTGTTATTTACTGACATTTCTGGAGGTGCTTGTCGCAGGTGGTGCCAAGCCTGCCAGTGCTGCACGGTGAAATGCTGTGGTGAGTGCTGTACAGCTCAGCCCAGAACTGTTGTTTAGAGGAATTAGTCTGTCAGCATGGTTCAGCTCTTACAMATTGCTAATGGATTTTGTGCATGTGTTATCTCCAGCTCCAGTCCTGCTGGTTTTGTGTGAATGTACTTCTGGAAAACTATGTTGTTATGACTAATAGCTCTATGTCACGTACAACCGGGAGGAAAATTCGTTTCTGATTTCTGTCAGGTTTGTTTTCCTTTTATTCCAGGTGGCACAAGGTCCCAGATCCTCATTTTCCAAGTCCTTTTTGTTCTTCAGTTCTTTCTTTGCATGTAAGGGTAATATTTAATTTATGGTTTTCAGCCATTCAGCTTTGTACTAGAATCATAGAACCATAGAATAGTATGGGTTGGAAGTGATCTTAAAGATCACCCAGTTCCAACTCTCGTGAAGTGGGCTGGGACAACTTCCACTAGACCAAGTTGCTCAAAGCCCCATCCAACCTGGCCTTGAACACTTCCAGGAATGGAACATCCACAACTTCTCCAGGCAACCTGTTCCAGTGCCTCACCATCCTYGCAGTAAAAAATTTTTTCCTAATATCCAATCTATACTCACCCTTTTTCAGTTTAAAGACAAACTAGGTAGACCAAAGGTACACAGAGCCCTGCACCCTATAATAGCAGACAGAAGAGGATGCTTAGGGAAGAGTATGGGAACAGGTCATATCTATATCCCTCCTCATTACCTTCTCAGTTTTCAGTTTGTGTTCTAAATAGTGAAGGCAGATGATGACTGGAAGAAAAATTAATYATCAGTTTTTCACAGGCAATGACAAGATGAGGAATAAATGGATGGACAATTTCACCCAGGCATCCAAACCAAGAACTGAATTCATTTGTCTTAGGCCTTTCTCAGTAAGCAGTAAGATACCAGTGTCAGAGAATATCTGACATTCATGTAAAAAATTTTTTCTTGTGCATTATGTCACTCATACAGTTAGACTTGGACTAGATTCAGGATTGAAACCTGTACTCTGACTTGGAGCTGTAGCGTTTACTTAAAGACCAGGAATCTACTATAGAGTCAGTCCCTAAAGTGGGAACTCCTCAATGCTTGTGTAATTGCCAGGTACAGGGCTATGACAGGCAAAGCTGGTCGCAGTTCTAGTACCTAAATTAGTGTAAAAGGAGCTTTCAATGTGCAAAACAAGGACAGCACAATCCTTGGGCTACTGTGCATGGAATTTTCTGGGCAACCCAAATGGTGATTAGGTAAGCTTTACACGTAAGATTTTATGAAAAATACTTCAATATATTGAAGTATTGAATACTTCCAAGTGTTAGATCATTAATCCCTATATTATTTATGGTAATATTTTTATCATAATTAAGCTATTTAGTATTAATGATGATGTACTGTGTGAGATTAATTTTGTAGTTGAAAAGACATTCAATTTTTATGCTGCAGCATCAGGACATGGACATTATAGTGTACCAAAAGCAGATAGACACCGTGGGAATACTATTTCAGCAGTCTACAATACAGGAAAAACATCTCTCCTTTTCACAACTTCAATCATCAGCTGATGTCAGGCCCAGCATCACAAGCACAGTTTTGTAAATTTATACCAGTCAGATGCCTTCTAAATTCTAAGTGAAAATTCTAAAAACATGATGTTCCCTTTTTTCATTTTTCTGCCTCTCTGCCCTTTATCTAACTTCTCCTCTCAGGGGATCTGCAACCTGTGAAAACAATAGCCACATTTTCTTAATAATGTCTCAGGTTACAGTACCCAGCACAAGTTATTCAGTAGAATCTTGTGCTATAGTCAAGAATCGATTTTTTTTTTTCTATAGAAATCCTTAGAGCTGTGGATGGGGATTTTTACTGAAAAATAGGTTGCTTGACCTGCACCTTGTTTTGGCTCACAGCTGCACACCTTACAGTGCAAAGGAGTGCTGGGGTGGTTTTTTTAGTTGTTTGTTTGTTTGTTTTTTGTTGGTTGTGGTTTGTTGGTTTTTGGGTTTTTTCGCAAGTAACCTCTGCCTTGATAGATATATAACAAAGAATGCATTCATTTTGACTCATTTCCAAAGAAAAAAAATGATAGACCTGCCTGGCTGCATCATAAGTCCAATGTTAGGAGTGAGACAGTCCTGTATTATGTATCTCTGACCTAGCACGATGAGGAAGCATTGACAATGCTGTTCTAGAGGAGCAAGGCCCAAGGTCCTTTCACTCTGATGCCAATTCTTCATGATCTCTTTGAAAGTACTAAATGTTCTGCTTAGTAGGCATCCTCTTTGTTCTTGTCCTGTAGGAAAGTTTTCAACCATATTGATTTACTTACTGTTTTACAACTTAAAGTAACAGCAATGTCCACTGTTATGAAACTTCCATGAATTGCTTCATGAAGCTGAAAAAGTGTGCAATCTGCCTCCCCCCTCTGATGTTTCCCAAGAATGGTCATTGCTCCAAAGGCCTCAGCAGAGGTGGGCATGACTTGTTCATCAAACTTTTGGTAAGTGATGTCATTCCAGATATTTTTCATTTATTTTTACCAAAACTTAAGCCTTGGGTTTTGAAATTTAAATTTGTTAAAGCCCCAGCTCAGGCAATCTCTGTTCAAGATCAGTGCAGCTGCATAAATGCTTTTCTTGTTGCTCAGGCTAATCAAAAAGGAGAGGAGGATTTTGTATAAAACTACTCATTCTTGGTAGGCAATGCTACAGAGGTAATTTATAAAATCTGTTATTAAATATGCCTGTAATAACTTTTAGAATAATAATTTTTCTGTCTCTAATCCTAATGAAAAACATTTAAGGTTTTCAATTTAGTGTCTCATCACTCTAATATAGATTTTCTATGTCTATTTCAGTACCAACATTATAAGTAATCTTTTTTAAAAGTATACACACAGTTTCATGTATGTGAGTTGACTAGTGAATGCTAAAGCACTCCGAAGATTTTTTTTAAACAAGTGTAGGCGTACAGCTGCAACAATACTTATCTGCATTTTGTACAAAGAGCTTGTACACACACAGAAATTTGTGTTCCAAGTCTATGACTGGCTTTGCATGCTGAGAGGTGAAAGAGCTTAAGATAAAAGGCTGACGGGAATTACTACTTAAAAAGCACTAAAAGGTTGTGGGTTCACCGAGGGTTTTTTAATAAACATTTTGACAGATTCCTCTGCTTCTAAGGAAAACCTAAGGAAAAACATGGGGGCTTAGGTAGGATTCTGTCATCAGTGAAAAATATTTTCTCTCCTACACTGAAGGTTGAGCACACTGATTTTCCATTTATGCCCCATGATCTTATCCTTGCTAATTTAGAAAAAAAATCAAGTGGACTTACCTGGAAGTGGTACATATTGTCTATATTAAATCAAACAAAACCACACTGCCTGAGTGAGAATGTTACAGTAGCACARCAGGAAAGCAGGGGTCTCAGATATGCCTGCATACTAAATATAAGTACCTTTGTATCTTTTCTCGCCCCCTCCCCCTTTTTAAAAAAGTTTTATTGCTATGATACTTAAACAGCACATTGAGAAATTTATACTATTCCAGCCCTTTCCTATCCCATATAGTCACGTCAAGGATGGCCAGGGTGTCCGTGAGTATTGGCTGGTTTTCTTGCCTGTGTTGCTACTGCTGGAAGGGCTTCAGCAATGTCCTCAGCAAACAGCCGGGTTCATATCTGCCTGTCAGTGTGTTGAGAGGAGATCCAGCAAGCTCCAAAAGGTTACCTAGGATTTTCTAATGTGATACTCTTATCCCAGTGAAATTTCCACAAAGCGCTGAACCTCCTCTGTTCTCTACATGCTAAATGCAGTGTTTCTAAACCATAATCACCTTTCTTGGCTCTGAAAGTCTATGGCCTAGTTTTACAGAGTGTGGGCAGGCCAGTACATTTATAGCTATTTGTTGGTGTGTGTAAGAGTGCCCTGAGCTACTCGGAGAGCTAACAGAAGGACACAGCAATTTCTGCCTCTCAAGCTACGACTTGTGTAGCAATTGCCATCTTATGTTTCCAAGACACGRGGAGTTAATTGAACAAAAAGCTTGATCAAAACAATTTAACAAAGGAACAATTTTTTTCTACTTATCTGTGAAAGAATTCACATTATTTTAACAGTATAAAGAATTATCCTCGGTAAAACTTGGCTATCGAGATCGTGTATCCTCAGAATGTAATTCAGTGCACATTCTCTCCTTTTCTGAGAGATAAATGCTGAGGAAAAACATGGGTTTTTACCTTATTTAATTTTGCTGGATTGGGTCATATAGTAGYTGCAGTTACGGTTCCTAATTTTATACCCTGCATGTGTTAGGAGGTGTAAAGTCACAAAGTGTATCCACTTGGTATATTTCTATAGCCAAAATATTTGTATGGGGCATGCTGATGATACCACAAGCTGTTATGATCCAATTATTGAGAGGTGTCTCTGCCTGAATTAAGGTGCAAATGAGACCATATGGCAAAGTCAATAGTATGGATTTTATTTAACTGTAAATGTGAGGTAGAGAGATAGAAAGAAATATGAAAAAAAAGGGGCACGGGAGAGACAGTTAGATTAAGCAGAAAGACGTCACCACCTGTAGATCCAGATGGCATCCCATTGGTCCTTCTTCTGCTGCTCTTCTTGGTGGTCGGGGTCTCAGAATTGTTCTTCTGGAGGTACCACCTCTATACAGTCCAAGTTCTGAGTATCCATGGAGTGGTCGCAGATGCTCCCATAACTTGGGATGGCATGTGTATAAGCAGTTGCTTCCTTTCCCACAGTTTGCCACAATTGGATTTTTTGTCTGGATGCATTAACTAGGATGTGCTAACCAAATCCCAACTCCGCTTGGTCTGGAATTAACACCTTTCTGTTGCCAATTCCTCTCTTCTGTGCTTATCTCAAGTTCCTGCTGTTCTGTGGCCTTGACAGCGTTTGAGGCAATTGTGATCTTTAAATCCCTTATACAAGCCCAAAAATCAGCACAGATGGGCCAAGATGGCTAAATAAATCCTTTCATGTACTCTTTCTGTGGATGGGGTTAGTTCTTGAACTGGCATATGTGCATGGGAGTCAGACTGGAGTAGGGAAGCTGCCGTTCTTGTTCTGTTGGGGTACCTGCGGTTTAGACATCGATCACAGTGCACAGCAGTAAGTCTGTGAGGTAAGGCAAGCCATGTCACTGTTTCTAAGATGCAGGAAGGAAGCACAGMGTTTTCCAAGCTACCCATGTCAGGTTTATTAGGTATCTAACTTGAGTGTTATTAATTATGTATACAGCAAATGGAGGGAACAGGTGTCTATTAGAGATGGCTGGGAGCCCTGAGCTGGGTGGCTACATGCAGGCAATATATACCCTGCTCAGATGCCTGTTCTGGGTTGTGGGGGCACCTGGGGTTGCTCCAGAAGTACTGCAAACTTTGGTTGCTACCAAGTGACTTTATGGTGCAGCACTTGATTTTTTTTCTGCTGAACAATCCATCTTATTCCCCAAAGCAATTGAAGCACAGCCAGTCAAACCAATTTCCCATTAAGTAAAAAGATGTGTAACAACAATTAAAAAATAGTATCTCACTGCAAGCTTCTTGTTTAGACCTTCTGCACTTCTATTCCAAGGTCATTTCCTGTTAATTTAATTAATTTGCCATTTAGGAGTGAGGAAGGAGAGRGTCAGTCTCAAAGCATCACATTTTCTAATGTTATATCTGTAACTGATTTTTTCCACCCTAAACCAAAAAAAAAMAAAATTATATCATCTCGGGAAAATAAAAAGCCATTTCCAGAAATAAATTATAGAAATTATTTTTCTTCTGTTGCAGATGAAACAAAGTGAATTACAACCCATAGTGTGTCTGCATGCTGGTTTTTATTTAAGAACCAGAGGGAATAGATCTTTTAYCCTGCTTGTTCATCCCACACACTCATCCCTTCATTTTACCCTGGGCATTATTTCCAGGTCTTGAACTTCCTTCCCTGCAGGGAATGAAGGTCACTCCAGGAAGGATGGGCAGAAAGTTATGCCAGTTCATGCTCTGCCACTGCTCAGTCACCAGTTCTGGGTGCTAGTGGGCAAGGTCCTTGGGTGCTCATTGACATTGATTTCCACCAAAAATCTGATCTCTAGGGTCTTCCTTGGCTCTGCATCTTYATCTTTCCAAGACTGCTTCCTCTTTTTGGGAACCCTTCTTTTTTCACACCCGCTCTTCTTTCCAGAATTCAAGTGCCTGTTTTCCCAATCTGTATAGTCCCTGTGCAGAGCACAATGTGTGACCAGCCCCCTGGCTGGTGGCTCTTGTCTCTTATCAACTGGCAGACTGGGATCATGCCACTTCTCTCTTATCCACATGTGCATTCACCCACATACATAAAATAATCTGTTACCTGTCAGCATTACCAAGGTAAATTTTTTTCACCTTAAAACACCTCCTAATGACAATGATCCTAACATGGTTTTATTTTATGCCACCATTCAGTTCAGGACCTATTTCCTTGTAAAGACCAAGGTCAACCATAGATGCTTGTTGGCAATAAACTGAGAAGTCAAAGGGAGTAAGAAATTCCATYGCAGTGTGCTCTTTTCCTCCCTCCTTTGCTACTTTCATGTAAGACCCAGTCAGGCTGTTCTGTCTGGGTCTTCCTTTAACTGCACCTGAAAAATAATAATCTAGTTAAAATTTACACCATTGTATTTGAATATTTTATGGATTACTTCAAAGCAAATGGTATGAGTAATGGAATTTGTCCAGCTATGTATGAAAACAGAAGTTGATTTAATGACRAGAACTTTTAGTCTGCCACAAAAAGCTTTGCCCRATCCCTGGAAGTGTTCAAGGTCAGGTTGGATAGAGCATTGAGCAACCTGGTCTAGTGGAAGTTGTCCTTGCCTATGACAGGGGCATTGGAACTAAAACATCTCTAAGATCCTTTCCAACCCAAGCCATTCTGATTCTACGATTCCATGAACTTCGGGTTTTTTAGCTGCTAGAGGAAGGGCATTTTTTTCAAGTTAAGCATGGGTACTTACCAAATCCCTTAGTACAAATATGAAGCTGATATTTTTAAAGAAAAGAGGTTGTTCGGGTGATTGTGGTGATTTACAGCAGTGACGTGAGTCTCTCTTCTCCTCAGCTACTGGTAACAAGAGATTTTCTTCTCTCTGGTCTAAGTGCATTTTATTCATTCAGTGCATTTTATGCATTCAGTACATTTTATGCATTCATTACTTTTATGCATTCAATAAAGTGCCCTATTTCATCCACTGAGTACAGATTGCTCTGCTTCTGCAGACCCGAGATTTCAAGGCACAAGAGTGATAACAAGCTTGGCGTAAATATAAAAGATGTCTTGAAAGGTTGTTAGGATAAAGACACTGTTATTTTAGTCAAAATTTGTGTTGTATTCATCCAGTCAAACTTGCATAGGTTCTAAGAGTTTTGATCAGCTCCTTRTAACTGACAAATTCCTCTACCTGCAGAACGAGGCTCATCCTCTCTGTGCTAAGCTAAACTGCCAAAGAAAGTATGAACTGAATGTGATATTATGGTGTCTGCAATTCCACTGTCAGGTTTTTGAAGGACCAGCAGTACTATTCAAAAAACTTGGGTTTGAATGGAAAATGCAAAAGTTATGGTAATTTTAGGGGGATGTAGGGTTTTAAGATTTTTATTGATCTAGGTGTGTGTGAAGTGTGCAGTTTGAGATATTGATATAAGAAAAAACTAGATCATTATTATTAAACTTTATTTTCCATGACATATGTCCTCCTAAAAGATGATAAAATATTTTTTTGTTCAGTATACATATATATTAAGTACATATATGTAAATATATACATGTAAAAATTGAAGCACATGTATTCTTGTTTGGTTCTGGATAGGGACAAAACTCCATGTTCATTCACTTACTGATCTTTCTGCTGAGATTTTCCAAAGTGTGGTGGCATGGTTTATGTTGCCAGMTGTCTAGTAGGAACGGATTGCCATGTTTAACTAAATTAAATTTACTTGCTGACAGATGGCTATGAATTTTGGTCACAGTCAGCAGTACCTGAATTATTTAAAGGTAAGAAGCTCTATATTGTACTATGGCTCTCTTTAGTATAATTTTGCTGCCGTATGTAGCCATCTTTATTGGGAACTTAATGGAAGAAAATGTGGGAGTAGAGAAGAGGTAAAACCCTGTAGTCTTAAAGCACTGTTTGATTAAACATACAAAAATAATATCAAGTTTAATATGACTAAGTCCTATCAGTACTTCAGGGAATGAAGTAAATGTTTCTGACTGAACACTTACAATATTACTACAGATAACCAATAAGGGATTCCCTATTTATGACAAAAATAACCCAAATTCAAGGTAGGTATAGGGAAATTAATTTGTTTATATTAGCTGGAATTGATTTTAAGAAGATGTTTTTAGAAGTATAAACTTACTGATTAGTAAAGGCCCCATCGTTACTTTCTCAATTYTCCTGCAAGAAAGCTGCTGACAAACATAAGCTGTCTGCCCTGGTTTCCACATTTTTGGAGAAAAAGCAATGAGATATCTTTCAAGGAAGCAACTCTTTGCAAGTGCAGATTCTAAACACGACTCCACATCAGGAGCAGGGTGTAGAAGACTTGACCTGTAATAACAGGGTAATGCCTCCCATAAAGACCAAATGTGCTTTCACCAGTTATCAACAATAACTATCAGAAGGTCACTCACTTCTCCATGAAAAAAAACATACAAAGGAGGAAGTAATAAATTCATCTATCCTGCCCACATCTAAGACATCAATGCCAATGTCAAGATCTAGGACACTGTGCATCAGCTCCTAGGTCTAAAGTCATGAAGACAAAGAACTCAAGGAAATCAATTGAAAATGMATACATTTCTTTTGCTTTTCAATCTCTTATAGGAAGGAATACTTTTGTTCTTTCATTTTCTGAATGAGAACAGCATATATATATTTTGGGGAGAAAATGGTACCTTTAGCACTTTTCTAAAAGTAGGTTCAGCCTATGCCTTTATCTCCAGTTCTATTAAGTATGTAGGAAGCAGTGTTGTATAACAGATAAAACTGTGATGTGTCTAGCCATTATTTCTCTTACTCTGCTGTTGAGACAAAACTAATAGACAAGGTGAGATAAGACTGAAAGAGCGGGTGTACATTTTCCCATTTTTGTCCCACGTTGCCTGAACACTAGCATAAATAACAGTAGTGATCTTTAAGAAATATTGAAGTTGTAATTCATAAAGAAATGGGATAAATCTTTCTAAGTTCTTATGTGAAATAAATTTTAAAAATCCACTACTCAGAGAGTTTTTGTAAGAAGCCATCCTTTTTTAGTCTACCTAATTATTTGTTTTAGTTTTTCAGTTAATTTTAAAAAAAAAAATCGTTTTTTAACTTGGTAACAATGGTACTATGACCTATGTTGATCACAGTTATGAGACCACAAGCAGTTTATGGAAGTCCAAATTCAATATCAACACATCAGTCTCTTTTATTCATAGATGGAAATGCCAAACCCAGTAAAATCAAAATACATTTAATCCCCAATGGATAAACTTGATTTCACAAAATAGTATACTTTTATATCGGTTCATAACCATTCACTGTTTATCATGTGAGATCTCAAAGGTTGAATCCTGGAATGTAAATTTCTCATCTGATGTGACTTGTTGATCACTTGTTCTTTTTAGTCCCTTTCAATTAGAGCTACTGACACTGTGGTGGTTTGTGTTGCTTCACTCTGACGCACTTCAGAGCTACAGGCTGATCTTGCAGGGTGTTACAGCCCTCAAGGTTTGGGGCAGGCAGGTGCAATCCAAGTGCAGACAGGTTTGAGATGGGGAAATAGCAGTCATAAAGTGACACACGTACTGCACAGTAATGAARGTTGTGAATTTGTTAATCAATATAAACAAATCATCCCAAGCTTCCATGATCTTTGATGTTTACTGAAAGGGTGCCCCACAGACAGATTGTGCTGTGGTTAGGGGTTTTTCTATTTGGAGAGAGTTGACCTTCCTGTGATGTTGGGCCATACACAGTGTTCAGACACCAGTGTTGGAGTCTCATGCTGTTATTGTTCAAGTATRTGGAATATTAACTTAAAATTGCAAAATTACTTTTAAAACAGGAAGAGCTTGATATTCAGACAGAAATCTAATGTGTACTTCACTATTTTAAGCACAGTACAAACTATGAAAGCTACAAAAAACTGTTCTATAAGCAAGACAATAGTGATTTTTATTTTTTTTTAATTATGTAAATTGCTTCAGCTGTGAGTTTTATCCAAGCACGGTTCAAAGGGAATGGACTTTGGCAACAGGCAGATGTTTTCCTGTCAAACTCAAGCTAACAAACTATCAAATATGAATGGTATCAAATTATCTTTGGCACATTTTAAGTCCCAATACAAATTCTTTGGATACAGAAAGACAAGTATTTTAATCTAATGAAATATCCACATTTTTCTACATGTAATGAAAAGAGTGTGCTAAATGTGCTRTTACTTAGAGCTAGCCTCTAGAGGAAAGTCTGAACTACAAAGTACACCAAAATAGTTATCACTTTTACATTACAGAAGTAACATCAGAACACATAATAAGGATTGTCCACAGTAAATGTGATATTTGTGGCCACTAAACTCTAATATTAATGTAGTAAATAAATATGCCACATATTCTTATACCACCATATTCTGATAAATTATATTAAAACTAAAAACAAGGCCTTGAATTAGGAAAAAATAAATTACTTATGACCCTACTGTGGTTTCTTTCCTCTGTCAAATTGGTTCTTGTTGATTTAAAAACTTGTGTGAGAGAGAATGGTCTTAGGCAATGTGACATTTAAATGATTCTGTAAATGTTCTGTATGCAGAAGTGGGGTCTGCCCAAAACACCTGAGGTTTCTCGTCGGCACAAGCAGCTCACACAGGTCCACATCTACCACAGGAACTTGATTTGAATAAGACCTAGCAAACATGTTTTAATATTTTATTCRATTATATTCTGATCTACTATTCTAAGCACATTCTAAACCAATACAAATTTACCAATTATTTGTAAAATAAAGATGAGGTTTGAGTTTCTTAGTTATTAAAAAAAGGRAAAAAAAAGAAAAATCTTTGTTTTCTTGTCTGTTACCTGCTATACWTTTTTGTGTGGACTGATGACTGAGACATGGCTGGGGCAGGTTCTCTCTAGGAAAAACTCCAAAGAATTGTAAACTTAAATACACTCTCTATACTTTATCTGCTGTACATTTTCAGACATGAAATATTTCTTAACCAGACCTTTGGAATCTGCAGTAAATTTCCTATAAAATAAGTGTTGATATTTACATCAAGCTTATGCAAGCACTTATTTACCATAGAAACAGAGTCATAATTTTATTAAAACTTAGTCTTACAGATGGGTTACTAATAAAGTATTTCTAGCAAGCAATGAGAATATTCTATCTTAAGAAAAACACTGTCTTTGATTGCACCCAGTAAAATAGAGCCATATAAACTTTTTGACTTAAAGAATACCTTCCACATGGTATTAGACTGACCATCCAGAAAACTTGTATTTAACAAGCTTGGTGAGACTAATTTTAGCATAAAAAATTCTGGAAAAATTCAGAAAATGTAATAAATTATTGAACATAGCAGGATGAGATTGAGGGGAAAATACTTCTACTTCCTTCACATAAAAATTTAACCCTAAAAGTTTCCACTAGGTCATGAGAATACCATTCCAGTTTAAGGGAGGCTATATATCATTAGCACTAGTATGTTTAAACATGATTGACCTTGCAGTTTCTTATTTCTGTTGGTTTTTTTCCAAATTAATCATTTTAGAGATGCCCTAGATACCATATACGTATAATTTGTATGATCTTCCAAAAAGATCTTCCATGTTTTACTCTCTACTGAATTAGAAATTTTTTTTGTTAATAATTCTGCACTTGCAATTCACTTGTGTTTTCTCCTGGCAGTGCATTGTGGTAGAAAAAGAGTGGGTGTGGTTCGTTTCACAGTACTGTTCCCATTATACCTTTAGAAGTCAGTCCCCCAGGTTTCTGGAAGATAGATCTATGCGAACAAGACATATGGACATATGGGAACATGATACTGAAATCTTGTGCTTACTTTAAAAATACAGATTTCTTGTCTTTCTCTCATTTTTGACAAGTTTTAACATATTAAGCAGGCTTCACTTTACTTGGTTGTGTATCCTGGTGCTTAAAAACACCTTAGTTTGAATCCCATAGTAGGGAAATTGCCTGTATTCATTGAATACAGCCAACAATATAAGAGAGTAATTAAAAATCTGTGCTAAATTAAGAATAATTTTGTAATCTCTGATGATTCTTCAGCAGTGAGATTCTCCCCAGCTAATCAGATCACATGTCCCTGCAAGAGTCAGCTGAATATATTCATTCCAGAACTTCCTAGGTATTAATGAGGAGAATTTGTTGCAGTAGACCATTAACGATCAAAAAATGTACAAAGAAAGAATATCATAATCAAAATGAAATGGTAAAAAAACCAAGTAATAATTCTGTACCTGAGTGACACTCTACTTAGGCGTAGTTCAGTTATCCAACAAATTGTTCACCAGGCAAAACATACATGGGCCATCAGTAGTATATTAAGTAACCTTCTCAGCTTACCTTTCAGCTGAAAAGCTACCCCAGGAGGTTAAATCTGAGAAGGAAGCAAATATGGATGTGAAGATGTCAAACAAGATTCAGCCAACACTTTCTGAACTGTCAGCAGCCTTAGTGAATGATGATCTCTGTGTGTACGTGCACTTCTCTAGAGATGTGATGTGTGCCTGTGCCAAAGCTATTTGCTTGCTATTTTTTTAAGCAAAGAAGTGAAGTGAATTATTTACGTTTTTTCCCCCTTCTGATGTTGGAAAAAATAAGGCGGTATAAATCCCTCACTACATTCAGTTGAGATATAATCCAATACTTCTGATGGAATTTAATTATAATAACATCCTAATTGAAAGTAAATTAAACAAGAGTATGACCAAGTGCTGTCACACTAAATGAAAATTTAAATTATACCTGTAACAGACAGCTCTGTCCTAGGATTATGAATTAAAGAGTGTGACATTTTGGTTTCAGGTTAATCAATGAATGCTTCACAAATATTTTGAAGCCTTTCTTGATCTATTATAAGCTAAATTAAATCTAAAGTTCTGACAGACACTGAGCAGAAGAGCAAAGTGAGTTCACTTTGGAGGGGAAAAAATGTGAGGCATGGAATGAGGAGTTCTTTTTCCGGGAGATGTGAGGCCCTCCCAGCTTAGGGTTCCTCCTGTCTTTCCACCAGTACATACAGAGTTGCACTTGGCTGGTATCTGATCTGCTGGTATCTGCTCTCCCGAGTTTTTGAAGTATCAAAGGAAACAATTTTTTTGACAGGAAGACAACAGGTCTAACAGACCAGTGAAGCTTTCCTTCGTTTTCCTAGGCCTTCTTTTTGACACCCTGTTTACCACAGAACGTGCTGCTATACTTTCCCGAGGGAGCGCAGCTGCTGTCTCAGCCAGCAGAGGGAATGGCTGGGGGGATGGCAGAGCGAATGGCAGCAGCTATGTGCGATGTGATCCCCAGAAGAGTTTRTGTGCACACAAGGAGGGACTCCACTGAAATTTTTGCCTCCCTCTGCTCTGTCTTGGCTCAAAACACAACTAGAATTATATCATTTTATCACATTGACATATCTATCGCAATTTTATCTTGGAACAGTTATAACTCCCAGTTCCCCGTGGATCCCTTTGCTTCCCGACATGCAGTCTGCCCTGGCCTCCACGCTGACCCAGAAAGAGCTCAGGCAGTTTTACTGACTCATGCTCTCCTCATGATCACAAACTTGGCTTTTTCTTCACCACCACCCCCTCCAAAACAAACCCCCTGATATGAATTTGTTCCAGTCTAACTCACCCATCATGTCAATCTCTTCCCTTCTTTCTGCTTCTTCAGATGTCTAGAAAACAAGCCTCTGAACAAAAACAAGCCCTTCATCAATAAAGCTTGTCAGCTGTGGGCTCTGTGACTGCATTTTCCTGCTCTTTAGCAGCAAGTCTTAATATCTCTAAGAAAATGACTGCACAACTCACAGCCTGTACTTTTCATCCATCCATAAATGCACAGCTGGCATCCTTATGGGATTTTCTATTATGCATATTCAGCCTAGCATTTTTAAACCTTCAGATGGTCTGTATTATTTCTCCTTTTGGGGAAAAAGATATTGCAGAAGCAGAGGGCTGTTCTCTTAATCCTCTAGATTTATCTAAGGTTAGCTTTGGGATTTGAATGGAAAGGCTTTTCATTTTTATTYACTCCTATCTTCCATGGGGGCACAGAATCTATGAGGTTGCTAGTAAAGAAAAAGTCTTAGACTAGCTTTGGGAAGTATGGAGCTCCTCTCTAGCTAGGTAAGGGTTGTTGAAAATGCAGCTTCCAGCCACCARTTTAATGCAACGTCCCAACTACCATTTTCTTGACAAGGAAAATTGCTTGCTGAGTGTTAGAATKAATGGTCCTACTAATGCAGCCAGGAAAAAAAATGGGAGCAGATTTATCAATTTGTTCCAGTTTTAATCACTTTTGTTTACTCATTTAGATAGCACTCTCAAAAGGGTGTCTTTTGGAGAAACTTRCATATTTAGTCCTCGTGATTAAATTTTACTCTTTTGCCTTCCTGAACTCTCAAASAGTTCTGTTTGGCCCCATAATTTCTCATTTCTGGTGATCTTTTCAGAACTAGAACAGGTCAGAAACGGTCACCAATACAACTTGATGCGAAACATTTCTTTTTCCTTTAGACACATAATTCTGTCTTATTGAGGGCCTGTCCTCAATTTCATTAATGACTACCAAGAGAAAGGGATTGTCAAAATCTCTCTAACTATATGTAAAACTGTATTTGCTAGAAGCATGATGAGTTACATCAGAGAACAATTTCTAACACTTGTGAATCATAATTTCCTAACTCTGTGTTGCTGCTGCACAGTTTAATGGCAGTGGAGTTCAATAACCCATCCAGAAACTAATAATCAATACAAATATTGCAGCTCAGAAGAAGTCATTAGCCCTTTTGTTTTTCGTATAATGGGATGGATAGTAACCAAATGGTTTTAGGAAGCTATTTTGTTTCCTTCYCAAGTCAAATGGAACCAGAATCACTTTACAAGTTCGCGCATCTGAAAAATAACAATTAATTTTATTTCTTTGACTGAAAACTCTGGATGCTCAGAGATTGACTAAATCGTGGGGAGATTTTATGGGGTGTAGAAAAATTAGAGCATAACTCTTTTGTCTTCACACCTGATGGCTTCATTGGAAATTACTTGGAACCTGAACAGCTGAGAGAAGGAGCACCCTATGGCCTTTGGGTCAGGCTTGGAGGACATTGCTAAGTGTAAAAGTTAGATAAAACACAGCCACTCTTTCAAATGTCTGACTCAAGCAGAAAAATCCAAGTTATCTCCTAGGCCTCATATAATGGGAGACTTGGATGCCTCTAGCGGGATCTCCAAAAGGCAACATATTCAGTAGAGCATCACCTGGTCAGCTCACTTGGTGTACAGCGATATGTAGAGGTATATGAAGTGAGATAACCTAAAAACCCAAGGCATTATCTTTTCTTTTTTTTTTTTTTTTTTTTTTTTTTAGTGTCTTGAATTGATCCTACTGGAGTAGGAAGAATGGCCACTGGATGAGGAAGGTTACCTCAATTTCTGTTAGTATGCTGCAATCTACAAGCTGCAGCACTGAATCAGGAAACAGTAAAAAGTGTTTCATTCTTCTTCTGCAAGAAGATATTACGAACAAATAAGGTCATCAGAAAACCTGCAGAAACTGTATGTTTTAGCAGGAGGATTTATCTGTCTGCTGAGCTGTGTCCTCTTTTGCATTTTCTTCCTGGTTCAGAGTTTTCAGTTCTTTGTTACACCTTGGAAGAGTACTGTTCGATAAAAAATGCCACAAAATCTAATGTAATCTTCAGYTGGATTATCATTTCACCCTGCTGGGCTGAAGAAGGTACTAGTTTGCCTCTTTGCAGGTAGAGAAGAGAGTTGAAGTTGGTTTCTTTGGGGAGACTGAAACGAGTCTCAGTTTTCCGTAACGAATACTCTTCAGGAGAGGGRGAAACTCCTATTCCAGTATTTTTAAAATGAAGTGGAGCCTGCAACTGTATTTCTGCCAAATTTTGATTTTGTCTGTACTCATGTGTTCATACAATATGGAATGAGTTACAAAAGGAACAGAGGCAGACAGTCATATGCTTTCTTGATCATGGTTCAGTAGGTGATAAATTGGCAGGACAGTTTTGACTGTGATGTTTCAGACAGAATGACTTTATTGCAAATAATGAAGATAAAACTGTTAGGCATTTATAATTTTTTAGGCATTATGTATTGGATCCGGCTGAGATGGAGTTCATTTTCCAACAGCAGCTCTCACAGTGCTGTGCTTTGCATTGGTAGCTAGAAAAGTGTTGATAACACACCGGTGATTCCGGGTACTGCTGGGCAGGGCTGGCACAGCATCAGTGCCTTCTCTCAACATTCTCCCCATCAAGGGGGGTGGGCAAGATCCTGGGAGGGGACACAACTAGGCCAGCTGACCCAAACTGACCAAAGGCATATTTCATACCATATGATGTCAGMCTAGGTGTAAAAGTTTAGGAAAGGAGGAGGAAGGGGCAGCATTCATTATTTTCAGTGGTTCCCTTCTGGAGCAACCGCTACATGTGCTGAAGTCCTGCTTCCCGGGAAGTGTCTGAACATCGCTTGCTGATGGGAAGTGGAGAATAAAACTAATTTTTTTTCTCTTTGCTTGTGCGCCCACAAACTTTTGCTTTTGTTTTGGTAAACTGCCCTCAACCTACAAGTTGTTTTCCATCTTATTTTCTCTCCCCTGTCCAGCTGGGAAGGGGAGTGATAGAGTGACTTGGTTGGGAATATGGCATTTAGCCAGGGTCAACCCACCACTGTGGCATTTCTATTTTGCAAATTGATTTACAGCTTAAAACTTTCTGCATCACACTCTTGCTCAGTCTTCTTTACAGAAGTATTGCAAATTTACTTTGAGTGCTCTTGATGACTTCCTATTTTATTATTTGCTCATCACATAATTTTGAGACTCAACTCAGTAAAAAAAGTCATCTATCATAATAKGTATGGTGATGTTAAATGTTAAGGGTAGTTAAAACACTGGGTCCCAATTATCTGCATGTGCTGTATTAATTTTATTTTTCTTTTTTGTAATTCCTGGGATCACAAAAAAGCTWTTTACATTCAGAGTACTTACAGAGTCAGTGATAATGGGAAAAACACTAAAACTGGCTGTGATGCCAGAGTTAGATTAGTTGTTAACAAGCCCCTGGTTAGAGCCAATGGAAGTTCAGGAGTCTGATTCAACAAATATATTATTTCCTGAAAATTGCGAAGTTTGATAACAAGTGAATACAACAAATGAAAAATCACCATTGTTRGGGCTCAGATGTAGCTTTTTTAGGGCCAGGGTTTTACTGAAGTATTTGCATGACTGGGCTGGTTTGGTCCAAGAGCGTGCAGGCACTTTATAAATGTGCATTTCTAAAAGCTGAGTCTTGTGATCACTAATTTCTCAGGACTGCTGCAGGAATCAGAGAAATTAATGTCATTTAATACTAGCACTTATCTAAGCTTGGTGGATGCCTTTTAGATGTTTGCAAATAAATGCATCTGTTTTCAAGGAACCAGGTGTCTACTGTTCCCTATTAACATGTGCTTAACAGAAACAAATTGCCAACAACCTACTGATGGGTGTCATAAAACTGTTTTCTGAGTATGATTTAGACTTTTCATCAATCTACATTATGTGATGACATTTGCACATTATACATGTGCTAAATTATAGCTAAGTGCATAATACAGCCTCTGATCTATATTGCCTAAAGACCTTGTTGTTCAGTAGTTATTAATTCCATTTCAGTTTGAGCTCTTTGGACAGACTGCAGAAAAACTCTGTAACCTTGTTTGGGAATAGATTTCCCAAAGTTAAGGGACTGCCTGTTTTAGCAACTCTTCTCTCCACTACAGAAAACTTCACTGAAGGTTTTATTTTCAGTGATGYGTGGAATGTTTGGTTATGGGTTTTTTTCCACAGCTGAAACAATGCATCAAGCCCAGTTCTTTATAAATGCTTCCAATTTCCCCCGTCTTTCTTCTGGGAGACAACTAAAGCATCTGTCAGCTAGGAGGTAGTATCTGCAAGGAACTTAAGGGAAAGAGTAGGCAGATGAAGGACTGAACAGCAGAGTGAGGAAAAAGCCGGAAAGTTCAAATATGGAAGCACTGACATTATGAGGAGACAGTTTATTTCCAAAGTGAAAGGATAGCTTACACATATTCCTAGTTTGCTATTATTTCTATTTTATCCAGAACCCRGAGGAATTTCAATAAGAGATGAGAATGTGAGCAGAACAAGAAATAGTGATACATCTCAGTGCTATGAGGTTTATCCCAGTTGACAGAAGTCATCTCTCTAATTACAGAGACAATTGCTAGATGGAAAACTACTTGAACTGATCAACTGATTTTGTATGATAAGAGTGACAGTCCCTGTCCTATTAAAAGCCCTTTCAGTCTGCTCCCTTATAGCATTCTGTCTCTATATTATTGACACTTAATCACTTTGAATAAGAGAGTGTAATACCAATAATTTAACAAAGTGACTTGTGAAAGCTTATCCAGGCATATAAAGAGTTCTGAGAGATTGCAGGACTAACTCTACATTTTTTTCTTGCAGATTAAATTCCTGACATAGAAAGGGTGGCTTCTTTGGGATGAGTGTGCAGTCACTTTCTGAGAATTTTGAGGGGAGGTAATCATCATAAAATAGTCTTTATTGTTATCATATACTGCTTCAGCAATCATTTTTTTTAAAGGAAACAGCGATTCCAGAGATTCTAGACACTGGTAATTCCAAAAAGACTATGGGATCACCTATCCTGAGGTGGAACAAAGTATGGAGGTATACAACTGCATGAAGCATACCTAGAACTATTTTTGGCCATGGGAGGCTAAGATTTTGAAGGCCGGTTGGTGGCTAACATGATCTACCAATCAGAATTCACAGTGTGGGGAAATGATTAATACATATATGATTATTGCAGCCTTAATTAAACCTTTCCTAAAAATGCCAGGATGCCACTGGCCATTAGCCTGACATTTTGTTGTYGTTTAATAGATGGTAACACACTTTTGGACAGACCCAGTCTTAGTCAACTATCCTATGTCCAAGAGAAGAGAAAGAATTCCTGTCRCAGTTTAGAAAATTGTCTCTCTGTGGCAATGTGCAGACCATAGGGGAGGGTTATTTGCATGCTGAGAGAGCCCCCTGRACTGGGCCAAATCCCAGCCAGCACTCCAACCAGTCTGCCATTCTTCATATAAAAAATATATAGTGCACATACACAAACACTACCTAAAATCCTGCTGCTGCCTTCACAGTTTATGAAATAGTAGAGTCTGACTGGGATACAGCCAATTTTTTGATAAATATCTTTTCACCAAAGACAGACTTCATGAGCTTGTGTCTGCAGATACAGGCATTACTAAAGGGCACTAAAGAGACTATAACCCACTTCTTTTCCACCTTTGCTTTTTTCCACTACCACCCATTTAGATATATTTCCCTCATGCCCTGATAAAAAGTGGTTGCGTGACCTCTATGTCATGTTCTGGTTGCAAAGCAGCACCTGCATACCCCCACGTCCTTCCCAAGGAGGTTAAGACTCACTTAACAGGTAGGGGAACTTTACAGCACAACAGTGGTTCTACTTTAGTCAAAGTGTATTGGTGCTACTTAGCAAAGATCTGTAGTTTGCACATTGAGTGTGCAGGCTTGTCTTGCAGACAGTACAGAGCAGCTTGAACGTTGCATGTTTGTGTTCTCCTTCAGTGGGCCATAGATCCCATGTATACGAGGCRCAAACAAGACAGGACTCATGTGAACTCTGCACTCGTAAGACTAGAAGCAAGCAAGTTGTAACAGCAACCTGGAATGGTATTACCGCTGCATTTCTGCAGATTGCCATACTACACACCTGTGGGGTTTACCAGTTCTTTGGATTGTGGCTTCTAGAAAAATGTATCTGCAACCTGGAAACAGGAGTGTTTGAACCTTTTTTTTTTTCAGAGGAGAACTTTTTTGTTCATTTGCGGTTTTTTACAAGCTTCTTTGAAACTTTATTTTCAGCATATTCATTGTCTATATAATCAACTTTTCTCCGTCATGAACAAAGTATTATTCATTCTCTGAAGGAAAGTATTGAACTTGCCAGTTGGAAAAATATAATCTTTGAAATTGTTTGTGGCAATGATTTTCTCTTGAAATCTGGCAGATTAGCCCATGTACCCCTAGCTGCAGCAACACTTGAACAAATAACAGATGGGGATGATGTCAGGGCAAATAACATCTGTCTGCTTCTGATGATTTTTCCACAGCTGAGGATAGAACCACAGATCTCTTTCTATGGTTAGAGAAGTCATCCAGTGCTGCAGATATAATACCACTTAGATGGATTAACAGAGTAACATAAACTTTTTGCTAACATAAGTAATGAATTCTCAAATAATTCCTTTTCATTCACAGAAAAGAAGCTATCACTATGAATAGGATAAAAAAGATTTTCTTATGCTATTACCATTTATAAATAAATGTGGCTTTTTGCATGTGCGTGACAAACCTTTTCTGCCCACTTCAAACTTTGCCTGAAAAAGGATGTGCATAGTACCATTGATAATCATAGAATAGGACAAATAGGACAGTTATAGCATTGAAAGCAATGTCAAGGAGTTTACCATCATGAATCTAGAAATAGAAGGCTAAGTATGCAAACAGTCTGTATATTGCATGAGTCTTGCATAAAATGTTGAAAACAAATACACAAATATTCTGCAGTTGCAGTTTCCTTCCAGTCAGTTGCTGTTTTCCTATTGTGTAGTTACTGTTAGACCTGGTACAGGTGCTGGCCCAAGCTGCAAATGAAGTGAAACTCCCAGCTTTTTTTTTTGATCTGTATGAAATGTTAACCCACAGAGAGTGGGTTATGAGAGCTAATGTGGAATAAAGGGAAGTAGGCAAGCAGTAAAAGTTTGGAATTTTGTGGGGTTTCTTTTGTTTTGGTCTGTTTTGGTTTTTTTTAATGATACAGAAAGCTACATTAAGCCTCTGAAGAGCAGATATTGTTTGCACAATTAACATTCAAGATGTGGGTTTGGAATATTTTTTGGCCTGTTTTTCTAAGGAAATGTGGCATATGGAATTGCACTGTCCATCTGCCAGCTTTTCAGTCTTCCACTTCTCCTGCAGGGATGCTTATGCCTGCTGGCCAAGTTCAACCAGGATCAAAGACACTGAATTCCTTAAGATCATTGAAAATTGGTGGTGGATAAAGGAGAGAGATTAGCATCGTTGCAASCCTCTGGCATGATCACAACACATACCACCTCTTCCCCAGCTGGTTACTAYGTGACTCAGGCACATGCCACCTCCAGGGAGGGGCTAATAATACAGAAGGGCTTTGAAAGTRCTCAGACAGTTGGAATTGCTGCAGTGATGCTCATCACAGCAAAAAACTTAAAATCGGTATGCAATCAAACTTCAGTTGTTTTGCCGCTTATTATTTTCWGTTGGTTTAATAATCTTTTCAGAACTTCTTGGGAGGAGCTGGGCTACAAATGTTAATGGAGACTATGTATTTATCACCCATTTTATTATTTGCCCTTTTATGTCTCTTGTTGATAATTTGTGAAAGTTGGAGCTCTTTTAAGTGCTATAAAAAATACGAGATCATTTTCATCATGAAAAAAATGCCTGTGCATGGAAGTAAATTTATGTGTGTTAGTAACTAGATGTAATTAGAAGAGTATTTGCTGACTGAATGGCAAAGAATATCTGCATCCTTTTGCAAGAAGTGGAGCAACTGATTGCAATTTCAAAATAAAACAGAATGGTTGCTCCCCAGTTTTTTGAAAGCAAAAACTTCAGAGCCATGATTGTCAGCTCTGTAAGGCCCACCTTGGCAATGATCTGCCAGTTTCTTTCCACAGTGTTTTTTAATACAGGGATCACTACCCTCACTTCTTAGCTAGAACTTAAGGAATTCRACCAATTTCAAGTGCTGTGGTTTTGTCAGATTCCTGTTCCTTGTGGTTTCTCTGCTCAGGTCTTAGCTTGGATGCCAGCTCTGACCTTATTAAAATTCCTTGCACTTGTCCAAGGGCCCTACACTGGCTGTGGTCTTTGGCTTTATTTTTCTTCTGAAAATATGCTCTACTGCTTAGTTCCTCTGGCTCACCAGTCTTTAGCCTGGCATGACATTTGCCTTCAACTAATCCTCTCAGTAGTTCGTGTACACTCTCATGGTTTTCCCAGAGTCCAGACCTGATTACATCCCTAACAAACCACTTGTTTGATGGAATACTCAGTATTCTGACTRTGGTTCCTGGCTTGTCCTGATTGTCTTTCTGGCCTAAGGTTTTCACATCCCATCCACATTTTAACACTAAACTGGCAGCTACTCTATGCAGTGTGTTCTAATTTTATCTTTGGAGCTTTTCTGGCAGTCTGATTTATTTATGAGATTTCAGCAATGTTCTTAAATCCAATGTTTTGTAAATAACAGTGTTGTTATTATTATGGCAATTAGTATGGCACTTATTATTATGGTAACAGTAGTTTTGATTGTTATAATGTATAAATTAAACATGCAAATAATAACTGTGGAAAGAYATATTGCTATATTTGATGCACGCCTTTGTCACAAGGAACCTAGTTTTCCTTTTTTAGAATTAGTAACTTTGTGTGGGAAAAAATGTTCGTTTCTGTCATGTAAATACAAACRGGAGGAAAAATCAATGATTTCTCCTGATTTTCAAATTGTTGCCGATATCTACATGCCTTTAATGTCAAGCAAATGCAATTAAAAATATTCCRAAAAATATCACACTCTACTCTTAATAGATATGGTAACATCATACACAGTTACAGGAACTAAGAATTGAACATGACTTTAAATTAATAGTTTTCTGACTTTTTTTTTCCCAGCAGATGCTTCATTTCCTTAAAAGRGTTTGTCTTTTTTTAGTTTGGTGGGCCAATTGTTTCATTTGGATCCATAAGTGTAATAACTGGAAGATAAGACAGCCATCAAACAGTGTCCATGCATTCCAAAGCTCGGCTCTAGAGAACATCAAGTAGTACTTCATAATTCCATTTAAAATGTAAAATAGCTGCTGAGCCTTGATTGCTTTTAACATTATAATTGGAATATAGAAATAAGTTGTTACATAGTATGAAGGGATTAATTATTTCACTATTAAAAGTTATCCTAGTGTTGGAAAGTAATGTCTGTSATTCCCTTATTTCCACTAGACAAGTCCTATTTTTACATAATTGTGAGAAATAGTGCCTCTGGAAAACACTTCTGTGTATGAGGGAGCAAATTAGAAGCAGCTGAAACCCCTATTGTGTAGCAGTGACATCTCTGCCAGTTCTGCCTCGAGTGCTATAAGAAGTGGTGTGCAAGAAAGCTCACAGAGCAGAGGCAATTAAGATTGAAATAGAGAAAAGCTGAAAATTATCAGACAAAACATTGCAAGGTCAGGACACCAGGGCATCAAGGAATGTTGACAGAGGCAAGGACATCTGAATATTTACTACAGGGGAATTTTGTGGCATTTGAAACTAACATGCCTAAAAACRTGTTGAAGCACTACATGGTTCTTGGAATGTTTTTATATCTTCTCAGAAAGATTTAGTAAACAATCATTGACAAATGACATGTAGGAATAAAAGCTGTGGGGAAAGAAAATTATCTGTGTCTACATTGTTTTGAGAATGTTAGCAAGAGCAAAAGCATAACAGTATGTAAATGTTTGTTGGGGAGCATTTTTTAAAGTATGAAGTAGCCTTTGTATGAAAACATGCAAAATTTGCAAGGACACTTAAGTTAGAGGTTCTCTCCTTTTGCTGGAGGAAAAGCTGGGTTAGTTTTGTTAGTTTGTTTGTTGTCTGTTATCACTATTTTCTACTCCACAAATGCCAAACAAAGCCAAACAGTTCCCTAAATTCCACTTGCAAGGATCTTAGTGTTTCCGTGTTACTTTTTTGGTTCCACATCAATCTGTAAATGAGACTTTTACAATGCTTCTCCTCCACCAAGCTGCACAGACAGAGCCTCTTCCAGACTGCGGAATGACTAAGCACCAAGAGGTTAAGGTGATTCATGTGTTGATTGAGAATCCAGTGAAGTTTTTCTTCTAAAACTGACACCGCTATCAACTCCTAATTAATTGTTAGCATAAAGAGGAGCTGTTCCAAGTAAGAACATTGTACAAAGCCAATTCTGCGGCACAATGTCCACAAGTCTTCCTGGGATTTTTGGGAACTGAGATTGATTTTTTTACCATGCTATGGATACAACAAGCACTGTCCTCTCAATTGACCAGAAATTTCGCTGTCCAACTGAGGAAACAATGTGATAAAAGTTCATTAAAAAAATTCTGTTTGAGACAGTAATTTCTAAAACAAGAAATGAGCAAGCACRCCTCAAAAAGCTTCTTTCAGGTAAGTTCTGCTAGCTGTAATCTAGATAAAGATTCAGAAAACATTTTTTGCCTTCATATTTTTAAAGATGTGCATGTGTGTTTGTAAATTCAATCATTTATTTAAATTTCTTGGGCCCAGATGACAGGCATRTCATGAGGCATGTGCTGTAACACATTTCAAGAGGCAGGCTTTGATAATAGCAGTCAAACCAGTTAAAGGAATGTGATCTTCAAGTTTGTTAAGAAAACGTCTGATCCATTCTTGAGCTGGAAAATCCTTTCACCTTCAAAGAATGCTTTACAACTGCTGTGACTGCCCTAGTTATGATCCTGTTGCATTTCAGAAACTGAGAAGCTATGCCTGATGTAGACATTCACTCCAGGAATTGAAGGCTTCCAAAACAGATCCATGCTAAAACAAAAAGTCATATCAACGATGTATTAGGCAACATTTCTTTTGATCATTATTGAGAACAAAACAAAACATATCATTATGGGATACTATGCATATGACCACAGAACTGGAACAAGGAACATGAAAAATAAAAGCTAACCCAAAACAAACCCTGACAACTCACAGTACTAAAATTTCTCCATTTTGAAATTTTAGCCACTTTTCCCATTGAATGCTGAATTGCTGCAGTCAAAACTAACCCTGCAACTACATAGCTCTTTGGCAGATAAAGGTTTCTGAGATCTTGGATGCTGTCTGTGGTCAAGATTTAAGCAGAAAAGCAGGTGAATGTCATATACATTTTCTTGGCATACAGAATAACCAAGTCTAAATCTATAGTATCTGCTCTCAATAGAGGAAGGAATTAAAACGGGGCCTCTTATATCTTGAGTATATCTAGTAGTTGAAACTGTTGCCCTTTTTTATTAGATATTTAAGAATTTAAGTATTAATCTTTGGAAAATGTTAAGCTTTGGAAYGGGGTAGTTGTGACAATGTGAGAGGATAGTAATATTTTTCCTAAGGAACTGGTTTGATCGTAATGTAAAATGAAGGAACAAATTTTATAAAGYTTCAAAAATATCAGCCTCCCTCCCCCAACACATCTTGAGGTATATTCTCAAGTTCATTTATCACATTCTTATAATATTCAGCTTCAATCAGCTCTTCAATGACATTTTAAATATTTCATGAGCATTGCTGGATTAGGTCATTGATTTAATTTTGCTATGTATTGTTTAAAGCTACCAAATTCTATTATTGCACAAATGGGTCAGTAATATTTTTAGACAAAAGAAGTTATTGCTATATTAAATAATGTGCCTCATTAATAATACCAGTATTTAAAGATGTAAGAAATTAAAAAGAACAAAAAAAATATATTTATTCATTGTATTATAGCTTCTTAGAAATAAAAAAATGAAAGCAACATGGTGCCAGCATGAACAATACAAGACATCACTTCTGCTCTGTTCTGTTCTATTCTATTCTGTTCTATTCTATTCTACTTAACTAAATGCATAAAGACCACAGGCAAACAAATCAAACAAAACATTTAAGTATAAACTGTGTGGGAATCTGTGATCACAGACTGCAGAGGAGTTGGCTAAAAAGAAGAAGAATCAAGTTTAATGTGTGAATTACAATTAGGAAAAAAATATACGTCAGAACCTTGCTGTTAGTGCTTGCAACRTTCTGGTCTGTAACACAGAATTGAGGCATGAATCACAACAGTTAAAACCAAAGCTGTAAGACAATTAAACCTAGTATCAAAATCCTAGTTTCATCATAACTTTTATAGTCACCCCTGGATTTTTTTTTTTGCAGAACTCTAATTTGACTCCACTGTTAAATCTTTTACAAACTCACTGATTTTACAAGAGTTCCAAATTTACACGGAAAGGTAATTAAAAATCTGGAGTTTCTAAAGCTGGAATTTTCCACTGAGACTCCTGTATTTTGAATCATCCTTGTGAAATACTATGGTCAGACTGTGGTGCTAAGCATTACTTTTTTGATTACCATACTGTTTATTTTTTGTACGATGAAAAAAATGCAGTTTTACCTCATTTGAGTTCGTGAAGAAGTGYTTCCATTTGCTTCATTTAATAAAATAAAAAGAGAAATAGCAACGCAATCCCAGGGCTTTCATTATGAAGGGTCTGTGTGCAAACCTCTGAACAATACTTTAATATTTTGTGCTAAAGTACGGCAAAAGCATATAGACATGCAAATGGGTTTTTGTGAGGTACTCTTGTCAAGAGCCAGGAGTGCAATGCTCCCTGTAAACAGCCTGGCTAGCTGTGGATAAATGAGATGCAGAGTAATACCACAACATCACATCACAGAGAACTGCAAGTGCTTTACCCCATGCCATTATATTGAAGGCCATTACTCATGTCAGCTATTCAAAACATTACAACAAAACTCTCTTAGCCTTTACCATGCCTGAGTGAAGCATGACAATTTCAGGCAGTGCAACAGAAGTGAGAAACTTGAACAAATCTGACTGATAGTTCACAAGATTTCAGCATGCATTGCCCTTTGTGCCACATTCACTAATGCACCACAGTGCAGCGCATTAATCGCATTAGGTTAYGCATCAGTCCAAATCTACTGCCTCAAAAGCTTCTTTTCACAGGAGAGCTTAGGAAACGGGCTAATGATCTTTAACTTCAACTAGAAATATTATCACAAGGCACAGATCAGTATTATGTGACTATTAGCATCAGAAGTCACTTTTTGATAATATAAATGGGGTTGGGAAAAAATATATCCCTGATTGACATAAAAATCATAGTCATAGAATCATAGAACAGTTTTGGTTGGAATGGAGCCTAAAGGCCCTCTAGTTCCAACCCCCTTGCCGTGGGCAGGGACATGATCCACTAGACTAAGTTTCTCAAATCTCCATCCAGCCTGGCCTTGGATACTTCCAGGSATGGGGCACCTACAGCTCCTCTGAGCAACCTGTCTCACTCCCCTCATGACCAGAGGCAGCTCTCTCAGCCTGCCCTCTGGTACTTCTGTGCCCTGGCTCCTCACCATCCCAAAGGCACTGGGCTGGGGCCACACTCCACCCATCACTGTCCTTCCTGGACTGGGAAGCCCRGGAGGGGACAGACGAGTCAAGATGCAGTCACCGAAGTGATAAGAGGAAAGCATTTTTACTCCTTTTTCTTGTTTTCTTGTGTTTAAAATTACTCATTGTGTAATCATGAAAAGAGCTCCTAATGACACAGCTAGGAGGGACCTTGGTGCTGAAGGCCAGCACTTGGGCTGCAGCACCAGCAGGWCACAAGGAGCCTGCTGGGATTCTTTGCAAGTGAGCGTTTTCAAAAATAATGACAGCTGGGTTCTAGGGCAAACAGGAACTGCTGCTCATTGCCACGAGGTATCTTCTAGGGATAGTTGTAGGGGGAGTTGTGGGAGGCCACTGATGTTGATTATTCCTGCAGGCATGTTACTGGACTAGCTACAGTCCTAATCTGGTTTGACAGCTGAGGTGTGCCCTCTCCATCTCAATCAACCTCTTCCCTCTCACCTGGTGTTTCACACAGATTTTGCTTTCAGGATTTTCATGATCAAGCTTTTCTGCAGAGACATAGTGTTATAAGATTGCCAGTWAATCCAGCAGATTTTGGAGTTCTTCACAAATATTATTCATAAAGCAAAAGATTTTTACTCCCTCTATGAATTACATAAAGGTCAGATTTTAGCCCCACATAGACAAAATCTAATATAAGTGTCTGTCTTCATACCCTGTACATTTTCCTCAGACTGTGACCCACCTATGGCGGTGGAGGGGAAGGAGGGAAATAAGTAAATTTGCTGTCTTAATGATCAACTACAAGAGGCATGGAAAAACACCAGCCTGTACGTCTGCTCTATCCCCTGAAAAGAGCTCAAATGGACGACTCAGATTTGTGTCTAAGACTGTTCAAATCCCAAGAGCTAAGAGCAGCTTTCTTCCTAAATCCACCTGTAAGAATCTCTTAAAATTGCATTCTGCCTTCAGCATCCCAAAGGAGATATTGTATCAGCCATGTATTACCAGTCTGCTACTGCAAATTACCTTTCTCATCCAAACACCACCYGTGTTTGTGAAGAAAAAACTCATCTCATAGGAGTTAAACTCACAGAAGAATATTGTTTTCTCTTCCACATTCTTCCCCCTTGGCTGAGAAGAAATCTAACTGTGGCAAAAGCCCCAGGTGCTGTTCCCTCTCATTCTGTCAGTCAAAGTTGTCCTCATAAATAGGAAGTTGGCAGTCCAACACATTTAATATTTCATTAYGGGTTGTGTTTCTATTTTGTGGCTGAATACCAAGGTTTATTCTAAGGAAAGCAGAGTAATAATTTTGATTTCACATAAAGGGTAGCATATTGGAAGTATTCTTCATAACTAGACTTTGATTTATGCCACTGGCAATGTTATCTCTTCCAKCACTGAGTTATTAGCAAATAGTTAGTGGCTAAAAATGTCCTGAAACCAGACAGCTAAATCCATTCATTAAGTGTCATTATGTATTTGTGAGACAACAATGTCAACAGAATCATGGTCAAGTTCCTAGATTGTTTYAGRCAATGCTGTTTTCTTAATGAATATGCATCTCTACCTGTTTTTGAATGGTAGATTTTATCAACTTCTTGCATCCACTTTTTCCATCACGGCTTCTAAATTTGAGAGAAGGAAAAATAATTTTCTTCTATGTTTTCCTGAGGTTTTAAAGGATGACCGTTGTTTTATTTGTAGTGCCTTAAAATAAGTGCTGGACTTAATGCTGTCTTTGCTCATTAACTTCATGAGTCATCCCTAGTCCTCAAAATACTTGCCTTGCCAAGAAAATCTCTTAATAAGGCAGCAGAAGAAACAGAACTACTAAATGAATTCAAGGAAATTTTCTAGGTGGGTCTGCCCACCTTCTGAAGGGATGACAAGACTAAAAGGATAATGTAGGTCTTATTCCCAGCTTCAATGAAAAAGAGGGAAGGAAGCATGGTGCAAATGGTAAAAAGCTGTCAGCCAAGGTGGGAGTTGTGTCTGCGGRGGGATGAGGGATGTACACACTGCAYGGGAAGATAGCTTTTATAGAYRTGAAGTAGTTACATAATATGATGAAATGCAGAGAGGCAGAGCTCTAGGGCACAATCATTCTCTACTAGCAAAATGTTCGTTCATGCAAAAGACATTTCCAAACAACAAATTAACCCAACAGGAATAGAAATTGCAGCTGTAAAGAAAAAAAATGCCATACTCAGCATTAAGGTTATTCTGACTGATAACTCTGTGTGTGAGGAGTTTTTCTCTTCAGCTCCACATTCCCCATCCATTAAACAAAGTAAGCAGTCCAACCTTACACCAGGTGCAGGAAAATACTGGGGAGATTTCTCCCTGTAAAATTTTGTGTCCTCTGGTACTTTTAATCTAGTTTCCCAAAGGAGTAATATTTATTGTGGTAGTGCTGGCAGGATGTCCATTAGCCTGTTTCACGAATTTTCCCTCCCTTTCCATAAAACTTTGGGACCTATTTGCTATTTTTTATCAAATTTGAAGAAACGTTAGAAGTCTTACAAGTCTCTGTAGATTTGTGCACCAAGCAGACAAAACCTACTCTTCCACAGAAGAGAAGACAGGCAGAACTCACTGGTTATGGTGGTGCTTGACATAAATCAAATTAATCATAACATTTTGTGATTTTTATACACCAAATTAAATATATATTCATAACCTATGTGTACACTATTGAGGTGGACTAGATTGCTTAAGGACAAGAGACTTCAGTATGATTTTGAGCRGAGAAAAATTAAGAACCTTCTTCTCTCAAGGGGTGATCTTACTGAAGTTTCTAGTGCTGGGTGCTCCTTTTTGAAGCATTTGCATTCATTAGTGTCTCCAAGGCCAAAAGTAAATCTGCTGCAGGTGTGTGAACCAACAGGCAGAAATACATGAGATGGAGTGGACAGGGAAATGTCAAATTGCATTTTCTCAAACATATTTTCGATCACATAAAAGTACTAGTCCTTCAGCAGCACCTGCTAGACATCCAAATGAGTCCCTTCAGAAACTGCTTCTTTCTCTAATTCTGTTTACCATCTTTCTTGTTTTCACGTGTCAAACAGTGTCTGTTCTTAGCTTTGGCTGACTACCTTCAATTTTTTTAGTTTTCCCACAAAGATTTATTTATCATACTTTTTGATTCCATGTGTACTGTAAGGGATGCCTCATAGGTTTCATTTAATTTCATATGTTCTCTCATTTTCGATCTCATCTGTCAAAGTAGAGACATCATTTCACAGTAGTTACTTTTATTAATAATTAATTGATTAAATAGTGTATAAAAATTAATCATTTGTGGTAATGCACAGCTATAAAACATGGAAGTTACATATTTGACATTTTACTTATAAAAATTTTAGCATGAGAAGATGTTAACCATCTAATGAGAATGAGAGGAGAAGCTAAATATTTGATATTTATAAAAGGTACATTCTCTTTGCCAGTACCAGCCTCTAATGGGCTAATTTCCATCTCTTATTTCTGTATCAGCATATTCTATCTTTATCAAATCACAACACTGTTGTAATGGTGAAAAAGAAAAAAAGCTTTTTCTAAGTGTGAATCTAATTAAGAAGTTTGGGCTTCATAGAGAGAAATAATGACTGTCCTGGAAGACCTGAGAAAAAAAGTAGTACTTTTTTATGAAATCAGGAAAGCAACTGTATCCATTCTACATGTTGATAAAATCTGAGAAGGCATTTAAAAAGAAAAGAGCAAACCATTATAGGCAGAGTAGAGAATAATGGAACAAGTCCATCTCACTCTAAAGATAAGTGCTGGTTAGAAATAAAACCTGTAATAAGAGCCGTAGGTCTGTCTAACAACCTCATAGAATGGTATTACCTATTGTGACTTGAAACGCTTTGTTTTCCTTACTACTTTATCACTTTACTTACATTATTACTTACTTGTTTTCAGACTGAATCTGGTTTCTCACATGCAAAAAAGGGACTTTCATGATTAAATGAATAAAAGCCTTTACTGAGTGACTGTCTTATTGTAGATTTCCTTCAAATTACTCACTTTTTAAATGTTTTGGTGGCTTTTAGAAACATGTCCTGATTAATAACTGTATTAATCACTGAAATAATGTGTGATGATGAATTAGTGGATGAAAAGTATGATATATAAGAATTTTTCTGAAAATGAATGCAGAAAGTTGGATGATTTACAGCAGACAGCTGAAGACTCATTGTCTGATGTTGCAAGGGAGGGCAAAAAAAAACTGTAGAAGGTTAGTGAAAGATGAAACTGCTGTTTCGATACAATTTATTGAAAACAATAGATGGCTTGAAGCCAACAAGTCTAAAATTTCTAATACACCCATACATCTGAACTGCTTGGAGGAGCAGCACCTTACAGGGTAATTTTCTTAGGTGAAGTTGTTCATGCATGTGGTAGTACGGATTAAACCGTGGTTACACTATGTAGACACTTCTTAACAGAGTCTTAACTTTGCTAATGAGATTTAACCTATTTTTTTCTGAAGGAATGTATTTCAGTATTACTTTGTCATTACTGAAACTCATAGTACCAAACTGTGCACATTTTTAAAATTATTTTCTCTGGTCAGATTCAACTGATTCTCATTAACATGAATATTACTTCAGTGAAATAGATTTTACAGTCCTGGATAACCTCAGTACCAACAAGAGACCCAGACCAAACTGGCTGAAAATGAATGTTAGAACATTCTCCCTTCATTTGAGAAGCAGCCAAAAGTTATAATTTTTTTAGCATAAGCAACAAATATAAAGGTACAAGTGCTAAAATAAATTCTGGGTGATAGCGACCAAACAAATAAACTTCTAAAGCACTGTATTTGCTTTCTGATTGTTGAGGGTTTGACGGGCTGTGATTGGATGAAAGTTTTGGACCAATGGATGGTCGTTTTCACCTAGCAAAATTTGCATATCTTCTTGGAAGAGAAGGGTGGAAGTGTGTCCATCTTAGTCTCTGCTCCGTTCTCGAGAGGAGAGGTCGCAGCTCCCGGGGGGCCCTGGCACCTCTGGGGCCGAGCTGCCAGGCTCCTGCTGCCTCTCTGAGGGGCAACAGGAGCAGATACACTCATCAGGCAATAGCTGCACCTTGCTGGCAGCTCTGGGGCCATGGTGGGACCTCGTAGGCACTTCTGCTCAGCGTAGGTTCATTTCGAACTAAGAACCCACCATGCTCCGGTGAGCACYGCATTGGAAACCGCACTCCGAGAGACACAGAGAGAGACATATGATGAGGGCTTCTTAAGATCAAAATCCTCCAGGTATATACTATAGATGCTAGCCTTTCTTCCAAGCTAGAGAGAGAGAGACGGTCGGGTCGTGCGGAAAGAAGAGAAAATGGCGGCGACCGTGTGGCCGTGGACCTACCATGGCAGCACCGGAGTCAGAGGGGGAAAATGATACATCAAATGTACAGCTGAGACTCTTCTTCTGTGAGCCTTGGTGAGCTTTAAATGTAACTTAACTATTCCTCTATAAGTCATGGAAGAGTTTGGGGGGATGAAGAGAGTTTTCCCCACACCGCGAGAGAAACGGCCCATGCTAGAAGTGCGTAGATGCTGAGATATTTTTTGGAGATTGAAGAAAAGGACTTTTACTTCAGACTGGAATAACACATCTCATCCTTAAAGAGAGAAACCCCATGAACTATTCTAACAAAGACTGTGGGAAGTTGGGAGAGGAACTGGTTTTTTCACTGCAGCAGCTTTTTGGGCGGAGCTGCTATTTGTGATGGAAGTTACAACAGAAGTCTGCTTCTATGTATCAAGAAGGACTCTTAAAAATCCCATGTTTTGGTTTTTTTCTCTTCATGCATTCAGTAGAAAGTGAGATGGTTGTTGGGAGAAGGGAAATGTATCTGTATTGCCTTAATATTTTTATTATCATTATTCCTTTTTTACTTTTAGCTTGTTAGGTAATAAATATATTTTACTATTTTAAGCTTTGGAACCTGTTTTTGCTGTGTACTTTCTTTGTTCTCCTCTTAAGAATACAATATCGTGGAGGGTCTGGAATTTCTCCAGGCTAACCAAGACACTGATATTTTACATTTTGTTTTTTCCCCCATGCAAATTTTTTTAGTCATCACTTTTAGCTCTGTAGTTTATGCCATATTTCATAAATGCCAGCATTCTGTGCATAATTAGACCAGCACTGAAATTTAAAGTCACAATGAACTTAATATTGATTTTGAGACTGACTTATAGGAAGACAAGATTTTATCTGCAGTAAAAAGAGGAACTTCTCATTGACTGAAGATGCAGAAAAGAATATTTTGCACTTCAATCAAATCTCAGGATCTGTTTAGAAGATGTTGAAAAAAAAATCAAGAGAATAAATAATAAACACTGCAGATGTAGCATTTAGTTGTTCTGAGAAGGTCTCTAACTGTTACCACAGTAATATTAAATTTTTCTGGCAACAGAACATGATATATTATCATTAATTTTAAATGCTGGTACAAGTCCATTTTGGTAGCATTGGGGTATAATCTGCATTCTTGGACAAGGGTTTGCAATTAACTTTTAGTGAGGGCACTGAGTGCCTTGATGGAGATCTGGTAATTTTACTGAAGTCTGAKCAGTAGGAAGCAAGATGCCACCTCTAACATTGCCAAGTTTAGTTCTGTATGCTCTCTTTTCATCCATGAAATGCAGCAGGAGTGCCCTGCAACTGCAGTCTGACTATTCGCAGGAAAAAAGACAGAAGCACGGGAGGTGCAAGCACAGTATTTTAGTATTGCTTATGCTTTATCAGGCTGAATACAATTTGCCTACACAAAGCCCTGACTTAAGGTAAACCCAGCCTTAACTCAGCAGAAAGTGATGTTTTCCTAAACCTAAAACACCGCTTATGATTTTCTTGTTGCAGTGCAGGTCACACTCTTCCTCACTTCAGTGGGATCAGCATTTCTTGATGAGCCCTGTCATGACAGGCTTTCATTTCAGCACTTTAGATTCGTGCACTAGTTAGGTTTTCAGACTTGCTGTTTTTTCTTTTGAGGAGGAATATGGAACAACACATCATAAATATACACAAACAGATGCAACAGAGGATATTAACACTTGTTGGAGGTTATCCACTTCATTGAGTGAGTTTACACAGGTCTGGAGAAAGTTATTGAGAGAGAGCTAGAGAAGGACTGATGCTGTGGGATACAGAGCATGTTCAACCTTCCTGACATGCAGCTGCATTTAAGAATAGGTGGGGTCTTCAGGACCAAATACCATCACAATTGCTGCAAGGACACATGATAGAGTGAAATTTGTGAAACTAAATTTGAGAAGCAGGGCTGTTTAGTAAGCCTTCCTTTAAAAGACGGAGTGTTGCACTTGCCTGGGAGAGTGACACAAAAAGGCTTAGAACAAATGGGATTTCTAATTTCCAGTGAACTTATTTAAAGTTTAATAAGCCTTCAAAGAGCAGAGTTTGGTGCATTTGGGCTGTTTAATTCTTTAAGCTTGATGTTGGCTGTTTCTCAGTATTTGTTGATGGCTGTGGCTGTCTGGCRATCTGCCAAACATAAATACTGTGCAAAGCAGTCTTTGAAAGTTTGCTGAGCAGTTGCCTCTGATTCATTTTTATTTCGTTAGTTTTTTGACATCCACATGTTAGTATTTTCCCCCCCAAAAATGTAGAGATTAATGTGTGCTCTAATGAGGAAAAAATACGTTCCACCTAAACTTCTTTCTCATTTGTATCTGTACAGTGGAATCACTTCACCAATCTTTATTATCCTTGCACCCCATAGGAGCAGAGTTTCAATTGCTATAAAACACTTCATCATAGTATTTTACCAAATTCAATGTAGAGACAAGTGTATGAACTTAACCTATTGCATGGTTTTTTCCTACAGAGTATTAACATTCAGATTTCATCCAGCTAGGCAGCCTGTTCAATCTGAATACTCATCTGAGCTGATTAACCCTCCTGTGCTGATGAGTTGATGGGAAACCTTAGAAGGTGTATTTACTTCTGTTACTTTCAGCACTCAGAGTCAGTGAAATCAGAGTCTCATTAGAATAAATGTGAGTTTTATTACTGACTTCAAGATTTTACTTCACCAGAAGACAATCTTGAAGAGATTACAGGCTAAGATGGCTTCTGGACCTCAAGTATACCTTGTGTTGGAAAACAGTATTAAAAAGGCCTTTTACTGGCCAAACCCCCATTTTTGGCCTCTGCTAAGACATGGCTGCAAATTGGCAGTCCTTTCTAATCATAGCAAGAGACAAGATCAAATAGAAGCATTGCTTATGGGAATGTTTAGAAGCACAGTCTGAAAAGAAATCTTATGGACTGTAGGAAACACAGAAAAAGTAGCTACTGGAGGAAAAGACTGACCTTTTCACTGTTTCTAGGAACTTTATTTTGAGAATCAAATTTTGTTCCTCCAGCCATCTCTTATGATTCCTTGAGGGATAGAGACAGGCTTCCAGTGGCTGCACAAATACCATCCATCAGTACAAATTGACCTCTACTCGTCACTCAGTCCAGTCATACCATCCGTTTATCCTTTGCTTCATTGCACATTCTGGATGTCAGCGCTAGCCTTATGGACAAGGCTGCTTAAAATGGAGTTGAGTACCAATCTGCAAATTGGGCTGAAGTGCCATGATTTGTCGCCAGCCAGGTGACCTGTCCAGTCAAAGCTGGCGTCATCCCATCTCAGAGGATGTACTGGTGGGAATGGCATGAAGGGTCTAGCCAAACAGTCTTTAGAAGACCATCAGTGATTTTGTTGCTGGAAGCGTCAGTCTTTTGGCTCATATAATTTTGCAGGGTATTTAAAGTGTGTCATTTGTTCCCGGCATCAGAGCCAGTGAAATTATCAACTGTGAATAATTTATGTGAAGAATTCTGGCAGTTTACATCCAACATTTTAGTTCCATGAAGACTGGTAATTCACACGGATACAAAGCAAATGCATGTGTTTCAATTAATTTGATCGTTCTTTTTCTCCAGCCAATAAATTCAGTGTGTATATACACATATCATTAATCTGCCTGATTCACCAGCAGCACTTTGCTTCAAAATTGTATTGAAATCTCTCAGGGGTACCAGGGAATTGGTATCTTCTCACTTATTTGACTGCTGGTTTGTTTTACAGGAATCTGCATTTTGAGTGAGGTTTTCCAAAGCCAGCGGAAGTAGTCTGACTTTCCACTTGTACTGTCAGAGGTAAAACCACAGTGCATTTCTGTGGGAGCAGTATTCCATGGTAATTTTTCTTGTTTCCACCTTTCACATTCCTTATCCTAAGATCAAATGTGGTAAAAGAAACTTGCCTTTCAGAGTAATCATTTATGAAACACAATTTAAGATTATGAAAGCTTTCTCATGGAAAGCTTTCTTCATGACAAAGTCAGTCCGGCATAGGAAAAAACAGGGATTCATGAAAGGGACATAGTTCATAGAATCATAGAATCACAGAACATCCCGCTTTGGAAGGGACTGACAAAGATCATGGAAGTACAACTCCTGGCCCTGCACAGGACACCCCAAGAGTCACATCATGTGCCTGAGAGCTTTGTCCAAACACTTGAGCTCTGTCAGGCTTCGTGCTGTGACCACTTGCCTGGGAAGCCTGTTCATGATATATTATCATTATCATATCACCCAGCCACCCTCTGGGTGAAAAACCTTTTCCTGATATCTAACTTAAACCTTCACTGACACAGTTTCATGCCATTCCCTTGGGTCCTGTGCTGGTTGCCAGAGAGTAGAGAAGACAATAGTTATGTTATTAGGAAAAAAATTATATTTGTCACTTAATTCTATGAATTGCTTGTTATCCTCAGTGCAGGGAAGGGTGTTTTATAAATTCACTTAAGGCAAGTCTGAGATCACATTTCCTAGCTACTGGCTAATTGGGATGAATTTACTGTCTCTCCGACTTTTGTAGCCCTCTGGAAGACTGAATACATCCTTTACAGCTTCCCTATGTTGCGAAGACTCTGCCTTCAAGACAGACCAATAATATTGCTACTTCTGGAGGAAAGAAGAAATTTTTGATTTTTTTTTTATCTTTGAATTACTGGACCAATGGATGTGTGTTGGCTGCCAGATGACTCGATACACTCTTCCACTCTTTACACCTGTATCTCTGCAATGCTTTCTGTTGGGCAGAGCAAAGTCATGTGCATCTGTGTATACTTATATGACAACACCATTTGATTTGCACAGCACCTGTGTCTGGAGTGCATATGTGTACGTTTATATGTATAAATGTGTGCATATACAAATACATTTGTAAATTCTATTGAAATGTCATCCCTAATTAGCACATATTCAAAAGGAGAAGCATGTTTTCCCCTGGAGTTTAAATTATAATTAAATCTAAGATTTCAGATATTTTGTCCTCTATTGGAGAAGGAAAATAGCGGCTTACTGATAGGAAAAAGGAACTTTAGGTTTCTGCAACATTTCATAGATACCCACAAAACAGAAGAGTTTCCCTTGTGTAAACAGGCTGCTGACCTTTTATAGCTCATGAAGCAGAGTAAAAGGTGAAGCGTAAACATTTTGTGGTCTTCTTTGTCAGAATCCTGCTATTTTATGTCCTATTTACCTTCTAAACCTTGGCATAGATTGCTCAGATGTGCCATTCACAAGCAGTCGATTTTTCTTCTTTCCGTATTGATCATAGTGGCTGGCTGTTGCATTCAGGAAAGTCCTGACATTGATGCTCCCTGCTTGAGGGCTGGGGAAAGATCACAAATAATTGTGTCTACTGATTGGATGCTGCTAATAAGATCATCAGGAACAAACTGGAACTTCTTTAATGACATCAACAAAACGGCACATCCCAGGACACTTAGAACGAAAAGTTCTTTCATGTGCTACTCAAGATAACTGGGGTTCTACCACTCCTAAGTAAAAGCAACAAGGAAACGTGACAGAATTTGAGAAAGGTAAACAAAGTAAGCAGAGGTGAAATGCCTTTGCTGTGTAATACAAATGGCAGAACTTTCCACTCATACCTCATTGTTATGTGAAATAAGTGAAATGGGATTCTGTAGTTCTCTGCTTAGACAAACCTGCATGACTGAGTGATATCCACGTAACATAACATTATTTGGTCTAGACTACCTGATTTCCTTCAGAGAAACACCATCATTAGATTCTTTATTCTAATTGCAAGTGGGCCTTAGTCTTACATCTTAAAAATCCATTAGATACTGTCCATGTCATGACCTAAAGAAAACATATCAAATACAAAATTGAATTTTAAAAAATGTATTCCAAATGTTAATGTTGGGCTCTTTGGGACACTCCTTCCATCACTATTGATTTATTCAGTAACACACCTAGAAACCAGCTGRATGCATCTTTGAAAAAGGTTGTATTTTAATACTTTTTAATGTAATATGGATTATTAATACATTACTTAAAATCCAAGATTTGCTTATTTTCATTTTCACACATTTTAAAATGTTGCTGAAACTGCATAGAAATAATGTGTGAAATTGCTAAATGAGGCTATTATTCTCTTTTGTTCTATGCTAATGAATTCATTAACAGTTGTTCAGTTATTATCAAGGGTATTCTTTAGTTGTTAGATTAAAAAGATTTTTATCTTATTCTTACTGTGAATCTGCTCATTATATATCTGACAAAAAGCTGATGATTTCTCTTGCAGAAAAGTAACCCCAAGCCCCCAAAACACAACCAGGAAATGTTCTCATAATTTCCTTGACTCCGATGTGTATTTTTTTAAGCTTCTTGGTTTGCTTTTTTGAGACTGTCCAGAATATTACAATGAACTGTATAAACATGTCAACAACTGTAAGCAAGGAATGATAATATCAGTGTTGTACTTAGACAATGTAAACACTAAGAGGTAGTTTTCCCAGTTGTATCATTTATCAAATAATCTTTCTAAGGCCCAGAATAAAGTAGACATCTGTTCTAYGCCTATATGTTCATGTACCTTTCCTTTAATGAGCCATAAATTTGCTTATCTTGTAGAGGACAGTTTTTTTGCTCCTTACAGATTTTCAACACTCAACAATGAACATTCTTTAAAGACATAGCCCATTTCATCCAAAAAAACAGAAGTATTTTGAAATGAAGCAATTAATTAGTGATGGCTAATGTCACAACTACTTGTGAACATATTACAAGTATACTTCACTGTTTTACCCAATGGTCCTCTATTTCATAGCTGTTCTTATTCCTGTTGTCTTTAGATTTACAACCTCTTTTATCCATGAGCTCTTTGGACATAGGGGCTTGTTAGGTATGTTTAAGGAACATAGTACAGGAAGGTCTTGCTTCTGGGTTGAATCTTATACGATTTTATGAATTGCAGATGGCCCTAGTACATGACATAATAGGTGAGATTTACAATACTGTTTTCCTTAGAGACAGCAATTGTCCTTTCTAGAAGGAAAATTTGTGCATTAAATGAATGATAAATGCAAACTGAAGACAAATGTCTTACACAATACTGTTTCTGACACCTTACAAGTGTGTAGGGATGGTGTTGGGAGTCACAGGTGTGGCTGAAGAAGAAAATTTGTGAAATAAACCCAACCTGTGGGCTAAGTAGGATTCACATTACCAGGCTTGCATGTGCTGACATTCTTGCAAGAGTAAAATCTTTTCCAGACTGCTCTGTGTTCTCTTTGTTCCTATTCCACAGCAAAGACATGTACCCTCAGTTTATAAATGGGTCAAATGCTAAAAGGCATAATCATATAAATAACCTCATGAGTGCAAAAAGAGGAAGGTGAAGTTTTAGAACTGCCATTATGTTTTGAAGGCTGTAGTGATGCTTAATATCTAAAAGTAATCTGGGATAATAGCTAGAGCACTCAGTACATGGCAGAGTAAAACCTCTCTTCTCTTGCAGCAGCAGCAGCAGCTACTTGACAGTATAGACAAACCAGGTACATTTGCTTTACTGTGGTTTACAGCCCTTTTCCCTGGTGGCATTGGTCTTTCCAGTCATTCTGAGGTGCTTCATAAGGCAAAACAAAGGCTCCTGCCAGCCAGTGAAACATAAAGTAGCCCCATAATCATACTGTGTGGAAATACACCACGTAAATGCACTGGTCACCCCTTCTAGTTATCCATCCCATCCCACCCTGAGACCAAAGGGAGTATTTGAATATCAGGAGAAGCTTTCTGCCCCATGAGAAAGTGCTGGGTGTTGTGAAAAGAGGGTTCTTTCTATACATTACATCCTACCACAATATGCAGAACCCACGGAGAGACGTGGGTTCAAAAGGTACAAAGAGGTACAAAGGTGTTTATTGCCTGCTGTGAAACAAATTAAAATGTCTYCAGTAGAAAGTATTCAAGCAGTGCGAGAGAAGGAACAGCAAATTCCAGATTTTGCAGTACGCGACAGAAAATAAAGTTGTTCCTAGAGAACAACTGCAGTGCTGGGATCCTCTGATTAAATAATTTGCCTGAGGCCTAAGGGAGCCGGGAACTGTAACCATCACTGACAAATGCCCACTTTTACAGTCTATTTTGGCTTTCAGGATTATGAGTCTTCTCTAAAAGAGAAACTACCATTCAGATCAAAGTGATGGGCTTAAGGCAGAAATTATGGGTGGAGGCTTCTGTGCTTGTGTTATGTGGGCAGACAGATGAAACAGTCAGAGAGGTCCCTTCTGCCTTAAAGAGCTCTAGGAGTTGAGCATAAAAGATTATGGCTTCCCAAATAAGCTGGGTCAAGTGTGTAGGATAGATCCAGAGGGAGTTATGAAAGCAGAATGCTGGTGTCTGACAGGTCAGAAAAGGTATCTTCGAAAGAATAAAGCAGTGTTGAGCTCCTAACATAAAAACTGGTCTGGGACAATTCACAAAAATGTTCCGTGTGCTTTAGGTATATTTGTTCCAAATTTATATATGCTTTCCAATAAATTTTGAACAACAATATGATCATTTTAAAGTTTCATGTGCAACTGATATTTTATTTTAAACTCATGCATACTGAAAAAATATAAAACATGTGGACCACAAGGTCTCCAAAGCCCTTGTTCTCTATGCCAGAGTTTAGACAACCAGATAAGTAACACAAGCATCTAGCTTCATTGTTACTGTTAAGAACAGACACGAAGAATTTTCTATGAACACGATGAGACAAAATTAAATTTAAAATTCTAGCACAGTCAATAAATTTTGCAATAGTCTAATTTTCAAGGAATCTTGCCTGCAGCAATGAACACGATGGGAAAGAGACATACTTTTTATTTAAATTTCTAGTGCCATTTATCTGTTTTCTCCATTTAAAGGGATTGGTGTTTTGTCAGCTTTATAATTGCATTTGTCCAGTCAAGTACTAGAAGTATTATTACACACTTTTCTGTTTCTACCTGAAAAATTGTGATGGGCAGACGCCATATAAAACTGTCAAAAATAGGCAAATTAAAAATAAAAATTATGTTATGTATCTACCAACAAACAGGTTCTAAGGAATAGCTATTTGCTCATGGCCATTGCTAATGTCACTAATTATTCTCATATATATATATATATATATTTCTCTTCTGTTCTGCAAACATGAGGAATGTCTTCATAAGCAACTAAGATGTCATTTGAAAATTGTTCAGTGTTTCTGTGTTTGAATGGGTACTAAGCTGGCTCCCTCTATTTAAAGATTGCTACCATTCTCTCTTTAAAGATGTTTACTTTTTAAAATTTTAAAATCTTATTTTATTAGGATGCTAGTCTTGATGTGATCCTGTCCTATGGATATAGACTTACAAGTCCATGCCCTGTCAGTGGACGCTTCTGACAGAGGTGAGCTGCAAGTATGATTTCTTTCTAATGTCGTTATATAGGCTAAAACTTAAATCACCTCCATGTAAAAGCCTTTACAATTATCAAGCAACGTTGCCAAATTCAAGATTTCTAATMAAACTGAGATATTAAGAAAAAAATTCATTTGGAAATTTATTTTCAGAAATATAACGATAGCTGACATGGTGAATTTTTTGGCTCTGACATCTATTGTATCTTAAAAGGGCTCCACACAAAATTATAAAAAGTGGGAAAAAAATACTGATAAAATCAAAGTGCATATTAGTCCCCTTTAAGAGTAGCAACTCTAGGCTCTTCCCGTTTTGTACCATCTTTATACTAACRTGACTTTATTTTTGCAACACTTTCATACTTTCATGACTACCAATGTTCGTAGCAGTAAATTCATGCAGAAGAATAATCTCACTGAATGCAAATAGCAATTCATGTTACAGCAGATCTTGTGTCAAAGGAGAGATGATAGGCAAAGACCTCTGTCCCTAAAATCCATGTGCACGCAGGGATGCTGCTTTCCATCTGTTGGCCAACATGTCTCCTTTCTTTATGCTTTCTTATCTGTGTCAGAGGCGGATAACAGAAAACTGAGTATGGCAGACATTGAGGGAACAGCGGTTGGGATGGGGGAGAAAAAAATATCTTGTCTGCTATGTATAGTCGTAGAAGAGAACCAGGAGCATTTAGGAGGGGGACTTACAAGGGAGTGAAACAGCCAGGTTTTTGCATCTGTAATTCCAGGATCCTTTCCATGTGGAGAGAGAAATACAGCATGGCTCTAACAGGCTGTTGTCATATTGCTCTGGATTACATTTGGAAAAAGGTTACCAACAGATTAGTGAAAATATGGCTCTCAACCTGGTTTCCAAGGGGAGAAACAGTCTAGCCCAGTGTCACAATTTCAGTCAAATACCAATTTATACCACCCAGTCCAGTAGGACAATAATGGAAATATTTTTGTCCTGTTGTAGATGAGTTTGCCAATTGTATGTTCTTCTGAAATCCTTGTTACCTGCAAGTTTTTATCGTTCAATCTTTCCATTTGCTTACAGTTTCTGAGGTGAAATGTATGGCTTCTTTCTTTCTTGTTTCCTCAGTGCTTTGCAAGCCCCAATATTCGCACACCAATTGCAATTTTCTAAATGTTTCTGCTTCCCAAGGACCTCTCTCTAACTAAAGAAACTCAAAAAACAGTCTGTTTGAAATTTAATGAGTTTTCATCCTTATTACCTTTTATTTTGTAGGTCCACAAATATTTGTTTGGTGTAGTTATGACAATTCATTCCTCTTTTCAGCTATTCCTATTCCTAAATATTAGATCTGTGTTGAAAACTATGAACATTTGTTTTTCCCTGAAACTGCTCACTACTTCTGTTGGCTTTATAGAAACCTTTTCTTTCAGGCTGGAGATTTCAAAGCACTTTCAGTGGGTTTTTTAAAGTGCAAAATTATTTAAATTTGTTTCTTTAGTTCTTTTTTCTCACTCTGTTTTTTTAAAAAAGTATTTTCAGGCTATGCATTGAAGTTGGAAATTCATGCCCATGCTAAGGGAAGCATAAGAAACTGTTTTAAGCTTTTTAAATAAAGTTGCAGTGAGGCATAAGCATTTTGTTGTGCCCTCAGCAGGATTGGATTTCATTCTAAGCACCAGAGACCTCAGAGCACTTTGAAGACTTGCCAGTTTGTCATTAATCCTTGTGTTTCTGCCTCATAGTTTTCATATCCTCTGTAACTTTATTATCCGTATTTCTCCTTCTACATGCCAGGGTCAATAAAATTCATGTGAGAAGTACACTATTTTACCAGCCAGAAACATCATATTGGCTAGGATAATTCCATGAGACTTGGACACGCTTATGAGACCTGTGTCTCGTGCCTGCTCACATTGCAGACGTGTCTGCTGAGTGAGAAATGCCAGCGACTCTCCCATGGCAATACACTGGGCTGACACTAAACCAGCTGCAGGCTCTTTGGACAGATTGAATAACAGGGTCTTGTCCCACATGGCAAGTGCTAATTTGCGCAGGTGGAACAGGACTGCCACCACTGCAGGTCAAACCTGCACCCTGTTTACTTCAGTGTAGGAATACATGTTGAGCATGACAAACAGAATTGGGCTCAATGTCTAACTATTAATTCTTCTTAACGTCCAATTATCAAGACATAGTTAAATTCCACACAAGAAAAAGACAGCACAACTAATTAGGGATAGTTTGGCTCTTCTCCAGATATTTGTCTGGATGATTCTCTCTGCTCTTTGTATGTATATGAGAAAATATTTATTTTGGGCCATTAGGCTTAACCTCTGAACTCAGAGGTTGGATTAGACATCAGCTGATAAGGAGTGTTCCCTTTCTGCTTGTCTCGGAAAAATCATAGAATTAGAATGGTTTGAGTTGGAAGGGACCTTACAGATCATCCAGTTCCAACTCCCTTACCACAGGCAGGGATGCCTTTCACTTGACCAGGGTGCTCAAAGCCCTATCCAACCTGGCCTTGAACACTTCCAGGGATGGGGCATCCACAGCTCCTCTGGGCATAAGAGAAGTGGGACTGTTATGTTCATGGTACCCACTGTCTTTCCCTGTGGAGGGTACCATAAATTCAACATCACRGAAAAGGAGCAGATGGGTGTTTGAGGGAGAAAAATCATAATTTAGTGTTTAGAGACATACCTATTTTTAATCAGAAAAAAAGTCAGAAAAAATGATGAAAACATGTAAATAAGAAGCTATTTGTTACAACATGCCATAAAAATCAACTCACTGCGGTGAATTAAGAGATTTTCTTTTTTCCACTGAATTCTGCTTTAATATAGGTTCCCATAAAAACTGACTCGGACTTTTACGTGGACTTGAGAGGAGTATATGCTGTATTTAATAACCCCTGTCAAATAAAGGTACAAACCTAATTAAGCAATAAATCCATAAAAATTTTTACAGACAGTTAATGAGTGGCTTGCATTTTTATAACAGCAATAGCATATTAAAAAAGGCATTAGCTGTTCTAGTACAGCTGAAGTAGTTGTACTGATAAATTAGTCCTTCTGGTATTGCATGACTAATTTTAATCACTTGGAGCTGTGAAGATGTGCTTGGTTTAGAACTTGTGCTATTATTCTTAAATTAAATGAAAAAAAATTAATCTAAGTATATGTCTATATTTGTAAGATATTAATTTTAAAAAAAAATAATTTTGTGTTTTCCTGTTAAAGCTATTTTTCTCAACGCCACTATCATCTCRGGCTCAAAGAGACCTAGGGCTGATAGCAGCAAGTAGATACTGAAATCACGTAGCTCATAGTTATAAAATGTCATGGCAACTTTTTCAACAAGAGTAAAATACAGAGGTGCATTTGCGTAGYTTCTTAATTTCAGGAATATGACATTAGTTTTGCCATTTGGTCTGATAAGAATAAGTCATGAACAAGTCTAAACCTTAGTTCAAACTTTGAATTAAGTCAGAGGCAGAGCAATAGTTAGGATTCCCTCCTCTCCACCCCCCTTTCTCTAATTTAATGACTAGACGAGACAGTTAGCTGCTCCTTTTTCTTTCTTTGTTTTTCGGAAAAAACTAGTAGTTATAGGCCTTTTATTATTGCAGGTCACTCATATTGAACAGGGGATGCCTCCTGTTTATTTTCCTGGCAAACAGGGAATTGCATATGCTGTAGATAGTGTATTCCTCATTTCTAACACTGGCCAATCTAATGGTGTTAGGGGAGTTGGAGAGTACCATCAGGGGCCCAAAGGGTGGCAGTCAGTTTGAGACCAGTGACTTCTTCTCAGGTCATGAAYGGAATTGGATAAATGAGAGCTGGCAGCTGGTAAGGGAGTGGGGAAGGTGATTGCAGGCAGGCAGAGAACCACAAGCAGCCCCGAGGATCATCTAGTCTTGAAYAGGGGCAGGACTTCACTGTCAAATCGCTGGTGCAGTTTAGACCAGCAAACRTCAAACCTCTGTTTTGTTCTTGGTTGAACTAAAGTAATACTTCAGAGGCTGCTTCATATTAATCATATGCCTTTAAACCACTTCATAATGGAATAAAGGATGCCAAGCAATAAATTCAAAAGCTGTAAAAATGAGTTTGTCAGATATCTTACGATATGTCTACTCTCGTAATGCATTTAACAGTCAGGAAGAGCCAGGTGGTGTTTTTATTTCTACCAGATAAAAATTATGTGCAGCTGGTTTAGTTTGTGATCTTAAATATGTGTATGTGACTTGTGGCTGTTGTAATATGCTTAGTAATACTACTTCAWACCCCTGCAGTAGATTCCAACTGAGGATATAAACCCTCTTATAGAYGTTAATGAATTAGAGTTTGAACCACCATTACCTGACAAAGAACCACTGTATCCCTCTCGAAAAAGAATCCATAATATCTACTATTTTAAGATTAAAAAGCTAATAAACACCATGGGCCATTGTGCCARTTTTGGCAGGGGTAGAATTTTCTTTACAGTRGCTGGTTTGGGGCTGTGTTTTGGACTTGTGCTGGAAGCAGGGCTGATAATTCAGGGATGTTTTTGTTATTGCTGAGCAGGGCTTACACAGAACCAAGGCCTTTTCTACTWTTCAGACAGCCATGCTGGTGAGGGAATTGGGGGTGCAGGGGGAATTGGGAGGAGACACACCTGGGACAGATGACCCCAACTGGCCCAAAGGATATTCCAGGCCRTATGACATCATGCTCAGTATATAGAGTGGGGGTGGGGGGGAAACATTCAGAGCTAKGGCATTTATTTTCCCAAGTCACCATTACTTGTCATGGAGCCCTGCTTTCATGGGAATGGCTGAACACCTGCCTGCCCATGGGAAGAAGTGAATTAATTCCTTGTTTTGCTTTGCTTGTTTGTGTGGCTTTTGCTTTACCTATTAAACTGTCTCTATCTCAAGCCACAAGTTTTAACACTTTTCCTCTTCTGATTCTCTCCCAGATCCTGCTGGTGGGGGAGTGAGTGAGAGGCTATGTGGTACTTGGTTGCTGGCTGGGATTAAACCACAACAGCCATCTTTAATTACATCTCTTTCAGAACAGAAGCCTGCATTTGCTTATGAATGTCAGAGGTGAAAAAYCAAACTTCTGCAGAAAGGTCACGAAGCTTTCAGAATTTGTTAGTCTCAAAGAAAAACTTGTATAAAAGCTAACACATATGTAGGATTTCTCATGTGAAGAACAAAGAACTACTGAAGTTGAGCCASGACATTTATTCTTGAGGAAAAGCAGCTAAAACATTTTATTTTAGAAATATGTTTCTATATAACTCTCTGCCATAGAATCACATATTTTTTAATAGAGGGGTTTTTTTTCCTTTTGGAGATTCCTTCCCTTTTCCACCAAATTTAAGTGTGGTGAGAATTTAAAGGAAATTAAGATTGCGAGTTTTTGCTACATTACATTCTTCTACTCCTTTTTACTTCTACAAAGTGACCCTATTTAAAAGCACAGGTGCTGGGAATGAGTCATCACATATCCCACACCACCCCACTGCTTCTGATGCTGTGGAGGTTGAAGCTGGGGAGCTTCAGAAAACAGAAAGCTGGAAATTGGAAATAGAGGTCTTCCTTGGATAAGTGTTGACCACAGGTAGTGTAATTTGCATTGTAACTGATTGTCAGAATTTATTTTATAGATTATTTGTGAGCTATACCCACAAAAAGTGCAGATATATGCCAGATATGTGTCTGTGTTAAACACATTAGGGCCAAGAAGGTAGATGACAGCTTCAAACGGTTAATTTGATCCAGAAACCTCAGSTGGTGCTTGACTGAAACAATCAGTTTGCCTACCATCATCAGTGAAGGCCATAGAAGAAAGTTAGCTAAAAACTGTGTGCAGGGACCCTGTGACACACCCTTTGGGCAGATGGGTGAATTAACTTGGTCTTCYCTTATTTATGCATGCAGGCAGGGATTCAAACAACTCTCTACTACTCTAATACTCTTCCTTACACTGCCTTGTACAGATCATGGTAACAGATGAAGGATTTCACGGCTTTACCATGGTAATAATGCTGAATTTCATGGTTTGTCAGCTTGTCAAGGATTAACAAGACTGACAATAAATTACTGGAGGAGCTGTCATGTAGTAAAAGATGGAAATTTCAAATTTTTTTCAAGATGCTTTTTACATTAGCTTTTCTTTTCTAGAAATCCCYAACATTCTTATTAAAGAGACTCAATTCATCTCCTGCTAACAAAAATTTAAATGCCATTTGCATATGGATCATTCAGATATGGACAGTGAATTCAGAGAAAGCTGTAGAAAACCAATTATTTCAAGCATGGGATAATCAGAATATATTTTCTTCATATTCATCCCTGGATAATATTTACCTGGTACAGACCATTAATTCATGCATGTGTAAGTGGAATTTAATTAGAATTTACCTGGAATGTGTAATTGCCTTCACGAAGCAGTTTTCATAAGATTTTTTTTTTTCATTGGTCTTTATTTTGTGCTCAAGAAATTCCTAAACAGACYTTCTAGATTGTGATTTCAGGCCTT